>JANHMN010000005.1:113955475-113970497 GCA_030674055.1 Rhabdomys pumilio | reverse complement strand
GTGTGTGTGTGTGTGTGTGTGTGTGTGTGTGTGTGTGTGTGTGTGTGTGTTGGGCTATGTTTGTTTTGAGGCAAGGGTTTTGGCTGGCTTTCAACTCACTATGTAGATGGTGGACAGAAAATTCAGAGATCCACCTGCCTCTGCCTCCCCAGTGCTGGGACAAAGGTTTGGGCCATCATACATGGCATGAGTGTTCCTTGTTTTAAAGAATTTGTTTGTTTTTTTTTAAAAGGAATATTTCTTTTATGTGTATGAGTACACTGTAGCTGTCTTCAGACACACCAGAAGAGGGCGTCAGATCCCATTACAGATGGTTGTGAGCTGCCATGTCGTTGCTGGGAATTGAACTCAGGACCTCTGCAAGAGCAGTCAGTGCCATTAACCTCTGAGTCATCTCTCCAGCCCAAATTTGTTTGCTTTTGATTTGCAAAGTTGCCAGTAGTCAGCGTTTCTGTCCTGTGGTTGACATATAGAAAGGAGCAAGGGGTTTAGGGGAAGAGTGAACCTAGAAGCCAGTACCTCGCACATGCCAAGTGTGGTCCTGCTGCTGAGCTTCCCCTGTAGCCCTGAGAGCCAATCTTGAAATGACTCTGTTCCATTTGGATTGAATTCTGTTACAATAATTATCCTAAGCAGCATTTTATATACTTTCCTCTTACAGATCTCAAATCAACTGGATGTGGTGAAAGCGTTTCTGAGAAGCAACACAGATCTTAGAAGTGGCCTTACAGAAGACTTGCAGAAGCTAGACACCCTCCATCTACAGCATCAGAAACAAACTTCAAAGGATGCAGGGAGACAGACACCACCTGAAAGGAAGGCTTGAGGTGACGGTAGGTACTGAATGTTAAAGAGGGACACAATAGCCTCATCCCTTTGATGTCTGACTTCTCATATGACAGTCTCAGTTGCTCTTCTCTGTACCTTTACTATTAGAAAGGAAGGTTGGGTGTGGTGGTTCACACCTTTAATCTCAGTATCTGGGAGGCAGAGACAAGTTGATCTCTGAGTTCAAGGGCAGTCTGGTCTACAAAGTGAGATCCAGGCTAACCAAGACTATTGGTACATGGTGAAATCCCCTGTCTTGGAAACAAACATACAAACCTTTTCAAAGCAGGCCAAGTGCCTGTTCTGTCATTAGTGGCTTATGGACCTGTGAAACATTCTGTAGCAAGGTCAGCCACATATCCCTGAAGTCAAGGTCTGGTGTCATTTGCGACATGGTCAAAAAACATTCTGCTCTCAAATGGTGCCAGGGATACCTAGTTTTTACTATAACATTGATCGTGCTTGGTTAGTGTCCATTAGAAAGCTGATTAGCATAAATAACTCTATTTTATTGTTTTTCTGCCAAATAATAAAAATGAAAATGAAAATATTCTCTCTTGCTTTACATTGTCCTTCGACAACATCCAGACATGTTTTGTGAAAGTTGGCCTGGATTCCAGGTCAGGCATCCTTCTCTGCACAAAAAGGAAACATTTCCAAAGCACAGGAGTTTTTGTTGTCCTGGCCTTTCTATAATGCATCAGAGATACTGTTTTTATATTTCAACTTGGAATTATGTGATGTAGTCAGTCAAAAATACTAGTCCTATGCTCGTTTTTGCTATCACCTAGGGACTTTTTGCTGTTCCTAAGGAGAGAGTCTTTTTCTGGTCCTCAACTACAGCTGTTTACATGGTGAGGACTAGGTCTGTGAGGGAGTGCTCTGCCCCGGCAGAGGTGTACTCTACCCTCTTACCTCCTGGCTCTGCCTGGAAGTTTCACTCTGACCATGCCAAAGAATAGCCTGGGATATAAGTAATAAACATTACTTTCAAAATAAAAACAAATCATAAAGAGGTGGAGGTGTGGCAGTTGTACAACATTTTCTTTCTATGTTAGACCCTGGTGTCGTTCCTCAGCTCCCTGTCCCCAGAGAGCAAGTAAACTTCTGTGCACTCCAGTGTCTCCTGAGCACTTGTGGCCTCAGGCTCTGGAACTGGCTTTTTTTTTTTTGTTCTTTGTTTTTTTTTTTTGTGAAAATGCTAATTATACTCTTGATGAAGCTACCTCTCGTTCTGTAAAATTGGAAATGTCATCATTCTTAGCAGTAGTCAAAACAAATCATTCTCTTTCAACATGCTCATAAATTCACTCATGCCTTGTACTATATTGTATGCAGTGTTGTGTGGGAGTCAGATTCACTTCCATGTCTCCTTCCATCTGCTCATTCCCAAGGTCTGTGGCATTAGACTGCTTCATGTCACCCCTGGACGTTGCTGTGTTCCCAGAACTACCTAGAAGAAATGCTCCTTGCCAAGACTCAGCAAAGATGAATTCACTCCCTCACCTGGCCAGCTGCCTACCCCACTGGGACCCTCAAGAGTGGGTAGCAATAGAGACTGCGTTTGGCATGCATTTTGACTTTATAACCCAAATGAATGCCAATGTGCTTGCCTTTGCTTATTTAATCTTCCAGGTTGCTGTTTAGTTTTCAGTCTTATGATTTCTTTCTCCCTTCATTTGTGAAGGTCCTTGAGAAGACTTCTAGAGTAAAGCAAGATTTTGCATTTATTTTGCAACTTTCTCAAAGAAAAAAAGCCAATTCCCAACTAGATCTGAAGGATAAAACATAGAATATTGATTCACTAACCACAGAGACCTGGTTTCCAACTGTAGGAAGTTGGAGATCCAAACCTCTTTCATTTTACTCCTGTCTAGTTAGTTTGTCCTTACCAATTCAGCACACACCAAGCGTCAGCCCTGTGCCAGACGCTGAAGTAGATACAAGTGTTAACAAGTGGTGAGATCCAGTCTTGACACTTACCTGCCACTCTGACAGTTCAAAGATTATTGTTCAGAGAACTATACTAGTAGTAACATTTCAGTGAGTTGAAACAGAAAGGAAGGCCCTTGTTTAAAGAGCTCTGAAGCAGATGTGAATGCAGAGGTATCAGCGCATTGGCATCTCCCACAGAACTGTGCATCTGTGTGTCCAAATGGATGTTGACCAGGAGAGGCTCTGTTAAATAAGGTGTAGAGCATGTGTACTATGCCACATAACTGCAGTGCGGTGATGTGAGTTACCTGTGAGGCATCTAAAGTAAAGAGAGGTTTGAGAGGGTGGGTGGGGTGCAGCTCAGTGGTGGGCGCTCGCTTGCCCAGCATGTACAATGCATTGAATAGATTGTTCTTTCACTGCCAAAAGCAAATAAATAGAAAAGCAAAGTATTCACTAATAATCCCTAGCGCTGTAGTGCCGTTTGTGTTCTGTAATAACTGACGTCTGCAAAGGTATGGTTTGTTTTCCCAGTCTTTCTTCTGTGTTATGTCTCTGAGATGAATTGGAGCTGTGGGCAGTAGTCAGAAGGAATTGAGCTTTTCTGTTTTATATATTCTTTTTTATAATAAACATGCATCCATGTATTTTGAAAATGTATTATAGTTTTTAATTTCAAAACAAGACACGTGAGGAACATATACCAAATTGTAAGCCGTCTGTGTCAGATTACATGGATTTTGCTGTTGCCTCTATTTTGTAGCTCCACCTCCAGGGGTGTTTTTGAATCCTAGCACCAGGGGAGGAAATCCAGGAAGGGCAAGCCTTCTACCAAGGCTGCCTTCATCTCCCTCTGCAGTGCCTGGATTACATTTAGCCTCTCCTGGGACACAGGTGGTTGATAGTTTGAAAGAATTTGTAGAGAAAAAAATGGCTAAATCATAGTTGCAAAGGTAAGGAAATTATCAGAGATTGCCTCCTTTCCCTTTACTAGGTTAATTGGAAACTTAACTGCTCTGAAAAGCATTCACTCAACAGTGGCTTCTATTAAAATATATTCAAATTATAAAATACACTTTGTGAGACAGGCCTAAATATTAATTTCTACTCGTGTGATAGTGAAGTAAAATAATTCTTGAATGTTTTTATAAAAATCTTAATATGGTTCACTTCGTAACTCTAAGGACTTGGCTGAGCACTCCCTGGCAGCTCTTTGTGAGACGGGTCTCTATACTGTATGCTGGCCGGATACAGAGAAGCAGTTCTTATTTCAGAACCTTGTGGGGCAGGCCAGCCTCCACAGGTGACCCCTAGTGCTCCTTGCCTTCTGGTATTCCACAGTGTAGCAGGGTTGCTTTGTGAACATAGCAGAACATCATTTCATACGTCACTTCATGATTAAGCTTCAGCACAGTAAGACTTTCATCTTCCATCCTTTGCAAACACCACGGTGGAGGAGCCATGCTGTGTTGTGAGCAGTCTTTTGGAGACTGCTACAGGAAGACACCGAGCTGAGGCCTCCCACAAACAACCGTAAACCTAGAAATAGATCTTCCAGCCACAGAGACCACACAAACTGTGAGCCAGTGTTTGTTAAATTATTGGGTGGCTGGTTATAGTCCGGCAGGCAGCTAATATTCTGTCCTGTAATTTGTGCCCTACCCTCCACCCTCATATTCAGAATGTGAAAGGCACTTCCCATAAATAAGACTCATGCTTGGATGCTGCAGATGACAGTTCCTGCAGCTTTTTCTGAAGTTCCACTGTTGGGCCTGTCTTAGCCAAGAGCAAACAGCTTCAGAACCTTTCAGAAGGGGTTTGAATTTCGTTGAATTTGTAAACTTGATCAGAAGCGGGTTCAGCACTTCTGAATGTGTGTATTGGGTCCCCCAGAAACCACGTGGGCTTTCCTGGATTCAGCAAAATCCTAGGCAAGGTAATGTGGATCAAACCCCAGAGGACAGCTTGTCCTAGCTATAATAATTGTACCTCACGTCGGTCTTCCCTCTTTACAAGCTCTCTGGTTTAATACATCATTGAGCACCCAGAGAATTCCTAGGGGGTACTCTGAGCCACTGCTGCTGACCAGTGACCTCACTCCCCATCCCTAACTAGTCATCACCCCTGGGGCAGGGCTCAGCAACTGCACAAACTCCTATAATTTTCCACTTCAAAGGGTAAAGGGAAAGCATTATAATTTAGGCTTGTTTACCTAGAACATTGCGAATTGACAGCAACCATCCTGAGCCAACAAACCATTCTGAGTCCTTTATCCCATCTCCATGGCAACTTCCATTATTGCCCTAGGTAACCAAGAGACACTTAAATTCTTAATAAGTATTTGAAAATGTAAACCAGAATTTTACTACCTTTATTTAAACACCCTTCTAAACATTTCCTTCTACAAAGACAGCCCCTAACCCTACCCTCTGGTGTAGGGATTTGTCACTACCAAATTTTAAGTTACCTGTGGCACCAAACACTCTGGACACCCAAAAGCCTGTTCCTTAGAGGGGTTTTTTGGTTGGTTGGCTGGTTGGTTGGTTGGTTTTGTTTTCTTTTTAAGCAAAGCTATGAATAGTTTGATTTTTCTCGTGTCTTCCTCCCACATCTAACGCTGAAGTCTTTTGAAGAGGGATACCCACCATTTTGCCCTCCGTCTTACCTAGGAAACCTTTCCCCTCCCAGTTCACAAAACAAGCAACACTCAATATCAATTTGATGCTTTTTTTTAATTAACCAAACTGTAGGTTTAAATCGGGTTTGCAAACCAAAGTTTTCCTTGGCTTTTCTTTAGGAGGAATAGAGTCCAGTGCTTGTAAGCTGGAAAGGCTGGTTCAGGCTACCCCTCTCACCCCCCAGTCATCAAGCTTATTTGGCCAGAGGGTAGGTGGCTTTGGCTCCACCACCAAAGTGGTACTTCAGGTAACGGCTCGCCTGGATGCTCTGTGCCATCACGTTGGTGAAATGGCACGCCATCAGCAGGTAGTTTCGAGGCTGGACACGGTAGGCAAAGCGCATGAAAGCCATGGAGTAGAAGATGAGGGCCGTTGTCATGCGGCCACTGATGATGTCGGGAGGCGCCTTCATATCCTTAAAGGCGGCCAGCGGAAGGCCCCAGTTGGCCACAGGACCCCAGAAGTGGGTGCTGGTTATATAATCCCGAAACTCCTTGGTCTTAATATAATCTCGGGTTTTCCGTATTAGCGCTGCTACCCCCGCCATGGTCGCCGCCTCAGTCGGAGAAGTGCCAACGGCCAAGCTGCCAGCCAACAATTGAGCACTGTATGCGGACCTCGCAGATCCTGACGCAGCAGTGGCCAAGCGGCTTTGTGCTTTTGCGTTTTTGCCATAAAGCACACCAGTTCACGCGCTGCTGACGTGCTCACGTGAGGCTTTGGGCAAGGAAAGAAGTGGCTTACGGCTGTAGCCATAGGGCCTGTGCACATGCGCCCTCTGTATGATTGCTGTAGAAGGAGGGGCTTTATGTAGCTTGTTGCTCTTCCTACACCCAGACCCATGCAAAGGCAAGAAGACACTGAGGGCTCTACAAGCTACCCAGTGCAGTGATGACCCAGCCCGCTTCTCTTCAGTTACTTGGTTTCATCCAGCCTGTAACTCCATGACAATGCAAACAGGTGCAGAAATTTAGTCTTTAGTAATTTGAAGACTCAGTGTGCCACTTCACCCCCAAATATTTTAGTATCTGTCCTTTAGGAACAATGGCCACAATACCATCAGCCATTCATAAATATTCAGTTCTATTACAGCACTGTTAGCTGATGTCCAATACATATTTAAATGTTAAGAGATTGATACTATCTTTGTGGTTTTTTTCTATCTCATTTTTGTTAGAGAGGACAAACTCAAAATCCAGTCAAAACTCACATTTGGTTTACTACTGGGATTAATCTTCTTTAGGATAGTTCCCCAGGCCCCTCTCTCTCTTGTTTTTTTTTTTTTTTCTGTTTGTTTGGTTTGGTTTTTGTTTGTTTATTTGGTTTGGCTTGGTGAGGCGTTTTTGTTTTGTTTTTGTTTTTTGGCTTCTGCAATGTTGATATTATTGAAGAGTCCAGCCCTTAATTTAGATTTGTAGATTTTTTTTATAACTCAGTTATCAAAGAAAATTATATTTGTAAAACAAGAGAAGCAACACCAAGTTATATTGTGTCTTTAAGGGAGGTGCTTGGGTGTCGCTTTGCCCCATCATTGGTGGTAAACTGGATTCTTGGGTAAGGAGTTGTCTGACAATTCCTCCATTGTAAAGGTTGTTGTTTTCCCTTCATGAATCAAATAATCTTAGACATTTTGATAGTATATGGGCACCCTACTCTCCAACAGATTTCTATAAGTTTTTTTTTAACATAGTATTTTTATTGATTATTTGGGAATTTCACACAATACACTTCATCACACTTGTTTCCCATTCATCCCAGGTCCACCTTCCAGCCAAAAATGAAAAAAAAAAAAATAGACACCAAGTCCAACTGTTGCCTATAGACACACTGGAGCATGGTCACAAACTCCCAGGGGATAGCCCCTTAAAGAAAATTGAGTCCTTCCCCACCCTAACCCTAACCCCAGCCACCAGAAACCATCACTTGTGAAGAGGTACACTTCAGTCTCCCTAACACAATTTTTAAGGACCCTCTTCAATGGCATCCTGTATAGATTTTTTTTTTTACAAAGATGGGGGTGGAGAGGTGTCACGAATATTTCTATGCCTCCCATTCTCAGCTGTGAGTCTACAGTTCTTGCTAGCACTGCAAAAGAAGCTTCCTTGTCCTTAACAGCCAGCAGCAACAGAGACCATGAACACCAATATGGTTTCCAATGACAGCGTGGACCACAGACACTAGCTTGGCTCCTGGCGGTAGCATGGACCACAGATACCAACATGGCTTCCAGAAGCAGCACAGACCATGAAAGTTTTTCTAGGAGGTCACTACCTTGTCAGCCCTCCTTGTAACAACAATGTTCCTGTGCTGCTCAGTGTTTAGGAGCTCTTGCTCTTGCAGAGGACCAGGGTTCAATTCCCAGCATCCTCATAGCTGCTTACAACCATCTGTGACTGCAGTCCCAAGGAATCTGAAACCCTCTTGTGACCTTCAATGACAAGGTGTAAATATTTTGCATCTATATACATGAAAGCAAAATGCTCCTGCACATAAAATACATCTTTTTAAAAAAGCTATTGGATATACATTAAAATACTAATATCGTCTGTTGTGATTTGCAAACAACCTTAAAGTTTAATGTTATTTGTATATTATTAGGAGCACAAAGGTCCTTGTGCCAACAGATCTCCAGGGAAATCAGGAATATTAGGCACCCAGGATTGTCCTTTCAAAGGGAAAGAAATAAAAGCTGTTTTTCCAGAAGGCTGGGAATTGGGGTTGATAAATAGTCTGATCTGTATTATCTGTTGGGCTAGGACATCTCAAATTTCTACAGTCAGGACCTGGGGAGGCTAGTAATCTAAATGACCCTTACACATGACCTGTACAGCCAGGAGCCCCCCTAAGCTCACACAACCAGGACCAGAGGTGGCTAATAGCCCAAATGACCTCTATGCTATCTGTATGTCCCAGACCAGGCCAGATCCTGCCTTAAGCTAATATAGGTAGCCTATTTCTAAAACCCATCTTGGAAAAAATGGCATGTATTTTGAGTTAAGGTTCAATGTAATTATACCCCCTTGTATACTGCAGATTATATTAAACCAGGAAACTTTGCCCCAAATTATATTGTGTTTAAATATGCTGGCAATAAACTTGCCTAGCATCAAATTCTCTAGGAGTTTGACAAGTCAGCTTGAACCGAGTTTTCATCCTCACCTCTTCGTGGTTCATTTCCCTGCCTACTGTGACACCTGAAGGGACCCCCCTTAGTGTACATGTATATCTCAGCTAGTTCATAAGTACAGCTTACATACATAGTGTAGCTAACAGTGATACGCACCTGCACTCAAAAGACTCCAGTGTATTAGGGTTCTAAAGGAACAGCTGGTAAGAATATATATAAAGGGGCTTTATTAGGCTGGCTTACAGGATGTGATCAGAATAGTCCAATATTGGCTGTCTCATGATGGGTTGAGAATCTGAGTTGTTCGCTCCATAGGGGTGGGTGTGTCAGCCTGGAGGATTCCTGAAGAGCTACTGGTCTTTAGTCTACATGGAAATCCTCAAGAAATTGGATTTAAGTCAGCAGCAACAGGGTAGTCAAGCTTGCCAGCAAAAGTGAGGGCAAACAAATGTTTCCTTCTTCCATGCCCTTTTCTGTGGGCTCCCACCAGAAGGTCACCTGTCATGTGACTCAAGCAAACACCAACATGAGCATGACTAGTGAGCTCACTATCACCCTTCAACAGACAATGATGGGAAAAATACAAATACAGAGGTTCCTAGCTTAGTTTTGAAGAATGTACTGTCATACATTCTTCTGAATTCCTTGGTCACAGGGCCTATAGAATCTTACTTGACATGAATGAGCACAAGCCAACACAATTTTCTGGTGAGTCCCAGTGCATTCATTTTTTTTTTTTTCTTACAGGAAACCTGGACTACACTTACTGGAAGACTGCACTACTCTTACAGGAAACTTGGACTATTCTTCACATTCTCAAGAAAGCAAAAGATAACCCCCTGTTTCCCTCATATACCTTTTACTTAGATTCACACCAACGTCCTCCTCCCCCCTCCCCCCCCCACCACCCCAGAATACACTATGTGACTGAGGATGATCTTGAACTCATCTTTCTGTTTTCACCTCTTGAGAGGTGATATTACATACCTGGCTCTAAGAGTGTTTCTTTTTATCTTTTTATTGATTCCTTGTGAATTTCACATCATGCCCCAATCCCACCCATCCCCCCCCTTCCCTTTGTATTTACCTCCACCCTTGCAACTTCCACCCAAGAAAATAAAAAACTAAAATAAAAATTCAAAAACCTTGTCATGGAAGCTGCAGTGTGTCACTGTGTGCTCCACAGTTTACTCTTGTCTACACAACGCTTCTCACAAATGTTCATCGAACTGCGTCATTGGTATGGTTTGAGGCTTCTGGCTTCCGCTCCATTATCAATATTGGATTGTCACCAGGGTTCCCCTCAGATATCCTGTTGTTCCCCTGTGCCATGGAGGTCCTGCAGCTTTGGATCAGCAGGACCTGACCTTTCATGTTCTTCAGCTGTTGGTCTATGGGGTACCTGTCGGGGTGGGCCTGGCTGGTAGCTGAATTTGTCTATTGATTGTGATCTTGAAGATTCAGTTGAAACGTGTAGTTTAATGGAATGTCCCTCTGTTTCTTCAGTGCCTACCTCTATGGTCTGAATATGTTCATATTCTTGAAAAGTTCATGCCTCGAGTTGGATGTGATGGCATACACATTTAATCCCAGCACTTGAGAGGTAGAGGCAGATGGAGCTCTGAGTTTGAGGTCAACCAACAATATTCATACAGTGAGACTATCTCTAAACTTCATACCTTGGAACTTAACTCCCAAGGTGATATGGGGTCATTAGGCCTGGTAGTGCATGCTGTAATCTAGCCCTTGGTAGGTAGAGGCAGGAGGATCGGGTATTTTAAAGGTCATTCTCAGATATTACATTAATCAGGATTCTCTGAAGCAGTCCCATTCAGGTCTGGAGGATATCTGGAGAATTGCTGGTCTTCATGATAGAAGGCTGAAATAACTGGCTTCTGCTATCACTGACAGATGGTGGCAGTGTGGCAGTGGTGTAGGCAGCAGCCCTCAACAACAAAAGGCAAGCAGGCAAAAAGGAAGATTTTCTCTCAGAGCTCTTTATGTCTGGGCCACTGGAAGGTGCTGCCCGCATGCAGGGTAGGTCTTTTCCACTTCAGTTAAACCTAATCAAAATTGCTCACAGGCCTGCCAGAAGCTTGTCTCATGGGTGATTCTTAGAAGCAGAGAAATCCATCTACTGCTGAATTTCCCAAATACCTAAATTTTGGACCTCCCAGCTTCCAGAACTCTGTGGGCTATATTTCTGTTATTTATAAATTACCCAGTCTAAGTCATTTCATTATAGCATCTCAAACTGACTATGACAGCTATCTTGAAGGTGCTTATTTTTGGCAGGCACACGATGGAAGAGATACCATACCCTCTGAGGTGTTAGGAAGCAGGTGTTCTGTCTCTGTGTGGCTCTTTATGAAGCTATGGTTGTGGTTGCTAGCTTTCTCCCCTGGAAAGTCAGAGTTTTCCCTCTTTGCAGTTAACAAGTAATTTGTGGGAAGATACTTTGAGACCATGTAAATGTCTCCTCATTAACTATTTAACCCTTGACTGTTAACATCCATTGATGATTCTTCCCAGAGTCAAGCATTAATGATAAGAGCGTTTTACTTTTTGCGAGTTTCTGTCTCCTAATTTAAAACACTAAACATCAAAAATGTGTTTCATTACATTTACCCTGGAATACTGGCCAGTGTTGTTTGTTTGGTTGGTTGGTTGGTTTTGTTTTTGTTTTTAATGTAACTGTTTCTGAATTATGGCTCTGTAGAAAAAAAATGGGACATTTACGAGTTGAGTAATTTAGGAACCATTTCCTTTTTTGCTATCTCTGGTGCTGATTTCCTTGGACTATTTGCTCATCATTTCTACCAAAGGGAATAAATAGCACTGTGCCTCATGAGGCTGGATGAATAAAACAATAGGCCGTTATATTGGCTCTGCTATTTTCAGTCACTGCTGAAAGCAATTTTCGAGCCATCTGTGGCCCTGATGCTAATCTCTCTCATTCTTTACTGTTTCTCTCATGTGTGTACAGTGGCCCAAGGCTGGGTGCTACTCTCGTATATACCAGGAGCTACAAAGACAAGGATGTTAGTTTGGCATGCTGTGCCTCAGTTTGCCCTGTGGCTCCTTGTATGCTCACCTAGTCAGGGTCCCTCAGTGCAATGAAATGGCAGAAGGGAATGGGTTGTGTTTGGCCCCTGTGGAACCCAATATTTCACACATATTGCTTTTGTCTTATGCACAGGTACACAGCCACCTGGTCCTCCCGTCTGAGCCTAGCAGAAGGTGCCATTTTCTTCCACACCCGCTCTGCTTAGGGCCCACTTTGGAGGATCCTACTGCAGGGGAGGCAGGATTTCTCTGCTCACCAAATAGGGTCCTAGCTGGACCTGAGACTGAAGTTGACTCAAGAGATTAACAGGAGAAAAGCATACACATTTAATAAGGGAGTTACGAGGAGTTGGTAGGACCAACGTGCTTTTGTATTAGGTTGAACAAAGACAGGCAATTGTAGAAAAGTCGATCGGTGGGAGGACAAAGGAAGGTGATAGCTATTTTAACAAGGTCTGTGTGCACAGGATTCTGTCCACTAAAAACTGTCTCTCTTGCTACACAGGCAGCGTCATTATGAGGGAGAGTTCACCTGTATTCTGAAAAAAATGAAACTGCGGTGTTCAGGTACCTTTAAGTGAAAGTAATCCCTTGGCCTAAGTAGCACATGGTGGAATGGCATATTGACTGCCATAGCAGTTGGTTAGTGCTCGCTCCTACTACCTACTCTTTGCACCAGAAATTTTAAAAACTTAACCTTTCAGTGAGACTATCAACTACTATTTTACATCTCAGGAAGATGTATAAATAAAAACAGGACTTGGGGGCTGGAGTGATGGCTCAGTGGTTAAAGCACTGACTGCTCTTCCAGAGGTCCTGAGTTCGATTCCCAGAAACCACATGGTGGCTCACAAGCATCTGATGATGCCTTCTTCTGGTGTGTCTGAAGACAGCAACAAGTGTACTCACATAATAATCAATAAATCTTAAAAACAAAAACAATCCCCCAGAATTTTGACTTTAAAAAACTGTTCATGGGTACTAAAGATGGAACCAAAGCCTTGCACTTGCTAAACAAACACTCTCTTTTTTCTTTTCTTTTTTTTTTGTTTTCTTTTGTTTTTTTGAGACAGGGTTTCTCTGTGTAGTCCTGGCTGTCCTGGAACTCACTCTGTAGACCAGGCTGGCCTCGAACTCAGAAATCCTCCTGCCTCTGCCTCCCAAGTGCTGGGATTAAAGGCATTTGCCACCACCGCCCGGCAAACAAACACTCTCAGCACTAAAACTTTTTACCTAAAAAAGATTCTATGCTTATTGGCTGGAAAAATAGCCTAGTTAATAAAGTACTTGGCTTGCAAGCAGGAGGACCTAAGTTAGAGTCCCAGAACCCACATTAAAAAGTCACGTGTGGCAGTGCACGCCCACTGTTTCAGAGCCTGTTCTTCAGCTGGTGTGGTGGTGCACTCCCCTAATGCCAGCCCTCAGGAGGCAGAAGCAGGTGGATCTGTATGAGTTCATGGCCAGCCTGATCTACATAGTGATCTACATAGTGGTCATGTCCTGGAACTCATGTTCCAGGACAACCAGAGCAATGCAGAGAGACATTTTCTCAAAAGAAAAAAAAAAAGAAAAAAGAAAATGTACTCCTCTTGCAAAGGACCAGAGTTCAATTCTTGGTATCCATGTCAGACAGATGACAATGGCTTTGACTCCAGCTCCTGGGTGCTCCAATGCCTCTGGATTCTATGGGCACCGGCACTCAGGTGCACACAGACAAGCATACACATAACTAAAAATGATATATTTCTTTTTGAAAAGCCAAGCATAGTGGCACATATTTGTAATTCTATTGCTGGGGAGGGAGGAACAGGAAAATCCCTAGGGTTGGCTGACTAGCCAGCCTAGGTTATTTGATAAGACCAGGCCAGTGAAAGATTCCATCTCAATAAAATAAAAAGTAGATGGCGCCTTAAGAACAACACCCAAGAGAGACTTGAGACCCCAGGGAGTAGGGGGGTCTGGTGGCATGGGTGTAGGGACATCCTCTTGGAGATGGGGTGGGGGGTGGGGGTGGGAGGAATGGGATGAGGAACTGTTGGAGAGTAGACAGGGAGGGCGATAATGACTGGACTGTAAAGAAAAGATTAAATAAGAATATTGTTGTGGATAGCCCCAGCCTCGTGTTTTGATAATAGTAAATTAAAGGCTAAAGCCAGTGATTGGGCAGTAGAAGGAGAGGTAGAGAAAAAGGCTTAAGGGAGGAGTCAGAAGAGGAGGAGTCAGAAGAGGAAGTCAACAGGAGAGAGCCTACAGAGGAGCTACAGAGGAGCCAGAGGTGGAAGGACAACGGAAGAGGAGGAGGAGGAGGAAGAGGATGAGGAAGAGGAAGAGGAGGAAGAGGAGGAAGAGGAGGGGGAACGTGGCCTAGAAAAACCACAAGTTATAAGGGATCTCATAGCTGGGGAATAAAGCAGTGCAATGGTAAATCTGCCCAATCTAGGCTTGCAGTTTATAATCATAAGTATTGAGTTGTGTTTTCCTTGACCAGACTTATTTGGGTTGGAGATTTACCACAACAGAATATTTTTAAAAAAGAAAAAACCTTACAAAAGAAAAGGAGGGGAAGAAGGAAGGAAGAAAGGAAGGAAGGGAGGGAGGGAGGGAGGGAGGGAGGGAGGGAGGGAGGGAGGACACCACCCAAAGTTGTCTGCTCACTACATGTATGATTGTGTACATGCATACCTGGCTGGAGGAGAGGATAGGAAAGGAAGAAATACAAAACCTTAAAAAAAAAAAAGAAAGAAAACCTAAAATCCCAGCATTCTGTTTTGGGGCAAAGGTGCAAGGACTACTCAACAAGACAGGAGTCCAAATGTAAAAGTCTAAGCTCACTGGAGAGAAACAGTTCTCACAGAGCAGCCCCAGCTGCTTTCTGCAGAGAGCTTTTAAAGGCAAAATCTATATCCTGGTTGGCAATTGCAGGGGGAAGTAGAGCAAGCAAGCAGTTTAACTGAAGTAAAAAGCAGCAGTTAGCTGGTACATCTTGACCCTAAGTTTCTGGAACAATATTGTAGTTTTTAAAGGGACTTTCCCTAGGGGAGTCTTGAGAGGTGTCAGCTCTGGTTCAGACCTAAGATGGCTACGACAGGGACAACATGGAGGAACCTTGGCCCTGTCACACACTCAGGGCTCTGAGACAGGTTGATTCTGACTTAAGCCAGCCTGGGCTATATAGTGATATCCAATCTCTAAAGAAAAGAATACAGAGAGTTTGTGATAGACTCTTGGTTCAGACACTAGTGTCCACTTGTATCAGGGAATGACCAAGGACTGAGTCCTTTCAGGGATTATATGGGGCAGAGTTGAAGGAGCTGGAGAAGTAATTGTGTCTGAAAGGCAATTTGGAAGATTAGAGGAAGCACCAGATAGTCAACACGAGAAGCCAGAG
>JANHMN010000005.1:113945475-113950475 GCA_030674055.1 Rhabdomys pumilio | reverse complement strand
TGAAACCAAAGAGGAAGAATACATGGCCCCTACACTCTTGCATTCTTCGTGACTCCAAAGCCAGCAGCCTAGGATGGACCCTGATCTCCTGTGATCACATTAGCAGCACCTCTTTTTTATTCTGTTGGCTTTCACCAGGTGGAAGCTTAGCTGGGTGAAGCATTGCCCTGAAGGCCCTCTGTCCCCTTTCCAGTGTAAAGCCCAAGGCTTTAACTGTGTGGATCCCCTTAACATTTAGAGCCTTCTTGTCCAGCACTTGCTTTGGTTCTAATATTAAGCTTCCTAGAGTTTTTTTTTTCTCTCTCTCCAATTTATACATTTTATATTTCTTTCTGCCCCCCCCCCATGTTCTTTTTCATTGTAGACCAAGCATAAGTATTATCAATAACAACTGCGGCACAGATTCAATGTTAGGATGTCTTAAAATTTCCTCCACCAAAGAAATTAGTCCATTAGCCTTAGGCAGGTTCTTAAGATAAGGGCAGAAGGTAGCTAGATTATTTGCTAAACTATCTCTAGCCGTTAAAGTACTACTGTCTTCCGGGCTCTCAGTAGTATGCATAGTGGTATATTTTCTGAAAATACCTCTTGTCTTCAGAGACTGAACTTTTTCCAGACCTTGCAGCTAAGTTAATATGCCTTGAGATCACTGAGGCTATGTACTTAACCTGTTCTCCTTCTGTGTACTTAGCCTATTTAAGTGTAACCTGCCTTTAAGAACAATGTGACCAACCTGACTATGCCTTGGATTTCCCATGTAATCGGCTTTTACAACCTAAGCTAAATGTATAGCTTTCATCTTAAGTTACATAGTTTTATGTCCCTGACACAGAATAGTGTTTCTCTGTGTGCTTGTATGTTGTAGTAATTGCTTTCTGAAATCAACCTTAAACAAAACAATATTCTCTATAAATTCTGGGAGCAACATACAGATATAGGTTAATTGCATGTATGTGGTTTCGCAGGTGCAGTCAGTAAAGTGACTTCTTCCATTGTAAAGCTGTTGCAGATATCTGCACAGAATCCCTCATTCTTTTCCCACATCGTGTTTTCCACGCTGTTCCATGAATACAGAGCAAACCCCTATGCTAAAGACACACACAGGCTCAACAGACACATAGGCACAACACACAGACAGATCAGACAGGCAACAGGGACAGACAGATCACGACATACACAATAGACAGACTACAGACAGGCCAATAACCACCAACTACAGACAGACAAAAGATACAGGCAGAGAAGTAGAAAATTAAAATTTGGGGTCACTCTAGGTTTAAGCAGATCAAGAGGAAGTCTCTTTTTTTAAAATAAAAAAATTCTTTAATGTGACATGGACACATTTTGGTGCCCTCTCTGGGACTTCTTTAATACATTAACTAAAGCAAGGATGGCCTTTTAAGTTCTGATTACTGCCTTCAACTGTTTTTTGAGACTAGAGTTCCAAAGTCTTCCATATAAAAAGCATCCTGAAGAAAATGGACATATTTTCATGCATTTGTGGGTTTCATGAAATGTATGTTGCGGTTACATCAATGTAACTTCTATTTGGGCACTGGGTCACTGTGGTGTAATGCACCAAGATAAAGTCATTCTGAAGTAGGATAAAACTGAAATTCAATGACAGTTGTTCTCTTAAAGCATTCTGCTTTAAGCCTATAATATAGAAATGCTGCCCGAGTCTCCAGCAGTCTTCACTGTCTTAATAATGCATGCAAGAACTATAAATTCTTCAAAGAAAATGTGGGCATGTAGAATCCTGAATTTTAGAGACTTTCTTTTTCATATGTTCAAGGCTGTACTGTCTGTCTGTCTGTCTGTCTGTCTGTCTGTCTGCAGCGCAGTGGCTCAAACCCACAGTCTTGAACATGCTGGGGAACCATTCTGCCACTGAGCCACATCTTTTCATTTTACGAGTGTTTCAGTTGAGCGGTTGAGAACACTCGCTGCTCTTGCAGAGGGACCTCTTTGATTCCCAGCATCCATGAGGCAGTTCATAATCATCTGTAATGTGGGTTCCAAGGAGGAATCCCACATCCTCCCCGGCCTCTGTGGCCACTGCACAAATGTGGTACATAGACACACATTCAGGCAAAACACGCATACACAGAATATATATTAAAAAAATCTCAAAAAACATTTCAGTTAAAATGTTTTTCATACATGTTAGCTAGGCTAGTTAGGAAATTCTTGGCTTGCCTTTTTCCTGGCGTCTCTTGATACTGTTGTATGCTTCCAATCTGCCTCAATTTGACCTTTTGTCTGGATTTGTGTGTGTACTAGGAATCAAATGGGCATCACTCATGCTAAGGAGATCAAGCACCAAGCCACACTCCTAACTCTTGCTTGGAGTTTGTAAAGTCTAAGTTTGGGGATGAAAATGGACTTGCCATGCAAGCCTGACAACTTGGACTGGATCCCAGGACCTATGGTAGAGACAGAGAACTTACTTCCAAACATTGCCGTGTCTATAATAATAATAATAATAATAATAATAATAATAATAATAATAATAAAAATATAAAAAAGTATAAAATGAAGGAAAATGTAAATCTTTATCAAAGTATGTCTCACAGTTAACTGATACAGGTCAGCTCGTCAGGTCCCTAAAGGGTCCTTTTGAGATATAATTCTCTTATTTCTGGAAACTTTTCTTGAGTTAGTCTCCAGAAATTAGCCCTCTCTGTTATTCCTCTTCAGGGACTTCATGTTGGTGATTTTGCGCAGTTTTTGTTTCCATCATATTTTTCTTGGATCCTCTTTACTTATCTGCATCTAGTTTCCTCTCTAATTCCCACTCGATGCAACATTGTTTCTTAAATGTCATTAAAATCTATTCTTAGTGAATGCCTTGTGATTTATTCACTGTGGAAGTAGTTGTTGGTTACTTTCTTCCCTGAGTTCAACCAAGCTCTCATGAAGTTCTCCCCACTTGCCCTCCCCCTTTTGTCCATTTCTATTCTTAGCTTTTGATTTGCAATTTAAAAAAAAAAAAGTAAAGGGCCAGGCATAGTGGAGCATGCCTTTAGTCCCAGCACTTGAGCGATAAGAGGCAGGCAGATCTCTAGAGTCTGAGGCCATCTTGGTCTACACAGTGAGTTCCAGGCTAGCCAACAGATTGTCTCACATAGTGAGACACAGTCTTTTTCTTTCTTTCTTTCTTTCTTTCTTTCTTTCTTTCTTTCTTTCTTTCTTTCTTTCTTTCCTTCTTCCTTCCTTTCTTTCTTCTTCTCTCTCTCTCTTTCTTTAAAATTTAAAAAATATTTTATTTGTATTTGTGTGTCTATGCGCCATGTGAGTGTGAGTGCTTTTGCAGGCCAGCAGAGGGTGTTGGATTCCCTGGGACTGCTTTTACAGATTGTTGTGAGCTGCTACGTAAGTTCTCAGATTTGAACCTCGGTTGCCCAGAAGAGCAGCCCAATCCTCCCAATATGGATGAACTGAACTCAGGTCTTATGGAAGGGCAGCAAATGCATTTAACTGCTGGGCCATCTCTCCAGCTCTATAATTTATTTTTTTATGTGTGTGTGCATGGTGCATGTGTGTGTGTGTGTGTGTGTGTGTGTGTATCCCCTCAGACACTAGAAGAGGGAATTAGGTCTCCTGAAAATGAATTTACAATTACAAGCTACTTGATATGGGTGCTGGGAACCAAACCCTCTGAAATAGTAGCAGCCCTAACTGCTGAGCCATCTCTCCAGCCTTCTCAGCTATTTTATAATACTAAAAATATCTCAAGAGTATGTAATTTAGATTAAGTTTTTTTGCCTCATGGTTGACTTTTATGAAGACAATTCTCAGCTACTTCTTTATTGTTTGGACTTGTTTGGGGTTTGCTTGTTTGTTTTGCAACAGGATCTCACTGTGTAGCTCTAGCTGGCCTGGAATACACAACATAGACTAGGCCTGGCTTTGAATGTGCACTAATCCTGCCTTTACCTTCCAAGTGCTAGCGTTACAGATGTGCACCGTCACACCAGACCTGTTCTCTTTTTTAATCATTCCTTATTAGTGTGTGGATGGGGGCAAGGGAGGGTACATGCTCCAGCCATGAGTGAGGAGGTCCAAGGACAACTCGTGCAGCCAGTTTTCCCCTTCCACTTTTACATGCATCCCAGGGATTGAACTCAAGTCACAAGATTTCCCTACTTTCCCCAGTGAGCCATCGTAACAGCCCTCTTGCTTTTCTTCCTGAAGTAGTACTACATGGGTTTCACCTCCCTGATTCTCCTGCCTTCTGCGAACAGCTTCTAGTTGAGTATATTGTACTTTCTTCTTCTCCTGAGGGAGATAGACTTCATGTGAGATGAGGTAATGGGAAAACAGGACAGGCTGGGACTCAACTGGGACAGTCCTTGGACAATCTCTGGTAAAAGACCAGGAGTTTTTCATCTAAAATTTTTTTTGTATATATGAGTGTTTTGCCTGCATATATGTTTGTATACCACATGTGTGCCCAGTGCCCATGGAGGTCAGAAGAGCCAGTGCTCCTAACTGCTGAGCCATCTCTCTAGCCCCAAGGACCAATTGATTTATTTTTACCTTCAGATCCAAGGTGGACCAATATTTTGGTAAAATACAATAAAATCAGTTACTTTGCTGAAATCCTAAAAATGATATAAAACATAAGCTCAATTATGTTCTTATACTTAAAGAGATACCATTGCATTTTAAATAAATGTATTTAGAAGAAACATAAAAACCTGTGGCTTTGAAAGGAATAAAGGTGATTGAAAGATGACCAGTGGGGCTGGGGAGATAGCATGAGGGTCTGAGTTTGAGCCACAGAACCCACATAAAGCAAGATGTCAAAAGCAGAGACAGGTGGATCTCTGGAGCTTGCTAGCCAGCTAGCCTAGCTCAGTCGCAAGCTCCACACCAAGGAGAGACCCTGCCTCAAAAAACCAAGATGGAATATACTAGAGGAAAGACTTCTGGACCTCATACACATGTTCTCTCTCTCTCTCTCTCTCTCTCTCTCTCTCTCTCTCTCTCTCTCT
>JANHMN010000005.1:113926716-113945465 GCA_030674055.1 Rhabdomys pumilio | reverse complement strand
TCTCTCTCTCTCTCTCTCTCTCTCTCTCTCTCTCTCTCTCTCTCTCTTTCTCTTTTTCTCTTTTCATAACTTTTCCACTCTACATACACAACTAAACAGGATTCAAAGTAGTTTCACCATATTAAAAGCCTGTATGCTCACTGTGAACAAAACCAGTGTATAGCACTAAACTTTTTATAGCGGCAATTATTAAGCTTGTTGATTCTTAACATAAAGGGTTGAATTGTTAACAGTTGTACATGCAGATGATGATGTGTAGCATAAATATTCTGTTTTGTCTTAATAATTTATTTACTTTTTCAGACAGTCTTGCTATGTGTCCCTGGTTGACTTGGTACCCACTGTATTATCCCAGGCTGGTCTCAAACTTACAACAATACTCCTGCCTTAGCCTCCCAAGTGCTGGGATTACATACGTGCACCACCACTTCCAGCTGTAACTAGTTTTACAGCTAACAGCAATGGAAAAAAAAGGTATTTTAATGTAATCCATCCTGCTGAGTATAATCATTTGAAATACTTATCCAATATCCAATTTCTTCCCTGTGTCTTCAAATATATACCCAGCAATTTATGATGTTGATGTTGGAGTTAAAAAACAAATTAAGATATAGCTCATCTCCAATGTCTTAGATTTCATTGCTGTGAAGAGACTTCATGACCAAAGCAGCTCTTATAAAGACAATATATATTTGGGGCTGGCTTACAGGTTCAGAGGTTCAGTATATTATCATTAAGGTGGGAGCATGGCAGCATCCAGATAGGCATGGTGCAGGAGGAGCTGAGAGTTCTACATCTTCATCTGAAGGCAGCAGAAGGAGACTCCCTTGCATACTGGGTAGAGCTTGAACACTAGGAGTCCTTAAAGTCCACCTACACAGTGACACACTTCCTCCAACAAGGCCACACCTCCTAATAGTAGTGCCACTTCCCATGGGCCAAGCATATAGAAACACATGAGTCTATGGGGGACCAAACCTATTTTAACAAACCTACCCAGTAAAATACATATTTCTAAGTTCTTGAACACATACATGCATTCTCTCTCTTTCTCTCTCTCTCCCTCCCTCCCTCCCTCTATTCCCATCCTCCCCGACAGTTGGAGTTAAGCAAGTTGCTGTGGCACACAACTATAATCCTAGCATTCAGAAGATGATGGTGGAAGGGTCATAGATTTGATACTACCTTGGGATATAAGGTGAGCTTCAGGACAGCCTAGACTATATACAGACCCTGCCTCAAAAGGTGTAAGTGGTACATGCCTTTAATCTCAGCATTCAGGAAGCACATGAAGAAGGAATAATCTCTATAAGTCCAAAGCCAGCCTGATCTACAAAGCAAGCTCCATAACAGCCAGGACAACAATAGAGAGACCCAGTCTCAAAACAAAACAAAAATTAGAGTTAAATATAAATTTTGGATTCTATGTAATTGTGGGAATAGTTGGCAAACTGCCTTTAACTTAACTCATTTGTCCTTATAACATGGCTTCGGTGTGCGTGACTAGGTTATATAAGGTCATTCTGTATATGAATCACTGTGCAAGCTTTACAATGACCAAACTCGTTCAACAAGTCTATTGTTTTGCTTGGCAATCATAGAATGTCAAAATGTCAAACTTTCATAGCACAAGTGGTGGCAGATGCCTGCTGTCCTGGCATTGGGAGCCTGACACTGGAGACCAAACAGTTTGAAGACAGCCTAGATTCCATAGCAAGTTTCAGACCAGCATGGGTTACATCATGAGACCCTGTCTCAAACAAACTCCGCCCATCTGAGTACTAACTGGGCCCAACCCTGCTTAGCTTCACAGATCAGAGATATTCAGAGTAGTGTGTCCATACACGAGTTCTCAACACTAACTCCAGTATTTTCTTTTAACTTACCTACTGTGCCAGTCCATTTTGAGTAGACTCTTAGTCTAGAAGTCGCCTTCTGTATTCAGGGATAGAGATGTGTCAGTGACAAGAGACCTAGCAGAAGTGTCAGTTGAGTTTAAAGAGAACTTGAAGGACAAAAAAAGCTGTAAAACGGAAACGTGACCTTGTCACTTAAAGGAACACAAATGTGCCTCCCCATCTCCTCATTTTGTGTGTCAGGTTCATTTCCAACTGATAGCACTCTTGCTTTCTCAGCCCCTTCCCCCCAAGTCTTTCTCCCCACGATGTGCCTATGGTTAACTTGAAAATTCAGTCCATACCCACCCACCCTCTCATAAAAAAGCCAAAAACTCACACTGGGAAAAAGACAGCATCTTTAACAAATGGTGCTGGTCAAACTGGATGTTTGCATGTGGAAGAATACAAATAGATCCATTCTTATCTCCCTGCACAAAACTCAAGTACAGATGGATCAAAGGCCTCAACCTAAATCCAGGTACACTGAGCCTGATACAAGAGAAAGTGGGGAATAGTCTTGAACTCATAGGAGAGGACTTCCTGAACAGAACATTAGTGCAGGCACCGAGATCAACAACTATGGAACCTCATGAAACTGAAAAGCTTCTGTACGGCAAAGGACACCATCATTCAGACAAAGTGGCTGGCTAGAGAGTGGGAAAAGATCTCTACTAATTATACAGTCAGAGGATTAGTCTCAAAAACATAAAGAGTGAAAAGAATAAACTGCACATCAAGAATACAGTAACCCAATTAAATAGTGGGGTACAGACCTAAGCAGTGAGTTTTCAAAAGAGGCAACTCAAATGGTTGAGAAACAAAGAAATGTTCAGCATCTGTAGCCATCAGGGAAATGTAAATCAATACAACTTTGAGATTCTATCTTACACCTGTCAGAATAGCCACAGCTCATGCTGGTGAGGGTGTGGAATAAGGTGAGCACTTGTCCATTGCTGGTGGAAGTGCAGACTTGGTTTTTTTGTTTGTTTGTTTGTTTTTTCGAGACAGGGTTTCTCTGTGTAGCCCTGGCTGTCCTGGAACTCACTCTGTAGACCAGGCTGGCCTCGAACTCAGAAATCCACCTGTTTCTGCCTCCCAAGTACTGGGATTAAAGGTGTGCGCCACCACCGCCTGGCTGAAAGTGCAGACTTGTACAGCCACTGTGGAGATCAGTGAGGTGGTTCCTCAGGAAGATAGGAGTTGATCTACCTCAAGATCTAATTATACCACTCTTGGGCAGATACCAAGACTACATCCTACTAGAGACACTTCTCATCCGTGTTCATTGCTACCCTATTCATAAAAGCCAGAAACTGAAATCATCCTAGATAGCCATGAATGGATAAGTGGATAATGAAAATGTGGTTCATTTACACAATGGAATACTATTCAGCTATTTTAAAAATTAAGAAAATCTCAGGTAAATAGATGGAACTAGAAAAACCCATCTTTAGTAAGGTAACCCAGACCCAAAAGAGACAAATACTATGGTTTTTCCCTTGTATGCGGATGTTAATTAGCTCTTATACCTTCAACAGGCATGCTACAATTCATGTAACTACTGAGGTTATGTACAGAGTAAGGGACTGGAGAGATAGGATCTCCCAAAGTGTGGGAAATAGAATATATTGTTATGGAGAGATGGGGGAGACTAGCATGGGAGGATATGAGACAAAAAGTCTACACAAATACCATTGTTTGTCTTGTATTGGCCATCTGCTGTTGAGCATGGGGCCTACCCTTCAGTGTGGCTAATATATCCAGTATGTTATGATGTCATGGTTTCTGACTTTGTATTTTTAGGGGCTTTGCTTTCCAGCATGTGCCTGTGTGTTTCGTGTGTGTGTGTGTGTGTGTGTGTGTGTGTGTGTGTGTGTGTGTGTGGTGTATGTGTGTGTGTGTGTGTGTGTGTGGTGTGTGTGTGTGTGTGTGTGTGTGTGTGTGTGGTGTATGTGTGTGTGTGTGTGTGTGGTGTGTGTGTGTGTGTGTGTGTGTGTGTGTGTGTGTGTGTGTGGTGTTTTAAATTCTGGGTTTGTTTTTGCCTGTTTCTTTTCCAAAGAGGGGAAATTGTGATTAGAATACAATATATTAAAAAAATTTTCTTTCGCCAGACGGTGGTGGCGCACGCCTTTAATCCCCAGCACTCGGGAGGCAGAGGCAGGTGGATTTCTGAGTTCGAGGCCAGCCTGGTCTACAGAGTGAGTTCCAGGACAGCCAGGACTACACAGAGAAACCCTGTCTCGAAAAACCAAAAAAAAATTTTTTTTCTTTCAATAAAAGATTCAGTCCATAAAATATGTAGTACAAGAAAGTGAAATGCCTAAAACATGATAGACAGACAGACACAGGGCCAATCGAGAGCCCCAATGGCCTATGATCGTAGACAAATGAATAACCAAACAAGTGTTGGTGATGATTCCAATTAAGACTGAAATTAGCTAATGGAGAATGGAAAGTTCTTTTTTGTACAATTAAAATTAATATGTGGGAAATGGTGGAAATTTGGAAAACATCATAGAAGTGTTGGGCAAAATCTGTTCCAGTGACTGGCCAAAGGGATGCTTTTAAAACAGGATGCTACATAACACTATCCTTGGGACCAACCAGCCATCACCTTCATAAGACCAACTCTGTCTGCCGCAAAGGATCATCGCAGCTGGGGTGCTGGCTGCTGACATTCACTCACAGAAAGAGGTGGAGCAGCTGTTGTCATTGTCACTTGAATATCCAGCCACCCTCACCCCTACCCCCACCCCTGTCAGTTATATGCAAGTCTAATTGTATGTGGGCTTGGGGCTTCTAGAGAACTACATAGGCTGAGGAAGACTGGGTGAAGGGGGCTCCATGTAAGCAGCTTTGGGGAAGCCATCTTCTGCCTCCATGCTGGCTGAAGACTTTCCGATGGGACTACTTTGGGGTCACTCATGCTCCTATAGGCAAACCCTCATCTGTGTTTTGTAAGTAAGTCCAATAGACTTGTTGGGTCTCGAGGGTGAACTTTGGTGGACTCAAATTTGGCTTTGTTTTTGGGACCTCATGAGGGGAGTATACACTGTTCACCCCTCCCCCCTCCAAACAGGGAGAAAATTCTTGAATTGGGAGAGGAAGCTAAACATTAGTCTTTTTTGTGGGGGGGTTGGTTTTTTAGTTTTTCGAGACAGGGTTTCTCTGTGTAGCCCTGGCTATCCTGGAACTCACTCTGTAGACCAGGCTGGCCTCGAACTCAGAAATCCGGCTCCCTCTGCCCCCCAAGTGCTGGGATTGAAGGGCGTGCACCACCACTGCCTGGTTATCTTTTTTTTTTTTTTAACAATTCTTTTAGAATTTGTGTATGGATGTGGGTGTGCGAGCCATGGCACATGAACAGAAGTCAGATGTTGAGGTTTGGTCTTGTTGTCTATTGTTATGCTAAGTGCGGGCCCCCAAGACTTGGAACCTGTAGATTCAAGTAACCCTGCCCCCAAGTTATTTCCTATTGGTAAATAAACATCCCAACAGCCAATAGTTGGGCAGAAGAGACATAGTTGGGGTTTAAGTTTCCTGGGGCTTTGGGGTCAGAGAAGACCCCCAAGGAGAAAGGAAGAAGAGAATCCACCATGGGTTAGGTAAGCCATAAAAATGTGGTCCTGAGGGCTGGCCAACTGGAGTCAAGTAAGAGCAGCCCAGATGAAACATAGTAAGTAATAACTCAGGGTTATTGATAAAAAAAGTAGATTCTAATACCACAGAGGGTAAGTATGTGTCCAGCTCTTGTGCTGTTTAAGGCTTATTGTAAATATAAACATTGTGTGTCTCTTTTATCAGGGAATTAAATGACCAATGGCAGGGTGGAAATCCCCTGGGTTGGGATTAAATAATTTCTACAACAGTGAGAGGACTATAGACAACCTATAGGAGCCGGTTGTCACTTGTTATAGTGTAGATCACATGGACTGCACTCAGGGGACAGGCTTGGCAGCAAGCACCTTTCCCATTTCTCCAGCCCCATGCCTTCCACTTAACCACGAACAGACATCAAACCCAAACTGGTCTATAAAACAAATTGCCAATTTTCAAAAACAGTCATGTGTCCCAGATTAAAGATGACTAAGTAAACATGACAACTAAATAGGACACGTGCTCCTGGACTGGACCCCAATCTAATAGATCTAATAGTAGGACATTAATTAGGACAACCAACAAAGCTGAAGGGTAGTTTGTACCTCTGCTTACAAGCAAGACATCTTCAGTGGCACAGTGGGGAGCCAGAGTTCCTGGAACTCACTGCTGTTTGTTTATATTTATTGAGCACCCACACATCTTACAATGTACTCCCCACCCATTGCCAGTTCCCACAAACCTGGGGTCTAGCCACCTACATTACACAGATGAAAAACTGATTCCGAGACTCGGATTTTCTCCAAATTGGTCAGCTAGTAAGTGAAGCCATGAATTACATCTGTGTGACTGCAATACATTTCATCGTGGTACTGCTAATGGCCTACCTGAATTACGGCTCTCAAAAGAAACCAACACAGGTCCAAGTATTCTGTCACAAAAAGGCTGGAAAAAAAGGAACTTAGCAAACTGCAAGGCTAGAGAAGGCCTGTTGCCAGGACAATAGGCATTTGGCAGTGGGAAACTGCTGGAGTTGTTTTGTTTCTGGGTTTTGACAGAGATACTTGCTATGTAACCCCCGCCGGATTCAAACTTGTGATTCTCCTGCCATAGGTCCCTGAGCATTGGTGTAGGTGAGAGGGAAAAACAAACAAACAAACAAACAGGAAACAGCCACCCAGGTTGGTCAGCATCTTAAGTGAATGGCAATGTTACCATATGTCTCCTGTAACTTCCTTCCTTCTCCCCCCTTCATCACTCTAGCCCCTTTAGCCTTGCTGCTCAGGACTTTAAAATACCCAGTCAGAATGTAGGTTATCCTATATGGTAGACAAAGAAGCCAAAATAATATAAAAACTCTACTGGGGCTGTCTTTGAGGGGGGAACCCACTCCCCCTACCCCCAGGAGCCTGGGCTAACATATAATAAACTGTTTTCTGCAAAAGAGCCTCTTGCCTATACCACTACCACTAGGCATAGCTCATGAAATTGTTCATTTAATAAGCCATTAGAAAGTTTATAGGCTGGAGATAAGGCTCTGTTGATGAAGTACTTGACTAGCATGTCGGACCCTCACACAATAATAGTGGGAGACTTCAACACCCCACTCCCATCAATGGACAGATCATGGAAACAGAAACTAAACAGAGACACAGTGAAGTTACTAAGTTACTTAGTGAAGACTAAGAGAAGTTACGAACCAAATGGATTTAGCAGATATTTTATAGAACATTTCATCCAAAAACAAAAGAATATACCTTCTTCTCAGCACCTCATGATACCTACTCCAAAATGAACCATACAATTGGTCACAAAACAGGCCTCAACAGATACAAGAAAATTGAAGTAATCCCTCGCATCCTATCAGATCACCATGGACTAAGGCTGGTCTTCAATAACAACAAAAACATCAGAAAGCCCACATACTCATGGAAACTAAACAACTCTCTACTCAATGATAACTTGGTCAGGGAAGAAATAAAATTCCTGAAATTCAATGAAAATGCTGATACAGCATACCCAAACTTATGGGACATGATGAAAGCAGTGCTAAGAGGAAAACTCATAGCACTAAGTGCTCTCATAAAGAAACTAGAGAGGTCCTACACTAGCAGCTTAACAGCACACCTGAGAGCTCTAGATCAAAAAGAAGCAAACACACCCAAGAGGAGTAGACGGCAGGAAATAGTCCGATATCAACCAAATAGAAACAAAGAGAATGATACAAAGATTCAACAAAACCAAAAGCTGGTTCTTTGAGAAAATCAACAAGATAAACCCCTAGCCAAACTAACTAGAGGGCCCAGAGGCAGTATGCAGATTAACAAAATCAGAAATGAAAAGGGAGACATAACAACAGAAACTGAAGAAATTCAAAAAATTATCAGACCCTACTACAAAAGCCTATGCTCAACAAAACTGGAAAATCTGGATGAAATGGACAATTTTCTATACAGATACCAGGTACCAAAGTTAAATAAAAAGCAGGCAAACTATCTAAACAGGCCCATATCCCCTAAGAAAATAGAAGTCATTAAAAACCTCCCAACCAAAAAAAAAAAAAATCATTAAAAAAAAAAAAAAAAAAGCTCAGGGCTTTAGTGTAGAATTCTACCAGACCTTCTAAGAAGATCTAATACCAGCACTCCTCAAACTAGTCCATAAAAGAGAAACAGAAGGAACAATACCCAATTCATTCTACAAAGCCACAATTACTCTGATACCTAAACCACACAAAGATCCAACAAAGAAAACTTCAGACCAATTTCACTTATGAATATCGATGGAAAAATACTCAATAAAATTCTAGCAAACCAAACAAATCCAAGAACACATCAAAACCATCATTCACTATGATCATGTATGCTTCATCCCAGGGATGCAAGGCTGGTTCAATACATGAAAATCCATTAATGTAATCCACTATATAAACAAATGCAAAAAATCACATGATCATCTCATTAGATGCTGAAAAGGCATTTGACAAAATACAACAACCTTCAATATATTAAAAGTATTAGAGAGGGGACTGGTGAGATGGCTCAGTAGTTAAGAGCACTGACTGCTCATCTGGAGGTCATGAGTTCAAATTCTAGCAACCACATGGTGGCTCACAATCATCTGTAATGAGATCTGACTTCCTCTAATGGAGTTTCTGAAGACAGCTACAGACTTACATATAATAAGTAAATAGAGGGAGTGGGGCCAGAGCAAGCAGGGCCTGAGGGCCCCCCACCCCCAAAAAAAAGTATTGGAGAGATCAGGAATTCCAAGTCCACACTAAGACATAATAAAAGCAATATACAGCAAACCAAGAGCCAATATCAAATTATTTTGTTTATATCAATCTGGAGGTTCCTCAGAAAGTTGGAAATAGATCTACCTGAAGACCCTGCTATACTACTCTTGAGCATATACCCAAAATATACTCCACTATGTTCATAGCAGCCTTATCTGTGATAGCCAGAAGCTGGAAACAACCCAGATGTCCCACAACGAAAGAATGGATACAGAAAATGTGGTTCATCTACACAATGGAATACTACTCAGCTATTAAGAACAAGGATATCATGAGTTTTGCAGGCAAATGGATGGAATTAAAAATATCATCCTGAGTGAGGTAACTCAGACCCAAAAGGAGATGCATGGTATGCACTCATTAATACACGGATATTAGGCAAAAAAGTACAGAATACCCAGTATACAGTCAACAGAATTCAAGGTTATCAAGATGCCTCAATCCCACTTGGGAGGGAGAAGAAAGCAATCACAGGAGGCAGAGGGAGGGAGGGGCCTGGGTGGAAGAGGGGAAGGGGAGAGGAAAAGGGCAACATGATCAGGTATTGGGGAGGGGGAACAGGAGAGAAGCCCTGAGGCCCAGCATTACGAATGGAAATATGCAACCTCAGGAGGTGGGGGGGACCCTCTAGAATGTACCAGAGACCTGGGAAGTGAGAGACTCTCAGACTCAAAGCAGACTCAGACCTTAGATGAAATGCCCGACAGTGGGGAGAGGGAACTTGTAGAATCCACCTCCAGTAGAAAGACAGGGCATCAAGTGGAGGGATGGGGCTGCCATTCCACAGTCAAAACCTCTGACCCAGAATTGTTCCTGACTAAAAGAACTGCAGGGACAAAAATGGAGAAGAGACTGAGGTCCAGTGACCGGCCCAACTTAGGAGCCATTTCAAGGGGAGGCTTCAAGGCCTAGCACTATTACTGATGCTATGGTGTGCTTACAGAAAGGAGCCTAGATGGCTGCCCTTTGAGAGACCCAACAAGCAGCTGAGAAAGATGCAGATACTTACACCCAACCAATAGACAGAAGATGCTGACCCCTGTGGTTGAATTAGGGAAAAGCTGGAAGAAGCTCAGGAGAGTGATCCTATAGGAAGACCAGCAGTCTCAATTAACCTGGACCCCTGAGATCTCTCAGACACTGAGCCACCAACCAGGCAGCATATACCAGCTGATATGAGGCCCCGACACATATACAGCAGAGGACTGCCTGGTCTGAACTCAGGGAGTGGGGAGGCCTGTCAGCAGTGGGGGTGTTGGGGACATCCTCTTGGAGACAGGGAGGAGGAGGAATGGGATGAGGAACTGTGGGAGGGTGGCCTGGGTAATGACTGGACTGTAAAAAAATAAAAGTAATAAAAGAAAATGCTAGCACTTGGGAGCTAGAGGCAGCAACATCATGAGTTCAAAGTTAGCCTCTGTTCTATATTATAGCAAGTTTAAAGCCAGCTTGAATGGAGTACATGAGACTGTCTCAAAAAAAAAAAAGGCTCATGAACTGGCCATGGTGGTAGCACTCACCTGTAATCCCAGTACTCAGGAGGCTATGGCAGAAGGATCACTCAGGATCACATAATCTAGCAGACAGTGTCTCAGAAAAGCTTCTGGTCAACTGAGGCAGATGTGAAAGAAAAAGACATGGCCAGAGAAAATAAAAAACAATTCTGTTAGCCCTTGACTCTCAACAGTCTCCACACTGTGACTTATGTTCTTGAACAAATTAGACTTTATTTCAGAGCAAATGGACAGCATCAGGTGTAATAATCTTGGCAGAACACTTAATTATTAATTGCTTTCTGTCAAATGTAGACAGAGGGATGCTGGTGCCATTTACCCTGTAAGGATTAGTGCTGCCACAGAACTCATTTTTCTTTCCCTAGAACTTAGTTTTGTCAGTTTTCAATTCCAAAGACATTAGTTTACTTTGTATTTAATCATAACAATCTAACTTCCATGGCAATACTTGTGGGGAAAAAATGGATTCTAAGAACCTTGCTGCTATCCACAGATCTGGTCAGGTACCTAAGAGTCGTTAGGAATGAATGGTTTTAGGGCTAGGCAGCTGAGTGACTCCCATCCCCATAAACTTGGTGAGGGGTAAGCATGCAGGACACTTACGTGGTTTTAGGACAGTGTCCGCTTTCTCTCCATGAGACCGTCGCCTTCACTCTGGCTTAACTTTGAAAAGATTTCCTTCACTGGGTGGAACTTTAACAACTCCCCAAAACAAACTACCACCCCTTTTCAGAGCTGCCATGCTCAAGTGTTGTCTAGAAATGAGCAGATGAGTGTTTCTGAAGAGGGAGACTCAGCTACAAGTAAACTAAGAACTGTTTCTGGTGGGGGTGGTGTGCCACATAATACAGGCAGGAAACTAAAATTTCAAATACATGTGTTTTAAGAAATAAAATTGTAGCTGGGTGGTGGTGGTGCATGCTTTAATATGGCAGAGGCAGGTGGATTTCTGAGTTTGAGGCCAGCCTGGTCTACAGAGTGAGTTCCAGGACAGCCAGGGCTACACAGAGAAACCCTGTCTCGAAAAAACCAAAAACAAAACAAAAAAAAATAATATATATATATATATATAAATAAAATAAAATAAAATTGTAACCATAATTCCTCACCTTAAGAAAGCCCTTTATTTTCTAACCAAGTGTTTGTTCATCTTTTAAAAGGCTACAGGAAAATTTAAGCCTTTCCTACGCAGTCAAGTGTAAATTTATCATGTACGCTGCACAAGTTCAGTAACAGGAATAACAATTAAAATACCTTCCTTACATTGGTACAAAGTCTCAGGAGGCGATGAGAATAAGCAAATGTGGAAAACAGTATGAATTCACCCTTTGTATAATAAAACAGCCAGTCCTGGTGAAATAACACCCTGTTTAATTAGGTTTTTATAATATAAATTCGGAATTACCGTGACACAGATTTTGAATCATTAACTTTATTTGTCGCTCTATATAGATATTGGTCCATTTCCACATGAACAGTAGCGATCATTCACTAACACTTCAGAGTCTACAGATTGAAGCCGTACCACACACAAACCAGAGTAACTTCACAGGGGGAGAGTTACGGAAATAAAAATATTTTATATTCATGCTTCAAGATATCCCCCACAGATTTGTTTTTATATATCTAATTACAAGCATCTATATTCCACAAAGCTAGTCTCTTCTGAAATCGACATAGTATTTTTAATATTTTTAATATCTCTACTAAACCACACGGATCACCAAACCTGCAGAAGAGATTAAAAACAGCTAGCTTGCCAGTCATATTCACTTCTAGAACTAAGCGATTGTATAAGCATATCCAGTATTTTTTGGGCTTCTCTTACTTAACATATTTCCTCCTGTCTCAGAGATATTTACATCAGATCAAGACATTTACAAATAGTTCATAGTGAATTACAGCTGAACTAGGTAGCCTGTGCAAGGAACTCAAGCATTTGAAAGCTTTTCTAAGAAACCCAGTGCATTCTCCGACACGAATAACACAACTATTCTAAGTGGTTTACATTTCTTTCAGTGCGTATTTCCACATATATTAAATGGAATGAAATTACATTATTAAATGGCTATGTCAACAATATTTGAGCATATTATGGAATCTATATCACAATTCAACTTGTCAACACTATAAATCACTCTAAGGAAACAATAGGCACACACAAAATAGAGAACAAAATCTATGTTTTCTTTTTAAATAAATTTAAGGTATACTGTCTACTTTAAACAACACTAAAAGATATACTTTAACAAAACAGCCAATTACCTAACCTATTGTCTAAGTCTAGCATAAGGAAAATTCAATCCATTCGAATCTTCTGGTTTGTCATCCTATAGATGATGCTATCATATCCAGGATCCATATTCCAAATGTTGTAAGAGGTGATTATCACAGCCAAGGCCAAGCCGAGCATAATCCACAGTACCAAGTTGAAAACCACTGAATACTCCAAATTATACTTATACGCGAGGTTATAGGGACTTTGGGTGTTCTACAAATGAAGAAAAAAAAATATCAACAGGAAATAATTTTAAGATTAAAACATTCTGATTAAATGTCTATAATTTGCTATCTAACAGACACTTCCTAAGTGGAGTAATAGCTGCCTATCCACCTGTGGAGAAGCCAGGAACGGACAGCTTCCTGGAGAAAACAATGGTACTGGCACTAAAAGGAGAAAGTCCAACTTGGTGAGAATTTTCCGTGGTAACCAATGCAACTGAAGGTTCGCAGATCCTGTGATCTAAGCCTAACCTCAAACAAAAACATCTGTATGTGAACCAAGAGACATGTACAAGACTATCTTTAAGGCAATGAACAACTGGGGCCTGTTCAGACAGTAGAGCACTGAGCAGGAAGATGACTCAGCACCACTGATACTTGTTTGTTTGGGTTTTTGAGACAGGGTTTCTCTGTGTATCCCCTAGCTGTGCTGGAACTCCCTCTGTAGACGAGGCTGTAGATCAGACCTGCCTCTGCCTCCCAAGTGCTGGGATTAAAGATGTACACCACCACTGCCTGGCTTCCAGTGATATTTTTTTAAAAACAACACTGAGCAAAGAACATCTAAGCATGCACGCAATGTGCTTCCATTTGTACAGAATTCAAACCTGGGGAAAATGAAACACTGTTTAAGACTTTAAAGACTTGCCGGGCAGTGGTGGCGCACGCCTTTAATCCCAGCACTTGGGAGGCAGAGGCAGGTGGATTTCTGAGTTCGAGGCCAGCCTGGTCTACAGAGTGAGTTCCAGGACAGCCAGGACTACACAGAGAAACCCTGTCTCGAAAAACAACAACAACAACAAAAAAAAAGATTTTATAGGCTCAGCACGGCAGTCAGTGTACAGCTTTAATCCAAGCAGAGGCAGAATCTCTGTGAGTTTGAGCCCAGCATAATGAGTTCCAGGACAGCCAGGGCTACATAGGGAGACCCTGTTACAGAGAGAGGAGGCATATGAATGAGAATATATAAACACACATACAGTCTAATTATAAAGGAAGGAAGGAAGGAAATGCTTCACAGGATACCGGGGACAATAGGGCACGGGGGTGGGGGGGATGGCTCAGTGCTAGAGGCTTGTCTACAGTGCCTGAACATCTGGTTTCTTCTCCAGCAACATTTTTTAAAAAGGTCAAATGCAAGAGAAACATTCCCCTCTATACAAGAGAGGGTAGCGGGATAAGGGGACCTGCCAAGAACAAGCATTCCCTCTTAATACAGTAGTATATTTACCCTTCAATTATAGTAAAGATTAGCTAGAGTAGATGTTGCAGCTGTCTTTTCCATGTTGAAGTGGTATACATGTCAGGCCTTGGGGGTGGGGATCAATTCCTTGTGTACACTGTCTGAAAAGCTACATGTATTCTTGGAAAAGACATCATTTGGGACACGTCTGTCATTCACTCTGGCTAGAAAATTTCAAAAGTAGGGCAATGGCAGGAGAGGCTGGAACTAGGGAAGCTACGGAGAATCTGGACTCAATCCTATCTACGTGCAGGGAGACACCACTGACCAATTTCAGGCAGAAAGTAAGGGGTACAATCAGATTTGCCTTATAAACAAAGATAACATAGCTTGGCGTGGTGGTGGTGGCAGCAGCAGCAGCAGCAGTGGTGGTACACACCTTTGATTTCAGCACCCAGGATACAGAGGCAGGCTAATCGGGGCAGCCTGGTCTACACAAGGAACTCCAGGATAGCTATGGCTACACAGTAAGACCCTGTCTCAAAACAAGGTCAAAGCTAACTGATGACAGTGCATAAGATGATATGGGAAGGGCCAGCTGGAACGTAGAGGGACAAGGTAGGAAACATGAGGACAAGGGGTGTCTGGCAGTGTTCCTACTGTATACCAGCACCCGGCATTCTGCGCATACCCAGCAGACAGGTCTTTAAGTTGCTCCTGCTGTTTTAATTTTCCTAAGGAACAAATGTCGAGAAATCGAAAGCCTGTGTATACTTGGCGAGTGTTCCACTTATCCAAAGTCTTTTTTTTTATTTTTTGCTTTATTGAGATGGTTGATGGTTTTTAAATTCAGCCTGGGCTAGCCTGAATTTAAAAATCCTCCTGCCTCCACCTCCAGAATTCTGGGATTGCAGATGTGTACCCTCATGCCTGGTTTAATTCCTTAAGCTCTCACCACAGCTTAAAGTAACAGAAGACTGACCTCAACTGGAAGAGAGAAGAGGAGAGGATGGGCCCACAGCTATGTGCACCTTCCTGTGGGGAGCTCCAAGCTGACAAAGGACTTTACACCGCTAAGCCCCTTTCTTGGATTTATGAACGTGTTTGCTGACTTGGCTCCATTTCATGTGCATTTTGAGTGTGTATGTATTGCACAGAATTACTCAATCTTCATTAGTCTAATCTGAGACCACCACGTACTAAGAAGAAACATCAGATGGGAACCTCTTGTCTTCTGTGAAGTAGGACACACAAGCACACAGCCAACAGTGCTGTGAATGTAGGGTGTGATGACACTGATGGCAGGTGCCCAACCTCACTGAAAAGATATCCCAAGGAATGTTTCAGACCCAAAAACATACATACTAATCAAGTCTCTATGTCTTATCTGTAATGTCCATGTTATTTGATGTTCTGCGAGTCTAATTTTTATGTTTCTTGGTCAATGAGCCCTGCCCATGGTTTCTCCTTTTTTGAGTTTGCATTTGGAGAGCTAGCTGTGGGGGTCTCTCTGCACTGTGTACTGGCAGCAAGGACTAGCAGAGGATTACATTGACTTCAGCTCGGTACCAGAGAGCTGCCATTGGTCTGGGAGCAGGTTTTATGTTAACTTCTCAATTGGGGGTTTCCTAACCCTCAAATCCATATAAAGAAAGCCCTGTGATTGACAATGCCCCAGGTCTTTCTGTTTTCTTTTGCTGGTAGGCAAACAATTTGTGGTAGTTTGCATATACTTGGCCCATAGGAGGTGGCACTGTTAGGTGGCGTGGCCTTGTAGGAGGAAGTGTGTCACCAAAGGGTGGGCTTTTAAGCTCCGCCCAGTGCAGAAGAGGCACTTTTCTCCTGGCTGCAGTGAGCACGAGATGCCAGAACTCTCAGCTCCTCCCTTGCCATGTCTGCCTGGGTGCCGTCTTGATAACGGACGGAACCTCTGAACCTGTAAGGCAGCCCCAATTAAATGTTGTCCTGTATAAGAGTTGCCTTGGTCATGGTGTCTGTTCATAGCAGGAAAACCCTAAGACACTATTACTATTCCCCTTTATTGCAGGTGCAGCTGTTTCTGCCTCCCTGGCTTTACCAGGAAGTATTAACTCCAATCTCACAGAAAGCTGAAGCCTCTTGGCACACTCAACAGGCAGAGTACTAACTACAGGTTCCCCCTCTTTACTTTGTAGGAATGCCTTATTTGAGAACTGAGCTATGCATTTGAAACTTTATTTTTTATCTAGAACTTCTAAGTTTACTAGTGGGAACTGAAGAGAAGGAAGAAAACACCAGGTCTTAGTTGTGGCTTTTTTTTTTTTTTTTTTTTGTAACACAGTCTTGTTATATAGTCGAACCTGGCCTTGAATTGACAACAAACCTTGTGGTGGTTTGAATATGCTTGGTCCAGGGAGTAGCACTATTATTTGGTGTAGACCTGTTGGAGGAAATGTGTCACTGTGGAGGTGGGCAATGAGACCCTCCTCCTAACCACAAGGGAGCCAGTCTTCTGTTTGCCTTTGGATGAAGACATAGAACTCTCAGCTCCTTCAGCCTCATGCCTAACTAGATGCTGCCATGCACCCACCTTGATGATAATGGACTGAACCTCTGAACCTGTAAGCCAGCCCCAATTAAATGTTGTCCTTTATAAGAGTTTCCTTGGTCATGGTGTCTCTTCACAGCAGTAAAACCCTAACTAAAAGAGAAGTTGGTACCAGGGACTAGACCTGACCATGCTTTTGTTTGGAAGTACATGGTTTTTGGGACTTTGGATTTGGAAAGCAGTGGAATGTTTTAAGTGGGTTTAATGGTCTATCCTAGTAGGAATGTGGAAGACTTTGTTGCTGAGGGTGATTTGAACTGAGGGAGCCTGGCTCTAGCAGTTTCAGAGGAAAAGAATTTTAATATGTGGCCAAGGGACTGTTCTTGTGATATTTCGGTAAAGAATGTGGCTGCTTTTTGCCCTTTTCTGAAAAGTCTAACTGAGGCTAAGGTGAAGAGATTTATAGTAATTGCACTGACAAAGGAAGTCTCAGAAAAGCCCAGCAGAGACTTTGTTCTCTGCTTAAGTCTCATAAAGAGCACTTTGAACAAGTGTAACAAGCTGAGAAAGGAAACATAAAACTTATGGTTCAAGTAATAATGAGGCCAGGAAGTGAAACGGAGCTGAATCCTTTGTTCCAGGAGATAAACAGATTGAGGGAGTGCTGACTTTGTGACCCAGCTAAGCTTAGGTTCAAGCAAGGTAGTACAAGCCTTTAATCTCCAGAGACAGAGGAGGCATGCAGATCTCTGAGTTCAAGGCCACTCTGGTACAGAGCAAACTTCAGGCAAAGAAAAGCTTAAATCCAGGTGTGGTGGTACATTTCTTTAATCCCAGCATTCAGGAGACAAAGCCGTACAGATCTCTAAATTCAAGGTCAATCTACAAAGCAAGTTCCTGGACATCCAAGCTTAGGCAGTCAGGGAGTTGGAAAACAGAGAGCCGGTGATGATGTAATAGAACAAGGGGCCATGTTCTAGCCCCAGCAAGCAGCAGAATTCTACAGCTTTGGCCATGTGACTCTGGCTTTAGAGTCAAGAACAGAAGGGACTACTGGGACAACTGATGTTTGTCTTAGGTTTTTACTGCTGTGAACAGACACAACTCTTATAAGGACAACATTTAATTGAGCTGGCTTACAGGTTCAGAGGTTCAGTCCATTATCATCAGGGCAGGAACATGGCAGCATCCAGGCAGGCACGGTGCAGGAGGAGCTGAGAGTTCTACATCTTCATCTGAAGGCTGCTAGTGGAATATTCACTTCCAGGCAGCTAGGATGAGGGTCTTATAGCCCACACCCACATACTTCAACAGGACCACTCCTTCTAATAGTGCCACTCCCTGGGCTGAGCATATACAAATCATCATAATGCTGGTTAGCTGGAGCTAAGAAATTAGCGGTGATTAAGAAGAGACCAGCATCACTGAGCTGAAATCTTCTGGGAAGTGTTTTCTGAGAGCACAAAGAAGCTGTGTTCCAGAGATAGCCAAGGTTGTACCTCCTGCTGCAGCTGTACTTGGTAATGTGTAACAGTCACCCAGGTGGTACTGGTTTTGAAGGCATGAAGGGGTCATGGAGAGCCATGGAAGGCTATTGGTGAAGGTGCAGCCTCAGTTGCAGTTGATGGCCCAGGACTGAAAGGGCCATGTAAAGAAGTTGAGACCTGGCATCATGAAGGGAGCTTGTGAGAGGCTATGGGTGAAACCTAGATGCAGTGAAAGACCCCAGAGTATTGGAGATTCGAGTACCATGAGATGATCACCAAGAACAGCAGCAGCAGTGGAGTGGATCAACCTGAGCTTAGAGTGCTACAGAGGGCAGAGCTGGAGAAGTGATGCCAGCCCTTTGGAAGAGCCCAGAAGATCACTTGTGTGGATCTCAGACATTGAAGACCCCAAAATGTTAAAGATGCCAGAGCTGTGGGATACCTAGCGCTAAGGAAAGCTGCTAACAGGGAGTGGAACCAGCCCAGGAGAAAGAAGTTTGTGCCTGGATGAATCTCAGAAAAGACTTTGAACTTTAACATTGTTGAGACTGCTATAGACTATGGGGACTTTGGAAGTTGGACTAACTGTATTCTGCATTATGCTGTGGCTAGGCATGGCTCCCATACACTCATGTGTTTGAACAAGCCTATGGGGGCCAGGGAATGGAATGTGGCGGGTTTGGATATGCTTGGCTCAGGGAGTGGCACTATTAGGAGGTGTGGACTTATTGGAGTAGATGTGG
>JANHMN010000005.1:113899197-113921716 GCA_030674055.1 Rhabdomys pumilio | reverse complement strand
CTCTGCCTCCCAAGTGCTGGGATTAAAGGCGTGCGCCACCATCGCCCGGCCTAACAAAAAATTTTTAAAACTGTTCCTTAGTATTCACAGGGAACTGGTTCTAGAACTTTCTACAGATTCTGAACTATATACTCTTACATGTGCATAGAACCTATGCATAGCACCCTGTATATCTTAAATCATCTCTAGAATATATATCACTTAACATTATTGAAATGCTATATTGATTAGGGACTAAAGACAAGGATTATGGATATAAATATAATATATATAGTATTATTTCAAAAAATATATACATTGTAGAATGGATAAATTAGCAAAATTAACACATACACTACTTTACATACTGATCAATTTTGTGTCTGGACAAATACACATTTGTTAAAATTATTTGTAGCTTTACAAATAATTGCATATTACGCAATATTAATACACATTAATACAAATGTGTTTAAGCTTTAATATATAGTGTCTCAGATAGGAAAAAGCCCTACAGGTTTGCTTATGTTAAAATAGTCAGTAAAGAGTTAAGCCTTAATATACATTCACATATTTAAATAAAATTTGGGACTGAATTTGATGGCATATAAAGCTGGAGTGGAAAGCTAAAAGGAGAAATGAAGAAATCTGCCCAAGTGCTCTCTGTCACTCACAGACCTCACAGGTTTATCAATGAAGCATCGGTAGAACTTTCACTTATTGGTAACCTCCCATTTATTACACATCAACTGCGGGAAGCCTACTGTGCTACTGTGCTCAATGAGAGTTTCAGACAGGGTGATGGAAACACTCGACAGATGGACAGTGGAGACAGTTTTGCATGAAGTATAAATATATGTAACACGACTGAGGCAGACTTCCAAATGGTTCAAATGGTATGCTTTAGGCTATAAGTACTGTCAGAATTAACAAACACACAGTGCTGCCACTGCTAGCATTGGAAAAAAAGAGTCCAAACACACACTTTTTTAAAATTGAGGATTGGCTGATGTTGGTCTTTTGAGATGGCATCTTAACCATATAGCCCAGATAGGTCTCAAACTTGTGATCCTCCTGCCTTCACCTCTAAGTGCTGGGATTAGAGACATATGCTGCCATAGCTCCCCAAATCCACCTCCGACCCTACACCATTCTTTACTTGTTATGGTGGTGTTACTGGGAATTGAACTTAGGGCCTCACACATGGTAGGTAAACACTCTGACACTGAGCTATATCCCCTACCCCACCCCTACGCTCTCCTTAGACATAAGAATTAGAGAACCTTCAAAGAATCAAGCAATCTTTCAGTTGGACTGAGTTGGCTCAGGGGTGGAGTGATTACTTGACTAGCGCATGAGAGACCCAAGAGTTCCACCCTTGCACAGAGGAAAAAAGAAAAGGCTTCAACCAATAGCATTCCCCAAAAGATTTCTATACCAAGAGACTCAAATGGTCACACGCCACCCCCTCTTACCAGCAGCATTGCTATTTACCTTTTGAAGAGCATTAACGAGAATCCTAGAAGCATCCCTGAATTGTTCAGAGTCTTCCCCATAACGCTTCCCAAGTTCATCCAAACCTGCCAGCTCCAGTGAATACAAGTCAGGAGAATGATCCTTGGCTAGATGCTTATGACGAGACAACTTCGAACAAACAAATAGAACAAATGAACAAATGAGATGTCAAATGCAACCAAGTGACACCTGACTACGTTAGCCGGCCACAGAACCCACACTAGTGCACCGCAGCTCTCAAATAGTTTAGAAGGGCAGCGAAGAGAACTTCTTTAATTGAGTTTCTGATAAATTCAATACACTCATTGCTTAGCTTTAAAAACTTAGATGTGAGATAAGGCATGAAGCAGTAACTGACTGGATGGAGATGGTGTGAGGAATTTACAAACCATCGGTGTTTTCTTCCCGCATACCCTCCCAGACCACTGCCTTGGCCCCCAGCATGAAGCTTTCAAACTCCTTGAACCAAGCCCTGACAAAAAGGTTTGGCAAAGCACTTCAGAAGCTAGCAGACAAGTAAGAAGATCTATTTCAGTCAAGAGAATGACTTTAAAAACCACTTACTAAAAGATAACTTGCAGATACATTTCTTTCCCTTTTCGACTTTGGTTAACGCTATTAACCGTCCATACCAATCTTCTTATTTTTTACCCGCAGCTATGGATGCTGGAATTAAGTCCTAATGTCTGACAAGGAATGGATAGCCAAATTATAACTACAACCAGGGTAGTTTTATTCCTAGGCCTACCTTCTTTGAGGATTTATGGCCTCTCCCAAGGAAGAAATGCAGAAGAAACAGCTACTAACACTAGACAGAGGTCAGCGTTCCCTCGGCCACCAATAGTTTCTCAGTGTTCACGGGATCATAAACCCGGGGCACACTTAGGCTTTTCAGCTGCCCTCATTTTATTAAAAGCTTTTCTAAGAAACAAGGCAGACAACAGGACTTGAGAGCCTGGGCAGCCTACTTACCAAACTTGAAATGTCGTGCAGCACTTGCAGCTCAGAAAGAAAGAGCAGGTCAACCTTGAGAGACCAAAGAGTGGACACTACTTTAAATACACATCAGACATCTGTACTTCCATTTATCAAGTAAAGGACAGCATAGTACGGATCCTAATCAAGTAAATGGATAGTATTCGCCTCCCTTTGTAGGTTCGCTGTAATTGAAATGAGGCAGCTCAGTGGTACAGAAATGCTCGGAATGTGCAAAGCCCTGGGCTCAAGGCCTGGTACCACAAAAGGATGTACACAAAACATTATTTCCTACCAAAAAGGTGATGGTCACTCTCTAGTCCAGTGACTGCCACTTGATAGCTCTACTTCTAAGGAAACCATGCCCGAGCACTCACTCCACTGTGCTTTTCCCTAGGGTGACCGAAGGATCTTAAGATCCTACCAGTGGGCCAGTTTACTTTCTTGCCTTGAACACTTTCCAAAGCAGAGAATTAAGAATGGTGGTTCCTAGCAGGGCAGTGGTGGCGCACGCCTTTTATCCCCAGCGCTTGGGAGGCAGAGGCAGGTGGATTTCTGAGTTCGAGTCCAGCCTGGTCTACAGAGTGAGTTCCAGGACAGCCAGGGCTACACCGAGAAACACTGTCTCGAAAAACAAAACAACAAAACAAAACAAAAGAATGGTGGTTCCTAGCTACCCACAATGGCTATAAAGGAAAAGAGCCAAAAGCAGGGGTGGATGGCAGGCATGGTGGTTCATGTCTTTAACCCCAGTACCCAAAGAGAGGCAGGCACGTCTCTGGAGTCTGAGGTCAGCCTCATCTACACAGTAAGTCCCAGGCCAACTAAATAGTAAGTGTAGCTCCAAAGAAAATCACCAAACAAAGCAGGAGCGTCTGTCTCTCTGCTGCACCATCCTGAGTACATGCAAAAACTGTGAGTCCAGATTAGCAACAGCTGTGAATAATGACATCGCGTCACCAGGTCTTCACAGCTCAACCAACCTCCAAGAAGACTGGTTTGTGGCCAGTCTGGATCAACTGGCAACACTGGTGGGAGAATGGAGAGTATTTACTAAATGGCAATTCAGAGAAGGTGTGTTTATTCACAAACACTGCACCACCGGAAGAACGTCCTCCAGCAGTAAAGGAGCCCAGTTGTTCATTCTCTACCACTTTGAGTCTTGCTAAGGTTCCAGGTAGTATATGGAATGGGAATTTAATAATGATGTTTATTTGAGTCACTCAACAACTGAACCACTTACTTCATTATTCCTACTCAGAGAATTGAGGGGAAGTGAGTTGAGAATGGAGTTTTCTTGAAACAGGCGATTCCGGAGCTGCCGCAATGTGACTGAAAGGTCTTCAAACACTGAGTTTGCTTTCCCCACCATGTACACTCTCTACAACAAGAACCCAGAATGCTAGGTTAGCTGCCTTTTATGGATTCATTCCAACATACAGACACGGTACACAGCATGTTTCACACAATCACTTTAAAACTGTCATTAAATAACACTTCTTTATAAGGATCTCAAATGAAAACCTTGTTACTTACCTCCTCACTGGGAGCCAACTGCAAAACTACAGGAGTTTCCTCTGAAAATAAGGAGTGAATGGAATTTGCAACACTGTCAAGACTAAAAGGAACTGCCTGAAATGCAAGAGGAAAAAACTGCAATTATTTTCTGAAACAAAGTGGAAAGACGAATTATCCAGCTAGTATAAGCAAGCAGCCTCAGGAAGGCTCAATAACGTTTTCCATTACTCTTGCTATGTATTAGCTGTGCATACTAAAGGGTTCACTATGTGTGAGGCTTCCATATGTGCTCTGAATGTGAGGGCATCTTCTACTAGCCTTCACTCTCCCATCGCTTCTCCTTTCCCAGGCTCTTCCCTATGCCCTCTATTATTTTTTGATTGTCTCTTTTCATTTTGAATTTTGGTTTCTACATGAGAAAAAACACGTAATACTGACTTTCAGATTCTGGTTTTTTTTTTTTTCACCTAACATTGCTGCTTCTTGTTCTATTCATTTTTACCCCTGCAAATGACATGATTTTTCAACCTTCCTTATGGTTCCGCATAACATTTACCAGGATTTTTTGTGGTATTTTTTTCATATAACATCCTACCCAACTTTATGGGTTTTTTTTCTCTCTCTTTAAAAAAATAAAAAAATAAAAAATAATAATAATAAAAAAAAACTCCACACAAATCAAAAATCACACTAGCACTTTTGATGGAAACTTAGAAGACTCACGTCTTTTCCAAACACAAGAGTCCCTTTGAGGGCACAGGAGATTAAAGAGCCCCTTAGAGGGCTAAGTCTATCTCCCAGTACCTAAATGAGAAATAATTTGCAAACATAAAAAGGCAGGACATTATTAAACACAAATTACTTTTGGTGTTTATTTGTATACTTTTGGAGTGAGAGGTTTTTGGTTTTTTTTTTTTTTGCTTTGTTGAGACAGGGCCTCCTATAGCCCAAATTGGTCTTGAACTCAGTATGTAGCCGAGCATGATCTTGAACTTCTGATCCTCCTACCTCTACCTGCAAATGCTAGGATTGTAGGTATGTACCAATATGCTCAGCTTTGTGTACCTCACAGAGCAATACATTTGGGTTGTGACATCAGTTGACCTTGTATGTCACTGTAATTTTATCTGCTTGCATTAAAAGAGACACTTTAAGGAAATCTGAGATACTAAATAAATTTCATCAAAAGAGAAGCAGGCGTCATATAATGTTCTAACAATATTTAGTGGCCATCTTCAGGTAGAGGTAAGTCCCTTAGATGTATACCCCATCTGTGTGTCTGTGGACCATTTGTGTGACTGGTTCTGGAGGCCAGAAGAGGCTGCTCGGTCTAGATTACAGAATGATTGGGAGCTGGCTGCCATGTGGGTGCTAGGAATCAAAGCCGGGTCCTTTGCAAAAGCAGTCAATGCTCTTAATTGCCGAGCCACTTCTCTAGCCCCTTGAGTTTATTAAAGTGCAGCACACATACAATACAGTACACAAACCCTGCAGTAAGGAGATTTAACTACATTTACAAATGAGTACACTCTCCTAACCCAACTAGACTAAGACAAGAACACCAGCAATGTTCCCTAAGCTGTCCACCTCTACCCTCAGGGGTGACCAAAATTTGAACTTCTATGCTATGCTGGGTTTGTTTTGTTCTATATGATTTTTTTTTTTAAAAAAAAAGATTACAAAAAAACTTTACTCTCAAAAATTATAGAAGTTCTGATATTACAGTATTAAAATAACAAGAGGCTAGAAATAAAAACACTGTGTGCTCTTTCAAACAGAGGCCTCCGGGTTGGTTTCCAGAACCCACATAATGGCTTCAAACCATCTATAACTCAAGTTCCAGAGGATCTGATGCCCTCCTTTGGCCTCCACAGGCACCAGGCAAGCACATATGTACAGACACACATGCAGACAATATGCTCAAACACAAAGGTGGTTTATTTATTTAGGCTTTTCAAGACAGGGTTTCTCTGCATAACAACGATGGCTGTCCTGAAACTCACTCTATAGACTAAGCTGCCCTTGAACTCACAGAGATCTGCTGGCCTTTGCCTCCTAAGTGCTGGGATCAAAGGTGTGCGCTACCATCACCTGGCTACAAAAGATTTTTTTAAAGCAGTAGTATTTTTTTTTTTCAAATAAGCAGTAGCTCAAACTGGCATCAAACTTCTTATGTAGCTTCATTGCTTGCGAGCCCCCTGCCTCCACCTTACAAGCATCTGAATTACACTGTACCCAGTGTGGTTTTGTTTTACTGGAGATTTCTTGGTGACTTTTCACCCACTACTCCCATTACTATATAAAGGCAACTGTCTACAAGCAGCAAATGAATGCCAATGCGGCACAGGCAGAAAGGAAGGGAAGTAGGGAAACTTTCCCGACAAAATACCAGTGGCCAAAAGCAGCTCGATTTTAGGATTTTATGACTAGAACAGACACGATGCTTTTCTTTTAGTCAAGATGCGTATTAACTCTTCCCAAACTTCCAAAATGAGGTCATAAGAACGAGAGGGGGAGGAGCAACCAAGCTCCCAAAAGCATGTTGTCACCAGCCTCTGCAAGTGCCTGTCTTCTGTGGCCACTTCCTTAGGCTTGGGTGGAAACATCTATGACTCTAACCTGCCTGCCTCATTCACCTAGTGGAGCAGCACGTGGGTCAGGAAAGTTGGAGGCTGAAGGGTACAGCCCTAGTAATCAACCTAGAGAAGCTAATGAATGAGTTAAATGCCAGATTTGGGAGGAAAAGAAATAATTATATATAGTAATTATATAGACTCCTAAGAGCAAAGGGTAAAAAAAAGCCTGGGTGATTGGAACACAGTAACTTTTCCCACACTGTTTTAGAGAGCTTTGCATGGTTGTCCAAGAATTTCTTCATCAGGATCACTTGAAACCACAACAGTTAGCTGACAAAAGGAAGCCTTACCAAGTAGAATTTAAAGGTTATTTCCGCCTTTAGATTGTGTGTGCATTGTTCCCTGGGCCTTCTATCTCTTTCCCCATTTTCTTCCAAGATAATCAGAAGTAGCCAATCAAGGTCAATCAATAAAGTGAGCCCTTGTCATAGCTTCTTCTCATGCAAAGTGAGGCTACTTTACTTCAAAATGGTTAGTTTGGACGGGGCTCAGCTGGTAGATTGCTTGCTATATATGAAGCCCTGGGTTTAATTCCTAGCACCACATATACTGGTGGTGCATGCCTGGTAACACAGAGTTCAAGGCCAACCTGGGTTACATGAGACCCTGTCTCAAAAATCAAATTTGGAGTTCTATGCTAATAAACTTTAAATGGTGCTCTGGATTTTATATACTTGTGCATAAATGAAATAGATACTCATTAATGAAACACATGGCGATTTGTCCTGGTCAATCTGCCTTTCTGAGGTAGCTGGAGCTTTACTAGTCTTCTTCCCAAGAACAAATGGAAGCATTTTATTGTCCCTAGCCTTCTGCAGAAAAGAAAATTTCAGTGTCAACTGCTCACGGTACCCTCCTCTTTGGCACCCTGTTGGCAATAGTGTGCCAATGGAGTGGCCTTGCAGAGCATAGATTTGTGCCCTTCTGAGCGTGCTCCCTCTGCCTTTGCTTTGAAGATGTAAGCCCTCAGCTTCCTGCTCAGTCCATCCCTCCACCCCACCATCATGAACCCTCTGGAACCATAAGCCCGAAAGCCCTTCTATAAGTTGCCTTGGTCATAGTAGACTATCACAGCAGTAGAAAAGGAACACGAGGCAGCTTCTCTTAACTCAGAACTCTCCTCTATAGAACATGACCACAGTCTAGTAAACTTACAACCACCATGTAATTTTTTTTGTCAAAAGGAACTACTTTCAAAAGAACTTCAAAGATAATTGTGCTTTAGAGAGGTTGTACTCAAAAAAGAGGTATATTTAGATTATAATTCGCTTTTTAAATGAGAAAACAAGCAAGATAATAAAGACAGTTCAAAGAAAGATGCAGAGATTAAAATTGCATATGCACACACAAACACACACAAATTCAAGGGAGATACTGGAATAAGATTGCATATGGAATAGTGAAGTAATATTTAAAAGAATAAGACTAACCTTCAGAGCTGTTTATATTATTACAGAGAAATCATTTGCATTTATGTCAATTGACAGAAAGTCTCCAGTGCACCAAGTTTACATAAGAAATACTCACATTCTCCAAAGGGTAGGAGATGACGCTGCCTGTGGGGAGAGCCAGTTTGTCCACCCCCTTCACCATCACCATAATGGTAGCCCTTGGCCGGTGGAATAGGTTACCCACGGCAAGCCCTGGCCAAGACAGGTCCTAAAGATTGAAATGCACAAAACAATTCTTAATTCTCAAATATGGAAACTATCTCCCCAGTAACACCTAATAACCAGAGTGAAGGCGTCTGGGGATGACACTGGCTGGGAATGCTCAAAGGCAACATAAGGCATCTTATTGAAGTTGAAGCAACAGCTACAATCTCCTAAGGAGGGTCATGGACGCCTGCCTTCTTTATGTTCTTAAAACTGTACTTATCAGAAAGCTCACTTACAACTTTTGTGTAAAAAGCAAGCAAGTAGACAAACCCCACGTCTTTGCATTTTTCCAGCCTGTGAACTGTTACTTTCTTCCCCTGAGTTCTTCCTTTATGGACAGCATTGCTTTTACCATGCAGAGACAGAAAGAACTGTCAAAATGTTCTCTCTCTACTAAGCACTTTATACATAAAATACCTTTAACAGTGACTCATGTTGCCTTACTGATAATTATTTCTGAAGCTTACTGGAACAGTCATTTATAGTCAAATTTATGCTTGCAGAGAACTAGGTACAAATCTCATCCTTCAGTGTAAACAACTGAGCCTGCTCACTCAGGCTGTCCAAAGAAACCAGAGCTTGTGGGCTATACCCTTAGCCCGACTGCCAAGCAGTGAGTGCCCAAGCAGAGCTGTCAGTTTTGAGAGGGCTTGGAGCCTAGAGTGACTGATGAGATCAGCAGCCAACTTATTTTTTTTTCAAGGCTGAATAATTTAATATAAATAACTTGTGTGGCCACAGATTAAGATATCTTCAAAGACATTCTCGACCAATCCAATATCATAGATACTGAGTGACACTGCATGGTATTTAAGTATGTAAAAGTATTATTTGTTTAATAAAGTAAGAAGTGTTCCATAACTTAGTACAATTAATTATAGGTCCCTATCTCAACTTCCATTGAACCCATCCTTCAATATATTAAGTGTACTTATGGGAGAAAGGGGAGTTGACTCAGCAGTTAGAGAAATAGCTACACAAGTGAAGGGCCTAGAGTTCAAATGTCAAGAATCTGCAGAATACTGGGTGAACTCTGATGCCTCTTTTAGAATGAATACTAAGAAGATCTCTGAGACAGATGGCTAGAAAAGCTTCCTCCCTGTTCTTGATTGGGATGAAAGAAACCAGCTTTAAATGACAGAATAGAAGCGCAATCATGATATCCTATAGCAGCCAACTTATAAAGTGGCAAGAGGCTGTAAAAGCAAGATAAAGTGGCATCCCCTCCTAAGTTCTGAGTTTCAGGCCTCTTGGATCAAATGGGTCCAGACCCCTCTACTACAGTTCTACTGGTAGCCAGGACTACCACAGGTCATGGCTTCATTTTAGGAAAACACAGCCACTGGCTGCATTATCTAACTTCAGATGAGACGTGTAGGCATTTTAGCGTTTGTAGCAAATTAACTGCACTGCAAAAAAAAAAAAAAAAGACACAACCTATTAATAGCAGCACACCTGTAATATGTAAATTACATGTCAATTCAAAATAAAAATATATTTAAATTACTAGAAAGATGCATCTACACGCATAAAGGTTGTCACAATGATGAACACAGGTTTATTGATAATGATGTATGAAGACTTGGTTTTAGAAGCATTTACTTAAGATCACCCCAAATACTGATGAGCCTTTAATGTTTTGTAATCTGTAGCAAATAGACCTGGGTTTGGCTGTTGCTCTTTTTGACTATAGGAAGAAATCAATAAAAAAAAATGCTTTAAAAGCAGTTACAACTACTTATCTTTGAGTACACGTACTTCCTTCACAGAGAAGCCCATGGACAGTGCAGCTACATCTGGGATTCGATCTCCTGGTATAGGCCAATTTCCATTCCGGAAAACAACAGACCCTGGCGATCTTAATATGCTGAATTCATTCCCTAAAGCACCTACGGAGAAAACAGACTGGTAAATGAACGGTCATCAGTATATATCGTTTGCACCCACCCTTGAAGTTTATTAAACATAATACATTTCCCCATTCTTCACTGGCTGAATTATATTTGGACAAAATACTGAATCATAAATATGGAGAAATCTACGGTGGGATTCTAGGGATGGCATGCAAGTCTTCAAGTATAGGCACATGTGCTACTGCAGATTTCAAACAGCCTAGTCCCAGATCGGAGCTATGCTCCAAGACCCATCAACAATGTCCCCCTAAAGCATCAGCTGAAAAGAACATATATTGGGTTTTAACAGGGCTCAGGGCACATGTGTACCTATGCCAGAGAATATTCTTTTTAAAAACTAAAATTAACAAATATTAACTATGCATAATGAGTTTCATTTATGGTATTTTTATAGAGCTGTAGTGAATTTTGATCATATTCACCCATTATCCTCTCTTGCCACCTCCATTCCCATTGACACCCCCTTCCTTTCTCTTCCTAACTAACCCTCTATTTTCATGTCATTTTAGGGGGTAGTGAACCAGAGTTTAATAAGTCCTGGACACAAGAGCATGGGTAAAGAATTATTTACAGGTGTACAGATTTCTTACCAGTGGCTACACCACGAAAATTCCCCCTCACTCCCTGCAACCATTCACTGCCTATATCTCTTCAGGGATGGGTGAGGCCTCATAAAACTCCCTCCCCCAGCTGCTACTAACTGCCTCAGGGAAGGGTGAGGCTTCATGTGCCCTTCACAGTATAAGGCAAGGTGTAGATGGGCCTAATCTTGTGCATCTAATTACAGCTGCAGTGGCTTTAAGAGTGCGGACGACAGTCCAGAAGACAGTGTTCCATAGCAGCCTTTCTTCCGGCCCTTACATTATTTTATGTATTTATTTTACATGTAAGCACATTTGTCTGCATGTACGTCTATGCACCATGGGCATGCCTGGTTCCCCCCCCCAAAGGCCAATAGAGGATAATGGATACCCTAGAACTGGAGTTTCAGATGGCTGTGAGTCACCACGTGGTTACTGGGAACTGAACACATGTCCTCTGGAAGAGCAGTGGGTGCTCTTAACTGCTGAGCTTCTCTCCAGCTCCAGGCTCTTATGTGTTTTCTGCCTTTCCCATAATGTTCCCTGAGCCTTGCAGGACTGAAAGAGGTTTCTTCTAATGCTGTAATACCGCCTCCACAGATGGCCCTTAATAGGGGAACGTGGCAGTTCTCTGGATTTTAAAAAGCAAAAAGGTTTTTTTTTTCCCCTTCCTGGTACTAAAAAAGATGAAACTCTGAAATCTTTGCATTATTCTGCCACCAGACCTCTTCTCTATAACATGCAAATTTATGATGTTCCTATTTTACTACTAGGCTGGTGGGTCAGTGCATCCTTACAGGTTAGTATACATCTTTGGATACAGGGGCTTTCCTTATGCCACCACATAGGCAACTTAGTGAAATGAGGACTGTCAAGGATGTGCGTGTCCATGTGTGTATAGGTGTTACCTGGTGGGGTATAAAACACTTCCGTCTTCAGAAATCAAAGTCCATTAATAGTGTTTTCAGTTGACACACCAGGATGGTGAGAAAATGTACCCTTTAATCACTAACTAATCAAAGTATACAGTGTCTACAGCTAAAAAGTGAAGGGCGGGAGGCAAAGACCTCCCCTAAGGATGGAGTATTGGACCCGTTCACCCATTTTTCAAGTGCTCTCACTCTGTTCCATCTTCATGGTGCTGGGGACGGTCTCCAAGGCTTGAAGCAAGCTACAACAAGCACCTCACCCCTGAGCCACACCCCCAGAATGACAAGTAGCTACTAGAAACTTTTGGGTTCCTGTGAAAAAAAATTAGTTCCAAGTCTAAAACCAATCTTGGCCAGGCCTCCTATGGGAAAATGAGGCTTTGGTAAGGTATCAGTGTTATTCCCTTGACCTCAAGAAAGAAATGCTTAAACCTACATTGGGAGTGACACAGAAAGCAACAACAGTGTTTTACTTTGGCAGTATTGACAGTAAATAAAAAGCCCCAGGTCAGTACAAATACAGTAAGACCAGTTAGGAGTTTCAATTCAGCCCAGGGCCAGAGCAACAATTTCTAAACTTTTAGCTGAAGGCAAATTAAAAAAAATTACCAGAATGGAATGGTCATCTGTAGGCAACAGAAATCTTGGTTTATTACCCAGTAAAAGTGCACAGAGCCTCCAGGGCAAAAATCAAAATGTGACACCTCAGGCATCTTGAAAGCCTGACTTCGTGAAGGCTGGTGAAAACAGGCAAGGAGCCTCTACTTTCCCAGGACACACTTCAGGAACCTCTCTGGACATGGAGAGAGCTTTGTTCTGAGGTGTGGCCCCACATCTTCAACCCCATGAGATGGCATGATGTAACTGTCTCACCTTTGTGGTTTACCTTCAACCACAGCTGCCCAACACTCGTTTAGCAGCCCACTGCTCAGAAAGCCTTTGTTAGGGTCATAAGAAGGATGACGGTTGTCCAAGCTTCTACATGTTACAGGCATCACGCCTTAGGAATGCCTGGCAGAAAGCCAGCTGTCCCTTACTCAAATGCTAGCAGTGAAGTGGGAGTGCCACCTCAATTTACAGTTTGCCCCAGCTTCTAGTTCTTTAAAAATCTTTTCTTTGTCCTGAACTGAAATAGGCTTCCTAACCTCCAGCTTCCAAGGCTTCCATCCCTCCGGTCTCCAGATAAATCCAGCTTCACAGAGAAAGTCTACAGACTCTAGGCCAGCCACTTGCTCTCCTCACCTAAAGTTGCTAGCCACAGCTCTTTACCTTCTAGTCATGAGAATACTTAGTCTAACACAATCTTCTGCTTGACTTTCTTACAGACTTTCATTCACTTACCATTTATTGATCCAGTTTCGAGATAGATGACACAGTAAGAGATAAGCGACTATATGGAGGTAGGCAAGGATTTCAGTGTGTCTTCATACATTCCCAGAGCTGAGACAGCATCTGACACTCAACTGCCTGGCAGATGTTTGCTGAGTTGATCATCAAATGAAGTCACACCCGGAACTACCGATGTCCCCTCTTATCAGCACAAAGTCCTATGTGCTGCCTAAACACAAACCACTAAACCCCCTAAAAGTGCCTTGCCAAAACAAAAGCAGTCTCTAAATGCTTCCCTTAGGGGAAGAACTCTGGAACTGAACAGTCCAGTCTTTGCTTTTCTACTTTATCCCATGCTGCCTGCTTTGGCCCCCAGTCTCTGCCTACACCCTGAAACAGCACACCAAACCCTGAGATACATTCTCCACCCTTGATTGCCTCACTTCTCCATACATGTGACACTGAGTCCCTCTTTGAATCCCACCTTGGCCTTCATGAAGACAAGGTTTTCTTTCCAATCCCTCTGACTGCTGCTGTGCTCTCTGTTCCACCCTTTAAAGCTATGGTGCTGGGCTTCAGATATCAGTTCTCTCTACCTGTCTTTATAATACATATGATATACATGTTATGTCCTACCATTGATTACAAATCTGTACTGTGTTATAAAGCACATACAAAACATTTTAACCTCTACAGTGTTCTTCCCAATGGAATCACGATATAAACCCGAGTTTAAAACATCTGACCATTGTTATTTAGTTTAAAACATCTGACCATTCTTATTTAAAAAGATTTTTAAAAACCCACATACAGCGCCGGTGGTGGCGAACGCCTTTAATCCCAGCACTTGGGAGGCAGAGGCAGGCGGATTTCTGAGTTCGAGGCCAGTCTGGTCTACAGAGAGAGTTCCAGGACAGCCAGGACTACACAGAGAAACCCTGTCTCAAAAAACCAAAAACCAAAACGAAAAACAAACAAACAAACAAACAAAAAAACCAACCCACATACATAGAAATTCTAATACATATTCCCAGCACTCAACTGAATCATGAAGCATATTGTATTTGAAAGATCAGAGGTCTTAAGTCTACATCATGTTCCCCGACTGAGCCCACCTACCCCTAAGGGGGTAAACACCCAACACATTGCCTGCTCCCAGGTTTTTATTCCCGGTCCAGCTCTCCCTCAGTCTTAGGCCTACACACTCAACACTGGCATTTCTTTGTAAGTGTCACTGTCCCCTCAAACTTAACAGTTGGTTTGAATCTGGACTCACTAGCTTTCCAGAGACTTCTGCAGTCTCTCTTCCTTTTAGCTGCTTGACTACTTCCTCTTTAAGCCCTTCTGCCATGCCACAGCCAATCACTCGTTTCCACTGCTCATTTTCCTTATTATTTCTTGACCACCCCCCCACCCCACTACCATGCCCATCCCTCACCAGGTTTGCTGCAGCTGGCTGCGTGTGACCCTGTTGAACCAACATCAGTTCCAGTTTTCTCTTCATATTTCCAAAATACAAATCTGTTTATTCACCCCTCGGCTTAAATGCCTGTGCTCACTACTAGAGTCTTTCTCAGTGGGGAGGGATGTGGGGGGGGGGGGGACCAAAATGTCCCCTGGCCATCTCACCAACCTGACTTCTGAGATTTCAACAAGCCCCCTGCTCTCCAGCTCTCATTAGCCTGTACTCACGTGCACATACTGTTCCGCTTCAATTCTTTCCCCCACCTCAGCCTTTCATATCATCTTCTTGGGAGGCCACTCCCCTGGGGAACATTCCTTGAGCCTCTCCAGTCTGTGTTTGAGAAGGAGCTAGTGTCCCTTCCTCAGAGACTCCACTGTCTTGTGCAGTGAGTTTCTATTAATGATGGAATGGAACTAATCAACTTTAAAAAGGGGGACAGGGGCTACTTCTGTCCCCCAGGACATCAGAGACCAAAATCAACTCCCTCTTATACACACATCTCTACAGATACCATGTGTTAGCTTGGTCCTTTTTCTCCAGGCTAAAAATCTGAACTTTTTCAAATATGTTTCAGAACATGGTGTTCATAGGCCAGGTTCCCTAGTTCTTTCTAGTTCCCTAACACTGTTTCAAAGTAAACAGTGAAATCTGAGCTCTTAACAATGTTTTCCACCAAATCACACTTAGTCATTGTGGAAAATAACACTGTACCCTCACCTGACAAGAGTCAGCAGCTCAGGCTGTTATATGAACTAAACTATTTTAGCATGTCCAGATCACGTAGAGAAATAATTGTTTTACCTTAGATAAAAACCAAACCAAAAACCAAAATCTCACTGACTCAAAATGGCATAGAGCTGAACACAGTGGCGCTAAGAAGGCAGAGGCAGGTGGATCTCTCTGAGGTCAGGGCCAGCTAAGACTTCATAAAGATGTCTGGCAGTACTTTAAAACATGGAATTTCAACAGATGTCCAGCTAAACTACAGTGTTAATGGAAAGGTTTTGTTTTTTTAAACTGAATTAAAACAAAAGAATTCTCCAACTGTGTGTGTGTGTGTGTGTGTGTGTGTGTGTGTGTGTGTGTGTGTGCGCGCGCGCGCACGTGCATGTGTGTCCATACACATGGATGTATGTGCAAGTATGTGGAATCTGAGGTCAACCTCCAGTGTCTTTCCTCAGGAACTGTCCACCCTGTGGGACTGGGACCTAAAGCTCATTCATTAGGCTAACAGTGGCCAGCAAGGAATTTGTAGGGACCCATCCATCTCCACCTCCCCAGCCCTGAGACTGTAAGCACACACCACTATACCCAGTTATCTATATGAATGCTGGGGTTCGAACTCACATCCTTATGCTTTTGTGGCAAGCACTTACCAAGTACCTTGAAGAATCCCCCCACCCCAAAGAATCATGATTAAATCAGAATGGCCTTTCCAGAGCCAACAACAACAATGAAAAGACCCTAACACTTTGGAGGCCTGAAAATATATGCAACTATTAACACAAAGGGCTTGGCACAAAACACACATTCCTCCTCAAGTTGCTCTCCCCTTGAATTTTTTTTTTTTTTTTTTGAGACAGGGTTTCTCTGTGTAGCCCTGGCTGTCCTGGAACTCACTCTCTAGACCAGGCTGGCCTCAAACTCAGAAATCTACCTGCCTCTGCCTCCAGAGTGCTGGGATTAAAGGTATGTGCTGCCATGCCTGGCTTCACTTGACTTCTTATGTCCTATTGTCTACAACCCCAGTCTCTGTCCCACTACTCCCAGGTTGCCACACAGCATTCCCTATGTCATACACATGTAGTGGAAAGGCATTCCCTACTTGGAAGTCATCTGATCTGCCTTCAAATCCAGCTTTGATACATATTACCCTTGTCATGCCCAGCTTGATTTATACTTTACAAAAAGAGGATATTTTCTTCTAAGAATTACTGTAAAAGGAAATGCATTATACGTGATATTCAAGCCACAGGTCAAATATTAGCTCGTTTCTACTCTTCTTATTCCATGTTAGAGAACCCAGGTTCCACTAAGAAAGCTACCATTTATTTGACATGTGACCCTAAAAGCATGACTCATACCCTACTCTCCAAATCCTTCAAATTGGGAACTGAAATCAATACCAAGAAATTGTCTGCGAGCATCTTAAGAAATAGTCATTATTAAAAAAACGAAGACTCAACTTTGCATCCTGATATGTAGAAATACAAGGGAGGTAAGGTTTCATCCGTTGTTAATAACAACCATTAGAAATGAAGGTGGAAAAAGACAGCAGTAGGCAGCAGCTAAATCGTTAGCTAACCTTCTCTTCTTGGTAGTGGGTTGTGGTTCAACGATGTATTGAGAAATGCAAACCCATCCTCCAAAGGGCCCCGAATAGGGAAGGAGTGATCGGGCAAATGGGAGGGCAGGGTCCCGAAAGGCTGATGCCCGCTCGAGTCCCCCAGGTGGCCCTGCCCGGCTCCAGAGACCACAAGGCCGCTCCGCTGGAGCCAGATCAAGGTCCAGAATCCCGAAGAGGGCCGCCAAGCCCAGACCGCCCCCACAGCGGCCCCCGCCAGCAGCCGCTCCCGCCCAGGGTCCCCGCGCCCCCTAGTCTCCCGAAATGCTTTCCAGCTACTCACCCGGCACCAGAAAGGACAGGAGAACGACGAACACAGCCATGGTGCCAGGGCTGATGAAGGGAGATGAGCTACACGAAAAGGGACGCCGGGACTCGAGCGAGCACCGCAACCCGACCGAGTGACGCGCTCCCGAAGGTTCCGATCCCCAAGCCCCTCCCCCTTAGCCACTCCAAGACAAGGTCTCAGCCAATCGCCAGCTACGCCGCTATACGAGAGCGACGTAGCCTGGGTGACGTCAGCAATTGGGGCGGGGACTAGCGTGAAGAGTGGAATGCTCTGCCAATAGGAGTCGATGATTTTAAGTGCAGGGCGGTTCTGTCCCGCCGGCCCACAATGACCGGTCACGAGATGAAGGGTAGGGCCCGCGGTTAGAGCAGGTGGCCCCACTGGTTGCAGGTTCTCAAAAGCCCACAGTGAGGTTTACTCCCGGGTGTGGACCCTTTGTCCAACCTTCGGTAACGATTTTCAACACGAGCATCGATCTTTCCCGATCTTGCGCCTCCTGCCCGCTGCAACCGACAGTTGTGGAAAGCGCTGGGCTAGCTCAGGTTTTGCTCTCTAGAGTACATAGACGTTGAGTACCTGCGGGAAGGAAGCCTTGGCACCTGGGGGGAACCCCTGCCCGCCTAGTAGAGGTGCTACTAAAAATATAGGACTCCTGCTTGAATCTGAGTTCTAAAGAGTAATTTTTAGTGTGTCTGAAATATTATTTTATTTATTTTTATATATACGAAGTAGCCATTGTCTGAAAGTCAAATATAACTTGGTATCCTGGTTTTTGATTTACAGTATCTAACAACCCTGCCTCCAGACACTGCATATTGCAAGGAGTGATCCGATAGAGTATTAATTATTTCATTCGGTCCTCCCTTGGTTTCTAATCTGGGCAAGGTGTTCAGAGAGGCTGTGTGACGGCTAGACACACTAATTAGACCAAAATCATCCCTTGCCTCATAGGCTCTTTCTTACCTATGATGTAAGGCAAGAAGTGACATTGCCCATAATCTGTGGTTAGAAAACAGCTCCCCAGCTGATGACCTTGAAAAAATGAATATAATTTTAATATGTAAGTGGAGGATGTGAAAAGATCCAGGTAAGAAAAAAGTGTATCATATATAGTAGGGAAAAATGCCTTTTTGATGAATTTTTAACTGTTTAATTTGACAAAAGAGATTTTATAGGGTAGAAGGACAGCTAAAATTTTAGGCTAAAATTTTAGTTCCTTCCTTCTTCCCTTCCTTCCTTCCTTCCTTCCTTCCTTCCTTCCTTCCTTCCTTCCTTCCTTCCTTCCTTCCTCATTTGGGCCAAACCCCAGAGCTATGCACAGTCTAGGCAAGTGCTCTAATCACCAAGCCAGACCTCAACTAGGATTTTTTTTAAAGATCTTGACTTGTACACAGAAGAACAACTTATTCCGCGCAAGTGGAGGAGCCATTGGAGGTGGTTGAAGGTTGTTCAGTGCACAAGTGTAAGGTAGATGTGGTTGAGTGGAAATGGCTCACCGACTCTCAGTTTACTGGCTCTGTTTTATCCTTGGAATTGACTGAGGCAGAACAAAAGAGCTGCAGCAGCTCCAGAAGTCCAGGTGAAACTTAGCCAGACCAAGAACTGGAATCAAAAGGCCCCCTCCTCCAATACTCAGAATGCAGTTTCTAGAAATTGCTATGTTTACCAAAGCCACTCTCAATTTATAATGCAGTCTGGACTTCCTTACTCAACCTCAGAAGGCTCTTAACTCTCAATTTTGTGTTTTTGTCAAACAGAGAATTTGCACACATGTGTCTTTAAAGGACCATGAAGGTTGGGAGACGGAGGAGGTTGTCGTTCTATTAGGAATTAGAACCAAAATGTCTAAAGCAGCTAATTTCAAAAGCATAAGCTGTGACCCAACTACTACAAACATTTTTTAAAAAACAATTTAAAAATCATTTTTCTTTTTTTTTTTGTTTTTGTTTTTTTGTTTGTTTGTTTGTTTTGTTTTTGAGACAGGGTTTCTCTGTGTAGCCCTGGCTGTCCTGGAACTCACTCTGTAGACCAGGCTGGCCTCGAACTCAGAAATCCACCTGCCTCTGCCTCCCAAGTGCTGGGGATTAAAGGCGTGTGCCACCTCTGCCCTGCTAAAAAATCACTTTTCAAGGGCCAAGGAGTTGGATCAACTAGCTGTGTAATACTGAAAATCCAAGTTAGATCCCTGAATCAATCTGGACTTGGTGATGTGTGTCCCAGCACTCCTGTGTTGAAATGGGAGGCAGAGAGGAGAGAACAATCTGTAAGTTCCAAGGCCAGTTAGCCTGTAGTACACGGCATAGCATCATAAACAAGAGAGACCCTGTCCCAACAAGGTGGGAGGCTAGACCCAATCCCTGGAAATTATCATCTATCACACACACACACACACACACACACACACACACACACACACACACCACACCACACCACAAAATAAGTAGATAAATAAAAGAGAATTTAACATAAAGTAACTTCTGTGCACACCAATTAAAACTCCATATTGGTCCATCTTGCTGCATGTTGGAGAACAGGTTTGAGCCAGTAGCCTTGCATGAATGTGTCTAAATGAATCTCATGTAGGGATATAGTCATGTAAAGTGGAACCGAGCTCCCACAAATTCAACCAAAAGAAACATACAGCCTTTTCTGTTCTTAAAGGAACCCTAGGGACATCCTGATTTATTTTAATTTGAGAAATAGCAAAAAACACTATAAGCAGATTAGAATATAAAATAACACTCTTATATGTCAACTTCATGCATATTCTCTATCCTGAGAAATACTCTTTTTTTTTTTTTGACTTGTGAGTCTTTTACATCAAAGGCCTCTTTTCAGCTGAGGTATCAAAGAGTCATTAGCATTCAACAGAATAAACACTGTTCTACCAAGCCTCCTCTTTGTGGTATAGATGGAGAAGCTGAAACCTAGGGAGGGCAAATGTCCTCAAGGTCACACAGACTCATCAGCATTTCTGCTTTATGAACACAGCCAGTCTGGTTCAATCTTTAGTGAAGAACCAGCGACGTGCAGCTAACTTTTCCATGGAAACATTTAGAAGTGGAAATGTGGCCAGGCACTGTATGCAGTGACGACCAGAGTAGTATCTTATAAGAAAACTTCCACCTCATCAATAGCAACAGCTAAGGCCAGAGAGAGCATAGACTCCAGCCCCCCACTGCCCTGAGGGGAGACAGGAGACAAAGGTGCTTTTCACAGTGGGGCTGGCAGTGGGTGCTAGGGCTTAGCAGCTAAGAGAGCTTGCCAAGGACCAAAGATAGGTTTGGTTCCTAATAGCCACATCCAACTCCAGGGTTTCTGATGCCTTATCTTAGCCTCCAAGGACACTGCCACATACATATGAATACCTGTGGACATGTGGATACCAACACACATGTTAATACTATGGCACACGTGAATACTGCACACATAAAGGCGGGCCTTTAAAAGTGATAATCCATGCTGGGTTCAGATCCATGGACTCTGCCTCCTGGTCAGCTGTCTTGGATGGTGCTGCTCCTGCCGCAGTGGTTTCCCTGCCACAATGGCCTGAGATAGCTCAGAAGCCAGGATCCCAAATCAAGTTTTACTCCCATAGGTTGTTCCTATTAGGTATTTGGTCAGTGTTATACAAATGTGACTAACAGACCCAGTCCAATCCACAGGGAAAACATGGATCACAGTCTAAGAGATGGGCTCTAAAATGCCAGCCCACTCCTCTTTGAAAATGTCAAGACACCAAAAAATAAGTTACTCAAATGAGTAACTGTCACAGCCAAAAGGAGCCTAAGGAGACATGATAACTAAATGTACTTAGGTGTCCTGGATGGAATCATGTAGCAGGGAAGAGCAATCTGAATAAAGCAGGGGCTTTGGATAATGATAATGTATCCACACTGGATCATTAACTGTGACAAATGGGCCATATTAATGCAAATAATAGGAAAGACTGGCTGCAAGATATATAAGGGATATCTGTACTGTCCCGTCAAATTTTCTGTAAATGCCAGAATGTTCTTTAGCAAAGAAAGGAGACTCTGTAAAGTTAGTTAAAAAAAAGAAAAAAACAGGGAAAAATGGAAAAGACAAGCAGTTTCCAGACTACATGGATTACTTAGTCAGCAAAGCTGTTAGAAAAACGAGTAGCAGACTTGCAAAAAGAAGCACTTTATAAAAGAGGAAATCCAAAGGTCAGTTAGACCTAATTATAAGCTGCTCAACCTTGGTATTACTTAGAGAAAAGCAAGTTTGAAGCCCTCAGATGCCACGTCACATTACCAGATTGGCAAAAATTAGTGGGTCTGACCATGCCATGTGTAGGCAAGTTTCTCTCTCTCTCTCTCTCTCTCTCTCTCTCTCTCTCTCTCTCTCTCTCTTTCTCTCTCCTCTCTCTCCTCTCTCTCCTCTCTCTGTGTGTGTCTGTCTGTCTGTTATGTCTATGGGGTGTGCTCCCACATGCATGCATGTGTGGAGGTCTGTGTCTAGTGTCTTCTTCACATGCTCACCAGAATCTTGCCTAACCTGGACTTTGCCATTGACTAGTGAACGCCAAAGGACCCTCTTGTCTCTGCTTTCTCAGTGCTGGGATTACAGTATGCACTCCTATGTGGGTGCTGGGGATGTAATCGGGTCTTTATGCAAGTACTTTTTACTCCACTGAGCCCATTTCCCCATCAGTACTTGTATCTAACAACAGCAAAAATTATGATGGCTCAAAAGCCGTTTGATGTCTCTGAGATGCATATGTAGCTGTTGACTTATTAAGACAGGTCATGCACGTAAATTAGAACTTACAGGGTGTGCCAGAAACTCAGTATCCATTTCCACTCCCCACCTATTTTTTCTCACATAGCTCAGGCTAGAAAGCTAAAAACTACACTACCCATACTCCTTTTCACTGGAGATTTCCAGGTATGATTTGGATTTCAGTGTTGAGATGTGTTTTTGTGATATTTTGAAAAGCAAAAGCAAGACAGAAGCCATGTTCCTGTTTTTATGGTACTGGATAGGAGGATGAAGCCAAGGCTCCAAATACCACTGTCAGGTCCTAGAGAAACCTGGGATAAAGCTCACTCAGTATCTGCAGCTCCTCCCAGTACACTTCACCCTGTTACTCCCTGTGGGAAACGTCTCCAGCCCAAGGGCTGGGCTTCCCTTCCCCAGGCTTCTCTTTCCTATAGAAACCAGCCATTTTGGCCGTGCACTCTCTTGCTCACTCTTGGCCTTTTGATTCCCATGTGCTCTCTTGGTCCTTTTGGCCCTCTGTTCCCTCTGTTCCCTCTGTTCCCTCTGTTCCCTCTGTTCCCTCTGTTCCCTCTGTTCCCTCTGTTCCCTCTGTTCCCTCTGTTCCCTCTCCCTCTCCCTCTCCCTCTCCCTCTCCCTCTCCCT
>JANHMN010000005.1:113872556-113890491 GCA_030674055.1 Rhabdomys pumilio | reverse complement strand
GAGAGAGAGAGAGAGAGAGAGAGAGAGAGAGAGAGAGAGAGAGAGAGGCAGATCTCCATGTCTCCAAGTGCTGAGACTAAAGGCACATGCCACCACAATATCAGCAAAGTGCTATTTTTTCTTCTCTGTCTCTCTCTCTCTCTCTCTCTCTGTCTCTCTCCTTTTTCAATACAGAGTGTGGAACCCAGAGCCTTGTACATACTTGGTAAGTACTCTACCAGCGAACCCCTAGACCTTCAAGTGTTTATTTTAAAATTCTATATGACTGCCCCCCCCCCCCCACGCAGTGGTGGTGCACGCCTTTAATCCCAGCATTCAGAAGGCAGAGGCAGGTGAATCTCTGAGTTCAAGGCCAGCCTGGTCTACAGAGTGAGTTCCAGGACAGCCAGGGCTACACGGAGAAAACTTGTCTCGAAATAAACAACAACAAAAATCTATATGACCAAAATAATACGAATAAAAACATGGTTCTCCTTTCTTCCCTCTGGTAACACTCTCTAGAAGCAACATTAAGTTTTCTGTCTAGACTTCTTCCTACACTTGATCAACCATATATATTCTACTTTTAGTAAAATTAAAACATATTATACATTCCCATTTATTTTACTTTAAAATCAGTTATTGTTCCACAACAAGAAGTAGAAATATATCTTATTCCTTTTTTTTTCTTTTCTTTTTACTGTTGTAAAATATTTTTTTTTTTTTGCGTGTGTGCTTTGCCTGGTGCCCAAAGAGTTCAGAGGAGGGTATTGGATCCTCTGGAACGGGTGTAGCAGATGGTTGTGTGCCCACCGTGTCAGTGCATCAGTGCTCTTAACCACTGGGCCACCTCTCCAGCCTATTCTCTTATAAATAATAACATAGTATCCCATTGTCTGAGCCCAGATGGTTCCTGTAATTTGCTATGTTCAAGCTAATCAATTTTAACAGAATCAAATGATCACATAGTAAAATCTTATATACATACCTACGTGTGCACGCATGGACATACATTCTTTGCAACCTTCCTGGGCCTTACAGAAAGCAAGCAGTTGAGCATATCTGTCTGCAGAGCTTCTGCAGCTGGAAAAGGTTAGTCTTTTGTTTTGTGACTTTCACCTTTTTTTTAATGACAGCATCATTGGGGAGAAAGCTTGTCTGAGTCATTATGTTCTTTGGAGTACCTGGTTTTCCATCCTTCAGGCATCTGGACACCACATTGGGGTGCAGATGTGGGCTAAACCTTGTTTTTCTCACATCTGTCATTTTTTGTCTAAGTCTCAATGAAGCCTTCTTTTTGCCCTGGTCCATTTCTTTTTCTTTTTTTTTCTGTTTTTTTTTTATTGAATATTTTATTTATTTACATTTCAGATGTCATCCCCTTTCCCCATTTCCCCTTCCTAGAACCCCCATCCTACTCCCCCTCCTCCTTTTTGCTTTTATACCATTTTAATTCCATGCAAGTATTCAGGTCAGTTCTAGGTTGAGGAACTAGCAATACAATAGATGCAAATAGTCAAGGAACAAGCAAGTCAATAAACACAAATAGTCAAAGAACAAGCAAGGCAATAAACAAAATTCTCCTTCTCTTTGCTAGCCACAGTTCCATCAACCACTGTGGCTGCAGAGCACCCTGGATAAGTGTCATCTTCTGGTGTCTTCCAGCCAGCTGAACGAGCAAACTTTTTATTGATATACACGAGCACCTAGGCAGCACCAGATCCTTTGTCAACAGGCAGGGGCTTACCATCCACTTTTGATTTCTCAGAGCAGCGGGAGCTCCTCATTTCCTTGTTTGCTTGGCAGTCTGGCTCTCGTTCCCACTCTGAGGCTCAGCATCTGTATCTCTTCCTGTGAACTCTGATTGCTGGTATCTCTCTGGGTTCTTATAATAAGGTATCTTGGTGGTGGAAGGTACATATTTCCTACTATAATCAAGAATCCCCATGTTGGCTTTTGGAGATCTCTTTTCTCCCAGGTTCTCTTTAGCTTTCTTGCTTAGGTCTCTCTGTCTTACATATGATGGGACCTGTATGAGCTTGCTGATGACAATGTCATTTTGAGTCAGTACAGTCTGGATCTTCAATGCTCAGACAGCCACTCTTGCTATGGATAGTATTGATGGGGACGTTGGTGTTAGCATCCTCATTAAGGTTTACCACAGGTCCTTTGGCGTATGTGCTTTATTCTCAAAAAGTACTTGGTAAATATTGAGGCCTAGACATGTTTTACACTTACTCTTATTTCCAGAAATCCCATCTTCTTGGGTTTCCTTCTGGGTCCTTTTTATCATCAGCCCCACCCCTTTGTTCTTTGATGACAATTTCTTCTCACACCTTTTGAAAGAAAGCAAAATCCAAACCTTTTACCCTTTGGGTGTGTTGGATGTTATGTCCAATTTGGACTCAGGGGCTAATTGGTTTCTTTGCTCTGCAAGAAATCATTTGGCCCTGACAGCCCCATAGATAGCCCCAAATAGCTTGGCTTCCTGGTCATTCTGGCTCAGGACCTCTCTTCATTTGTTGGCCTGGTATTGATAACCTCTGCTTCTCAGCATCTCTTTCCTCTTTCAGCTCTTTCTTGAGAGAGATTGACATAATAACTTTTCTTTTTCCTCTTTTGCTTGGCCAGGTCTTTCTTCTTAGCATGGCCCCCTTGATGCCTCAGGCTGAGGAGACTTAAATGGTATAGACTGGGTTTTCAGAAGTCTCCTAAAGTCTTCATTGATGAGTTTTGGCTGGTGGAGGGAATGAGCAACAATTGCCTTGCCACAAGGTGGGGTGAAACGGAAGGAAGATGATTTATAAACTCATTCAGACATTTCCCCAATAGCCCTTCTGATACCCCAAGGATAGGATCAAACATCCTTACTGAGCCTCTCCTAATACCACAAATTTTCTCCCAACCACATTAGATGTTTTGACAATGATCAAGTTGCAGAATGACTACTAGAAATTGTCCCTTCTTAGGCTGGGAGTGTCCCTCAGTGGAAGAGTGCTTCCTTAGCTCTTCCTTGTCCTGGGCTCTATCTTCAACACCACAAACAAACAGCCTTTTGTTAAATGGAAAAACATGCTACGCCCTTTCAGACTCATAGCTCGATTTTGCACAGACAGGGCAATTGACTATAGACCAGCAGATAGTCTTGTGCTCAGTGGCATCTGAGGCTGGATCTGTGACAGGGATCCAGGTTCCGTAGCTCTTGCCAAAAGGCTGAGGCCAAAGGTTGCTATATCCGAGGGTAGCTTGGTCCGTATAGTGAGACTCTGTCTCAGGAGAAGCCAAATATAAAACAAAATATCAAATTGCTTCTTTGTCCAGTCCTTAATTTGGACATTCTGTCTTTTTTCCAAATGCAATTTAAAAGGCTAAAAGTTTCCTGTTTGTACAACACTGTTACCACGGTCTCAACTATAACACTGTAGCCACGGCCTTCATTATAACACTGTAGCCACGGTTTCAACTATAACACTGTATGTAGCCACTGCCTTAGTTATAACACTGTAGGCATGGTCTCAGCTATAACACTGTAGCCATGGTCTCAATTATAACACTATACCCATTACCTCAGTTAAAACACTGTGGCCACTGTCTATTTATAACACTGTAGCCAGTGCCTCAATTATTAGTTCTAACTCTGAGTCACTATTTCAGTTATAACTTGGTTGCCTCTGTTTAGAGTCCTCTGAGTCTAGGAAGAGCTTGTATAACTGTAGCTGTACCTGTTATTTCTGTACCTGTGGACTGTTTGGGTCAGGTACCTGCTTTCACTAGGACTGAGGGGCAAGGTAAGGAATAAGTAGGCCCTACCTAGCTCAGACTTATGGTGGCTGCAAGAGCGGCTCATGCATGCCAGAGAGAAATGACTCCAGTTGGTTCACAATATGATACTTAATAATTTAATTTTTCCCAAACCTTTTCCCACATACATTTAAAATGCTTCCAATAATTTGCACTTACATGAAATGCTGAAATACCATCTATTTAAAAAATATCTGCATAACTTTTTAATAACTGCAAATATTTTTGTATCTTACAATTATTTTTTTACCAGAATCTAGACTTGAACCTAGTCCTGGCTGCTGCTAAGGTCCAGGTGTTTCCTAATACATGTAGAACAAAGTTTCTGGAAGGCCTAACTTGGAAAAGAAAGTGCCAGAAGTTAGTCATACATGGTGCTCTTTCCCCAGTTCCTATTTAGGATACTATGTCCAGATCTAATTAGCTTTTAACCTCCCTGGGTCAGTTTTAAAATGATTTGCCATTTTTGTTATAGGTATGATTTTCCCCCAACACAAATACAGAAGAAATCCCACTTTTACAAATAAAGTTTTAAACCTGAGAAGGTCCAAAGCTCAAACTGTCAGTATAGAAGTTAAATATAATCTCTCACACTGAGAAATATATCCAATGCCAACTTAACAATTTAGGGCATCTAGTACAATCTGGAAGGGTGTTAGACAGGCGTTTCCTGTTCGTGGGAGAAACTTGTTCTTTTGCTGCATTCTACATGGCTCTACCAATGAAGGAAGGTACCCAGCAATAGTCCCAAGCAATGGCAAATACATCTGAATGACAAGAGCTAGAAATGGCATTATTCTAATTTACCGGAAATAGATCCGCCAAATAGAAAGGAATGTCTTTAAATCCAATCTTTGGAGGCAAGAGATTTGATGTGGATGTTTTTCCTTGGCTTCATTTCAGTGTTTTATAGTTGGCGTTTTAAAAAGCTGATTTCCCAGTATGACTAATTTATTTTGGAGTGCCTGATAACTCTACATTGCTAGTCAAGCAGTCTATATTCTGTACAATGTCATCTTAACACTAGAACCTTTAAGTCATGGAACATTTAATTGAAGTGTAACTTTTTTTCTGTGATGAGAACCTAACCCAGGGCCTGGAACAGTCAAGGCAAATACTCTCCTGCAGAACTGCATTCAACTCCGAAATGTAACTTAATTTTTTCCTAAATGAATCCTTCTGTGATTTTTCCTCCTACAAATTCCATTTCAGATTCTTCTGCCCTGCCCCCCCCCCCCCCAGCCAACTGAAAGTGAATTCTGTCTTTTCTGGTCCTTCAGAATCATTTATCTTTATCTTAAATTTATTTATATTTATTTATATAGAGTCTCACTATATGGCCCAGGATTGTTTTAGACTCTGTCCTCTTGGGATGGTGAGATGGCTCAGTCGGTAAAGTGTTTGTCACACAAGCATGATGACCTCAGTTTGATCCTCAGAACCCATTGAAAAATCCAGATGTGATGGCGTGTACTTGTATTTCTCACTCTGCAAAGACAAACACGGGTGGATCCCTGGGACTCATTACCCAGGCAGCTGAGTTGAACTGATGAGCTCCAAGCCAGTAAGACGCCCTGTCTCAGGAAGCAAAGTGGATGGCACCTGAGGAATGCCATCTGAGGTTGACCTCTGGCTTTAATGCACACACACACACACACACACACACACACACACACACACACAAAACACACCCCCCTCCATTCTTCTGCCTCAGGCCCCTGAATTCTGGGATTTTGGATGTGCAATGCTACTTTACCATTCCTTCCTTAGACAGCAGAATACTTTTTCTGTTTGGAACTTTAATTGGTGTCTGAGCAAAAGCAGTTGCTCGTTCAGAGTTGCCTGGGTTCTGTTTATACGTGTATTCAGCAAAACATCAGTAGTAATTGGATCGCACATCCCCTGAAAGTAACACTGATGAAGGACTTCCGGTTAAATAACTTAGTGACTGCACCCCTGCTGTTTGTAGGAGTTTGGTTTCAGAACCTCCTTGAATAGCCAAATGTCCTTGGGTGCTCACGCCTCTAATATAGAGCATTTGCTTCTGTAATAGTGTTTGCATAGACTCTATAGACATCCTTCTGTAAACTTAAAATGACCTGTAGATACTTAACATTTCTAAGACAATATAAATGCTAAGTAGCTATACTGTGTTGGTTAGGGAAAAGACGATAACAAAAAGGGTTGGTACATGTTGAGGAAAGACAGGTTTTTTTTTTCCTATAAGAGCTTAGACCTGGGGTTGGTTAAGTCTTTATACTTGGAACCTACGCCTACAGAGGGCTGGGCCAACTGTGCATTCACACTTTGGAATGTTCTACAGTGAAACCAGAAAGGTTTAGGGATTGATTGTTAAGATAGAGTGTTGAATGAAAAAAAAGTAAAGAGCTGCATGCCACCTTTTATATAAAAGGAGCAGATAGATGATGGAGAGATAGAAATGCATATGGTTTGTACAGATACAAAACATCTCTGAATAAAGCACAAGCAATTGATAAAATTGCTTACTTTTGAGGGGGAGGAGCGAGGTGGCTGAGGGGAGGGGTGAGAGAATTCTTGCAGCTGCTTAGCTGGCACCACTGAGCTGTGTTTCTTAATCCTGGTGACAGGACAACTGGATTCTCTTCGAAGCCTTAGGGACATCTGCCCAAGCGTGGTCTAAAGTTTGACTTCCTTGTAAAAAAAAAAAAAAAGAATTTTAGGCTGAATCAGAGAGAAGCACAGTTAGAAAATGTACTAACCAGAAAGGCAAGATGCACTTGAAGAGAGCTGAGTGGTGCTGCCTCTATGCCTTAGCGGCAGCTATGTGGGTGATTTGTGGCTCTTAATCTTCAACTAAGGTTAGGTCTTAGCCACAGAATCTATGAGAAGAGACTTTTAAAGTACACTGTGCAGATTTGCAGGTGGAGAAGGGAGTGCCAGCAGAGAGAAGGCCACTGATCAAAAGGACCCTTTCTTATCCATAGGTCATGAGGAAGTTGGATTTAAGGCATGCTTCATTAGCCATCTTAACAGTGTCATTTGGGATGTTTCCCAGAGTGCTCTTGTGCAGGTGGTCTAGGCAATGATGTCAAAATTCCTGGGTACTTTCTAGAGTGAAACATAAATCTGACCTGGGAGAGTAGAGGAAGGAAGTCCTTTCCTTTATCATGTCCCCTTTGTTTCCTAACTAACTTCACAGCCTCAGGACCTTAATATCCTTCAGAGATTGGATTCATACTCTCTCACCTCTGAAGATACCAGAATCTGTGACTTTTGCAGCTCCTTTGTGTGGAAAGGTGTAGTGTTTACATTTGAGTTATGTGCACCCTCTTAGCATCTTTAAAGCATCTTTACCTTACTTGTAGTGCCCAGTATGATATAGATGCTCTGTAAATGGCTGTTACGTTGTTTAGGAAATAATGACAAGAAAAAAGTCTGGAGCCGGGCGGTGGTGGCACACGCCTTTAATCCCAGCACTTGGGAGGCAGAGGCAGGTGGATTTCTGAGTTCGAGGCCAGCCTGGTCTACAGAGTGAGTTCCAGGACAGCCAGGGCTACACAGAGAAACCCTGTCTCAAAAAAAAAAAAAAAAAAGAAAAGAAAAGAAAAAAAAAGAAAGAAAAAGAAAAAAAAGAAAAAAGTCTGGAGATATTCAATAAAGGTACTATTTGGACTGTATTTTTCTATGGCAGGTTGAATCCAGATGCAGTACCCATAGATATGGATAGTCAACTATACACCTTTTGTTATCTTTTTAAAGGTCTGTTTTATGTGTATGTGTTTGTGCCTAAGTGTATATATGTGCACCACATGCACGCATGTGTCTGTGGAGCCCAGAAGAGTTACTGAAGTTACAGGTAAGCCACCCAGTGTGACCCAAACTTAGATGCTCTGAAAGAGCAGCAAGTGCTCCAACCCACTGACCTATCTCCCCAGCCTCTGTTATTTTGAAATTTGAACAGCACAAATACAAGACGTTCACAAAGACATGAATAAATGAAATAACAAGGAAACAACCAAAATCAGAAGGCAAATGACTAAGAGGAATGTGTTAGTTAATCTTCTTGTTGCTGAAACAAAATATGTGGTGAAAGCAAACCAAGGATGGAAGGTCTTCCCAGTTGAAGAACTGGTGCACCGTGGATGGGGAGGCATGGTGGCAGGAGCGGGATGCAGCTGGAGGCAGAGAGGGAAGACATCTCATCATTTCACGTTCACTTTCCCCATTTTGTTTGGTCTGGGATTTCAACCCCTGAAATGCTACCACCCACATTCAGAGAAGAATGGGTCTTCCTGCCTCAGTGAAGCTATTCTAGAAGCTCCCTCATATACATGCCCAAAAAAAGTATGTCTCCTAGGTAACTCTGGATGCCATGAAGGTGACAATCAAGGTTAACTGCCACAAAGTGGAAGCAGGTTACCTTTGGGAATTCTTTGACCCTCCTGCCTTACCTCTACATACCTTATGAATGGCCATTGCTGAGAAGGGTATGGCACGGTCTTTCTTGTGGCCTGATTGGACTGCCTTTCCCAGGAGGGGGAGAACTCTTGGTGCTAGGTGACCAGGGCAAATAGGTGGGAAAGTCAGAGAGATCCCTGGGAATTGAGGGACCAGAGACTCAGCTCTTTATGTTTACAAAATCAATCTTCTTCTCTGGTGGCTTGAGACTGTCAGTTGCCATAGAAGGGACATGGGAACCTTTGGGAAAGTCACCAAATAGGAGCAAGCTGAACCAAGTAAGCTCAACATGTGACATAGACTGGGAAAGCCAGTCTTTCCGTGATGGGACTGGGTTTGTATTACCATGCTCACTTCCTTACGCTTTTATCTCCAGAGCATTTTCCAAGTGCTCAGGAAAGGTTAAATGAATGAATCTAGTGTTGTGCGTTACCATGAGTGGTCCCTAATGAGCCTTTATAGGTCTCTAGCACTCACACCCTGTGAGTCCTCCCATCCTGACTCTAAGCCAGGTAGTGGCAACACGTCAATTCAGCTCACAACCTAGCAGGCAGAATCAATCACATGGCCCTGCATAATGGCAACATGGAGGAAAGGGTGGGACAGGAAGGTATGATACAAATTCTCTAAAACAGGATTGGCTAAATATTGACACCTTCTCACTGGTCACTTGTTCCTGGACTTTTGTCTTTCTAACAATGACAAATATTTGGCATAGGATTCTCTTTCATGCAAAATGTTCTTTGATCTGTGAAGGAATTATTGGAATGGCAAATGAAAGCTGCGAGTGGTAGCATATACCTGTAATCCCAGCACTTGGGAGGTAGAGGCTGGAAGATCAGGAAACTAGCTTTAGGTACATAGTGAATTGGATGTTAGCCTCAGCTGCATGTGACCTTACTTTTACCTAAAAGGTAAACTGAGATAAAATAAAAACCTACAGGGTTTAGTTACTGTCTTAGTTAAGGTTTCTATTGCTATGACGAAACACTGTGAGCAAAAAACAGGTTGGGGCAAGAAAGGGTTTATTTGGTTTACACTTCTGTATCATAATCCATCACAAAGGACAGGAACTCAAGCAGAGCAAAAACCTGGAGGCAGGAGCTAATGCAGAGGCCATGGAGGAGTGCTGCTTCCTGGCTTGCTTTTTTGGTGGCTTGTTCAGCCTGTTCTCTTATAGAACCCAGGACCACCAGCCCAAGAGTGGCCCCACTCACAATGGCTGGATCTTCCTTCATTATCACTAATTGAGAAGATGCCTTATAGGTCTGCCTACAATGGAATCTGATGGAGGCATTTTCTTAATTAAGGTTCCTTCCCCTCAGATGACTTCAGTCTGTGTCAAGTTGACATAAATTATCCAGCACAGTTCATGAATTGGGTGATTCCCACCAAGAGTCATTCAGGAGCTCTGTAGGACCATGATAGGATGGCTGGTTTTGGTAGAAGCCCTGGCTGGAAAGCCCGGAAACCCAACAGGTGTCCATTGCCTGTAAGGGATGGGCATCTATTCTGCTGCACTTCCAGAATCCAGGCTCCTAACACGTGGTGTGGAACTCCATTGACCTGCACTGTTCAGTCATGTTCAGGGCAATGCAGCCCCGTCCAAAGAGCACAGGTAGAGGGTGTGACTACAGGCCTCAGGCCCTAGAGAGATTTACATATTAATGAGATGCCTGAAGGCCAGTGGGCAGAGCCAATTAAGCATTCTCCCCCAGCCCCTCTCCCACCTCTCTCCCTCCCATTTAACTCAGGTCTGCCTTGAGTCTCACGGGTGTGTGTGTGTGTATACAGACTCAACTACCATCTGTCATAAAATAAAGCCTGTAAAACTCACAGACTTTCTCATGTCATTGGGGCCTCACCATGAGAAACCATAGAGAAGGCCTTTAATGAGCCACCGCAGTGCCTAACTTCCCCTGGAAGAACTTTCTGCCAGCCACCATTCCCACAGAGCTCCACCTGGAGATGTAAAGGCTGGACAGGAACAGAGAACAAAGGAAACTGACCACAATGACACAGGTACCTTCATTGATCTATCTCATTTGAAAAAAAAAACCCATAATGGAGGTCTTTGTCTGGTGGCTTGAGCCTGAAAGGCCGAAACCACTCCATCTTGGGACTGGCCTCCATCTTAAAGAAAAAAAAGCCTGAGAACTTGACCTATAGCAGAACCCAAGCTGCACCTAAGTACCAGGAAGGACCCCACAGATTGTCCTTGGCCAGAGTTACTCCTTGGCTACTTCCTAGCAACAGTTAATCAAAGATTAGTCTGATTGTTTCAGATGTATTTTCAGACCCTTTGTGATTGTATATGGTCTTGCTTCAGAGCACCCACCTGTGGGCTTACAATAGTCATTCAGTTAGATGCTTGCCAGGGTGGGCACCTCCTCCATCACCTCTCATTCATTTGGTCCTATTTTCCTATAAAAACTTTTTCTGCTAAGACTTTGAGGCTGTTCGACCTTCCCTTCCTGTCCTGCTGTGTCAGGGTTGGGTTGGTGGAGAGCCCAAGTCCTAGCTTGTAATAAAAAGACCCGGAGACAGCTCCCTGGTAGTCTTTCAGGATTCACAAATGCTTCCTGGCACAACAAGCCTACATCATGTGTTTTTCTCTACTATGAAGAATTACAAAAACTATGTGTCTGGGGAGATAACTCAGTGAGGAAAGTGGCACCAATGTTGTGTTTTATAAAAAGATAAGGAGGAAGGAACAAGTTTGATGGAAGGCGTGGTACGGTGTGGGGGAAGGGGATGACTCTGCAGGCCCATCTACAGTATACAATATACAGTGGTATAGTATAGATTAGAATTTATTCAGGGCATGGAGAGGGGAGGAGAGACAGAGAGGAGAGAGAGAGAGAGAGAGAGAAGTAGAGGCTGGCCATGAGCACGTGGAGAGAGGGGGAAGGGAAGTGGGGAGAAAGGGGAAAGGAGAGTGGGGAGAGAGAGGGGAAGGGGAATGGGGAGACAGAGGGTAAGGAGCAGGAGCAGAGAAGAGAGCAAGAGAGCGAGGAGGTTGGCAAGCAGTCCCTTCTATAGTGAGTCAGGCAGACCTGGCTGTTGCCAGGTAACCGTGGGCCCTGACTAAATGCCAACAGAAAGTGCTTGCTGTACAAGCATGACTACTTCAGTCTGGCCTCCTAGTGCCCAGGTAAAAGCTGGGTGCAGTGGTATATGATTATAACCCCAGCACCAGAAAAACAGAGACAGGTGGCTTTTTGACATTGACCTCTGGTCTCCTTCCCACACATGTGTGCACTTGAGTGTGTACCTACAGACACACACACACCAGCTGACAGAAATTATGTGTCTCTAAAGTTGATGTGCTGGAAATTTAATTATCAATGCATCTACCAAACAAGGAGTGCTAAAGATCGCTGAAAACTACCAGAAGCCTGGGGACAGGGGACATTTTAGAGAACCCTTCTGAATATATTCAGGGAGTGGGACCTAGACAAAATCAATGAATTTGGACCCTTTCTCTCTTACTTTCTTTCTTTGCCATGCCAAAAATCAAGCAAAAGATACTGTCCAGATGTGGCTCCTTAGTCAGGCATGTCATGCCTTCAGAAGCTTCAAGTGTTTTATAACATTACAGGACACACACTAAGGTATAACTCAAGCTACATTTCAATTAATTCTGTCTGTACATGAAGCTGAGGTCATTTGTGAGAGTTAACTGTCTGCTCATGGGTGATACTTCTGGCCCTGTCTCCATTTGAACTGAATTTAACAAGGTGAGAACAATGGTATTTGTCGTCTCAACATTCAGGATGCTGAGGTAGGTGGATACAGCAAGTAAAGCCAGCTTGGTTTATGCAGTGAGACCTTGTCTAAAAATTTTTTTTGGAATTGCTCACATATGTTGGAATACCACCCATAGTTTCAGTGTTTGGAAAGCAGAGGAAGAAGGGACTGGAGTTCAAGGCCAACTTTGGCTACATCCTCAGTTCAAGGTCAGCCTGGACTACAAGAAAACCTTTCTCAAAATAGAACTAACTACTTTAGTTTTAACAAAAGGCCCCCAGCTAAACGTTACCATCATATTTTCTCTCTAAGAAAACTGAGACACCAAGCTAGGCATGATGACTTGTGTGTGCATTCCTAGCAGTAGTGTGGAGACTGGGGCAGAAGAATTGCTGTGGGTACCTACTACAAACAGACAGGCCTAGCCAGCAGTAACCTCAGTACCCCCTGCTCCTCTGTCCATGCTTTAAAAATATTTCAATATTATAAAATGCAGAGAAAGAGGGAGACTCTGAGCAGCCAGCTTGGGTTACATGCCTATACCTATATAGCAAGACTGTAAAGGTAACTTTTATTTCCTCAGGTGTAACTATGATCTTGGAGGCTTACTGCTGAATAAGCTCTCCCTTTCTAGCTCTTTCTAAACTCTAGTTCACTGGTTCAACTTAGCCGTTCTGGCTCAAACTCCTCTCCAAGCTGACAGATTGAATCTGGCTTCTCTCAGCTTCTCACTGAATTAATTGCTCTGCTTGGTCTCAAACTAACTCTGGCAATTTGTTCTAATCTTCTGCCTCCTTATTCTTTGGCTTTAACTGCCTCTGCTGACCTGCACTGAACAAACTCAACTCCACTGCACTGCAGTCACTGTACTGACTCCCAACCGATGAAACTGATTCAACAATCTCTCTCCCTCTCCTCTCCCCCCCCCTCCCCCTCCCCCTTCTCTCCCTGTACAGGTGATAAAATAGCTTTTCTCCTGAGAGTTGGCCTTATCCTATCTCTTACTCATTCAGTCAAATCCTTCTCTGATTCATTATGTTGTCTGTCACCCAGAGGGGTTAAAGGTGTTTACTCTAAGGGCGGGTCAGCATTCCAGCCAGATCACACAGGCCTAGCAGGTCTTTGGATGTGATCAGAGCAGCCATGTTGCTGGATTAAAATTCCTCTACACAAGAGAATGGGGTATGCTGTGGTGGCCATATTAGAAGGAGGACCCAGTCTCAAGGAAGAGGGGTTACCTTACCAGAAGAAGACAGCCAGGCATGTTGAACTGACAAAAGTCAGAATGCCCACTAAGTTTGGAATTAGTGTTATGGCACTTCTACAAACATCTACAAGCAAGTAATTGCAAAGATGGCCAGCATACCACCAGGAGCCAGGGGACAGGCAAGGAAGAACTGCTCCCTTACAAGTCTCAAGAGCAGCCAAACCTTACACCTTGGTCTTGGATCTTAGCCTCCAGAGGAATGAGCTGTCTTTCTATTGTTTATGCCACCAAGTGTGTGATTTGTCTTGGTAGGCTGAAACATTTGGCTGCACAGTGTGGGACTCTGACAAAGGGCTGCTATTAATTCCTCTCTGTCTCTGACTCACTTCAATTTCCTTTGTCCCTCAATTCCTACATCACTGTTGGTCTTTAATCCACCCATGGCTGTCCAGCCTCCAGCCAGAAATGCTACTCTCCTGGAGCCCCAGTTGTGCTATCTCAAGTCTCAGAACTATGTTCTTGCCAAATAAAAGAATGGACTTTCCTCCTGAGGAGGAATAAAGTGTGCTTATGTCTGGGCCTTACCTGTGTGGCTTATCATCTGTGTCACTTATTCCAGACAGGGTGCAGAACTGGGTAGTTCATGAGGCCGAGAAGAGCATAAAACCCACAGACCTGAGGAGGAGAATCTCTAAGATTCCGACTCAGCATAGCTAGCTGGTTGGTTAACCTATAGTGAGAACTCTCCTTTATAAGTGTACAGAGTGTCACCGTGTGCTTCCAGGATTTTTGCTTCTCAACTGAGGATTTCTTTAGGTTTTGGTAAAGTCCTTTAACTCAATGCATGCTGTTTTTATTCATTTTTCTTAAATAACGTCTTTCAAGGCTTTGCTAAATTTAGTGTGTGTATTTGTGTGTGTGTGTGTGTGTGTGTGTGTGTGTGAGACAGCATGCATGCCAGTGCACATGTCGAGGTCAGAGAACAACTTTCAGGAATTGGTTCTTCCTAGCATGTGAGTTCTGGGAATAGAACTCAGCTCATCAGATTTGGCAGCAAGCACCTTTTATTTTCTGTTGCTGTGATAAAACCATGACCAATGCAACTAATTGAAGGGATTTATTTTCGCTTATGGTTCCAAAGGGAGAGTCCATCATGGTGAGGAAGCTTGGCATTATATAGTAGGCACAGTCAAAGGAATGAGATGCTGAGAGCCCATATCCTTTACCTCAAGCACAAAGGAGAGACAGAAAAACTAGAAATGGTGAAGGGATGTTTTAATCTCAAAGCCCATTCCCAGTGACATGCTTCCTCCTGCAATGTAGCATGACCTAAACTTCCCCAAACAGTGTCACCAACTGGGGACCAAGTGTTCAAATATCCAAGACTATTGGAAACAATTTTCATTTAAACCACTATACCTGCTGAGTCACCTTGGCCCCATGTACTGTTTTAAAATGCTGAAGAATGTGGTGGAATTGAAGGTGGTGACAGATGCTATGCTATGGAAGTGACATGGCTCAGGTTGCAGCAAGAACAGCAAGTTATCTAGACTCCCAAAGAGCTCATTCTCTTATAGAAAATCTGAAAGTGAGGACCCCTAGCCTAGGTGGAAGGACCAGAACTACTGGGAAAATTGAAGCCTACAGGAGACAGTCAAGCTGTCATAGATCAGAAACAACAAATGGCTTTCTCTCAAAGTGGAACCTATGCTACTTATTAGCTGTGGATGGGCACAACGGTCTCCCTCAAGGGAGGGTGTGTTGCTTTGGCTTCTATTAGCAGAGCTGTTGGCAGATAGCCTTCAGCTGTGGGTACCTTTGAGGTCTGCCTCAGCTTCAGAGAATACTTTATCTAGATTGTAGCCTTTGTGGGGCATGGTCTCCATTCTTTGTTGGTTCCTAGAACACAGAAGTACAGATATCTTGGGACAGCTATGAAGGACCATTCTCCTTCCATAGTTACCAGTGGGGGTGGCAAATGCTGACCCTAGGTTTGGATCATGGCTATCTGATTTCCCTTTCCTCTTCCTTCTCTTCTTTGCAAGAATATTTCATCAGCCTCCTATGCTCCAGAGGCTTGAATGTGTCTCCCAAAAGCTCTTGTGTTGACTGAGTTCTGTAGATGCAGATACACATGCCTATAATCTCAGCACTGAAGAAGCTGAGGCAGGAGAACCAAGCATTTGAGGCTAGCCCATGCTATATACTAAGTCACTGTCTCTAACAAACAAACAAACAAGTAAACACCCACCCCCAACTCAAACCAAAACAAGTTCTTGTGTTGGGAACCTCTTTCCCAAATTCCTATGTCCATGGTATTTGGAGGTAAGGCCTTTAGAAAGAAATATCAGATGAGATCATGAGGATAGGGTATCCTTGGTGGCTTTATAAGAAGAGGAAGAGAGACTTCACCTTGTAGGTCTGTTCTGGGTGATGTCCTGTGTCACGCTGTAATGCACCATGATGCCCTTCACCAGATGCCAGACTTTTCAGCCTCCAGAACTGTAAACCACATTAGCTTCTATTCTTTGTAAATTTCCTAGCCTCTGTGGTTTTATTATAGTAACTGAAAATGGACTAAGACATACATACTCATCTATGCCCCAGGGCTTTCTTCTCAGTGAACCCAACCAAGTAGATGCAAGCTTCTGAGTCCTGCATGGCTGAGCAACGGACGAGGTGTCATGGTTCTCTGGAGCAGAGCCAGCATAGCTCAGGCTTCCATGAGTGTTGACAGTTGCTAGGTGTGAGGCTTGTTTGTCTAATAATGTACTTAAGTTGCTTTATGTTCCTCCTTCAGGAGATGTTATCCCTGCCAAGGTTAATGGCTCCATGATAATTAGAAGCAGCACCAGCCTAAGAGGTGAGGGTGTGTATAATGCTTTTAGCAAAATGGTAAATGCTGTGACCTTCAGGACAGCCCTCAAGACTGTGGGAAAGAACTCTAAAAACATGAGGTCAAAAATATATGAACAGGATTCCTCATCTATGCAAAATATAAGAATGCAATATGAATTATATGAGGGGCTTTACAGGCCTAAAAGAATAAAGGCAGCTGTACTATGAGCCAGCTTGTCAGAAAGATATTAAGGAAGGAGATAAAGAGATTTGGGGAGTGGTTACTGTAGAGTAAGATCCCACCCAAGGCTGTCAGCTTGTACCCATGATTGACTTCAAGTCATTCTTTTGCTCCTAAACACCCCTTCCTCAGGACCTCCTCTCCAAGCTGAGGTTGGTCCTTGACAGCAGGCAAGTTAACTTGTCTACCAAACCCTTAGCATCCTTAGTTTGAGAAGTAAGAGAAGCAGTGTCTTTCTGGGGGCTTTCTCTGTGCTTTGACTGAGAGAGACATCATATAGGCGCAGTCCCATTCCCAGAGCTACGTGGCTAACACTGGGGCAGGGCTAATCAGCATGCCCAGATACTAGGGTTCAATGATTGGGAACACCACACCTCACTGAGTGTTCTCAGGCCATGCATACATTTAGAAAGGCGTTTGGTGTGTAGCAGAGTCCTTCCTGCTGTGCAAGGCCGCTAGTTCAACTAGGCCAGTTACATGGGACAGTAATCCATAGCCCTGAATGCAGGGAGGAACAGGCCTAAGTCCCTGGTGGCATGAAAGCTCCTCTGCAGAGGGCATTTTTAATTTTTTGAGCCCCAGGAGGCAGTGACAGGGGAACTGTTGTCCTCTGGGCAGGCACAGCAGAACCCTGACCTCTATAAACACCATTCCTACTGCCCCCAAGGGCAGGCCGTGTAACCAGAATGCATCCGATCTTGAAACAGAGAACCATATTTCCTCTTTTCAGGAGGCCCAAAAGGGGTTAAAAGATCCTGTCACTCCCCTAGCCTGGGCAGGTCACCTCAGGATGGATAAACACTAGCTCAGACAGTTATTTTCCTATGACAGAGGCAATACTTTTCAAGTTGGGCATGTTGCCACATGCCAGTAAGCTCAGCACTTGGGAGGCAGAGCTCAGGCAGGAGGATGGCAAATTGGAGGCCAGCCTAGACTGATCTGAAAACAACTTTAAAAAAATGATTTTTATTTTCTCAAAATTTTATGTACATATGTGAGTGCAGGTGCCCACAGGGTCCAGCAGAGGGCGCTGAAGCCCTGGAGCTGGACTTGCAGGTGGTTGTGAGCGGTCAAACATGGGTGCTGAGAATCTAACTTAGATCTTCTACAAGAACAGAACAGGCTCCTAACTGCTGAGCCATCTTTTCACCCCCACCACAAACTTTAAAAAGTCACTTTCAAGCTACCATTGGGAATACATAGAAGAATACACATAAATTCATAGAAAGGAAAAAAGAATGTTTGTATGGTTATGTGCACCTGTAGAGATAGAGGCAAAATATTTGGGAATGGTGCCCAAATACTTTATCCTTCGTAAATCCACCATCAATAGGAAGTGTGCTATGTCATGGATGTTGCTAAAATGTCAGTTGAACCAAATACACTGTGGAAAGTGAGCAAAAGTGTCTGTACAGTGTAGGCCATTCTGTCCACATGTGCCAAGACGGCAGCTAGCATTTCCATTTCTGCAATTACTATCAATTCGAGTGTATCTTTCCAGTCTTGCTAGTGACACTAGGGTCTGGGCTACCTCTTTTCCATACAGTATGGTGCTTATGTGGTGGCAAAGTAGTACATCAGGGGTGCCCCTGAGAAATGGCAAGAAATAGCCTGGGTATCCAATTGTTCTGTTTCTCTTCTCTTCTCTTCTCTTCTCTTCTCTTCTCTTCTCTTCTCTT
>JANHMN010000005.1:113844165-113872546 GCA_030674055.1 Rhabdomys pumilio | reverse complement strand
TTCTCTTCTCTTCTCTTCTCTTCTCTTCTCTTCTCTTCTCTTCTCTTCCTTTTCCCTTCCCTTTCCCTTCCCTTTCTCTTCACTTTCCCTTTCCCTTCCCCCCTTCCCCTTCCCCCTCCCCTCCCCTCCCCTTCCCTCCCCTCCCCTCCCCTCCCCTCCCCTTCTCTCTCTTTTTTTAAATCTGTCTTGAGGCTGGAAGGCAAGGCATCCTGAGTGCTAGGTGCACACTTAGCACCACAACTCCCCAGCTCTCACATTTTTGATAGCAGTTGGTTTTGTTTGGTTTTGGTTTTGGATTTTTTGAGACAAGGTTTCTTTGTGTAGCCCTGACTGTCCTGGAGCTTGCTCTGTAGACCAGGCTGGCTTTTGATTATTGATAATTTCCTCTAATTGCCTATTTTTAGAAGCCCTGCCCTCCAGAGGATGTAGTTTAACTGCACATCTGTTTGCAAGGCTTCTGGTGATTTCACTACCCCAGTAAGGACTCTGTACAGAGCTGAGGTTGATATTCTAAACCGTAACATACCATATGTGTTTTGTCAAGGTCTTTCTTTATTAGTGGAGTGGTATGAATTCCCCCAGCATAGTGGCACCAGTCTGAGGTCCCATTAGCAGCACAATACTGGGTATGCTCACTCAAAACTAATCTGGGTGTTTCGATTTGGTTTTGTTTTTTTGAGACAGGGTCTTGTGTAGCCCAGGCTAGCTTTGAACTCATTATAACAGAGGATGACCTCCTGCCATTGTCTTCTGTGTGCTGGGATTTCAGTCAGGCACCACCATGACTAGTTTTGTCTTTACAGAGGCTTGAACCCAGTGCTTTGTGCATACCAGGCAAGCACTTTAGAGTCTCAGCCCAGGATGCTTTTTTTTTTTCATTATTAATTTCCTTTGTTTGCTTGTTGTAATACACAATTGATTATGCTGCTGGTTTTGATCACATCTGGCCACAAATCAGAATCACCTGAGTGAGGAGCCACACCTAAAGAAGTGTTGGGATTGGCTGATTGACAGGAAAGACCCAACCCCTACTGTGAGTGGCAGGCACCTTCTGGTAGCATCCCAGATGAAAAGGGGATTTCAGCAGGAAGCTCATCTCACCTTTTGCTGCCTTGGCTTGCTGTCCCTACCACTTGATTTGCCTGGTTGCTGCTGAAAAGGAAGATGTCCCCTGTAGAGGTAGCCTCTGTTGAAACTCCATGAGAACTTTTTTTTCATGAGAACTACTAGCATGTGGTTACTGAGCACTTGAAACTGTGGCTGTTCTGAGCTGCAATGTAGAATACATGGCAGATTTCAAAGAGCACAAAACCCTAATCCAGACTGTCTCATGGTTCACATGGATCACGGGTTGAAATGATAATATTTTGGATCTATTGGGTTAAGTAGACATTAGTTTCACTTGGTTTTGAATTTTGACAAAATAATGGTTATTTTGTCATTTTGATTCAAGGCAGTGGGCTGTGTGGCAGCTGTACTGGCCAGAGTGATTGCACTGCCCTCTGGCCCTCATTTATTTCAATCCTGACATCTGAGACACAGACCAGCAGTGTCCAGACCAAGTTGTCATTTGCACATTGCTGGCTGCTGCTGGGAAGGCTTGCTGCTCAAACCTGAACCTCTTCACACCGGGTCTTAGCCAGGTATCAGTGGATCCTGGTGCCAGGGAAGCTGCCCTGTGATACTTCAGCTAGGTCACCAAGGCCACCTGTCCCTCTTCAAACCAGAACCTCAGAGTCTGCCTTTGGGTTATATGTAACATTTAGCTGCCTTAAATCAGAACTTTTAGTATGTGTATATTTATTTCATTTTTGTCATCTCTATACATGTATACTACACATTGTGAGCATATTCTCCAACCATCAGGAGAACCTTTAAAAAACAAACAAAAGATAACATAGAACCTTTAGGAGGTGGGCCTGACAGGCAGAAGTAGGTCACTAGGTAGGGGCAACCCCTCCCCCCCCCCCCCCCCCCCGTGTGTGTGTGTGTGTGTGTGTGTGTGTGTGTGTGTGTGTGTCTGTCTGTCTGTCTGTCTGTCTGTCTGTCTGTCTGTTTAGGCAGGGCAGGCAGGTTTTGTCATGGTGCACATGGTGCACACGTGGAGATCAGAGGACTTTCTGGAGTGGGTTCTCTTCTTCCAGAATATGGATTCCAGACACTGAAGTCGTGTCATCAGGCTCTGTGGCAAGTGAGTCACCTTGTCAACCTAAGGAGAGAGAAGGTTTTTGTTGTTTTTGTTTTTCTCTTTGTTTTAATATCAGGGAAAAAAAGAAGAAAGTGAAGCCATTTGGTTACTGGGCCAAAGATACCAGAAAGCAGGGCAAGTAAGGGTCCCATTAGCCTTGGCTGCTGCTGCCGCCGCCGCACTACTCTAGAGCACCATTATGGGGTAGGCCAGCAAGGAAAGAGCCTTTGAAGCCATCTGTTTCTGCAAGAGAGACCGGTGCCACCCTAACAGATGGGCACCAGCACTAGCTTGGCACAGAGCCAGCTAGTTCTTGGCCCAGTGGCAGAGGGGAGTGTCTCTGTAGTTTGTGTGACCACCACTTAAACCTGGTCAAGGTGTGTCCACAGGGGCACGTGACTTATGGTACTAGCATTCTGCTTTCTGAGGCAGAGTTCAGAGGTGAGGAGGGCTCTGTTTTCTGTGAAGGTGACTGTCAGGAAGCTTTGCCCACCCTTTGCTGCTTAGAAATGGGGGAACACGTTCTTCACACTCTTGGAAACTGCCTGTTTCAGCAAAGTTAAAATTTTCCCATAACATTTCTCTGTAGCCCATATGAATGTAAAGTTAACCCTGAAACTACAGCGTTACCAGGAACGCCTAAACCTTCCTAATGCGGTGACCCTTTAATACAGTTCCGCATGTTGTGGTGACCCCAACCATAAAATTATTTTCGTTGCCTCTTGGTAACTGCAGTTTTCCTGTTGTGGATTGTAATGTGTCTTCCGACGGTCTTAAGTGCCCCCTGTGAAAGGGTTGTTTCACCCCCAAAGGAGTCTCGGCCCACAGGTTGAGAACCGCTGCACTAATGGATCTCCCAAACTGCAGATAGTACCCAACCTAAGCTACACAGCATTTTTCCTGTACTGATGGATAACAACCTATATACACTTGGTTCATGCAGGGACCAAAGTCAGGGCTTAATGAAGGCTAGGCAAGTGTGCTAGCAACCGAGCTGCATATTCAGCCAGTCGATAAATCTTTTAATGCTATGTTTTAGGGTGGAAGGGGCAGTACTGGGGATTGCATTCAGTATCTTGTCCATATTAAGCTCAACCTCCAGCCTCCCGTGCATCTTACAATAACTTGATTTCCTTTAATGTGAAATCTTCTTTATTGGGCTATGAATTCCATCAGATATAATTTAGGGTTGCTTTTCTATGTCACTTAATACTTTCACCAGTATAGATAAACAAATGTACATGTATATTATTTTGAACACACTGAGATATTATTTCAATATCTCAGTATCTCAATATCAAATGCTTTCTGACTGTTGTAGCATAAGTCTAAGGAAGGCTTTCTCTGTGGCCAATGCTGGCATTTTCATGAATATAAAGTAAAATTTACAAGACGAGCTTTTGACCCCAAAGTCTTACTTTAAACTCTATTGTTGCCTCACTAGTAGGTGGCCTTAGGCAAGCCAGAACTTTGAATCTACACACATAAGGTGCCATTCCGACCTTTTCTGAGTTCTGTGTTCTTGTACAAAAGTCTATAACATCCCTCCGACAACTCGGAAGTCCTGTGAAATGACAGTTACTGGGGAGTCAGTGAAATGGGCCGCTTTTAAAGCAGTATGTATGCCTGTCATAAGAAACCTTTGACTGGCCGGGCAGTGGTGGTGCATGCCTTTAATCCCAGCACTTGGGAGGCAGAGGCATAGTGGATTTCTGAGTTCGAGGCCAGCCTGGTCTACAGAGTGAGTTCCAGGACAGCCAGGGTTACACAGAGAAACCCTGTCTCGAAAAACAAAAACAAAACAAAACAAAACAAAAAAAAAAAAAAAAAAAAGAAGCCTTTGACTGAAGCAGGTTAATATAAAGTGACCAATTAAGCGAATAACACACTCGATGTTCTAGCCTATTCTACTGAGTCTTTGGAAAGAATTCTTTTCAAGTGGACAATTCTAGGTCTGAGGCGATGTATTTGTTAGTGTCTAAATCAACAAGATGCAACTACTAATTTAAAAGTAGAAGGATCTTGCCACCCCCTGCCCCCACAGTGCATTCATATGTCTGTGCATGTTAGGGGGTATAGTTGAACCCAGGACCTTACACATGTTAGGCAAACACTTTGCCATTGAGCTGTTTCCCCAACAACAGTGTAGTCTGTGTATATGTGTGTTTGCATGCATGCCTATGTTTGAGCCCGAGTGTGCTTGCCTATGTGTTGTGCATGTGGAGGCCAGAAATGGACTTTTCCACTTTATTTTTTAGAGCTCGTGGCTTTGGCTACCCTGACTACCCAGAAAGCCCCCTGCAGCGACCTGCTCTGGGTTCCTCTACTCCTAGTCCTGAGGTTACAGGTGTTCACTGACACACCCAGCTTTTAAGTAGGTGTCAGGATCTGAGTTCAGGTCCTCATGCTGGCATGGAAAGCATCCAGCTAAATCATCTTCCAAGCCACAAGAGTGCCTTCTTTAATCTATTTAAGAGTTTTATATAGATATACACAGGACATCTACCTTGGCACAGGTAACTGAGGACTATTTTATGTAACATACAAGGTCCAGGTGATTCAAAAATACCTGGCTCTAGTAATTTGTCAGGAGGAGCGCACCGATTTCCAGAGGTGTCGGTAAGGTAGCATTTATTACACAGAAACAGGTAATGGAGTTGAGTTAAAAAATCCTTTTTAAAAACATATATTAGGCCGGGCAGTGGTGGTGCACGCCTTTAATCCCAGCACTTGGGAGGCAGAGGCAGGTGGATTTCTGAGTTCAAGGCCAGCCAGGACTACACAGAGAAACCCTGTCTCGAAAAACCAAAAAAACAAAAACCAAAAAACAAAAAAACAAACAAACCATATATTAGTTTGTGTGTGTGTGTGTGTGCATATGTGTGTGCATGTATGTGTTGTGTGTATGTGTGTGTGTACATATGTGTATGTATGTGGGTGGGTGGGTGCAAGTGTGCCTGTGGGTCTGTGTGTGGGTGCATGTGTGCATGTGAGTTTGTGGGTGCATATGTGTGTATTGTGCTTGTGTGGGGGTAGATGCCATAGATGGGTGCATGTGGGGAGGTGGAGGGTGAGGGGTACGTGTGTGGGTAGATACATATGGGTTGGTGCCTGAGTGTATATAGGTATCTGTGCAAGTGGGTGCCTGTCTTAGCGTTTTATTGCACCATAACCAAGACAACTCTTATAAAGGACAATATTTAACTGAGGCTGGCTAACAGGTTCAGAGGTTCAGTCCATTATCATCACAGTGAGAAGAAGCGTGGCAGCATGCAGGCAGGCATGGAGCTCTAGAAGGAGCTGAGAGGTCTACATCTTGATCCAAAAGTAACCAGGAGAGACTGTCTTCTGCAGGCAACCAGGAGGAGGCTCTCTTCCACCCTGGGTGGAGCTTAAGCGTAGGACCTTAAAGCTCTCACTCCTACAATGACTCACTTCCTCCAACAAAGCCACACTATTCCAACAAGGCCACTCCTCTTACTTGTGTCACTTTCCTCTAGCCAAGCATATTTAAACCATCACAGTGCCTGTGTATGTATGTGTGCATGTGAGTGGGTGGATGCATGTGTGTGTGTGTGTGTGTGTGTGTGTGTGTGTGTGTGTGTGTGAGTGTATGTATATGGGAGGTGGCTGAGTGCATGTGTGTGGGTGTGCTTGGCCAATGGTGCATATGTGGAGGCCAAAAAAAAAAAAAAACAAAAACAAACAAACCAACTAGCAGGGGTTGCTTCTCTGTTTACTTTGTGGCTTCCAGGGATTGAAATCAAGACATCAGACTTGAAGGCCAGCACCTTTAGCCACTGAGCCATCTCACCTGCTCCTGTCTACTTTTGAATGTCTTATCAACCAATCCTCCACCTCAATGAGACCCAGGCTTTACTCTCAGCAGGTAACATACATCTGTTGTTAACGGTTGTCACGGCCAGTTTTTTTTTTTTTTTTTTTTTTTTTTTTTTTTTTTTTTTTTTTTTTTTGTCTATTACTACAAAAATGGCTTGGGCTCTTACTCTTTGTCCTCTATTGTGAAGTTTACTTGGGTTGGGAATTGCTAATGTAGTCCCAGTCACAACCGCCAGCTCAATGACCTCTTACGTCCCAACTTGGAACTGAAAGCTTTCGTGTGTTGCTAAAGCTACCTGAAATCTAATAGTAGGAGTGTTAGCAATGACTTCTCCAACTGTAATCTATAAAGCACTGTGATTTTTCAGCATCGTCTTAATCCTTAAATTAAAACCTCTATTTTCTGGCTTCCAAAAGGTTTGGGGAAAAGTACTTTTGGGAAAACCCAAAAATAACAACAACAACAAACAAACAAACAAACCAAAATACCCCCCCCCAAACCTTTCACCCTAATGAAGCACTTGCCAATCCTCAGCCTCTCACAAAGACCACATCAGGCAATTCACAACAGACTGTAACTTCAGCTTCAAGGAATCTGAACCCTCCACTGGCCTCTGTGGGTATTAGTACTCATGTGCGTATACCTACACATAGATACATAACCACACAATTAAAAAGAAAGGATGATGGGTGTAGTCATATATTTTTCATAGCCTACTTTAATAAGGGTTCAACCTTCCCTTTAGCCCAATACCCACCAGAGGTACTGAAAAAGAATGGTTATTAAAATACAGGGGGAGTGGACCTGTTTAGAAATAGTTCTTTGGGTCAGTTCCAATCTTCTTTCTTCTCAATCCAGTCCACTAGCAAACACCAAACATGAATCAGCAGCTGTAGTCCAGTCCACTTGGCAGACACCACACAGGAATCAGCAAGGACAGTTCAATCCAGAAGAAACCACAAGGCTCACCAATCCACCCAAGTCCGCAGAAGCTGCAAGAAGCCACAAGAACCTCATGAAAAATTCTTTGGCAAGTTTCTCTCTGTGAAGTCCCCACAAGCAAAGCTCAGCAATGCAATGTAAGGTAAACCAATACACGAATGTCATCAGCGAAGACTAGCTAAGCAGAGCAAGGCAAACTTTTTTAAAAAATATTTTTATTTATTTATTTTATGTATGAGTGCTCTATCTGCATGTATGCCTGCATACCAAAAGAGGGTATCAGATCCCAGGTGGTTTTGAGACACCATGTGGTTTCCGGGATTTGAACTCAGGACCTCTGCAAGAGCAGACAGTGCTCTCATCCACTGAGCCATCTCTCCAGCCTGAGCAAGACAAATTTACTATCGTCCACTGTGTGTGGGGTCATATTTATATTCTTTCTAAACATCACATGTCCTTTCATGTGTTTGCTGTAGCAAAACATCCTTTCACCTGTGTACTCCAGCAAAACATCATTTAACATAAAACTAACTTTTCAAAGAGACTAGAAGTTTCCACTTCAGATGGGATTTTATGCAGTATATGAAATTTGCCAGGAATATTGTAATAAATGACCTAGTACACACAAGAAGGAGCTCTGTGAAGTGACAGACAGGAATATATACCTATGTTGTGGTACTATATAGTGGTGCTATGTTATGCTGGTTTGAATGTGTTTGGCTCAGGGAGTGGCACTATTAGAAGGTGTGGCCTTCTTGAAGTAGGCGTGGCTTTGTCAGAGGAAGTGTGTCACGTTGTGAGTGGGCTTTGAGACTCTTCTAGCTGCCTGGAAGCCAGTCTTCTGTTTGACTTCAGACTAAGATGTAGAACTCTCAGCTCCTCCTGCACCATTTCTGCCTGGGTGCTGCCATGTTCCTGCCTTGATGATAATGGACTGAACCTCTGAACCTTTAAGCCCGCCCCAATTAAATGTTGTCCTTATAAGAGTTTCCTTGGTCATGGTGTCTGTTCACAGCAGTAAAACCCTAACTAAGACAGAAGTTGGTACCAGGGACTGGGGTACTTCTGTGATAGGCCTGACCATGTTTTGTTGGAAGAACGTGGTTTTTGGGACTTTGGATTTGGAAAGCAGTGGAATGCTTTAAGTGGGGCTTAATGGGTTATCCTAGTAGGAATATGGAAGACTTTGTTACTGAGGGTGATTTGAACTGTGGAAGCCTGGTTCTAGAGGTTTCAGAGGGGAAGAATTTTAATATGTGGCTGAGAGACCGTTCTTGTGCTGTTTTGGTGAAGAATGTGACCGCTTTTTGTCCTTGTCCAAAGTGTCTGCCTGAGGCTAAGGTGAAGACAAAGGAGGTCTCAAAACAACCCAGTTTAGACTCTGTGCTGTGCTTTAGGCTCATGAAGATTGTTTTGATGAAGTATAGCAAGCTTAGAAAGGAAAAGTACAAAATGTATGGTTCAAACAATACAGAGGCACCAGGAAGTAGAACAGAGCTGAATCCTCTGTTCAAGGAGATAAAGGGATTAAGGGAGTGGTGACCTCAAAGCAAGATCCCACCCTGCTAACCTTAATTTTTTTATGCTTTTCCAGTTGAACAAGGGACTTGGTTATTGTTTTCATTTGGACTTTTAATCTGGAATGAAGTACAGTCCAGAAATGGAGAGCACAACTGTGATCCAGATCTTGAGGCTGGAAGACACTGGCTTTTGACCCAGATCTGAAGAATAGGGGCCATGAAAAGCTCAGGCCCAGGCAGGGTGGCACATGCCTTTTAATCCCAGAACTCAGGAGACAGAGCTGTGCAGATCTCTGAGTTCAAGGTCAGTCTACAGAGGAAGTTCCATGACAACCAAGCCTAGGCAGTAAAACAGAAAGATAATGGGGAGATAACATAATAGAACAAGGAGACCATGTTCCAGCTCCAGCAAGCAGCAGAACTGGGTACCTTCATCCACGTGGCTCTGGCTTTAGTTTCAAGAACAGAAGGGACTACTGGGACAATTGATGCTGGGTAGCTGGAGCTAAGAAATTAGCAGTGATTAAGAAGAGACCAGCATCACTGAGGTGAAATCGTCTGGGAAGTGTTTTCTGAGAGCACAAAGGAGATGTGTTCCAGAGATAGCCAAGGCTGTACCTCCTGCTGCAGCTGTACTTAGTAATGTGTAAGAGTCACCCAGGTGATACTGGTTTTGAAGGCATGAAGGGGTCATGGAGAGCAGCTGAGGCTTGGCACTGTGAGAGGACATGGAAGGTCATTGGTGGAGGTACAGCCTTAGTTGTAGTTGATGGCCCAGGACTAAAGGGGTCTTGCAAGAAAGTTGAGGCTTGGCACCATGAAGAGAGCCTATGAGAGGCTATTGGCGAAGCCTAGTTGCAGCAGAAGACCCCAGTGTATTGGAGATGCCAGTACCATGGGATGATCACCAAGAACAGCAGCAGCAGTGGAGTGGATCAACCTGAGCTTAGAGTGCTACAGAGGGCAGAGCTGGAGAAGTGACCCAAGGCCATTGGAAGAGCCCAGAAGATCATGTGTGGATCCCAGACATTGAAACAAGAAACTGTAACATTGAGTTGCCTTGGAGATACCAAGATGTTTGAGATGCCAGAGCTGTGAACTATCTGTCCAGGAAAGCTGCAAATGGAGTGGAACCAGCCCAGGAGAAAGAATTGTGTTGCAGTCAACATGATGAAAGGAGTTGGAGATCTGAAGAGACCTTTGGCATCAGACATGGAGATGCAGAGTTTAGAAGTTGCTCAGTTGGTTTTTGGTCTTGCTTTGGTCCAGTATTTCCTCACTATGACATTTTGGAGTGGTAATATATATCCTGCATGATATTGGAAGTACATGATCTTTTAAATTTTGATTTCTTAAAGGATTACAGTTAAGGGATTACATGAATCTCAGAAGAGTCTTTGAATTTTGGACTATTAATATTGTTGAGACTGTTATAGACTGGGTGGTTTTTGAAGTTAACTAAATGTATTTTACATTGTGCTATGACTAGGTATGGCCCCCATACACTCATGTGTTTGAACAAGCCTATGGGGGCCAGGGAATGAAATGTGGTGGGTTTGAATATGCTTAGCCCAAAGAGTGGCAGGCAGTATTAGGAGGTATGGCCTTTTTGGAGGAAGTGTGGGCTTTGAAAACCTTCTCCCAGCTGCATGGAAGCCAGTCTTCTCCTGTTTGACTTTGGAACAAGGTTTAGAACTCTCAGCACCTCCAGCTGAACTCCTGCGCCATGCCTGCCTGGACACTACCAAGATTCCTGCCATGATGATGATGGGCTGAACCTCTGAACCTGTGAGCCAGCCCCACTTAAATGTTGTCCTTATAAGAGTTGCCTTGGTCATGGTGTCTCTTCACAGCAACGGAAACCCTAACGAAGATATATGTCAAAGCTTCATGTGTCTCATCTTAAATATACACAGTGTCTGTCTGTTAATCATACTTCAGCAAAGCTGAGGAAACATTTCTCCATGGGCTTTAGCCTGGGGACTATTCTGAGAGGCCAGGGTTGGCTGGACTTACTTAACTTGGTGTCATAAATAATGTAATAATATGACTTTAGGAGTCCTTTTGGAAAAATATTCAAAAGTCACTTGTAGGTCAAAAGCTCCAAACATTTAACTGGAGAAAGCTAATACTTATTCTGGAAACTTCCTTATTCCCTTTCCTGTTTTCTCAAGCAAAATGAATGCATGCATTGATAACATTTGATTTTGCTTTTCTCTTTTTTTTTTTTTTCAAGAAAATTCACTCATGCCTGTGGTAACTTATAGTCTCACTTCTTCCATCCACACGGTTGTCATAGGATTCTACAGAGCCTTCTTGCAGCAGGCCTCCACTTCTGGATGTTTGCTTAGTCACATGACTTGCTTTAACTACTGGACTGTTAATAGATGTGACACAGAAGATCAAATCAGCTCATATATCGTGGCTTCTCGAATCTCTATGAGATCGTATTCCTGGCTAGCCATCAACTAGATAGCCCCAAGTAGCTGAGTCCATTTGCATGTATCAGCACTTATCATTGCATGTCTCTGGCCTCGAATATGTCGGGCAGCCTGATAGTAGAAGCTACCTGATACCTCCAAAGACATAAGGGCCCACACTTGCCTTTGGTACACATGAGAAGGACAAATGGGTTTTTCATATGTCCCCACTGGTAATATTGGTGGAGAAATTGGTGCCTCATATGCGTCCAACCACGGCAGGTCTGCCAGAATCCTAAGAAGCCTACAAATTAAGCCATATTGCAAGTACATATGATTTAATAATATGATCATCCATTAGACCTTCAAAGCCCCTTTAGAACAATCTTCAAAGGCATGTGAGGGCCAAAAGCACCGCATGTGTAACTAGGGCTAGCTAATGTTCATCTGGAAACTTCTTCATTTCCTGACTTGCAGAAGCTCCGCCTTGCAGACTCAGCAAGGTCATATCATTGGTATCGACATTCATGGCCTAGGTCCCTAACTAGCGTCTCCTGCATCCATATGAAGGGCATTTCATAGGTTCTCACAGCTGGGCCATAATTCTTAAATAGTTATATGTTATGCTGCTGTGTCTCCTGATGAATGAAATCCCTTCTCAACTCACTGTTAACAAACTTAGATCCTTTCAAGTGACTGGAGAGCACGTTGCAAGCCCGAAGTTCTATAAAAACCTTTAAGTAATAGCAACAATAAAAGCTTATTAGCCATTTTGGGCTCTGAATCAAGACTTTCCATCCTTGGCATCTAATTAAATGGTTTGCATTCCTAAGGAACATGTTACGTTTCATCTTTCTTCCCTTCCCAATCAGGATTAGAATAGTGGTCAAGACTTTGTAAGAGACACACAAATGTGCATTCAAATAAGGATTTCTTTCCAACACTGCCAGCGTTGGTTCCCTTGGGTGGGTGTTGGAGTAATGTTAGTAACAAAGTCATTGTTTGTAGGTAACTCACATACACCAGTAGTTTTAGGGATATTCTCTTTTAAAAATTTATTATTATTATTATTATTATTAATGTATATGTGTATGTGTGTGGTATAGTGTGTGTGTGTGTGTGTAGGGTCTGTGGGCTAGGGAGCTTTTCTTTGTCAACTGTACCTCAGCCAATGGCACTATGGCCTCAGAACACCTTAAACATGTGAGAGGCCAGAGCTCCTGTGTTTTTACACTCGGGAGATTACCATGGCAGTTTACAGAGCTTGCCTTTTGCCTTTTGATTCTTCGTGTGGTTTACCACCAAGAGTGTGTCCTTCCCCAGTCCATTTGCCACGTTCATGTCCCAGCTAAGGGCCTGCTGCATGGCAAAACTCTCCAAAGAGGTCAAGAAGGCGGTCAGCTCTGTGGGATGTGTTCTGAGCCAGTGACGTTGGCCAGAATGCTCAGGGCAGTGATGGACGTGAGGGTTGAGGAGGTGGTTGTACCCAGTGCCCTCCTGGAAAATGATGATTGTATCTGGAAGACAGACTCTTCTCTTTCTACCACTGTCTTTCTTAGGCAAGTTGATCTTTAAAAAAACAAAACAAAACAAAAAAACCCCATATATTACATGTCTTATATTGCTTCTATTACTATGATAAAATGCTGTTCGAAATCAACTTGGGAAGAAAAGGATTTATTTGGCTTGTTCGTGTCCTGGCTTGCTCCCCGTATCTTTACACAGCCTGCTCTCTTAACCATCCAAAACCATCTGCCTATGGGTGTCACAGCCCTCAGTGGACCGGGCTCTCCCACATCAATCATTAATCAAGAAGTTGCCCCCACAGACTTTCCTATAGGCCAGTCTGATGAGGGCATTTCTCAGTTGAAGTTCTCTCTTCTCAGATGACTCTAGCTTCTGTTAAGTTAACAAAACCGAAACAATACATTACATGTATGCATTGTGGCGGGGCGCGGGTGGGGGAGGAGGTGTGCCACAGCCCACATACATGGAGGTCAGAGGACAACTTGTGGGAGTTTGTTCTCTCTTTGCATTGTGTGAGTCCTGGGGGTGAAAGTCAGGTCATCAAGATTGGTGACAGTAAGTGCCGTTCCCCATTGAGCCATCATACTGGCCCAAATTGTTCTTCGTGTGTGTGTGTGTGTGTGTGTGTGTGTGTGTGTGTGTGTAATGTAGGAGTAATTTGGTCTTCACTAGGGCCCCAGTAAAATCAGATGGAACCATATCTCTCTTTCTCAGATGCACATGGAAGCTTTTTTAAAAAAAAGATAATAATAAAGATATGGCTCTATACAGAACCTTGACTGAGAGCATGGAGAAATATACATGAAACACAAGCTGAGAGGAAATAATCAAACGAATATGAAACTAAGACTATGGCTTTAAGTCTTGAAAGCTCTGAGTCAGAAAATTCTTATAGTACTTAATAAGAACATAATCCGTAACTATAAGGAGCAGGGAAAGTTGTCTTAGAAGATGAACTGTGGGCCACAGTTGACTTAGCAAACAAAAACGATTTGTGACGACTTTAGCTGAAAGAGAATGGAACAATAGTAAGGGCACTGAGGCTTGGCAAGGGGGAAAAGGCAGGGAGTGGGAACATGAAAAACCAGCTTCGCTTTTGATTAGCTCTTAATGAGGTTTGTCTGAAGTGACCGACCACGCTTTTAGCGCCATCGTGTGGCTAAATTTAAAACTGCAGTCTGTTTAGGTGGGCCCGCTCGGTTTTCCTTTCTCCTTTGCCAACCAATCTCTAGTGGGAGCCAGCTGCTTGAATTAGCCCCGTTGTTTCACCACCGTGGATTCCAAGCCCAGTTTTCTTATATGAGAGAATGATAGCATTTTAGACTTGGCTCTTCCATCTCTCCAGACATAGACCTCCAAGCATGACCCACTCTGAAAATGGCGTGAACCCTATGGTAGGTAGGTAGGTAGTATGCACCACAAGGGGTCATGAGACAAGAGCAGAGGCTAATACAGGCTTTGTGCGGGAAAGAGATTATGAAATTTGGGGATTTTATAGTAAGAGAATAGGAGATTCTAGGGATGATTAAGTATTTGAGAGAGTCCAAAAAATTCTGAACTTAAAAGACTAGACAAGTTCTGGGGCAGGTGAGTTTGCTCAGTGAGTAACGCTGCTTGCCATACAAGCTTGGAGACCGGTGTTCAATCCCCAGGAAACACATAAAGGCAGTCAAGAGAAAACCAACTCTACGAAGTTGTCCTTGGCCTCCACGTGTGTGCTGTGGCCCATACACAACACATATTATACACACAACACCACAGTAATACTTTAACAATTTTTAAAAAGAATTTCAAAATCCTCTGATGCTCACACTGAAACATGATATTTTTGTCAGCTCATCTCCTCTTACATCTCTACGATACTTTCTGTCTTACCATTTGGCCTGCAGGTTGGTTGGTTGATTTTTGGTTGAATCTATAATTCTGTGAAGAATAAAAAGTTAATCTGAGATGAAGGAACAACTCAAATGCCTTCTGAAATCACTTCCACATTGTACCGAGAGCTACAGAGTTATATGACTGAATTACCCCTGGGGAATAACAATTGAGTCACTTAAAAATACGTATCTTTAGTGTATTTTGCTGTGTTGGTAGCAATTTTGCCAGTCATTTTATCCGGGATTGCCAGATTCCATTAGCACAGGAGGCATCAGCTACTCGAAGACTTGGTCTAAGTTACCGTGTAGCTAAAACTTGCAGTGCACAGACCTGTTCACTGTTTGCCCTTGCATTGATTCTGTTTCCCCAAAATTCTATCAGGAAAGAAAAAGTGGGACCAAGGAGATGGCTCAGCAAGTGAAAGCCCCTGCCTGACACCAATGCCACCTGATGACTTCTGTTTCATCCCCAAAACTCAGTGGATAAATGGAGAGAACCAGGTTCTTCAAGTTAGCTCTGACCTCCATGCAAGAGCTGTGGCATATGTGCTCTCATCCACAAACAAACAAGTTAGAAAGAAAAGAAATATATGATACATTCATAATTATCTATGCTGTGTCATCAAATAGATTTACTTTCCTTATTTTAAGACAGGCAAGGTATCATGTAGCCCAGGCTGGCCTCAAACTCGACAGTCAAGAATCGCCTTGAACTTTTGATTCTCTTTTCTCCTCCACTTCCCAAGGTTAGTATTATGTATGAGTGAGGGCAACCTCACACAGTCTAAAGAAGTGCTGAAGGTGGACTTCATGCTGGGCAAGCACTCCTACCTGAGTTAAAGCCCCAATCCCAAATGTATTTCCAACAGGAGAGAATTCCCGTTTGGTGTAGGTGTGGATGAGAATGGATTCTTGTTTGTAAATTTTTATGTCTGGTGAGTAGGTGAGTGAAAACCGATTGTGTCTTTCAGACCGGATTATCCTCTGCTACCCAAATACTTCCTGTTCTTGGCACTGTGGGGCAAGCTTACACTGAAAAATACCTCTGAGCCTGTGTCTTCATGTTCTGTTACTGAGAGAGTCTACCCAAGGGAGTTGTGAGAATTCTCTATAAACGTTCCTAGCTGAGATAGCTAGGGATGTCTTGAAGGGACACTAAGTCCAAATTAAACAACTCAGCTTCTCTTTTGCTGAGTGTCAAAAATTCCTATAGAGAAGTCTCTCTGTCTGTTTGTCTATCTGTCTGTCTGTCTGTCTGTCTCTGTCTCTCACACACAGACACACACACTCACACAGACACACACACACACAACACACACACACACACACATGGAGAGAGAGATAGAAAACAGAGAGAACATACAAAGAAGAAATATTTCTGAGAAATAAATGTCTTTTCTTTAAAATTTTAACTTAAAATATTTATTTAAAAAATAATTGTGTATTTACCTGAATGTATGTGTACCACATGTGTGTGCAGTGCCCAAAGAGGCCAGAAGAGGGCATCATATCCCTTGGAACAGAAGTTACAGTTGTGAGCTTCTGGGAAGTGAAGGTGAAGACAACAGCAGGGGCTGACTCTGGTTTCAAGATGGTACCTTGGTTACTGTGTCTTCCAGAAAGGAGTATGTTGTGCCCTTATATGGAAGAAAGCTACAGGGAAGGGATGAGCTCTGTGTCTCCATGTGATAGGTGAATGAGAGAGGAAAAACCCACTCTCAGGAGTCTTCTTAAAAAATGGCTTTAATCCCTGGGTGAGAACTGAGCTCCTCCATAAAGGTGGCACCTCTCAGTTCTTTGATATTGAGCTTGAAGTTTCCAATACACAGCTCATCGCATGCAACACTCAATGACAGTTAGCTTTATGTTATTGCTTTTCTTGTTTCTCGTGACCCTGTGTGTGTATGTTTATGTGCATGCACACACATGTAAACTGATACATGTGATGATCAGAGACCAACCTTGCTTGTCATTCCTCTGAAGCTGCCCATTTTTTAAATTTTAAGACAGGACTTCTCATTGGCAGGAAACTTACCATATAGAGTAGACTGGCTGTCTAGAAAGCTCTAGGAATCTACCTGTTTATGCTTCCCAGTACTGGGATTAACAGTGGACAAAACCAAAATGTGCTTTAAAACAACAACAACAATAACAACCACCACCACCACCACCACCACCATGGGTCTGAGGATCCAGTTCAGATCCTCATGTTTTCGTGGCACACTCTTTACTGACTTTCCAGGCCCCACTCCTCTCTTGACCCTTTTTAAATTTTATTTTATGTTTTATTTTATTTTTAGACAGGATCTCTCACTTAGTATTGGATATCCTGGAACCCACTCTGTAGACCAAGCTGATGTCAAACTCGGGGAGATTCATCTCTGCCTCCTGAGTGATTGGATTAAAGGAGTGTGTCATCACGCCCTGACATCTCTTTTGACCTTTTTTTTTTTTTTTTTTTTTGGTTTTTCAAGACAGGGTTACTCTATGTATCTCTGGCTGTCCTGGAACTCACTCCATAGTGCAGGCTGGCCTTGAACTCAGAAATTCACCTGCCTCTGCCTCCAAAGTGCTGAGATTAAAGGCATGTGCCACCACTGTCCTGCTCTTTTGACCATTTGTATAGGCACTCTCTTTTCATTTCATACTGCAGCTGTGCAATGAGGCCCTGCAAGATCCCTGAAGGTAGGAGGTTACTTGCTCATCTGTCTGTCCATCTATACATAGCCACTGTCTCCATCTTCTTCCAGGTATTCACACTTTCTCAGAGAGTGGGTGAGACTGGTGTAGCTAGGGCAAATGTGTTTTATTTTTCTTGTTTTTGTGAGCCACTGTGTGGTGCTGGGAACTGAATATGAGTCCTCTACAAGAGCAATAAATGTTCTTAACCACTGAATTGTTTCTCCAGGCCTGTGGATTCTGGTCTAGCAGCACAAAATGGCCTGAGACTCTTCATCTGAGTATTTGATACCTACACTACCCCCTGAAACCTAACAGTAACTTGATAGAGTAGATGCTGTTTTCTTTAACTTGTTTTCAAGACAGGATTTCATATAGACCTTGACCTTGAACTACTGACCCTCCTACTTTTATCTCCCAGGTGCTGGGATTACAGATATGTACCAACGTGCATGGTTTATGTGATGCCAGGGATTGAACCCAGAGTTTAGTGCAAGCTTGGCAACGATTCTAGCACAAAACCACGTCCCTAGAAGTGGGTATTGCTATTAACAGCCCATTTTATAGATGCAGAGAATGGGATGAGAAGAGATTATATAAAACTGAGTAGCTGCTGGAAAGCAGACCTTGGGAGAGGGAATACTGATTGGGAATGGGAGGGTCTATTGGCTGCTTTCTATTGCTATGATAAAGGACCCCAACAAAAGCAATTTTATGTTGGCTCACAGTTCAAGGGTATAGTTCACTGTGTTGGGGGAAGTCCTGTGGTCACATTACATCTGCAATCAGGAAGCCAAGAGCAATGAATGCTAGTGCTCAGCTTACTTTCTGTTTTTTTCATTTTCCATGCAGTCCAGGACCCAAGTCAAGGGAATGATACCACCTATCTTTAGGGGAGTAGGTCAGGTCTTCCCACCTCAATTTACTCAATCAAGAAAATCTCTCATAAGCATAGCCAGAGACTAACCTAATCAAGACAGTCCCTTGGGGGTGGTCCTGGAAGCTTGTCTCAGGGTAGCTGCAGATCCTGTCAAGTTAACAGTCAACACTCATCATCACAGGTAGGTTTGCATTGGGACAGATGATTGAATGCAGGAAGAGCATCAAGCATGACTCCTAGTTACCTGGCTTTGGAGGCAACAATTTAGTGCAATTCACTGAGGTGGGGGAATGTAGGAGAGCATACAGAAGGGAAGCTGGGAGGAGAAGCTGGCGTAGACAAAGGCAGCCAGCTTGCTATGATTATTTCAAGTACCTCATATGGGAGAGCTGAGCAGAGATGCCAGGAGCTAGCCAGGTATACCAAGTAGCCCAGAGCTCAGGAGATTCCATCTGAAACATATCTGTCACCCTTCCTATCTTCCATGTCTGTCAAAGACCAAAAAGGCACTATTGGAAGGAAATAGGACCTTTAAGAGGTGGCACCTAATGGGAAAGTTTAGGTTATTAGGAACATGCCCTCAAAGAAGATTGGGCGAATCCCAACTGCTACCTCTTTCTCTCTTTATGTCCTATCTATGAGGTAAATGGTCTGCTCCTGCACATTGTCCTCACTGTAATGGATGTCCTTGTCACAGGCCCAAAGCAACAGGGACAGTTGGTCACAAACTGAAACCTCCAAAGGCTGTGAGCTAAAATGTACATTTTTTTCTTTTTGTTAGTGTTCATTTTTGTTTTGCTGTTGAGATAGGACTTTATATAAACTAAGTGAGCCTCGAACGTGAATTTCTCCTGATCCTTCTGTATCCACCTCCAAGTACTGGATTATAGACATGCAGTAGCATTTCTTCTTCTTTTTAAAAATTATTTACTTTATGCATATGGGTACACTGTCGCTGTCTTCAGACACACCAGAAGAGGGCATTAGATCCCATTGCTGTGGTTGTGAGCCACCATGTGGTTGCTGGGAATTGAACTCAGGACCCCTGGAACAGTACTCAGTGCTCTTAACCACTGAGCCATCTCTCCAGCCCTGCATTTCTTCTTTATAAGTAAATTATTTTAGATATTGTATTAGTCAGGGTTCTCTAGAGTCACAGAGCTTATGAAATGAATCTATATTTACATCTATCTATCTATCTATCTATCTATCTATCTATCTATCTATCGGCAATTTATTGGAATGACTCACAGTCTGCAGTACAAGCAAGCACTTTACCCACTGAGCCATCCCCCAAGCCCCATGTAGGTATTTGGTTATCGTGACAAAAGCTGATTTATGCTATACCATCCATGGGCAGATGCCTGGGCCAATCAGAACCCTTTCCTGAAAACTTCCAACTGGAACAACAAAGGGTAAGTAGGATGAACCTTCTTTGAGGGTAGCAGCTGCTCACAGAAGGTTCTGGATCAGTGGGAAATCACTTGGTGAGAAGAAGGCCTGCACATCAAAGGGAGAAGGGGAAAATCTAGGGATGCCGTTCTAGGTTTCTTCCCTTTGAGCCTCTCCCTTCTTTCCTCCCATACTTCTCAGAAGCTCCCAGCTTCCTGACCATCACAAAGATCAGTATGCTGGGGGAGTAAGGATCCCATGGAAGACTTCTAAAGAGTTCACTGTGAAGAGCAGAGAGCGAGCTCACAGCCACCACAGAGGAATGCAGCATCGAGTAAGGGCTTGTATTTTATGTTATTTTCTTAAGATGGGGAAAACCTAAGCATGTTTATGTGCTGACGGTAAAGAGCCAGTAAAAGCAGTATCAATCGTAGTGAGAGTGCACTAAAATGAGGTTGAAATGTTGAGCCATAAAGCCTTAAAGAGCAAGAAAATAAGGAGAAGCAGGAAGAAAGTAACCCTTTGCAGGGGAGAACAGTTACCAAATGCCTGCTAGAGGGGCAGAGGCTGGGCCAGGTCCCATACTCTTTTTGCTTTGTTCCTGTCTGCAATGCTGGTCCAGGCCATTGGCAAGGAAACTATTAGAACCGTTTATTTAGCTAGTCACATTTGTTATCCTCGCTCAGTCCAGTACTCATAGCATTGAGTGCTGACACAAGTACACATTGGAGTCAGAGTCTCGAAAGCCCAGCACTCAGGAAGCTGAAGCAGGACCATGGCATGGTGACTTAGAGGCTAGCCTGGGCTAGACATAAGAACTTATTTCAAGAAACCAGTGACTTGAGTATGTGAACCTCAGCGGTAGAACACTTGCCTAGCTGGCACAAGGCCCTGGGTTCAGTCTCCAGTACTGTCAACAAATCCAAAATAAACCCCACAACAAGCACATCAGGAGGGCTTGGGGCAGAAGATGCCAGACAGAACGGTGCTAGTTGCAGGGCTGGATGTGCAGAGCGCAGGGCAGAGATTAGCTTCAGATCCGATCGGAGGCCTTGGCTGTGTAGCAGAGAGGGAGGAGGAGGAGTATTTGCCCGTCAAGAAGAGTTCACTTTTCCTGCCAAGTCAACAGCAAGGCAAGAGTTATCAGGAGTATGTTGGATGAATTCATTGGAGAGGATTCCTGACTCCATGCAGCCTCAATAAACAGCGCCTTAAACCTACTCTACTTAGCCAGCAAGAAGTCTGGAGATAGGGAGCTCCGGACTTGGTCCCCTTGCTTATTGATACTTTTCAACTCTGTGAACCACACTGCTGCCTGGTTATTTATGTTTTCTCTCTGCGCTCTTCTCCTATCAGGGTCAGGATGGCTGCTGCTGCCCCAGACATCACGTGCTTTTTAAGAAGATGAAGTTGTGGACGATAGCAGTCTGCTAATCCTGGGCTTTGCAGTTTGAACAGAGGGGAAGAGAGTTCAAACAGCCGTGAAAAGGGAAAAGAGAGAAATCAAATGTTATCCAGCATGGACATAGGCTGGGCTGTAGCTCAGTAGAGCATTTGACCAGCGCACATACACAAAGCAATGGGTTCTATTCCCAGCAGTCTAGACTAGGTGAGGTGGTGCACTCCTGTAATACCAGCACTTGGGAGTTAGACGCAGGGGGATCAATGAAACGTGGGTTCCTCTTGGCAAGAGAACATTGACCAATAGCAAGAGGGTCCAACTGGGTTATATGTCCTTCAGGCAGGGGACAGGCAAGCCCTGAGGGAAAAGAAATCAGTCTTTGCTGGATTCCACCAAACCCACATGAGGTTCATTGAACTCCAAACAGGGTTCTTTGGCTTAGTCATCATTTACATCAACACTCAAGGGTCAGTGTTCTATTTTGTTTTGATTCTATATGTATGGGTGTTTCACCTGCATGTTTTTAAGTATGCCACATGTATACAATTCCAATAGAGGCCAGAAGAGGGCGTCAGCTACTCTGAAACTGGAGGAGTTACAAATGGCTGTGAGCCGCCATGTGAGAGCTGGAAATTGAGCCCAGGTCCTCTGGAAGAGCGGCCAGAGCTTTTAACCACCAAGCCATCTTTCCAGCCCCCCCCCCATTTGAGATGTTTTAAACAGACAGGAATTTAACTTAGGGGTTTGTGTCTAAGTCCATTTAGACTGCTGTAAAAAAAAAATGCCATGGACAGGATAGCTTATAAAAAAGCAGGTTTCACCTGGCAGTGATGGTAACCCCTTTAATCTCAGCATTTGGGAGGCAGAGTTCAAAGCCAGCTTGGTCTACAGAGTGAGTTCCAGGACAGCCAGGACTACACAGAGAAACCCTGTCTCGAAAAACCAACATAAACAATCAAAACAGGCAAGTAAACAAACAAACAAACAAACAAACAAACAAAAGATCCACCAAAACAAAAAAACCCAAAATAGGTTTGTTCTTCTCAGTGCCAAAGCCTAGGACACTGAAGACAAGTGTTCTGGAATATTTGATGAGTGGTGAGAGTGGGCTTCCTGATTCTCAGAGACCGTTGTTCCCTCATTGTCTTTGAATGTTAGAGAGGATAGGATGGTTTCTTAGGCCCATCCCTTCTGTGGTACTGGAAATTGAGCCCAGGGTCCAAGCATGCTAGACAAGTGCTCTATCACTGAGCTACAAACCCTGTCTCTGGAGTCTCTGAAGGACACTGATTCTATTTATAAGGACTCTGCCTTCAAGATCTTTACCTCTCAGAGACCCCTCTTCCCAACACTGGCCATCTAAAGACTAAGATTTCAACATAGAAGCTTTGCTCCATCATTAACTTTGTGTGTGTGTGTGTGTGTGTGTGTGTGTGTGTGTGTGTGTGTATTCGTGCACACATGAATATGTGGCACACATGTGGAGATTGGAGAACAACTTTCATGAGATGCTTCTCTCCTGTTGGCATGTAGGTCACAGGGATTGAATTGAAGGCATCAGGCTTGGCAGCAGATGCCTTCACCCAGTGACTCAGCAGATACATTTTGGAGAGGCATATCTGAATTAGCTACTTTACTCACCAATGAGTCAAACCTCCTGACAAAGGCACTTTATGGGGGAGAGGGTTTCTTTTGACTCAGTTTGAGGGACACAGTCTGGCATGGCAGTAGTTACAGTTAACCCTGTAACCCAGGAAGCAGAGACCTGTAAATCATCTCGCTTGTTCTATTTTATTCAACCCACAGACTGGTGTCACCCCCATTTACACTGGATCTCCTCACTTCAATTAACTCAGTGTAGGAGCCAGGTCCTCAACTGTAGTGATCTTACGAGGCAGAACCTAGTGGGAGGTGTTGATGTCATTGAGGGCATGCTGCCAGAAGGGATGAAGATCTTTTGTCTGAGACTCGAGTCACTTCTCATGAGTCAGTTCTTATGAAGAAGCAGACCTGCTCTACTGCTAGCTTCTGTCAGTCTCTCACACCTTTAGGGCCTCCCACCATTGGAATGCTGTGGTGGTTTGAATAGGTATGGCCTCCATAGACTCATGTGTTTGGATGCTTGGTCAATAGTGAGTGGCACTATTAGGAGATGTAGCCTTGTTGGAGTAGGTGTGGTTTTGTTGGAGGAAGTGTGTCACTGTGGGAGTGGGTTTTGAGATTTCCTGTGCTCAAGCTTTGCCCAGTGTGGATTGCAGTCTCTCCTGCCTGCCTTCAGATCAAGATGTAGAACTCTCAGCTGCTTCTCCAGCACTATGTCTGTCTGCATGCTATCATGCTTCCTGCCATGATGATAATGGGATGAACCTCTGAACCTGTAAGCCAGCACCGATTAAATGTTGTCCTTTGTAAGAGTTGCCACGATCATGATGTCTGTTCACAGCAGTAAAACCCTAAGTAAGATAGGTGATATGCATTGTGAGGTCCTGACCACAGCTAAACTGACAATGGCACCATGCTTTTAAATCTTCAGAACCGTGAGCAAAAGAAACTTCCTTTCTTTATAAAGTTACCGGGGTTCAGGTATTCATGTGATAGTAACATCAAATGGACCGTGAAAAGCTAATACCTTGGTACTAACATTGAACCTGAATTACTATGTCACCAAGCATGTCATTTAAGCTTTGTAAGCTTCAGCTTCCACAGCTAATAAGAATAATAACTCATTTGCTGCTTGCAGAATCAGTGTGTAAATCAAATTAGTTAATGTATGGGAAGTTATAAAGTGGCATGTAAATGATAGGTTTATTACTGTCATATTAAGAATAAACCTTGGAGCTGGATAGATGGGTCAATGGTTGCTGTTCATGCAGAGAATCTGAGTTCAATTCCAGTACACAGACCAGGTGGCTCACAACCACCTCTTGCCCTCTTCTGGCCTCTGAGAACATCTGCACTTATGTACACACACCCACACATGGACACACACATATAATTAAAAATGAAATAAATCTTTAAAAATAAACCTCCAACTTGGAGCACAGAAAATGATTTATATTCAACCAACCCAGGGGTGGCAACCCATTTTCTTTCAGGTCTTCAGTCAGAGAGATGTGGGGATGCTTTCAGAATGGGAGCTGGTGAACTTGGGACACAAGCAATGGCAAGCAAGCACAATCCTTCTAAGGGCTGCCACCTGAACGCCATTCAATCTCTGGCACAGCCTGGACACAGGTAGGTCCTGAGTGTTCACTAGAGTTTTACTTTAACCTCCTTAAAGCAACACACATAGCAAAATTTTCACCTGATTTAAAAAAAAGGATGCTTATGAACCATGCAGCTTTCCCTCTGTCCTGGAGAGACTGTACTGGCCACATGCTTCTGTGATCCCCAGGTCTATGGTTGCTGTTGTCTGAAAATCACTGAGTGTGTGTGTGTGTGTGTGTGTGTGTGTGTGTGTGTGTGTGTGTTGTCTGAATAAAGTCTTGGATGAACTAAAATGTCTTTTACTTGTATTGGTCAAATTAGGGAATACTTGGTTTTTTATGTGTATCATGTGTCCAGCGTGTGTGTGTGTGTGTGTGTGTGTGTGTGTGCCACAGCATTCACGTATTCTGCTGACAGCCTTAGGTATTAATCCTTACATTCATTTTGTTCCAGCAAGCTATGTATATTGCTTTTCTGCTGTGTATCCAGGCTGGCCAGCCCCACAGCTTCTAGGGATTGTCTTGTTTGGCCCCCCATCTTCTCCCTGCAGGAGTGCTGGCTTTACAGCTGTTTGAGCTCCATGTCTGGCTTTTTTACATGGAGATCTGACTCAGGTCCTTACACTTCTGTGGGAAGTGCTTTTACTCACTGAGCCTCACAACATCATTCTTTGCTTTGCTTTGGATTTTAGTTTGTTGAGACAAGTCCTCGCTATAGCCTCAGCTAGCCTGCAACTTGCTGCATAGACCAGGCTGGCCTTTAACTCATGGCTTCCCTTTGCCTCTGCTTTTTTAAAAAAAAATGTTTTTGAGTGTTTTTCCTACGTATATGTCTGTGTATCATGTGCATGCCTGATGCCCATGGATGCTAAAAGAGGATGTTGGATGCCCTGGAACTATAGTTAGAACCCATTGTGAGCTACCATGTAAGAAGGTTATGGGAACCAAACCCAGGTCCTTTGGAACACCAGCCATAACTGCTGAGCCATCTCTCCAGCTGCTGCCTCTGTCTTCTGAGTGCTGAGTTTAATAGGCAAGGTCACTATGTCCAACTTAAAGCATACTTCTTAATGTATCTGTTAGCTTTAAATGGTTTTCTATTTTCCCCCTACTCTTACCAGTCCCATTTCTCCCAGGATAGTTAGATTGTGCTTTTCAGTGAATTTCTATTCAGTATTTATCTTAGTGTTTAAATACTTCATTTACTTATTTTGAAATAGGATCCCAATTTGTAGTCCAAGCTGGCCTTGAATTTGTGATCCTCCTACCTCAGCATCTCAAGTGACATGATTACATATGCATGCTACCATCCCTGGCTTGCTTAAGAGCTAACTTTTTGAAAAATGTGTTTATTATTGCTCTGTGCATATGGTTTGTATGTGCATGCATGTATATATGAGTGTGGACATGAGAGTCATGGAATACAAATGGAGAGCAGACCACAGGTTTCTGGAGCCTTCTTCCACCTTGTTGAGTCAGGTTTTTACTGCTTCTGCTGCTGAGTTGCATGTTTCTGGCAAGATGGTTCATGAGCTTCCCTCCAGTTCTCCTCCCTCCATCTCTCATCACTGCAGGAGTGCTGGGATTACAGACACCTGCCCACATCAGACTTTTTTTTTTTTTTTAATACGGCTTCTGAAGATCTGAAATCAGGCCATCAGGCTTCTGAAGTGGGCGGCATTACCATCTTGCTGGGCTCTGTTTAATTGTGTGTAACTGTTGTATTCAGCTGACCCACTAGAGGTGCATCGTCAGTTCTGCAGCCACAGATAGTCATCGCCCCAGTTTCCTAGACGCTCACCAGTAATGCAAGAGAGAGCAATACCAGTGTCTAAATGGCCATGCAAGACACTGGGACTTGACAAATGTTCTTTCATTTTTTCTTTTTGTCTTGTAGAAACTATCGAATAGTCCAGGGATTTCTGATCTAATCCAACCTGGACCATGACCCTCCAGGCCTAGAATAACACAACTTTGAAAGGTATACACTGAGCCCTTATTCTGAGACAGGAGACGTGATATCTGCCTCTCACAGCTACCTTGTGAAGACCATAGTTAAAAGATGGCAACAATGTGGAAGTTCCAGGATCTCAGCCCACGATCCTTTAACTTCTCAGTGCTGTCCTTATGTATAATTTCCACATGCTGGGGCTGTTGAGATGGCTCAGTGGGTACAAGAATTTGCTGTCAAGTCTGACAACTCAAGGTCAATCCTCAGACCCATATGAAAGAGAGAAATAACTCCTAAAAGTTGTTCCATGTAGTGAACATAGATTTTTCTTTTCTATGTACACATGTATATATATATATATATATATATATATATATGTGTGTGTGTGTGTGTGTGTGTGTGTATGTATGTAAGTATGTATGTGTATATATATGTATATATGTGTGTATATATGTATGTATGTATGTATGTATGTATCTATCTATCTATCTATCTATCTATCTATCTATCTATCTATCATCTATCTAATCTGCATCAGCAATGAACCCAAGGGCCTCACACATACTATGCATGTAATCTAGCACTGAACTCTGCTCCTAGCCTCAGATCCCAGGTTACTTTTTCAATATGTGGATACTCATGTCACCACCACTCAAGTCAACATATAGACTCTTTTTTTTTTTTGATTATCCAAAGGCTTTATATATTTGGTAATGCTCAATAACAAGATGCCCACACAATCAAAAGTGTAACCCAATACCCAACCTAGATATACCAACTACCTTTGACTGGCAGAGACACGCGCACATCTGCTTCCATGTTTCCCTCTCTCTCGTCTCTCCCTCTTCCTTCTTTCTTCTTTCCTCTTCCTCTCCTTATTCCTCCTCTACCTCTCCTTTCTCCTCCCATCTTAGCTCCTCCCAACTTTTGGGGAAAATTTCCCACTACATATTACCCTTCCTGTTAAAATAAAAAAAAAAAACTTCTCTCAAAATACAATTAGAGCACAACTATAGCAATTTGTATCAGTAAGGTACAAGATAGACCTAATACCCAGTCCATTATTTTTGTTAACTAAACAGAACCTCTGTCATCTCTAACTAAAAGACTTAGTTGTGAACCTGACTTATGTCCTGATTCAGAATGAATGTCAGCTGAAAACCATCCTCTCAAAATTGCTCTCCCAAAGTAAATAGCCTGGGTTGGCTATGAGACTATAAGTCTTCAATCCCATCAGAAATCCAGAATGACTGAATTAACTGAAATTATGGGAAGCACAAAGTGTGGCTTCCAAAACTTAGCCAATTTATAGAGACTACTGATTACCTGGAAAGTCCCTATACTTCAAAACATTGGAGCATTTGGTCTTCAGCCTTCTGGCCCAGGATCATCTGACAGACCTAGTAATGCAGAATTATTAAGGGCTGATTACTCTGTCTTGGCAGATATAATCAGTCGACTATTCTGAAAGTGTGTCCTTTTCTGGACAGTAATTTGTCTGTAGATGGAGAGAGGCAATTCTTGCCTAGTGGCTGTCTCACCACAACTGGAGTAACTCCAAAGATGCTCTATTTCTTCTTAGAATCCAAGACAGGAAGCTATCAGGAGCAGACAGGTCTCTAATCAAAATGAACATTAATACAGAAATGTTTGTAATGCTAATTCTGTGAACTTCTGACATTTTTGAAAACCAACTATCTATGTAAAGCAATCTGGACTGTTGTCCGTTAACACCTCTCAGCTATTTCTAATTAAAATCTAGAAAACATCCTAACAATAAACTCAGAGCCATGAATTTGGTAATTTACTCACAGGCTAATCATCTCAGATCAGTTAAAAAAAATTAAAGAAGGACTGGGTCTAAGCCTTGTACCCATCAATTTTGACTTAATAGAAGAAAATATACCAATGAAATCCTTGAATTTGAAATCAAAATAAATTTTGTGCCATTTAAGAAATATAACTTTAGCTTAATAACAATTATACAGATTTCTAACAATAGGTTATGGCTATGCAATCAATCTTAGCTATTTCTCCCTGTTCCAACAAAACCACTACTTCTCCCTAGAAAGACAGCCCAATATTAACCATCTCAGTCCCCAAGCCCAGGGAATAGGGGTGCTGACTCTTCTTTAACTTCTTCAAGCTGAATTTGGGTGTTGGGATATTAGAAGAGGGAGGCAGAAGAGTAAATTGATAAGACTCTGACGTCTGTGTCTTCACTGCATCCAGCTGAAATTCCAGGACATCAGAGGTTCGAGCAGGTCTGCTCGGCTTGCTTGATGAGTAGATACACCAAGACTGTGTATTCTTTGACTGCTAGAGACACGTGCACATCTGCTTCCACGTTCTCCTCTCTCTTGTTTCTCCAACATATAGACTCTTTATTTTCACTTCCAGAAGGTTCTTTTCCAGTCAGTGCTCTCCCATCTTCCATCTCCCAGAGGTATCATTATTGACATTTCTACTACTGTGGGTTCAACTTTGCCTTGTTTTTAGACATCATCTAATTAGAAGCATGTGGTAGTCTCTCTCTCTCTCTCTCTCTCTCTCTCT
>JANHMN010000005.1:113806468-113825310 GCA_030674055.1 Rhabdomys pumilio | reverse complement strand
GTGTGTGTGTGTGTGTGTGTGTGTGTGTGTGTGTGTGTGTGTGTGTGTGTCTATACATTAGTATTTGCTTGCTGTTCTTGGAACTTTGCAGGAGCCAAGCTGAGACCCATTAATGCTATCACTATGGCCAAAAATCAACAGAAGAGCCTTCTGAATGACCATCACTAGGGGCTGGGAATGGGCAGTTGGATGACTTGGATCCAGTTTGTCCCTCACAGGCTCATGTGCTGGAAGTTTGGGCTTCAGCATGGCAGGGCTGAGGTCATGGAACTTCTAAGAGGTGGGACTTCTTAAAATATAGGTCTTAGGGCACTGCCCTTAGACGAGATTAATGCTGTTCTTTTGGTGCGAGTTCGTTCTCATGAGGATGGTTTGTTGTGAAGGAAGACCACTGTTTTTCAGGCTGGGGCAACTCCTGCCATTGACCCACTGTACCAGTAAAATAAACTTTGCTTTCTGTTCTCATTGTGCTTTTATTTGTTTATTTTGATGGGACTAATGAAAGGAACTCACAACACTCTGATCTTCTTGTTTGTAATTGGAGGTCAGTCTCCAGAGTGCCATTCGTTTTGATGGATGGGAAGCCTGTAAGCCAGCTGAGTTGAATGCAACATGTCGAACAGACTCTCTGCCTTGGGTATTGGATCAGTGCCCAGGCTGAGCTGATGAGTCTGATCCCTCAGGTGGCCTGGCTTGGCACATTCTAGATTCCCTCTCCTCACAGCCACCTGGAAAACACAGGGGTTCCCCATTGCATAGTCCAATAGATGTAACGCTGTGACAGTTGGGTCAGGCCAACACAGCCTATTTCATCCCTACATAATGTGAAATGCCAGGATTCGTGGTCCTAAAAACAATGGTGTTCTCTGTCTCTTCTCCTCTCTCTTTCTCTCATGTATGTACACATATGTGTGTGGGTATATGTATGCAGAGGCCACGTGAAGCTGGGTGTCTTCTATCACTCTGCCTTATTCTCTTGAGATAGGGTTGCTCACTAAAACTGGTCCCTCATCTAGGCTAGCAACCCACAAGCCCCTATAATCCCCATGCATCACTCTTTCCTTCTTTTCCCACAGGGATTGTGCAGCCATTTCAAGTTTTTTGTTGTTGTTGTTGTTGTTGTTGTTTTTAATTTGAAATTTTGATTTATTATTCATGCTCGTATGTGCATGTGTATGAGTGCATGCATGCATGGGGGTTAGAGGACAACTAGCATTGTGAGGTCCTCCCCTTCCAGGGATGGAGCTCAAACATCAGGTTTTCACTCGAGCACTTTTATCCACTGAGCCATCTCCCAGCCCCACCCACTCCAAGCTTTTTATGTGAGTGCTGTGGCTGCTCACTCAAGTCCTCATGCTTATGTGACAAGCTGTCCCCTCCAGCTCAGCAATGGTTCTATTGGCATCCTTTAACTCCGTAAAAGTCTGTCTTCTCTATCTGACTCTTGGCTATCCATGGAATTCCTAGGACCCAGAATATTCATTTCTTGGCTAAAGCTAAATCAGAAACAAGGGGAAGCCGCTCAAAGCAAATCCGAGCTACCCACCAGATGAAGTGTGGCACTTGCCCAGTAGCATTTACCTGTAGTAAGGTCACAGCTAGGGTCCAGGCACAGGGAAGAGCATTGCCTTTGACCATGTCTGGTGAGCAGACATGTTCATCTCCTAGTGCCCCACATGAAGTACCGAGTCCAGCTTGATGAACCAAGGAATATAATTGGGGTTTCTCACAGGGTCAAGGGTAGTTTAGGGACATATGCCACAGAAAAGTCTCTCCTAGCAATTGTTAACTACCTTTAGGGAAGGGCGGGGCCTTATGAATCTCTGAAGCCCTTCCCTCCTTTCTTCAGGGGATGTTAGTGGGCCAAATGTCCTAATTGTCTCTCAGTTGAAATCACGGGTGCTCTAGTCTCAAGGCACCTATGGTCACACCATGCACAGAGGACAGGTTTGCACAACACCACTCACTGCAGGTTGAAAATATCTTGACTGAAAAAAAAAATGCAGTGAATTTTCCAAGCCTACCACATGACCCAACATAAGGACATGGAGCACTGTAGACACCAGTTATTCCCCCATCATGATTGTGGGGTACCACGACCACTAGTCACTGCCACTGCCTAGACCCAGAAGATAGAAGATCACACACAGCCATCCCAGGAAAAGACCCAAATTCAAACTTCAAAGTATGGTTCCCACCTTGTGGGCATCATTTGGCACCATCACAGAAATTGAAAAGTTCTAAATCAAACTATGCTAAGTTGGAGAGTATGTGTATAATATGCAGAGGTTGTGTGTGCATTTCAGTGAGAGACACACAGTAAGAGAAAGAGCCTATCTATGCAGGGTAGGTGTATTTTGGACTCTAGTCCAATGCTTAGGAACCAGGTGTAAATTTAGAGTATGCATCCTGGAGTTACTGAGGCTCTCAAGTTTCTCTCTAGTTGCTAACAGTGTTCTTCTTGATCCCCTCCCTCTTCCCTCTTCCTACCCTCATTTTTTTGCCTTGCCAATGACCAGGAAAGAGAGACTGTCTTAGTTACAGTTTCTATTACTATGATAAAACACCATGACCTCTTTCTTTTTACAGCTTGTAGTCCATCACTGAAGGAAGTAAGGGCAGGAAATCAAACAAGGAAGGAACTCAAGGTAGGAGCTGATGCAGAGGCCATGGAGGAGTGCTGCTTACTGGCTTGCTCCCCATGGTTTGTTTTCTTATAACACCCAGAACCACCAGCCCAGGGGTTGGGTGGGCTGGGTGCTCCCCCACCAATCATCAGTCTGGATGAAGCCATTTTCTCAATTGAAGTTGCTCTTCCTAAATTTAGCTTGTATTAAGTTGACAAAAATCTAACCAGCACAGAGGTCAATGTCAACATCTCTCTGAACATTTATCATCAAGTTGTGGGGTGATCAAATGGTCACCTTCAGGGAGGGGCAAGTCATACTTGCCTGAGTAATGGTTAAGGAGTCAGAATCTACCTTACAGCTTCCCCTGGCTCTGGAGCCTGCAGACTTCCCTGGGAAGGCAATGAAGTGCTGTCCCACAATAACAGTCATCAATCAAGAGCCGAAGGAGTTGGTTGGGGTCTAAGGACTTGAACACTGTACCCCTGGAGGAGGAGGACTTTTTAAAAGAAAAGGTTTTTGGCTTTTTATGAACGTCACATTATACACCCCAATCCCCCTCATCACCTTCTCTCCTTGTAGTTTCCCCCCTACCCTTGTAACCTTTCCTCCAACAGAGGGAAAACAACCTCATGGAAGCTGACGTGGGCTACAGTGTGTTCCGCAGTTTACTCTTTTGTCCACACAACTTTATTTGCAAATGTTCATTGCAGTGAGTCATTGGTCTGGTCTGAGGCCTCTGGCTTCTGCTACACCATCAATATCAGATCCTCAGTGGGACTCCTCTAGGATGTCCTGTTGTTGTCCTGTGTCCTGGAGATTCTGTAGTTTTAGATCTCTTCGTGCACTCCAGCAGTTTATTGATGGGATACATGTTGGGGGTGGGCCAATTCAAAGCCCTGGATCTGGGCCTGAGATCTATCAGAGATGGCCAGCCTGCCATCTCTTGCTCTGGCTGGTCCATCCAATGCTGCCACCAGCAAGGGGGCAGAGCCAGCTCCTCTGCTCTCATGCCACCATAGCCAGCTCTACAGTGCTGCCCAGGCAAGGTGCAGGGCCTGCTTTCCTGAGTGCTGCAGCAGCAGGTGAGGCACAGGGCCAGCTCTCTTATTCTCATGACCTTGTGGCCAGCTCTCCTGCCTGCCATACGTACTGAGAGACAAGGGAGGGAAGAAGGGCATCTTTCCCTTATCAGCATCATTACACAACAGACAAGAGGCAGGGCTCACCTGCAATCTACACAGCCAGGGACAGCTCTACTGTGTTGGTCAGGTGAGGTTCAGGGCCAGGGACAGCTCTCTGGCCCATAGGGTAGCAAGGGGCAAGGGTTGAGGAGGGTGTCTCTCCCTTATTTATGTCACCACATGGCAGACAAGTTTCAGAGCCAGCTCTCCCATGCTCGCACTCTCGGGACTGACTTGCCTGTGTCCCCATCACCAGGGTCAGCTGTACTGTGCTGCCCAGGTGAAGTGCAAGGTTCAGTATGAGGTGTGAGGTCCGCCATGACTCTCAGAGTTGGTCAGAAGACAGCGTCCCTCAGCTGTCATCTCTCAATCATGGTTCGTTCACCTTGTATTTTGAAACAGTCTCTCACAGGTCTGAAGCTTACTGAGTAGACTAAGCTGGCTGGCCAGGCAGCCCCAGGGAGCTGCCTGTCTCTGTCTTCTCAGCACTGGGGTTACAAGTGTGGGTTTTGGGGATCAAATGCAGTCCCTTATGCCCATGGGAGAAGCACTTTACCATGAGAACTTTTACTTTAGCCTGTAACCGTTCCTTTATTGGCTGATTCTCCATGGCCCGTCTCTCCTTCCACACCTTACTTTATTTCCTAGGATCCCCTTTCAAATGCTGTTTGTGTGCTTTTAATGTTCTTATTTCTGGGGCTACTTTGGGTAAGGATGTAGGGGTAACTCAGGGTTTTATAACACCTCTTATATAACACATGAGTCAGGACAAAAAAAAATTCAGGCCCAGGGGATTGCCTCAGTCCCCATGTCTTGCCCCCTCCCCCAGGACTCTCCTTCGGGAGGCAGTTGGCCCAGTAAAAAAGCATATTTCAGTTCCAAAAGAACTTTTGTCCTGCCTGGGGCTGAATGGCTAAGATCAATACCGGATGAGTGTCAGCAAGACACTTTTAGTGACAGATCCCAAGCCGCATCCACCAATATAGCCTTCTGTGTAATAAAGGACATTTTGAGTTCCAACTTTCAGACATCTATGTCGGTTCCTCAATTGCTCAGAAAGGGGATGAAAGGAGTGTTATTTATTGACTCTCCTAACCCCCTAATGTTTATCAGTATATCCCCAGAACCTAAATGTCCCACGGACAGTAATAGGGGTTCATTCATATTTGTTAAATGGAGGGAAACATGACACCAAAATTCAAACTCATGTCTGTCTTCCTCCCAGGCCATAGAATTTCTCTAGGTCTTTCCCAGGGGAGGAGACTGAAGAGAGACTGGACTAGGGCTATTCTAGGAAATGTAGTAAGGCCCTTGGGTGCCTGGCTTTACTTCTCTTCTGCAAAGAGAATGCTCTGTCTGCTAAGCCCAGGGACAAGGTGAAGGTCAGCAAGTTCTGCCCTGGGGAAGCTGGGGCGTGGTTGGGGCTGTACAGATCTGCCTGTGTTAGCCTGCCCGTCCCTTCTAACCACAGCACTGCGTGTTCTGACTGAGCGGCTCTACCTGCCTCTTGGGAGTGATGGGAAGATTAATACCAGTTTAGCAAATTACAGCTTCCTTACCACCTCCCACTCCTGGGAGAGAAGAAGCCAGGGAAACGGAAAATACTAGCAAACTCAAAGCTCAGTGTCCAGGTTTGGTCATAGTGTGGACAGCTGAGCTCAATGCCACGAAATGCGGAAGCTCAGCAAAGCGAGGAGAAGCTTTGCCGTATGGCCACCAAAGAGACGGTCACTCTTGGGCAAACACTCACAGGAAAGATGGGATGGGATAGGAATGTTCTGGAAAGATAACAAGGAGTAGCTTGTGGCATGGGCATGTTCTCTAAAAACTGGAGGTAGAAAAAAGACTGTCGTTTGTAAAAGCCTGGTCCTCTCCCAGGCCATTTCTGCTGTCCTCATGGTCTTCGTTCAGGCCAGGAATGTCCTCAGCTGCTGATGTGTGGTAAAGAGGCAAAAGGGGAGGTTGAAGGACAGGTCTGAAGGGAAAGAAAGTGCAGGGACACACACATTGTCTTGCATACATGCTTTCCAGGCTCCTTGTTCGTGTGTGTCAGCAGAGTCAGCTACTGTCATTTGAGGGACATCCACATGAGGGCTCTTTTTTCTGTCATCTGAGGGGCCTCTGTCAGAGGCAGACAAGACCTTGAAGATGGCTTTGCTGTCTCCAAAACCCTGAAGTGCAAGACTGGTACATTCTGCAGTCTCTCAGAGGTGGCCAGTACGTCTGAGCTCCAATAGCCCCCAGTGGGGTGACCTTGCTACAATTTCATTTGGTCTGCCCTACTCTGTCTCGGCTCCTTCACCCTACTCCAGTTCCCGCCAATAAATCTAAACTGGTCCCAGGGGCTACTTCTGATGGAGCTTAAACTAGGTCAGAACCGGAAGGAAAGGGAGAGTGTAGGAAGTGCCTGGAGCAAAGTTTGGAACCAGCCTCTTGGCTAAACTGGCTGAAGAGAAAGGCAGGCAGAGGAGGAGGAGGAGGAGAAGGAAGAGGGAGAGGGGGAAAGGAAGAAAAGGAGGAAAGAGAAGGGAGGAGGAATTCTCCATTGAGACTACCAAACCTTCGTCATCATTTTTTCCTAAACTTCTAGCTCCACCCTCTCTCCCTAATGATCCAGGTCTGTTTTACCAGAACAGCAACAATGTGCTAACAGAACCTGTTTGTCTGCGAGAGAAAAGATTTCCTGATGACAAGCCTCTGGGAGTGGTCCAGCTAACTCTTGGCAGCCCAGTCTCTGGTCTGGCTTCCTGGCGCTAACAGCCCTGGGTTAGCAGGAGATGGGGTGGGTATCCATGGGCTGGAGATAGCCTTTCTTATGGTTCTGTCCCTCTCTTGTGCCTTCCACTCCCACCCCATAGACAAGATTTGAGATCTGAAATCCTTAAGATTCCTCATGCAAGAGAGGCTTGTCCTGGATGTGTGGTCCTGGGCAGTCTTGAGGACATGTTTCAAAAGGATCACTGACACAGCAGGCTATGGTTGGTTCAGAGGACTTTATTTCCTCATCTAGTCTCATGTGACAGTTCTGTGCTCTGGCTTCCTGGGAAAGGAATGGAAAATTCTGAATATCACCTGCTGAAGACCATGGCAAAAAAGAGGCCCATATGTCATGCTTTATTTTCTCTTTCTTGCTTGCTCTAATTCTCTCACTCTCTCAAGTTTTTATTAGCAAATATTAATTATACATAATCATGAGTATATTAAGACATCTTCATACATGCATATAATCTATTTTGATCATATTAATCCCCCAATTCCTCTCTCCTGTCCCTATCCCCTTCTCTCTCATTTCTGACTCTCCTATTTTACTTTCATGGTTTTTTTTTTTTTGAGTGACCCATGGAGTTTCACTAGGATTACTGACAGAAACATGGATGAGGGGTTGCTCATAGGACTGGATGAGAGATTGTTTATAGGAACATGGGCACCTTACCAATGACTACACCACTGAAGAAAGTACTTCTCCATCCCTCCCCCAGTAACTGTTAATATCCTCAGGGAGGATTGTGACCTTTTAGGTCCCTCCCCACTCTATGACAGACTGTTGACAGGCCCCTCCCCATTCAATGACAGACTGTTGACAGGCCCAGCTGCTTAGAGAGCTCAACAACCATCTCATAGCTGGGAAAGAGTGTTCTACGACACCTCACCCTTCTTCTAGCTCTGACATTCTTCCACCTTTTCTTAGTATGACTCTTTTCTTTCTTTTCTTCCAAACATGTATGGGCATTTTGCCTGCATGCACAGATATGTGTACCGCATGCATGTTTGGTGCCATGGATCCCCTGGAAACCGGAGTTACAGACAACAGTTGTGAGCTACCACGTGGGTGCTAGGAATTAAACCCAGGTCCTCTAGGAGCAGCCAGTGCCCTTAACCACTGAACCATCTCTCCAGCCCCCTTATGACTCTTTTTAAATTCAGTGGCATTCCAGGAGAACCAGTCTGTGATGGAGGAAGCAAAGAGAAGGCCATGCAATTGAGAGGAGGTTGGTTGGAATGCTAGGCTTCATTCATAGTATTCTAGAGAGTTCTTACTTGGTCTTTGGACCAAAGCCCAGGACATGAGAAATATAGAGAGATAGAACCCAAAAAGGAACATGTTGGTTGGAGTCCTTTGTAGTGAGACAAGCAGAATAGACATAAATCAGGAGGGAGAGTAGGCGTGGAGGTGCCAGTGGCTGCTGAGTGTTTGCAAGTTCTCTCAGGAATTCGTGTTACATGAGGAAACGAAATCATTTCAGCAGGGTTGGGAGGTGAGGAAGCTAGGCCTACACTCTGGGTCTTTTGGCTTCTGAGTCGTTCTTGGATGTTTGCATATTAGCTCCACTCAACCCCTCTAGGGTTGGAAAGGCCAGGCAACGTGTCTATGGGCTGCAAGTCACTTTGGGTCTCAGAGGCTGTGTGCCCACCTGAAAAGGAAGGAGGGGCTGCTCTAGGCCCTCCCCTGCCAATTCAGGCTGTGCAAAGGACTCTGTGGCCTATCAGAGAGCTAGGCCAGAGCAGGCCAAAAGGTATTGGTCCCACAAGTGAGCATGGTGTGACTTCCATAGACTTGAGGTAGCTGTTTCCTAGGGATCTGCCTGTTCTTCTCTGGAATCCAGCCCCTTTCATTCTCCCATCTCCAGTGTCCAGAAGTATCTTTATCTGTTCCGTGTGAACCTGATACTATGGAGCCAAGTCAAGAGGTCAGGGTTTCCCTAGTTCTGTGTTTCTGGGAAATGAAGCACTCCAGTCCCGAAGAGCTGAAAATAACTTTCGCTGTCTTAAGGTCTCGTGGGTCAGGAACTCAGACAGCGTTTGGTCACATAGTTCTCCATAAAGCATGGAGCAAGGTCTTTGTGCTATTTGGCTGGTGGAGAAGGGTCTGGAGGGGTTGCTCATACATCTAGAGGCCAGGCAGGGAGCATAGCTGGCAAGCCAGGCTTGTCCACTACCATCTTCCAGAATGGTCTTTCCAGCATCCAGACTTAGAGGTGTAGGTCTTCAACAGCAAGTGTCCCAGCAGCAGAAAGCTGCTTGACCTTGTTGTGTCTTAGTCAGGGTTTGCATTCCTGCATGAAACAGCATGACCAAGAAGCAAGTTGGGGAGGACAGAGATATTTGGCTTACACTTCCACATTGCTGTTCATCATCAAAGGAAATTAGGACAGGAACTCAAGCAGGGCAGGAACCTGGAGGCAGGAGCTGATACAGAGGCCATGGATGGATGCTGCTTACTGGCTTGCTTCCCCTGGCTTGCTCAGCCCGCTTTCTTATAAAACCCAGGACCACCAGCCCAGGGACGGCCCCACCCACAATGGGCAGGGCCCTCCCCCCTTGATTACTAATTGAGAAAATGTCTGACAGCTGGACCTCATGGAGGCATTTCCTCAAGGGAGGCTCCTTTCTCTATGACAACTCCAGCTTGTGTCAAGTTGACATAAAACCAGCCAGTACAGCTTACATTTGTCAGCTTTAGAGGGAAGCAAGGGGCACTTTGGTCACCCTTATGGGGCCGAAGCAGTCACAAGCCTGCTTTCCTGATTTAAGAGGAGAGGACCAAGACCCCACTGGTCACTGGAAGGAATTTCAAATTTTAAAACACTGAGGTGAGGGCTTGAGTTGGTAAAGTGCTTGCCATGCCAGTATGAGGACTTCATTTTGATCCCCATCACCCACACAAAAAGGTAAAAATGAGGCTGCAGAGATGGCTCAGCGGTTAAGAGCTCTTCTGTTCTTCTGGAGGTCCTGAGTTCAATTCCCAGCAACCACATGGTGGCTCACAACCATCTGCAATGGGGTCTGATGCTCTCTTCTGGTGTGTCTGAAGACAGCTACAGTGTACTCATATACGTTAAAAATAAATAAATAAATAAATAAATAAATAAATAAATAAATCTTTTAAAAAAAGGTAAAAATGGAGGCTCAGGGTGTATAATCCTAGTACCAGGGAGGCAGAGAAAGGCAGACTCCCCAGAATCTACTGGCTAGCCAGCCTTGACTCACCTGTGATCCTCTAGCCCAGGGAGAGACCCTGCCACCAAAAATAAGGTGATTACTAAGGAGTGATACCTGAGGTTGACTTCTGACCTCCACACACATGCACACACATCTCTAAGTGCACTTATGCATGTATACATATGCATGCACACATAAAGACACACACACACACACACACACACACACACACACACACACACCAGGAGACCATGTTTCCAAAGCATCAGAACCATGTGTAGTGGAGCACATGCCTTACATATGCCAAGTCCTAGGCTCAATCCCCAACACCACATCAGTGAATACAAGACATTTCTAGTGGTGGTCCAGCTGTCCAAGTTTGCTCCCACCCCTTCCTTCCTTCCTTCCTTCCTTCCTTCCTTCTTTCCTTCCTTCCTTCTTTCCTTCCTTCCTTCCTTCCTTCCTTGCTCCTTCTCCTCTGTGGGCATCAATATTCCCACCAGAATGCCAATGTTCACTTTCTGTCTGGAATTAGACCCGAAACACTTATAAAAACTGTCAGGTCTTCACATGTTACCCCTCTGGGAAATTTTCACTCAAAAAAAAAAAAAAAAAAAAAAAAAAAAACGGCAACCTTAGAATGCTGGCGTTAATAAACAAAGGAATGCGTCATGAATGGTGCACTCCAGGCATTTATCGCTGGTCAGTCAGTGATACACTTTTGCTGTCAAGGGACTTTCCTGCTGTAGGCAGCTGGGGGTTCCACTTACCCTGAACCCATAAATACTGAACTGTCGTCGCTGGGGCCTAAAAACATCGTAGGTAACACGTTGTGCACACTGCCTATCCCCACAGCTGATGTCACTGAAAATCAGTCCCCAAAGGGTGCAGAAAATGAAGGCACATTTTAGGTTGCATTGGTGGCCATCTAAGAAAGCTATGCAGGTTTACTGCTGGACTGTCTATGGGAGAGATGAAAGAGAGAGTATTCACCGAACTCTGGGTTCGTTATTTTATTTCTCAGCACTTGTAAAAATCAGTCTGTTAGAAACAGAGAACAGGGGAGAATTGGGATGTCAGCCTGCTCCAGAGTGATGCTCATTTCTAGCAAGAGGAAAGAAACCTTACAAGCCTGTCTCACGCTCTAAGCCAGCACTTGATTGTCTTGCAAGCTGGTTTGCAGGATGGAGTGGGGAGAGGGTAGGGAGCCTGTATGTTAAGATTTGTTTATTTTGGGCACATGAATGTTTTGCCTGCTTGTATGTGAGGCCAGAAGAGGATGTCCAATCTTCTGGAACTGGAATTATGAATGGTCATGAACCACCATGCAGGTGATGGGAACCAAATTTGGGTCCTCTGCAAAAGCAGCAAGTACCCTTAACCACTGAGCCATCTCCAAACCTATGTTTTAGTTTTTGTGAATGTTCCTTTTAATGAGCCTTTTATTTCCGACTCCAACCTTCTCTTCTCTTCCCTTCCTGTCTCCCCCTCCTCCTTGTTTTGATAGATTTTTCCCCCCAAGGAACTCAGGCTGACCTGGAACCGTTTTTTTTTCTGTTTCTGTTTGAGATCATACTATAATAAGTTCTTTTCCCTTCACTGTCCTCTCTCTACATCCTCCCATCTATCGCTCATTGCTCTCTTTCAAATGCATTGGCCTGGAATTCTTGATCCTCCTGCCTCTATTTCCCAAGTACCAGGATTACAGATATGGGCTGCCATGTCTGTTTTGTCACTCCAATATTTTTAAAACAAACTTGTAGTTTCAGGAGGGGTTTGTGGAGAGACACCTGGAAGGTTCTGAAGCGAGATAACTCAAGGTGTTGAAAGTGACTTTAAGAACATGCCTATCTCTGTACGATACTCTAAGCATCTGCCATGTGTTGGCTCCATTTGAGTGACATAGCCACTCCTGACAAATGAGGAATCTGAAGGGTGGAGAGATTAGGCAAAGAGCCCAAAGACAGAATCCAGGACCAGTGCCTGTCAGTCTGCTAACGCCTCTTTGTGAACTGTCCATGCTTTTGGTCCACAGTTCCAGGATAAATTCAGATCAAATTCAGACACAGGCCACTGTCACATAGGAAAGGGAGCTTGCTGTGGTTTGAATTGAATTGTCTCCTGCATGCTGGTGTTTTTCGATGCTTACCCTTTAGCTGGTGGCTATGTTTGAGGAGAACGTGGAACCTTTAGGAGATGGGCCTTGGCTGTCAGAGGTAGGCCGCTGGGAATGGGCCATTGGGAGTCACCATCCTGGCCTCGGTTTTGGATTCTGTCTGTTTCCTTAGACTACTGTCTTGTGAACATTACCTACCACAAGTTCTCACTGCCATGAACTGAACACACACTATGCCTTCCTTACCTAGAAAGACCAAGATCCCCTGAAACTGTGAGCCCAAATAAAACCCTCTTCATTCATTTCTGCCAAAGTCACTGAAATAGCCTGGAACTGCATCTCAGTTGACAGAGTGCTTGCCTAACACGCATAAAGCCCCAGTCATGGTCCCCAGCACTGCATCAGGCTGTAATTCCAGAAGTGGTGGTAGAGACAAGCGGGAGAAAGTTTAAGGTCCTCCTCAACTATACATCAAGTTCAAGGCCAGAGTGGGTGTGTGATGGTTTGTATGTGCTTGGCCCAGGGAGTGGCACTATTAGAGGGTGTGGCCCTGTTGGAGTAGGTGTGGGCTATAAGACCCTCATCCTAGCTGCCTGGAAACCAGTCTTTTGGCAGCCTTCAGATGAAGATGTAGAAATCAGCTCCTCCTGCACCATGCCTGCCTGGATGCTGCCATGTTCCCACCTTGATAATAATGAACTGAACCTCTGAACCTTTAAGCCAGCCCCAATTAAATGTTCTTTTTTTTTTCTTTTTTGTTTTTTTGAGACAGGGTTTCTCTGTGTAGTCCTGGCTGTCCTGGAACTCACGCTGTAGACCAGGCTGGCTTTGAACTCAGAAATCCACCTGCCTCTGCCTCCCAAGTGCTGGGATTAAAGGCGTGCGCCACCACTGCCCAGTTTAAATGTTCTTGTAAGAGTTGCCTTGTTCATGGTGTCTGTTCACAACAGTAAAACCCTAAGACAGTGGGCTACTTCAGACTTGTTTTAAGAACAAAATTAAGCAATAAAAATAGCCTCCCCCCCAAAAAAATCCCTCCTCACAAAGTAATCCTGCTGCCTGGCAAGCTGTGGAGGAAGAAGTAAAGAAGGAAGCTTGGAAAGTCTGACCAAGTATGGTTCCTCGAGAAACAAAGATGAAAGGCCTGTTAGAAAATTGGTCTCAGTAGAACACTGCAGGGAGCCTTTTCCTATCTCTAGGACATCTGGACTCGGGGACCTCCAGCCCCACTCTTCCTACACCAAATGCTTCTAGGAATGTTGTCTCTACCCTCCCACAAGCTGAGGATCTGCCTGGGCTGTGCTGCAATGAGCCGTGACATCTTACACCGCCCTCCCCCCCACCGACTCCCACGGCTTTCTGCCTTTTTATCTATGAGCTAAAGATTTAGATTATTTCATCAGGGTCCTATGGCACCTGACAGCTCACGACTTGTGTGAATCAGAAAGGTGAGTCAGCAAAAGCTCTGAAATCCGGAGATAAAAGCTGCAGCACATAAGAGCATGGAGGGAAGCGACGAGCCTAGCCAAACCATTTAAAAAACAGGACAGGGAGATGGCATGGGCTTTTCAGTCTGCCAGGAGCATTGCATCTCCCACTGTACTCCTAACCTGCTTGGACTGTGAGTTAAGATTCTTTTAATGGAGATGCATCTCCCATTGCACACTAATTTCTACCTAGAGGGATTTGGATGCAACTCTCCTTACAACAGAGAATTATCTCACGGACTTCAATCCACACTAACATGTAAAGAACTGACATGAGATTGGGTTCATGGATACCAGGCCTAAGCAAGAAGCATAAAGACAGGCGGCTATGGAAAGTCTAATATGCTTTTACTGTTTCTAGAAGGGATCCATCCATATGGGTGATGTTTCTGGTTTTGAGAGCCAGAGAGGCCTGTTTAGTTGAGGGGTTAGGGATACAGTCCAAGCACGGGATCCCCTACATCTACCTTGCACCCAGATAAGCACTTAGAAAGACAAGGCTGTTGTCTCAAGGATTGGGGAGAGTTCTTACGCTCATGTGCCCTGGACTGAAGCAGAAGAACTTGTAGAGGGAGTCTCTGAGCTGGCAGGCTCTGTGTTGTCACATAAACCTGTAGACACCCTGTGCCTCCAGTGTCCTCCCCTTGATAGGAAGCAGTAGTTCGTGTTCTTACTCACTGTCCCTGCATGTGACACTTTACATGATTTACTAAAGAAGGCTGAGGATATTTGTTTTTTTTTTTTTGATTTATGATAATGCTGTGATTATCATAAGCATACCACTGGGGTGGATGGAAGATGCATCAGCCCGGACGCTTTGGGGACCCTGGCTCTGGCTGGCTGCTATTGTGTGAGGCTCTGAGCCACAAGGACCAGTGCTGGGAGGGCAGTAATCCAGCTAAGGGCTGGGAAGGCATGAGTTGCTAGCACTGGCCTCTCAGTTCAGCCAAGGTCTGGGACCCACTGGGTGGTCTGGGGGTGTCTACAGCCATGACCAGTTAGCATATGCCCCCAAACCAGTGGCTGGTCTGCTTGAGCGCCAACCTGCGAGTCTTCACCTAGGCAAGTCACTGAAACTGCCCTTTCTGCTTTCTGACTATGAAGGTAGAATCTCTCCCTGCTGCTGTGAGCCCTGCTAATGTGAGCACAGAACCAAGAGAGAGCTTGCAGCAGGGGGCCTCTCTCCTTCAGGCTTGCTGGCTGAGCATCAACACTCCGGTTGTTCTCACAGGCCCTGCCTGTCTCCCTTGCCTCTTCCTCTCTGTCCCCTACAGTGTTGTGCTTTGCAACACTGATTGAACTTTTGCAATGCTGGCTTGGCCCAGGCTTCCCCAGCCCAGGGCAGTGGAGGCTAGTTTCCAGGCAACCTGACCCTGGCAGGAGTGATTTATCTACTGGGCAAGGATCTGAAAAGTCTGAGGCTGGCAATGGATGTGAGCCTTCAGCCATACTCTGCCAGAGCCAGGCTGGGGAATAAGCAGGCTAGAGGTGAGCTCCCAAGACCCCAAGCATTCAGTCAGAACAGGCGACTGAGGCCTAATGCTGCTTGACCAGCGGGAGGGAGATGCCCCTGGTGATAAGGAAGGTAAGAGGGGTGTAGTGGCCCAGGCATGACAGGGTAAGGCTCTGAAGGTCTGCATCCAATGACCTTCCTGTCCCTTTGGAATTGACTAGGGAATAAAGCCACCAGCACAAATGCAGGGATACCTTAAAAAACTTGTGCCCAAGATGGAGGGCTTGTACTGAAGACCATGAGAGGGCATTCCCTGTGACCTGGGCTCAAGGTAGAAGGGACCAGACACAGCTTGGCCTACCAGTAGCTTTGTGGTCTTCGTCTGCCAGTTCCTTCTAGGAGATGTCATGCATGTGAGGGCCATTAGGTGGGCCTGCAAAAGGAACAAGTGACATTTTGTAGCCAGGTGGCAGAAGAACACCACAAAGGTACTATTAATGTAAGTGTACATAGAATAAAAGGAAGCCCAGTTTGGGGCAGTGAAGCAAGACCAAGGACCTGCGGAGCAGGAGGTTGATACCACCCCTAGGCTGAAGGCATGCACAGAGAAGCTGGCTTCTACCATTAAGAGGAAGCACGGGACAGGAAGGCCCACTCAGAAGACCAGCAGCTTTCAGAAGCACAACAAAGGTGATACAGGGGGCGGTTACAGAGGGAGTAGAGGATTAATGCTTTGCCCCCAGATCCCCTGAGGTGAAAAGACAAGATGGTGCATCCAAGCCACCTTCTGCCACTGCTTCTGGGATACCAAAGGGCCACAGGTGTGGAAAGCAGATTCAGAGAGATCAAGAACTGCCCCCGGAGGCAGAGCAGCCCAGCCTACACTCAGGGAATGGAGGGCTGAGGAGCACGCACAGGCTGGAGGGGCTAACTATGGCCTCTTTGCCTGAATGTGGCACCACATGGCTCATGACAGGGGTGGGGGTGGGGGGGGGAGGGTTCTGTTCTAAGTCAGCCATGCTGTTCTGTCCTTCCTGAATAGAATGGCTACTGGCCAAGCCTGGGAAAAGCTGAACTTCTTGCCTGGATCCTGTTAAGCTATTATTCTAGGTAATTCCAACTTATCCCTCAGACCCCTTCTGGGATCTGAATACATTCCCTCCTACATAGCTGGAATAAATGCTCTCTTGTTTTCGCTTCTAAAGTGGCCCAGTTCCATGCTTGTCTGTATCATTTGTTGTGTGGAGACCACCAGGAGCTCCTTGAGGGCCCAGTTGGGCCAGAGCTGGACCCTGGATGGCCTTTGTAGGCACAATGAAGCCTTAATAAAGATGCATGGAAGAAGTGTTGTCTGGAGTTTGACCTTCCCTCCTTGACAGGATAGTGGAGGTTTTGTTGTTCAGTACAGGTGTTACTACACTGTGGCTCCAGAATCACACACTTGAAGCAGGTAACACCTGAGTTTCCATGAAGCAGAATCTCCCAGCCTAGTCTAAGTGGCTCTGCCCACTGAAGGAATGAGCAATTCCTCCCTGGAAATATAATGTCAACAACACAGTGAGTGGTAAGAGCAGCAAGAGGCGACCTCCAGCCTCCTATTTATGAAAACAATAGCTCAAGTTTATGGTATTAGCAGTAACCACAGCCTTCCCTTCCTGCCTCCCCGCCCCCCCCTCTCTCTCTCTCACACTCACACACACACACACACACACACACACACACACACATACACACACACACACATGCATCCATGCGAGAAGCATGCACGTACATCCTCACTACTACCACAGCATACATACAAACTTACAGCAATGCATGCAGGAAAGTGCATGCTGAAACACACACCTGCATCTCCATGACTACACAGGGCCTGGTTTGAGCAAAGGATGGAGACTAAAGACAAGCTGCCCTCTGGGAAGTGATCTCGCTGGTACTGGGCTGAGGCTGCTCAGTCACGTTCCAGCTCTTTCCAGCCTTTTATTGGACTCCACTGGGTAATGAGAGTGGCAGAGGCCCTGCCTGGCTCTATGCTCCTGGGCTGACAAGGTGGCAGGGCTCTTTGGCAGAAGGGAGCTGGGATGCTGGCCACAGAATAATTTAAAGTAAAAATAAATGCTTGGTTCCATGGCAGCAATAATGAAGATTTCCTGTAAACCCGGAGAGCCCTGCCTGCCTGTGAGACTCAGATGCCAGCTGCCGCTTCGCCTCCGGGACTCACAAGCTATGTCCTGCTGCCTTATCCTCTTATTAACCTATGAAAAAGGAGTCATGCACAGAGTTCGCCCCCGCCCCTGATAGTTCAAGTAGAAAGGGATCAAATCCCTGGAAGCTGCTGCTTTCTGAGCTGTGGGAAGGTGTACTAGTCTCCCAAGGCTTTGAGTGAGCATGCACCAGGCAACTTAAAACAATGGAAGTCAATTCTTTCGTGGTGCTACAGGCAGAAGCCCACATGCAAGGGGCCAGCAGGCCATGCTTCCTCTGGAGGCTCTAGGAGGGAGTCCTTCTGTCTTAGTTTCATTTCTTTTGCTGTGATAAAGTACCCTGGCAGAAAGTAACTCAGGGGAGGAATTGTGAGGGGAGCTCACAATTGCCGGTTGCAGTCCAACATAGCAAGGAACTCAAAGCAGACCCTTGAGGCAGCTAGTCACATCACATCCACAGTCAAGAGCAGAGTGCCCACGGCTCAGCTCACTTTCTCTACTTTTATGAAGCCCAGGACCCGAACCCAGGGAATGGCTGTGCGCAGGGTCTTCCTATATCAATGAACATAATCAAGAAGACTCCTTGTCCTCTTTTAGCTTCTGGTGGCTGTCACCTTGCCTGTGGCCACATGACTCCAGAACTTGCATATCTTCTCTCTGCGTTTGCGTCTTCAGTTGCACGGACTTGGGAAGTGTATATCATCAGACTTTTGCAATTGTAGCCACCAAACACTCGAGTCAACATCCTAGGGGAGGAACAAGGTTTCAGAGGGTTCAGTCCATCATGGTGGAGAAGGTGAGGCAGAGCAGTGCAGGTTACATCGTGACAACCAGGAAGCAGAGAGAAGGGATGCCAGCATTGGGCTGGTTTTGTGGAATGCTATTCTCTAGACATGATGCTACCATTGTACTTTTGAACTCTAGGCAGCTATGATTACCATCTTGAGACATGCATGAGATTAAGTATTAACATTTCATCATGAAACTAATACATGAGAGAGTTGCCCCTCTCTGAGTGTATATATATATAAAACCATTTAATAGTTATTTGGGAGAGGGAGGGTTTTCTTTTGTGTCTCCCCAGGACAAGATATGCAGCAGCTGGCTTTTTTTATTCTATCCTGGCCTCCAGCCTAGGGGATGGTGCCACCCACACTCAGGATAGATCTTCTCCTTCAGTTAATCTTCTCAGGAAATACCCTCATAGAAGCACACCTATGGCTTGTCCTGGAGAGACAGGAGCCAAGTCTATTCATCCTAGATAGGAACCCAACAGCAGACCAAAGAAATGACTCCAACCAAGTCTAGCTAGCTGAATTTAGTTGGAGTTACTCACAGTAGCATGGGTAAGGGGTTATATGCAGAACCTTACACAGGTGGTTATACCGTGGATAGAAGTCTTTCTCCCCCCAGCAACTATTAACTGGTTATGTATACTCAGAGAGGGGCAGACTCAGAGCTGTGCATTATTAATCAGTCACCCAGGTGCTTCTCCATCCAATCAAGCTGATAACTAAAGCCAGCCATCACAAGGCTGGAGAGATGTCTCAGTGGTTAAAAGTGCTTCAAGTACTTCCAGAAGCTCAGAGTTCAGTTATCAGAATCTATCTTGGGTGAGCCTCTCATAACTCCAACTCCAGGGAAATCTGATGCCCTCTTCTGGTATACTCAGATACTGCTCTCTCTCTCTCTCTCTCTCTCTCTCTCTCTCTCTCTCTCTCTCTCTCTCTCACACACACACACACACACACACACACACACACACACACACACACACACACACACACAGAGAGAGAGAGAGAGAGAGAGAGAGAGAGAGAGAGAGAGAGAGAGA
>JANHMN010000005.1:113757910-113801147 GCA_030674055.1 Rhabdomys pumilio | reverse complement strand
ACGCACGCACGCACGCACGCACGCACGCACGCACGCACGCACGCACGTGCATGATTTATTATGGTAGTTTACAGGCTGTGGTTTAGTTAATCCAACAGTGACTGGCTGTGAATGGAACGCCTGATAATCCAGGAGTTGCTCAGTTTCACAAGGCAGGATTGTCTCAGCTGGTCTTTCAGTATACACCAAATCCTGAAGAAATAGACTCTAATGCCAGTGAAGAAATGGGCTTACCAGTGAGAGTAAAGACAAGCAGGCAAAAAGCAAAAGCTTCCTTCTTCACGTTCTTTATATAGGCTGCCATAAAAAGTTGAGGTCCAGATTAAATTCTATTTTCTCACCTCAGAAGATCCAGATTAAATGTAGGTCTTCCCAAGGTTGTCCAGTCTCTCCATACCTATTTGATAATAGTGCTTGAAGTCTTAGTTAGAGTAATATGGCAACTGAAGGAGATCAAAGGGGATACATCCTGGAGAGGAAGTGAAAGTATCTTTATTTGCATATGAGAAACATAAAAATTAACCCCCACCACAAATTCTTTGATGTACCATGGTGTCCTACCTGCAAGGTATGCCAGTGTAATGGTTGCACAAAGCTTGTAAGAGTAATCAACCAATATCTGATTTGACTTAAGATCACTCCATGAGATGGAATCCATACCTGATACTGCTTGGGTGACCAAGAACCCGAGACTAGATAGCACAGGGACCTAGGATAAACATCAAATACGACTGGTCTATTAAGAGAATTTAGCAATAAAATGACTACGAATGATATTCTTCTATGCTCATAGATCAGTGCCATATTCAGTCATCATCAGAGAAACTTCCTCCTGTAGCAAATAAGAGAAAATAAAAAGACCCACAGTCAGACAAAGCTCAAGAGAGTGACAGACCTTCAAACATTCAGCCGTAAATGGGATCCTTTCATAAAAATCCCTCCCCTCAGGGCTCTGATAACCCTCCAAAAGAGGAGGTAGAAAAAGTGTAGAGCCAGAGAGAATGGAAGACACCAAGGAATCAAGCCTTCTAGACACACAGGGCTGATGGATATACAGACTCACAAAGGCTGAGGCAGCATGCATAGGGCCTGCATCTGTCTGCACCAGATGAGATCCTGGAGCTGAAAGGAGAAATAGGCACACGCTCCCATACCTTACCCAGAAGCTATCTCCAATTGATAATGGCTTTCAACAAAAAATGTAGTTTCCTCCAAGGGAGTCTCATTGGGGAAACAAACTACTGTTAAAGTAAGGTTGCACGCCCAGCCGTTATGTGGCCAGCAAGAAATGAATGCAACGGTGGCATCTTTGGAAGTTCCTTGTCTCATAATGTTGTGTTACGATTTTTAATCTTATTTTTTGATTTTATTTGTTTTCTTTTACATATATATTTTTATTTCTTTTTACCCTATAGGTTCTTTGGGTATATATATATTATGGCTTCCAGTTTAGTGGAATTTTATGGAGTTCCTGAGTGTGAGATCGAATCTCTGTTTCTTATGACTTTTCTGGGGCTCTTTTCTTTCTGCTTGTTTTGTCCTATTCTGGTGTTAGTTTCTGATGTCTCTTATTATATATTTTTTATTATTATCCTTTAGAAGCCTGTTAGTTTTCTAATGAGATAGAAAGGGGGTGGCTCTGGATGGGAGGGGGACGTGTGGGGAGAAACTCGGAGGAGTAGAGAGAGGAAAACTGCAATCAGGATATATTGTGTGAAGAAAAAAATCTATTTTTAATAAAAGGGAAAATTAAAAAGTAGGTCTTCCCACTTCAAATGATTTAATTAAGAAAAAAAAAATCCCTCACAGGTGTGCCCAGCCACTTGGGTTTTAGTTAATTCCAGACGTAGTCAAGCTGACAACCGAGAATAGCCGAAGCATTCAACGCAAGTTTGGTGACCCGAGTTTGCTCTCTGGAACCCACATAAAGGTGGAAGGAGAGAACAGACTCCACAAAGTTGTCCTCTGACCTCCACCCTCATGCTGTGGCACACATATACTTCCCACCCCTCTCTCATAAGCACCGACACCCACAATAATACTAAAAATAATAGTAGAAAAGAAGGCAGAGGGGAACAGAGGAAGACACCCCAGTACGGATCTCTAGCTTCCACATACAGATGCATATGGTGGAGTTTCCAGACCATGGAGAAAAGAACCCCCCACACCCCGACTCAATTCAAATTATAATTAGCCAAATTAATTAGAACTGCTAGCAGGGCTAAAGCTTTATCAGATATGTTCCACCAAGAGGTGGGTGAAGAAAGGAGTTTTAAAGGCCAAGGCTTGCCTTAGCAAGCTACAGAAGCTAAAAAGGAAACCAAACCAAACCAAGCAACCAAGCAGCAGTTAGTCATATCATAACAGAGCAGATGACCACAGATGCACATTTTGGGGGTGGGCGGGTTCAGGGTTGCTGGGAACTTAATCTTTCAGGGACTTGAATCAGAGACAAATGATCATTTGGTACCAAGATGGATGCCTAGCACAAAATGGTGTTCCTTTAGTCATAACACATGCGCTCTCTCTGTCTCTCTCTCTCTCTCTCTCTCTCTCTCTCTCTCTCTCTCACACACACACACACACACACACACACACACACACACACACACACACACGACCCAGCCCTGGTTGTATTTTCAGCACTGTAAAGCAAAACATTATGTAGATATGATTAATATGCTTGGGAAAGTCTTAGGGACACAGGCTGAGAGGAAATGTGTGTTCGTTTCACTGTGAATTCTTCTGCCTTATTATTTGCACTGGGAAAAAAAATACTGTATCCCTAGTCCAGCATGTGCACACCTATAATTCCAGTGCCTGGATGACCAAGTCAAGAGGATCACTGAAAGGCCAGCCTGGTCTACATAGTGAGTACCTGACCAGTTGAGACTATATAGGGAGACCATGCCAAAACCAATAAAACAAGATACACATTCTTGTGTGATGCAAATAATTGAAAAAAGTTGGCTTATCATCTTAATTTTAGTCTGTCTACAGTCATGAGGGCCCCAGCTTACAGCCTCTGCCCTTTGCCATGTGCTCTGAAATCGGCACAGCAAGATATGGAGGCGCTGGGTTGGCCTCAGAATGTCTCCTGCACCTGTGCTTCTGCAGTTTCTCCTTCCTCATTCTTGGAAGTGGAGGGTGGGGGTACATACAGATGGGCTTTAATCTTCTTCCGGCCACCTGCAACTTCACTTCCTGCATAGAAACAGGCAGGGTCTGCTTTACAAGCAGCTGACCAGTCCAGTGGGTGTGTTCAGACATAGTAGGTGAGCAGACCCTAATAGGTGGAATATCTTTCCTTGCCCCACAAGAAAATCTGTGTCCAACTCTAAACTCCTAGTACATCAAAAATTGACTTTATTTGAAGATAGTATCTCTATGGAAAAATCAAGCTAACATAAGGCAGCTAGGGGCTCGGGTCCAATATAGCTAGTATCCTTCTGTTGAGGTTTGCTCTTTTGCTATGTATTGTAATGCTAAATACTGACCTATAAGATTTAGTTGCCTCAGGGATGAGGGAATCTTACATACACCAACTGATGCTGTGTAACCTTGTTCCTAAATTTAAAACTATTGGTTGAATAAAGGTGTCTACAGCCTATAGCTGGGCAGAAGAGAGGTAGGTAGAGTTCCGGTTCCCAGGCTTGGGGTCTGGGCAGGACCATAAATGGGAAGAGGGTGGAGAGAGGAGAAGATGCCATGGGATAAGGGATCATGAGAACTGGCTATGTGGGCTGGCCAGCGGGAGTAAGAGCAGCCCAGGCAGAACAAGTGTCCTAATAGTGCCACTCCCTGGGTCAAGCATATTCAAACCACCACAACATGGCAAGTCATATCACGGGGTAATTGGCAGGGAAGTAGACATAATAGCACAGAGGGTAGATATCTGCTCAGCTCTGGTGTTGATTAAGGCTTATTATAAATATAAAAGTTTTGTGTCTTTTATCTGGGAGCTGAATGATCAAAGTGGGGTAGAACCCCCCCATTGATGTTAATTATTTACCATAGCAGCCTTGTAGAAAGAGACCATTTGTCTACAGAGACAGACTTGTGTGAGAGATAGACCACGAAGATGAGAGAAGGGAGATGCACCTACAAGCCAGCGGATACTAGAGATGGTCAGAAAAATGAGCAGAAGCTGGGAGAAGGTGGGGAACAGAGTTTTCTCCCTCAAAAGGAACATGCTTTGTTGCACCCCTAAGGCCAGGAGGCCCAGACAGTCGGTGGTGACAAAAATCAGTTAGTAAGCCACCATTTTTTTTCTAGTTTCTGCCACCACAGATTGTTTGAGCCTGGCCTTAAACTTTGTATAATTGAAATAGCATCGCAAGTTCCTCTGTGATTGTCTTTTTCCCCTCCATATTAACATATGTGGAAGTTCCATATTATAGTATTTAAAGACATCCTGTCCTTTGTGTGTGTGTGTGTGTGTGTGTGTATGTATGTGCACATGTTCTTATGCGTGTGCTTGTGTGGCTAGAGGTTGACATTGGGTGTCTTCTTTAATTTTCTCCACCTTATTTGGGAATAAGGTCTCTCATGAATCTAGGCCTCATCAATTTGGCTAGATTTGCTGGATGGTGAGTCTGAGGTATCCTTCTCCTACCCAGTTCTAGGCTTGCAATACTGTGCCTGCCTATTTTCCATGGGTGCTGGGATTAGAACTCACATCCTCCTGCTTAGTGGAAAGCACCTTGCCCACTTAGCCATCTCCTCAAGTCAGTCTGTCTTTTTGTGTCTGTGTAGAGCATAACCACAGCACAACTCACTTGCCTATTCTACTCTTACGATCATGGGAAGGTCATATCAAAGTTGAGTTAATGTACATAGGACTATGCTTGTTTTTGAGAGCAAGTCTCACTCTGTACCCTCTGCTGGCCTTTAACTTATAGTAACCCTTCTGTCTCAGCCTCCTGAGTGCTAGGTTTACAAGTGTGGACTGATATGCTGCTGTGAATAGTGCCATAAAGGAGAACACTTCTCCTGTTTGGGGAGGAACACATGTGTGCTCGGCTGTGGGTATTTTTTTATCTAAGAGTTGTTACTGCATTAACTATACATCCATCAGTGGCTTGCACAGTTTCACTTACTCCACAAATTGATTAGAACTTAGTCTAACTTAGTCCTCATTTGTACCTTATTGCACCTCAGGAGGGGTAGTGCTACCCACAATGCACTAGCTGGATGCTCAGTTGCTGAGCAACCTTTCCTATATGTTCAGACCTTTTTGGATGGCACTCATTTCCTTCCTCCCTTCTCTTGCTATTTTCCCCCCTTAAAGACCTTGCTATTCTTCTTTAAAAGCCAGTGGTCCAAACACCCAGGCAGAGAGGTCTCCCTGGAGGCCAGCATCCCCCTTGCCTGAGCTCTCTTATCATCTGGAAGGGCCATGAATGTCACCAGCAGAACACAGATGGGCCCCAGCAGGGTGGCTGCAGGTGTGTAAGGAATGCAGTTTCTGTGCAGTGGCCTTGCCCAGTGTGCCTGCCTTGCAGAATTCTTTTCCATTACATAAGACTGCATAAAATGCAAACTAACAAAAGCATTGAGAGTAAGTAATGGGGGAAATCCATCACGTCCTTGTCACTGGAAGACGCCTGTATCTGATGGCTGCAGGCAGACTCATCCAGGTAGAAAAGGCAAGATCTGCAGGCTATACACAGCTTCCTGTCCCCCGGCCTGGCCACATACTCAATAATTGGCCTATCAATTAAGCTGGGGGTGGGGTGGGGTAATGAATAAGAAGGAGGGAGAGAGACATGCAGTCGAGCACTAACGGCTTGTCTTGTCACTAGCTCTCCTCCATTAACCTTCTCCTAGGCTCATTTCAAAAACACTTAGTGTGTCCATCCATGAAATGGGCCTAACTGAAGCGAAGGGCACTCATTTCATACTTTGCAGAAATGATGAAGATGAATTTCCTCAAAAGCCACAATGCTTACTGCTGACGCAGAAAGAAGAGTACAAAACCCAGCAGCCTCTGGCAGAGTTAGCATCGATCTGAGTCAAGCATGAAGGAACCTGGGATTTTGTACGGGGATGGGAGGGCAAGAGAGATTGTTTCCCCATCTCCTAGCCTGCTAAAAGAACCCAAATTCAGTTCACAACAGCCCTAAGAGAGGAGGCTCCATCCCCGTCTCAGAGGCAAGTATTTCCATTCTAAGCCAACTAAATTAGCTACTTTTCTCATTGCTCTGACCAAAAACCCCACAAGAAGCAACTTAAGGGAAGAGAATTTGTTTGGCTTGTAGTTTAAGGGGATACAATCCTTCACTGTGGGGAAGGCATGGTGCCAGGAACACAACGATGCTGGCTACACTGGATCCACAATTAGGAAGCAAAGAGTGAACAGGATATGGGGCTGGACTATAAAGATTCAAGATCCATCCCTGGTGATCCATATCTTCCAACAATGCTCTACTTCCTAAAGATTCCAGAACCCTCCAAAGCAATGCCACCAGCTGGAAACAAATTATTCACACACAGAACATTACGAGAGACATTTTGGGAACCCACACTCCAAAGAAATTATTTCAGGGAATGAGGTAGCATCTTGTGATCCAGTGTGCTAAGTCCAATGGAGGGGCTTCATGACACTTAATGAAAGCAATCTTGGAAACATTCATGATATTCAGCATATATGGTTGGCTCTGGGGCAACTCCCAAGTGTAAAGGGAGGCTCGTGGCTTCAGAGGCCCTGGGGGAGGGCAGTGTATCAGGGATGGATGGATGTGCTAGAGAAGGTGCTCACTTCGCTGCAGCCAGAAAGCAAAGAGAGAAAGAGGGCTTAGAGGTCTAATATTCCAAGGCAAAACTTAATGACCTAACTTCTTTCCACGATAGGTCCCACTATTTCATGGTGCTTGGTGACTAATCATTAGCATTGGCCTTTGGGGACTACTTAAGATTCAAAACCTAAAGGGCAGGCCTGATAGTGTGTAGCTGGAGGGTTTTCTTATTGGTCACCTCTCTGCTGTAGCTGTTGGTGAATATTTTGACTACCACTTGAGGTTGGAAGGAACTGCTCTTTGACACCAGAGGTTTGAGTCTGCATGTGATGTCTAGAACTGCAGCAGCCTTTTGAGGAACAGGTAGAGGCTAAAACCAATACAAGCACTGAGGAAAACAGCCAATGGGATCACAGGGGTGGAGCCTGGAAGTAACCAGCTCAGGATCCTGACTGTGTTGGAGTTTCTAGTTATACAATAGAAAACCCTTAGCATTTGAACTGTAGGGCTTTCTGTTACATGTAGCCAAAAGTGTCATAAAGATGTTACCACCTAGGGGTTTGGAGCAGGTTCATTTTCTCAGTCAGTTAAAGAATTAAAAGACCAGAAAGGTCTTGTGCCAAATAAGTGGCAGCAGGGAAAGTCTCAGACTGGGCAGATAGACTCAGCTGGTGAAGAAACACCTTTATTAGGGCCAAAGAAACACTCAGAGCAAGTCACACTGAGAAAGACGTTCCGTGGAGGCTATGCAGGAACTCAGGAGCTGAAAGTCCAGAGCTGATGGTTTTAAAGGCATTTGAAGGATCTCCTTTGTTTAATTTAGCCAGTTTGAACAGACAGGGAGGCTAATAAGCCCAGAACTTTGAAGTAAACATGTCCCAATTCAGTCTTGAATTTGTTGGATAGTTCATGAGCAGAGGGGCCTTACTGGTGGGAGAAAAAAGCCTGCCAGGTCTTTGTTGTAAGCTGTCTCAGGCCTTTTGTCTCAGGTTAGGAGGGGAAGGAAGAACCATCTTGGAAGTTTGCCATTTTATTATCTAACTGTGGCCCTTCTTCTTATCTGTCTGCCCATCTGGAGCTGTCTGACCCCTAGTCCCTCAAGGAAGCCATCTACAGAGGAGTGTGGTATCAGAATAGTTGAAGACCCCCAGGCAGAGACCAGCTGGACCACTAAGGCCAGCCTACCTCAACATATGACAGCTCATCAGAGAGCTCAGGTACATGAGACTATGGCCATGGATTGCAGAGTCTCAGGCTGTATTTACTCCTAGCCTGAGACATCTTGAGGTACATGGGTAAAGCTAAGGATCTGTCAACAAGAGACCACTGAGTTGGGAGTGGTAGTGCAGCTGCCTGGGATGCTGGGGCAGGAGGACCACGAGTGGAATGTCTGCCTAGGATATAGAATGAGTTCAAGGATAGTCTGGACAATTTAATGAGACTCTCAAAGTAAAAGCTTAAAGAAAAGCTGGAGGTGCATGAAAAAAAGGAAGGTACGTGTTGGACTAGGAATCACAGGGCCCTGGGCTTAGTTCCACAGCATGAGTGGGACTGGACTGATGGGCTTCTGTTTGTGTAGTACTAAGAATACCCCCATTCTCTCAGGTGCATGTCTCCTTTCCCAAGAATCACAAGGCATAGCCTGCTAGAGCCTGGAGTCGTGACAGAGACTCTTCTGCAAGGGAACACATGTACGGGAAGTCAGCTAGCCTGTAGGGCACACTGGTAGAGACTAGCAGAGAAGGGGCTCAGATCTGGAGTACAGGCCTCCTATTCAGTGCTCTTTCTGCTGCCCCCAAAGCTTGAGAGCCAACACAGACAGTACAGCTTCAGTTAGGGGTTGCTTGGCATAATGGCCCTGGTGCAGCGTGAGGAGACATGCAGTCCTGATCTGGTGTGGTGGCCAAGGAACTCCTGTGTTTCTTAAGCTTCAGAAGACATCAAAGGGAATCTCTGAGACTCATTTCTTGTTTCAGAAGGGGCTTCCTTTCTCTTATTCCCAGGGGTGGCAAACCTCATCCAGCTCCAGTCACATGGTCAGCAGCTGCTCCCACCATCTTATCCCCTGCCTTCATAATCCCCTGAGAGCAACCCCACTCTGACGATTTCTATCTTCCAGCCTCACTGACACCCACCCCATTAGAATAGCAAAAAGTTGTCCTCGTGACTTAAGGAAATTCGAAAACCAGTCCCCCCTGATAAACTTTGTGCAGCAGAAGTCCAAAGGGAAGCAAGCGATAGTGCTTGTGTCATGTCCCTGATGCAAGAGCATCTCTCACAATTCCCAACTGACAGGAGAGATGTAGTAGTAGAATGAACGTAACCATCTGTTCACCTTCCGAGTGGGGTAGTTCCCCTGCTTGCAATCTGGGTGGGGCTTGGGGCCATTTTGGCCAATAAGATACAGCAGACGTTACATCCTAGGGCTCTCAATTCCTGTTGAAACATTGGCTTTGAGGGGTACTACTTAGGAAGCCCAACACATTGGCTAGAGTAGCATGATGAGTGAGTTAACCCCCAGAACCCATGTTTAGAAACAAACAAACAAATAAACAAACAAACAAGAAGCCAAGCGTAGTGTCCATTGCTTTTAACCCCTGGAACTCACTGGCTAGTCAGTTTGTCTGTGTAGTAAGTACCAGGCCAATAAGAGATCTCTTTCTCAAAGGAGGAGCTTATGAAGAACTGACAGCTGAGGTTGTCCTTTGGCCTCTGTACACACACACATGAACACCCCACCTCCCGGTCTGAAATGTGAATGCCTATATCATACTAGCAATCTGATCATATGAGTTATACACATTTTGTCTTGTGCACAAAATTATTTAAAATATTACATAAAATCGCCTTCGGGTTATGTGTATAGGATACATGAAGCATAAATAAATTTTAAGATTAGACTTGGGTCTTTTTCCCAAGATGCCTCATTAGGCATATGTAAATATCCCCCAATCTGAAATCTGAAGCTCTTCTGGCCTCCAGCATCCATGGTAAGGATGCTTCCACCTGTTATATAAAACAGCTGATGTCTGATACCACTGTACTTGAAGGTGGGGTTTACTGTGTAGCAACAAGGAGAGTGACAGGCATTGAAAATGAGAGAGAGAGAAAAAAGGAAGGATGGGAAGCCAGAAAGAGGCAGAAAGAAGGGAGGAGGAAGGGAGGTCAGTTACACATCAACAATAGAAGTAGCTTTGGAGTCCAGGACAGCCAAAGACAAGGCCCCATGACAAGCCTAGCCGTGGCTGCTGGCATTTCCAGGACTCTTCCTCAACCTCAGGGGCTTCTGTAGTTCCATCACCTACACTAACCTCATTGTGTCTCTATGCCTTAGAGCTCCAGAGAACCCGAAAAGATGCAAAGCAAAGTGCGTGCCAGTCGGAAGGTGTGTGCTTCAGGGGTGCACTCGAGTGCATGAGTCTGGAGGGTGTGCTCCTGCACGATTCACTAAGTTGTCTCTGCTCACACCTGCAGATGAAATACCACTCTCTAGAAAAGGGTTTTCTGTTTGCTTTGTTTTTTGGTTTTGTTTTGTTTTTTCCAGTCAGGGTTTCTCGGTGTAGCCTTGGCTGTCCTGGAATTCACTCTGTAGACCAGGTTGGCCTCGAACTCAGCAATACACTTGCCTCTGTCACCTGGGTGTTGAAATTAAAGGCATGTGTCACCACTGCCCAGCTTAGAAAAGGTATGTTTATCACAGGTTCCCTCACAGCAGTGATAGCAGAACCTCTGGAAGTTGAAGGGCACACCTGGAAGGATTCACGGTTCTTGTGTTGGAAACAAATATTCTCAGTGAGAAACTCACTAAGTGAAAGTAACTCACCAAGGCAATTTATTTTGTATAAAAGCAGTGTGCTGGGCCAGGCAGTAGCAACATATGCCTTTGATCCCAGCACTCAGGAGAACAGAGGCAGGTGGATCTCTGAGTTCAAGGCCAGCCTGGTCTTCAGAGTGAGTTTTATGACAGTCAGGGATACACAGAGAAATCCTGTATCAAAGCACAGTCCCCCAAAGGTGGGTAGGTGCAACAACCCAAACCAGGCTAGTAAGTTTTATTCTAACAAAGGTGCTGTGTTTTTTCCCCATTGGTTGGTGTCTATCCCAGTCTTTCATGATTGGCTAGTTTGAAAAGATTTAGTGCAAAGGAAATGAAGGAAAGGAAAAAAAAGTGGGTGAGGGGGTCAGCAGCTCCAGGCCATGAAGTTCTAGGAATGCAGCCGGGCCTTTGTGTAAACAAAAGTTTTACGAAGTGGGGGAGATTTATGGACCATTGGCCCTTTGTGGACTGACCATCTTTAACAGAAAAAAAAAATCCCCCCTAGACAGAAAGTAGTTTCTGCTATTCTGTCACCTCATATTCTTACAACAGCATTCAAAGGCAGGGAAGAGGTAGGCAGGCGACAGTGGAACTAGTGTCTGTAAGCATTTCTTTTGCTACAGCGAGAAAAGGATGTTTAAAGCTCCCCCACCATAATCTCTGTTAGGTTATATTGTCCAGGACAGGGACATCTCTAAATGAAATCATTAGCCAGCCATAATGGACTCTGTGTCTCACACAGGTGGCACATTATAGAGCTGCCTAAGTGTCAGCTTCCAAAGAAACCAGGGACAAATCTCACTCAGTACTGTGGTTCCTCCCAGCACTTCTCATCCTTCTGCCTCTTGGGGGCGTGGGGGGGGGGGGCTTCTGCTTCTCCTCCTGCACCTACAAATCCCTATATAACTCAGTCATTTTGGCCATGTACTATCTTGGTGTTCTTGGCTCCAGGCTGGCTCTACCCCTGGAGCTCTCTTTGTTGTGTTTTATAAAAAGATAGGAGGGACCAGGGATATGTTTGGTAGGGGCACAGTATGGCACGGGGAAGTGGGGGGCCTCTACGGGCCCATGCTGAGTCATCCCTTCCTCCTGAGGGACCAGCCACATGATGGTATAGTATAGAATAGAATTTATTCAGGGCATGGGGAGGGGAGTTGAGGGGGTAGTAGTGACAGAGAAGGGGAGAAAGAAGAAGGAGGAGGAGGAGGAGGAGGAGGAGGAGGAGGAGGAGGAGGAGGGACCATGAGCATATGGAGAGAGAGGGGGGAGAGCAATGGGGAGAGATGGGGAGAGAGTAAGGGAACAGGAGCAAGAGGAGCAGAGAAGAGAGCAAGAGAGGGAGGAGGGGGCAAGCAGCCCCTTTTATAGTGAGTCAGGCACACATGGCTGTTACCAGGTAACTGTGAGGCAGAGCTTAGACTAAATGCCAACACTCTTGGCCTCTTGTCCTCTTTCTTCTTTCTCCTCTTCCTCTCTCATGCCCTCCTCCACCGGCCCACGGACTGCAGTGTTCAGCCTGCTGGCCATGTTCAGTCCAGACCCTTCCAGATGCTGCCGGCTGCTCTCTCCCATTTGACTCTCATAAAACCCTTTTTCTCAACTGCACCTAGGAGTGATCATGTCCTCATTTTTATTCACTACGAGCCATCATTTACACGGACTCTATTCTCTGAAGCCTGGATGTAGGGAGAGATTTTTCTCCAAGTTGTCTTAGCAATAGTTACCCTGGCTTTGTCCAGTAGTCAAAGGAAAAAGAAACAGAAGGGAAAGAAAGAGTTATGATTTTCTGAGTCACTCAGGCAAGCATGGTAAAGGCTCACTCTGTGACTACAGGAGGAGGAATTTCTGGGGGTTATAAATATATTATCTCATTAAGGGGTAATTATTCCTCCCCTCTCCCCAGCATGTCTTCTTTAGGTGAATCAGCTTTCAAGAGCAATGGGGGTCGGGGGTCTGCTCCTGGCCAGATGATTGACAGGCGAATCTAGATTAACTCTTAAGGGAGGAGGCCATAGTGTGTAATGGTCTAATCTTTGGAGCAGATTGGATTGTGGAGTCTACAGTCAGGGCCAAAGGTATTTCATTCTTTTGACAAGAAATCCTAGAGAGTAGCAAAGCTGATGTTTCTTTTTCTAGTGTAACCAGGGAAATGGAAGTGTGAAGCTTCCAAACCTTCGAAAGAGGGGTTTGTCCTCAACGCCCTCTAAGGCTACTGGCTTTATCTAGCTAACTAGCATTTCTCCCTCAAGATATACTACTGGGCTGGAGAGATGGCTCAGTGCTTAAGAGCACTGACTGCTCTTCCAGAGGTCCTGAGTTCAATTCCCAGCAACTACATGGTGGCTCACAACCATCTGATGATGCCCTCTTCTGGCACGCAGGCATACCTGCAGACAGAACACTACATAAGAAAGAAGAAAGAAATCTTGAGAGAGAGAGAGAGAGAGAGAGAGAGAGAGAGAGAGAGAGAGAGAGCGCTGGAGTGGTGATCAAGCCAGGCCACCTGCACCTGGCCTGGTGATGATATAAGCATTGCTAGGTCCCTGGAAGGAGACTAGTGGAATGGCCTGTAAGCTAAAAGCGCTCAGTTAGGAGAAGACACAGACAGAAGCAGAGCTCTCTTCCGGCATTCCTGGTCTGTAGCCAGGACAAAATCAAGGACATTTTTCTTCTAGCCAATGACAAGAATGGACACAGCCTTTGTGTGTGTGTGTGTGGGGGGGGGGGGGGGTCCTTGCCCTAAATGGCCTCATCAGTTTCTAGCTCCTGTTCTTGTCATTAAGGGTACACTGTACAGGTGAGAAACACGGCAGCAGCCAAGGGCACTGGTGTGGGGAGATGGGGTTTTACAGGTGATTGTGGTTTTACAGAAGACCCCAGCTCAAGCCCAGTTTGGTGGTGCAAAACTATTAGGTTCTTTTTGGTAAATCTCTGTTGCCTCCATAATTATAAGTCCCCTCTTCACACTGGGCCACCAGGTTGGGGTGACAGTAAGTCTTCAGGCCAGCTCTGAGCAAGCTGCGCAGAGCAGTCAAATAGCTTGTTCTGTCAATTCAGTGACATTCCCTGCTCTGTCCTTTTAAGAACTCCAGCTGCTGCAGCTCACAGGGAAGTTTGCCTAAGGCAAATGCAGCAGGATTCCCGGAGCGGGTTGTTCTAACCTTCCAGTTTGACTGGAGGGAGGCAGGCTTCCCAAATCAGCAGCTGGATGAGTGGGACTCAGGTGTCAGGAGTAGAGCATCACTCCTGTGAGGGCAGCCTCGGGGCTGCCAGAATTGCCCAATCACGTGATCTGTGAGCCCACGTGTGATTGGATTTTTAATCCCGCCACCTTTCTCTCTAATCTCTAGAGTTTGCTTCTAAGAGCTCATGACCAAGGCCCCTCTGACAAGCACACAAACCGAGGTGCACACTAACGTGCAGGCCTGATAACCCCAGACTGTGGTCTCCTGAAAAGCCAAGTGCTCACTCCTAAATCCCTGTTCCCAATGAGGTCTGTCACTTTCTTCCAAAATTAACAAACAGCCCTGCCCCCAGGCATTTAAATCATAGATCACATAATGACTGCACCCTTCCTGCCCCAGTTGATATGCGTAGCGCAGACTAATAGCCTATGACCTGTTAGCTCCCGCTGCAAGGGAGAGTCCAGCCACCTGGTTGGAGTGGGGACTGTGCTTGGGTTCAGACAGCGCTTTACAGATGGGTAAAGTATTTGACAGAATGACAGCGGTGGGCAGAGCCAGGTCTGCTGGTGGTGGACTGCCTTTGCGGCTTTCAGAGCCTCTCTGCAGATCCATCAGGAAGAAGGCTGGGAGGAGGGGCAGGGAGGGGGAGGGGAAAGCTTGAGGAGCCATGACTGCAGGAAGGGTGGGGAAAGGATGGGAGGAAGAACAACAAGGCTGGGAGACGAATGATGGAGATGAGCTGCAGCTGGCCTTGAGGTCAGGCTGGCTTGTGTGGGGCATCCTGCTCTGTGGGGGCAGGGCCACCGTGGGAGAGAAAGGCCCCATAATGTTTCAGGGCAGCCTGGAGCTTCAGAGTTGGGAGTTCTCCAGGAGGCCTTGTTGTACTCCCAGTTCCGGAAGGCAGGGGTGGAGGCTGGGGGAAGACAGCAGGCTGGGGAAAGACTGCTTGCCTTGGGTTGGGCCAGCCTCTGGGCACTGGCTCAGACTATGCTACAGCCCCTCACCCTGTCCCAGGCCTCCGGAGGTTCACCCAGTCCAGGTCCCTGTGGCCTGCTAGAGCCAGCACAGGCGCCAGTAAGCTTTGCATGGGATTTTCTTCCCTAGTCCCTTCCTGCCGCCCTCATCTACCTCCACAGCCTCTGCAGCTGATTGGAAGAGCACCCACTGAAGCATGATCAATGCCTCTTCTCCATCTCAGCCTCTGCCTCCGCCTCCTTGGGATGCTGGGACACTACCCTGCAGCTGGTGAGATGGCTCAGGCCACCCACTAGACGTCTGCTATGCTAGACGGACTGAGCAAATCAAGCTGAAGCTGAACCCTGGACCCCTCAGGGACCAAATAAGGGCAACACCAGTGTTAGTGGCCCATTCCCTCCTCACTGCTGGCTGCCTTCTTCTCTTCCTGCCCCAGTAGATGTAAGCCATTCATCAGACCTAGATTATTGGTTGTGTGTAGTTTGGAAACTTCCATTTCCCTCACCAGTTTCCCACACCCTGTAGGTGGGCCTGCTTACAACCAGAAGCAGTGAAGGGAACCCCGAGAGAGGAATGGGAACAGGGAGCAGAGAGGAAGAGGGCAGCACTACTTCTCAGAAGAATGCCCCCTCTGATATGAAAAAAAAAAGTGACAGGCGACCCTCCAGACAGCTCCCTCCCCCTCAGAAAGTGTTAATCCATCTCATAGGGAGAGTTAGGCCTCCCCACAGGCCATTTTCCTGGGCCTCCCCGGCTGGGGATCAGGCCTATTGTTAATAAGTAATGACAGCCTGGCTCCTCCACGGATTCCCCTGGGCTTTTGTGTCAGAACCATCTTCCTTCACTGCCGCTTGAGCTGACAGGCTCCAGCTCCAGCAGGCTGCTGTGAACACAGGCCAGCCTCCACCAGGATGTCCCACGTCATCGCCTCTGGCCCCATGGGTAGTCATCAGTCCCTCCACCCATCTCAGGTGAAGATGACCTCAGCCCCAAGGGAACCTGGTAGCCTCTATCAGCAAGCTAGGGACCTTGCCCTGGTGAGCCGGTGGAACCATCAAGGCCTAATACTGAGGTGAGGCTCTGGCTGTCCCGCCTGGCTCATTGCTCTGCTTTGTGAGGGAGTCAGCTCAGAAGGGTTGTTGCTGTTGGTGAAGCTTTTAAGATATCCCAGAAATCAGGAAAATCAGGTAGAAAGTTCTTTTCCTAGTCTGACTTGGGTAACAACAACACGTTTAGCCTGGTACATTTACCTAGAAAGGGTTCACAAATGAAAGCGTTCTGGAACTGTCAGGAGAAAAAAGAAAATGTTCATCTACCCTGCCTTTGCCGGGTCCTGTTTTAAAATACAGTGGTGTCCTCCCTGGCCCTGGCATGTTTAGGTGGTTAGGGGTGGTGGGAGGGGGGATGGAGGACCAGGAGCCTGGGATTCCTGTAAAAGCCATAGTTTGGGGCATGGCTGTGTTCCAGATTTGATAGTATTTGCAAGGTGAGTGAGTTATTTACAGCATCCAAGAAGCAAGAGCCAACCAGGCAAGAGGGTTAGTGAGTGAGATCCGAGGTCAGCACAAAGGAGATTTATTATGAGGGACAAGCAGGGGACTATGGGCAAAGTCGGAGAGCAAGCAGCAAGTGGTTTTCAGAGGAGTGGGTGTTTAGGGAGCAAAGGGGTAGTCTATGCTAGGGTAAGTGGGTAAGTCCTGATTGGACAGGTTAGCCAGTGTAGCCCAAGAATGAAGTTTGATTGCTGGACCTTGGTGTTTTGTCTCAGGAATGAGTCAGTGGCCAAATTAGGGAAAGGACCTAGGGGACTAGCTTTATTAATATAATCTAAGGGTTTAGCAAGGGAGAGGGAAGGGGAAAGGGCAAGGCTTGTCTGCAATTCGTGAATTCATGGGCCTTCCTCAGTGGTCTAATTCCTGCACAAAGTATATGCTGCCTCTATGGCCCCTTCCCCTTCTTACCCAGGGTCTTCTTGTACTCTCAGCAGCTGGGCAGAAACTTGAGATGTAACTTTCTCCTCTCTCTCTCTCTTTCTCTCTTTCTCTCTTTCTCTCTTTCTCTCTTTCTCTCTCTCTGTCTCTGTCTCTGTCTCTCTCTGTCTCTCTCTCTCTCTCTCTCTCTCTCTCTCTCTCTCTCTCTCCCCTGCCCCCCCTCTGGACCACCTCATAAGTTCTGCTCTCCTTGGAGAAGGAGTTTAGATCCTTCCCAGACTCAATGTACTGTGTGTGACAACAATGCTGGGGACAGAAGCAGAAACTTTAGCTCTTCCTGGAGGAGATGGAAAGTCACATTGGGGCAGCATCCCACTCTTCAGGAAAGAGGAGGTTCAAGCCGTGGGCATGAGTGTCCCAGAGGAGGAGAGCACACCTCGGGTCAAGGCAAGCTTCTTAGGTGCATGGGCACCTGATCTGAGCCTTGAAGGCTATGGAAAGATAGAATGTTCTGGTAAAAGATAGCCATATGTATAAAGACAGGGAAATGGAATATTCAGTGTCTATGTGGGTTCCTACCTAATTCAAATGTCTAGAGGTCAGGCTGCTTTCCAAAGAAGTGTCAATCAATATTTCTAGTAGAGTCTCACAGCCAAGTGTTTTCTCTTCATCTGGTCACGTGGCCTCCTGTGGATGTTGTATTCACCTCCCAAACAAACAATGACTCCCCTGCCACTCCATGATGGTTCCAAAATGGCTGCCTGACTCCAGATCTCACACTCCCATCTCATACCAAGCAAATAAAGGAACAAGCCCTTCCAACAGCTACTGAGGAGGACACAGAACAAGTCCCATTTGCCCCTACTTCCCGCCACACTCTTCCAGGCCCAGCCAATATCTTCTGACTCCTCCTTGGCTCCAGTTGGTTTCTGTGTCTATCTCTAGACCAATCACTGAAGCTGGTAGGACTTCTCGGTACTAGAAGGGAGCTGGTTTCAGTTTGCAGTTGATGCCAGTTGGACTATGAGAACTAAGCTTGAGACCCTACAAGTTACTCCTAAGCTGAGACAAGCAGTTGAGAAACAAAAGCTTTCAGAAGCCTCAGTAGAGGAAAAAACAGGACAACGTAGAGATCCACACTCCCCCCTCACCCCCCCTACACTTTAATTACCCATCGCTGGCATGTGCTGCATAAATTAAGAGCTCGTTAATGCTGTAATGCGTAAAACAATTTCATGCATCTTAAATATTGCTCTTGTACTTTAATTCCACATTAAGTGGTCCCCTGAAATTTTTAAATTTACAAAGTCACTGCTGTGCTACATGAAAAAGGTGCTAATTAAGTGTTAATCAGTAGCCAGATAACCTTCCGAGAACCCTACCCAAGGTCTCCAAAATGACCCATAGCCAGAGAAGGCAACATGACGGCCACAGAATAGAGCACAGCCCAGACACCACATCCCAGCCAATTAAGGCAGATTTAGCTATTGTACAGTTCTAATTAAGCGACACCCACTATGGTGGACACGAGGCTAATAATAACACTAGGCTTTAATCCCGGCAGTGCCTCAGCTCTTCAAAACACTGGGGAAACACAGGCTGATTAACAAGTGTGCCTTGTGTTCTTGACAGACGGAGGGGCTTTAGGGGTGGGTTTACTAAGAATGTGCACAAGGGTAGAAGGACTGGGGACATAAAGAGACACAGTTCCTCCCTGTAAGGGAGTCACCATTGCTTCTAGACCAGTGCTATGGTGGATCTCTGCTGGTCCACCATGGGCAAGGTGCGGGAACTGAAAGGAACTCTTCAGAATCCTTGAAAGCAACTTGAAACTGGAGACAGATCAGGTTTGAGTTTCTACTGGGAGTTACCAACGCCATGAGCTCAGTAAGGGCCATATGTAGTAGGGTGGTACAACAGCAGTCTGCAATGGGGACATTCTTGTCTGTCTTCACATGTGGCTCCAGAAGAATACAGTAGGGGAAGGGCTTTAGGGAGAGGCAGCTTAGCAGCTGTTAATGTTTCTAGATTTTTCTTCCTGCTGGTTCTGTGCTTAGGACAATACCCCATATTGCTGCTAGCCCTGTCACCTCAGTTCCTGGAAATCCTATGTCCTTCTTGAAGGCTTTTGTCCCTCAGCCAGGTCTTCCCCCCCTCCCCGCCCCCGAAAGGCGCTGCTCCAACTCTGCAACTGGGTAAGGGCACGTCACTGGACACCATAGCTGACAGAGCTTTGACATCAGGGCTGATGCTCCATGGCTCTGGGTATCTAGTGTACATCCACAGAAGAGAGGATCATTGTTTCCTAAATTCCACTTAAAATGTTTGGAAGGCTGGAGAGACAGCTCAGCAGTTACGAGTACTTGCTGCTCTTACAGAGGGTCCTGGTTCAGTTCTCAGTACCTACGTGGGGCAAGTCACTCCCTGTAACTCCAGTTCCCGCAGATCCAACACGCTCTACTGGTCTCCAGGGTTACCTACGCACACTTGCTCATGCACACATCCACAGACACAAATAGACAGAAATAAAAATGAAGTAGCTGGGCATGGTGGCCCAAACCTTTAACTCCAGGAGAGGCAGGTAGAATTCTGAGTTACAAGTTCCATGATAGCCAGAACTACATGATGAAGCCCTGGATAAACAAACAAAAGGAGGGGAAGAGAAGGATAGAAAAGAAAGAAGGAAATGAAAAGCAAGAAGTCTTTTTAAACAATATTGTGTAAACAGAAATTGTGTAAAATTGACCATTTCAGCCATGGTGACATTAAAGATACTTACATTCTTTTTTTCTCTTTTTTTAAATACTCATTTATTTTGTTCATGTGAGTACACTGTAGCTGTCTTCAGACACACCAGAAGAGGGCATCAGATCCCATTACAGATGGTTGTGAGCCACCATGTGGTTGCTGGGAATTGAACTCAGGACCTCTGGAAAAACAGCCAGTGCTCTTAACTGCTGAGTCATCTCTCCAGCTCAATACTTACATTCTTATGCAACAACTAGCACCATTCCAGTGTGTGCGTGTGTGTGTGTGTGTGTGTGTGTGTGTGTGTGTGTGTGTGTACACTCCAGTGAACCACAGTATGCTTATGGAGGTCAGAGAATGACTTGCAGGACTGAATTTTCTCCTCCACCTTGTGAATCAAACTCATGCTGATCCCTTGTTGGCAACCACAGTTAAGAGCACTGACTGCTCTTGCAGAGGACCTGGGTTCAGTCTCCAGACCCACACGAGGCAGCCCTTTAACTTCAGCTCCAAGGGACCCAACGCCCTCTTCTGGCCTCTGAGGGCACCTGCACACATGGAGAAGCAGGCAAGCACATATAATGAAGTCTTTGAAAAACAAACAAAACGGGCTTCCTTGGGTCAGAATTTCCTCCCTTTTAAAGTGGATTCTGTTAAAACAACAACAGCAATAGCAACAACAACAAAACCAAGATCATCGCTTAGTTCTTTGAGAAGAGACTGGCCCTTCAGTTCTTCCTGTCTGTGCTGGAGGCACAGAAAAGGGTGTGGCCATTACCAGAAGTGGCAGCAGACAACAAGCGTGCCACAGAAATCTTCCGTTTCTTGCCCCTGATTGCTTAGGAGCCTTGCCAAATTTGCTCCACAGTTTAGTTTCTTGAACATGTGACTTCCAAATGTGAGGCTGATGAGAAGGTAGCAGGGTGCAAGGAATGGTAGAAATAGCCTCGAAATCCAAGCAGTGTTTGCTCTCTTCATGGGTCACCATGAGCCTAACCTCTCTGAACACGGTCTACAAAATTGGAATGAGGTAAATCGTAATAGCATGCACTTGTAGTTATAAGTATCTTGGAGACTGATGCAGGAGGATTGCTTGAGCTCAGGAATCCAAAGCTGGTCTGAGTAGGATCCAGTAGATAGTGGGGAAATGCTAGAGGGGTACAGCCCCACAAGGCTGGTGAAGACTCTGATGGGGTGGTGCATTTTAACAAGCTAGTAAATGCCTGAGCCTGCTCTTACATGGAAGAAGAAAGAACAGTTTATTATTCACACTTCCTGTTAAAAATAGCTACAGAACCACACCCCCTGTGTCTTTGGGGATATTTCTGGTCTTCCCTCCCTTATCTCTTCTATCCTCCAACCTAAGGAAAAGTTCATGTTTCAGCCAATGTCACGGCATGCCACCACCACACTGCCAAAGGAACAAACATTTCTCCAAGTGTTGCTTGAAGTCGGAACCGTGCTCTGGGGCTGCACAGCAGAAGCAAAAGGCCAAAGGACCAATTGACTTTCCCCAGAGGAGCCCACGAGGTACAGTGCCACCTCCATTCATTCTCCTCCTCTCTCCGAGCCCCAGGAAGCTGCTCCTGGATATGTCTGCCTGGGCTAACTGGTCCTTGCACAGAGAGCCCACATTCTTATAAGGTTCCCTCTCTGACTGTGTCCCTTTCTTAGGTGGCATGCTGTTTGGTTTTAAATGTTCAACTTGCCACAACCTAGAATTACCTGGCAAAAGAGTCTCATTGAAGAGGAATTCCCTTCAATCACGTTGTCCTGTGACCTTGTCTGCAGGGGATTGTCTTGATTGTTGGTAGAGGGAAGACCTAGCCACTGTAGGTGGCCCCATTCCCTGGGCAGGTAGTCATGGTCTGTGTAAATGAGAAAGGTTAGCTGAGGATAAGCAGCCTAGCAGATAGACAGCACAGGTGCATTCAATTTCTGTCTGCTCTTGACTATGGATGCTATGTGATTATGTGCTTGAGTTTCTGCACTGACTTCCCTGAAAAGATACCCTATAAGCCAGATAAACTCTTTCCCCTTACTGTAAATATAATTATATATAATTACTACACATTACTTTTATGTGTATGTGTGTGACCCTGCTATACATATATGTACTATATTTGGGCAGGTACCAGAGGAGGCCAGAAGAGAGCATCAGATCCCCTGGGACTGGAGTTCTACACAATGATGGAACACCTGATGTGGGTGCTGGGAACTATACCCAGGCCCTCTGCAAGAGTAGCAAGTTCTCTTGACCGCTGAACCTTCACCAGAGGCCAAGCAGACACTCTGTGCTCTTAGGCTTCCCAGACTCTATAGCCATGAGTAACATAAACCTCTATTCTTTGTAAATTATCCAGCCTATGGTATTTTATGATGACAACAGAAAACAGACTAAGCCTGGGAGCCTACCTACTGCAAGCACCACATGATGTGTGAGGGTCATTCTGAGCAGGGCAAGTGTCCAGGCACTGCCTCATAGTCCCTGTCTGTTTCATCCTTCTGTCTTCTCGTTTGAATACTCACTTGAAGGAAACACGAGTTGGGCTACAACCAATCAAATGAGATCTGAGGCTGGGGAAACATCATCTGATAGGTACTGATGAAGCCTTCAGGCAGTATCCCTGAGCAGGCCCAGATTAGTGAGGGAGCTTAGAGGATCCATTTGGGAATGCTGCCTCTATGTGGGTACACACTATCTTACCTTTCTTGGCCTCCATATGAGTCCTTTGTTGGTCACCATAAAAACAGAACTTGACCTCCTCTGCCTGCCTGTTTTTGTCCTAACAAAACCATTGGATTTCAGGCAAGTCAGAGTATTACAAACTACATTAAAGAGGCCATGGAGAACTCAGGCCCACATGAAATGCATTTAGATTTGGGATCTTTGGGACAAGTGGAAGGAAAGACTGTAAGAACCAGAGGAAACAATGTCTTCCGGATACAACAGGGTAGCAGTGCATACGAACTCACATCGATGGTTACAGCATACACAAGACCACCACAAGCTCAAGCCAGACAAAAATCCAAGCATGGGGCTGGATGATGGGGAAAACAACATGAAATCCCACTGCTGACCGAGAAGCTACTAGCGTTTGGTAGCTGCTGGGGAGAGGGAGAATCTTTGCTTTAATCATGGGACCCCTGGTAGATCAACCACACTCCAGGGCAGGGCCCAGTCCCAATGTTGGACAACACAAACTGGGCTAGAGGTTGTGAGGGGACTCAAAGTTGAGCAAGTGGCAAGAGGAAGGTGGAGAGGCTGGATTTGAAAGAGTTGGGGTACAGGAGTGTGGATATGATAAAAATTTATTCTATGTGTGCTGGATAGATGGTGCCATCAATTAAGAGCACTTGCCATTCTTCCAGAGGACCCAAGTTAATTCCCAGCACCCACACAAGATAGCTCACAACTGTCTGTAATTCTGATTCCAGGGAAATCCCAGGCTTCTGACTTCTGTAGACATTAACATTCATTTGCCCAAGTCCCACCCCACACACACTCAGATTTAAAAAAAAATTATATGAAATTCTCAGACAAGTAATGAAACATTATTTGTACAAAGTACCAAATAATGGGGGGTTTTCCTTGGCTCACAATTTCAGGTGCTATCTCATGGCAGGAAGGCATGGCTGCTGGGACAGGAGGCATCTGGCCACACTGAATCCACAGCTGGGAGAGAGAGGTGCCTGCTTCTCCTCAGCTTGGTTTTCCCTCTTCTCCCTTTTTACTCAGTCAGAACCCAAGTCTGTGGGATGGTGCTCTAAATTTAAAGTGTTTTTTTTTTCTCAATTAAACCTCTCTGGAAATCCTCATACAGATGACAGAGGTTTATCTTCAAGGTGACTTGAAATCTGGTCAAGTTGGCCAGAAATAGAGCTGCCCAAGCTCTCTTCTTCAAACAAAACAAAAACAAAGCAAAACGAAACACTACTTGGATTCTTCCTTCCAAAAGGCTTCTTCCTAGCCTCTACCTGAAGGCCCAAGAGCCTTTCCTTGGCAACAGATGATTGGATAAGGGGTGGGCACCTGACTCTACTGGACCAATCAGATTCTCCATGAAGAATTTGAAGTCAGGATCTCTTTGGTCTTTCTTTGGTTCTGTGGACAATAGGCCATGTTGGAGCAAGAAGAATCCCACTTGGATTCTGTCTTTTAGGAGCTCAGTACCAGTGGAGTGTCATGGCTTTGGCTTGAAGTCGGACAACTAGATGTCAACTCATGAGACCATGCCCCTGCCCTACACCACCAAAGGGACCTCATACACATTCTAAGAATTCAGAATGGAGAAAGTGTGGTTCCGGGATGTTTGGTTCTGGTAGCTTCTTAGCTACCTGAACTAAGTGAAGGCCTTGTGCCATGTGCGGTTCTGGACACTGGGGAGGCAGATATGACCTGAACATTTCCCACTGTCTACTCAGAGTAGCTGAAAAGACAGATAGGAATGTGGTGAGTTGGAAGGACAACAGGGATCAGGTCCCTTAGCATAGCATCAAGGCCCTCTTGCCTCTCCTGAGGTTGCAGTTAGTGCCAGAGGGAAACTGTTCTGTCCTGGATCTCTGAGATAGCCTTTTCTGGGATATGCTTTTCTGAGCTATGCTTTCCCCATAGATTCTGCCTTCTTGCTTAAGATATGCAAATGTGCTCCTGTACTCTGACGCTCTGGCGCCTGCATAAGGTACCTCATGTGGTGTAGTTAGCTCACACCCCCAGAAGGTCAGGTTAGCCATGTTTTGTAGACACCCTTATAAACTTTCCGTCTCCACCTGGCTTCTTTTTGCCCTTTGGGGTTAACTTGTTCTCGAGCCACTGATAAGCCTGTGTCACAGATCTGATGGCTTTCCCAAGCCCCTTCCCCTTTGTGATGGTTTGTATATGCTTGGCCCAGGGAGTGGCACTATTAGGAGGTGTGACCTTGTTGGAGTAGGTGTGTCACTGTGGGTTTGGACTTTAATACTCTTGTCCTAGCTGCCTGGAAGTCAGTCTCCCACTAGCAGCCTTCAGATAAAGATCTGAATAGAACTATCTGAAGAGATAGAACTCTCAGCTGCTCCTACACCGTGCCTGCCTGAATGCTGCCCTGCTCCCACCTTGATGATAATGGACTGAACCTCTGAACCTGTAAGCCAGCCCCAATTAAATGTTGTCCTTTTAACAGTTGCTTTGGTCATAGTGTCTGTTCATTTGCAGTAAAACCCAAAGACACCCTTCTTGGCTTCTGGTTGTCCCAGGTAAATAGTTCTTCCTCCCTCACAGGCAACCATGTAGTTCTGGGGACTCCCATCCTCTCCTGCTTCTCTTCGCTTTTTGACTTTTTCCCAACCTTTCCTAGCTTTGTAAGTATTATCTGGAAACCTTTCAGCATCTTTGTTTTTTCAGCCAGCCCCTACACACACCCCCAAATTTAACATCCGACCTAGCTTTGGATTGTGCAGGTCCCTCATTCCCAGTCAGCTACTAGAAGCCTCAATGTGGGTGCCCCAAAGTCCTCTTCATGTTTCCCCTCTCAAGTCTGACCCCTCTTTATGTTTCCTTTTTGCATTAATGAGGCAGGATGTCTCTGTGGCCTTCCTCCATGATGCTGGAGCTGGGGAATTTTGGTAGGGAATTTTGGCTGTGTGTTCCTCATCCATCTCTCTGTCAGGAAATACCCATGTGGGCCTAACTCAAATTCAAGTTTCACCTTCCTCACTTTCTCCTTGCCACTTGCATCAGCACCTGAGAGTGCTGGCACTGAGATGTTCCACGCTAGTCTTGGTTGATACACATGACCCAGCCTATGGACTTGGAGGAAGACCCTTGGGGGTCTGTGGACCATCTATGGGGAGGCTGTACATTTTGACTCCTCCTAGAGGCTGTTCATGTGACTTTTGCTATCCCAGAGAAATTCTGTTCCTTTATGGCTATCAGAACCCTTTCGCTGAGCAACCAAAGAAATCTAGGAAGTGAGTGCCTGTCAGGATGTGCCCTTTAGAAACCAGGCTGTGATGGAACAAGAAGGTCCCACTTGGACTTCATCATTTAGGAGCCCAGCAACAGTGAGGTGTCACTGCCTTTAGCTTGACATTGCACATCTTAGATAGCAACCCATGAGGCCATGTCCCCTCCCTGCACTGTCAAAATGACCATAATTTTCTCCATGCACAGCACAAGAATCCGTTCTGGAGGAAGTGTTCTCTTTAGGGGATGTGGCAGTTAGGGAAGCATAGCCACTATAAGAAGGCCCAGTGTCTTCTCACAACAGGGTATTTACTATTGACGTGAACCCTGAAGTGGCTGTTCCTGAAAGACAGGGCTTTCTCCTCTGTGGGGAAAGGAGTGCAGGGACCTATGTTCTTTCTGTCTTGTAGCTCTAATAGAGCCACCCCTATCAAGATGTCCATTTTTTCTCCTCCCCCACAATTGGCCAAAAAAAAAAAAATCATATGGCTACACCTAATTGCAAATAGGGTTGGGAAATGGAGGCTCTGGAAGTGGCTTTGGGAAGTAACTAGTTTCTTTCTTTCTCAATGCCTAGCTGCTGCATAGCAATTTCCTCCCAGTTGAAACATTCCATCTGAGAGAGAGGTGCTTTAACACTGACTCAGATGAAAGTAACATCAGATTCAACAAGTTCCTCCCTCCTCGAGGCTGTATAAGCAGAAAGGGGGAAAGATGAGTCTCCAACTTCTTAAGCTGCCTGCAAGTTTTGGGGACAGCTTCAGGCTTCCAGCTTTTGTGAGTCATCACCCATGCTAGAGTGGGCTTTCAGAGATACCACCATCTTTAAGTAGCTCATGTTCCTGTGAGCCCACATTCCTATAAGTTACCCCAGTAAACTCATTGAATAACCAAGTTGGACTCTGATAGCATCATTATTTTGGTCTGTTGTCAGTCCCCTACCTAGACTGAGTGATGTTTGCTCATGTCTCCCCAGGAACAGTGTTACACAGCACTGGTACATTGAGCATAGTGACTCATTAATCTCAAAACATATCATCTGTTATGACACAGAGAGATTCTAAGGCACTGGAGTGAAGAACAAGACAATCTTAATATAAACATTTGGTACATGCCTTCAAGAGAAGAGGCAGGAGACAGATTTGGAAGGGCTGGACCTCTAGGAGATAACGTGATTGAACCTTCGTGGAGGTACCTGAAATCAGAGAGGCAGCTCTGAGTTTGGGGCTATGATGCTCTCCTGTTTTAGCCCCATCACCCAATTTTGCTTTTAACTCTTGCTCTACATAACCCTTGAATGGAGGGCCTCTGAGAGGCTACCTGGCTCTTTGTTGTCATGAGGCAGCCGCTTCTTAGCTTTGAGATGAGGTCAGGTACCCCAGTCTTTGTGATGCTGTGTCCTCTTATTGCTGAGCAGTTACTAGAGGACAGAGAAAACTGGCTAAGCAAACAGTTTTCAGAAGACTAATAGATTAATGTGAAAAAATATTTATCACCTTAGTCATCAGGGATACTCAACTAAAACTACTCTGAGATGCCATCTCGTCCCAGGCAAAATGACTATCATCAAGAAAACAAATGGCAGGCCAGGTGTGATAATTTAACCCAAGCACTGAGGAAGGAGGGAGGGGGTGATCTCTACGTGAGCTCAAGGCCAGCTTGGTTTACATGGAAAATTCCAGGCCAGCCAAGGCTACACAGTAAGACCCTCTCTGAAAGGGGATGGGGGCTACAAATACCAAATGCTGGCTGCCTGCAGGATGTGCAGACAGTTTCAGGGCTCCAATTTTAGTGTGTAGAATGGGCTTTTCAGTGATGCAGTGTGGAAGCCTCAGAAAACCTAAAACTGCCCTATGACCTAGTATGATGATTAATATCAATTGTCAGTTTGACATGTTCTAGAAAATTGAAGGTAAGTCTTTTGCCAGGGACAAGTACCTCCGATGCCTGATGATCCTGATTTGATTAACTGAGGGGGGCAGACCCATCTAAATTGGGTGGCACCATTCCCTGAGCTGGGGTCCAGGGTCCTAGACTGAATAAAAAGGAGAAATCTAGCTGGGTAGTAGCATTCATCATTCTTTGTGTCCTGAATGTGGATGCAATGTGACCAGCTGCTTCTTCAAGTTTTTGCCATTCTCATCCATTGCCATGATGGTCTGTACCTTATAACTACGAGGCAAAATAAAACCTTTGTTCCTTAAGTTACTTTTGTTGTGTTTTTTTTTATATTCCAGAAATAAGATAAGTATCTTAGATACTCAGCCATTCCACTCTTGAGTATAGATTCAGAGGAATCTAACTAATTGAGCAGAACATAGGAAGCCTTATGCACCCATATCTATTCCCGTACTATACACAGGAACCAGGAGATGGGAGCGGCCTAGATGCCCATCAACAGAAAAAGGGGGTAGAGGAAATGTGGTAGATACTTGTCTTCCTTGCTTTTCTACTGCTGTGAAGAAACAGCATGACAAAGGTGCCTTATAAAAGAAAGCATTTAATTCGGGGGCTCACAGTTCCAGAGATAGTAAAGTCCATGGCCATCATGACAGGGAGCATGGCAGGCATGATGCTTCGAGAAATAGCTGAGAATTTACATGTTGAGACAACAAGCAGAAGACAGAATGGAGGGAGGGGACAGAGACAAAGAAAGAGAGAGATAACTGAGAATGGTATTAGTCTTTTGAAACCTCAAGGTCCACCCCCAGGGGCATGCCTCCTTCAACAAGGCCACACCTCCTAATTCTTCCCAAACAATTCCATCAACTGGGGACCAACTATTTAAATATATGAGCCTATGGGGACCATTCTCCTTCAAACCATCATACTACATATTCAGCCATAATAGAGAATGAAATCATGACACTTGCTTGCAAGAAAGTGACAGAATGGGAGATCATTGTATTAAGCAAAATAAGCCAGACACAGAAAGACAAACATCACATGTATTCTCTCATTCATGGAAGTTAGTTTAAAAAAAAAAGGCCAGGCATGGTGCCTCATGTCTATAATTTAAGCACTTGGGAGATTGAGAAGAGTTGCTGTGAATTCAAGGCCAGCATACTCTACACTGTCTTAGTAAATACTCAGTCTTAGAAAAGGAAGTTAATAACGAATACTAAGAGGTAAATATGATTAAAGTACTTTAAATGAATGTATGAGAATGTCACAATGAAGTTTCACGATGTACAACTAATACATGATAATAAAAAATAAAATTGATTTAGATTGAATAAAATTAAAAACCTAGTGTCAGGCTGGGAACATGACTCAGGTTGTTATTAGCTTTCTTGAGAGGAGAATCACAGGTTAGTGAGAGAGAGGGTTCTTTTTATAACAGTTAAAATGGAAGTGACTTAGTCTTATCTCGTGAGCCATTTGTGTGTGAGGATGTCCATATCTAGACAGACATGTGGGCATCACATTATAGTTTTTTAAAAACGTGTGTATGTTTCTATGAGAGCCCATAGAGGCCAAAAAAGAGTGTCAGATCTCCTGGAACTGGAGCTACTGGCAGGACCAAAAGCCAAGTTCTCTGGAAGAACAGCAAGAACTCTTAACCATGGAGCCATCTCTCCAGCCCCATTGCTTTAAGTAGTTAATTTCACAGTGAAAGCTGTCTTCCTAGAGGCAGGTCATTGGACGGTGACCTGTGAGTCATTAGGAGTTAGGCAACACGTTTGTATAAGGCCTCAATAGTCACTGGAGGACAGTCAGGCTCCAAGTACCCATGACCTGGTTGTCACTGAGTGGTACCTTAACCCTTGACTCTGTCCTTTTGTGTCTACATTAGCTTGCAGGAGTTGACAGAACCTAGCAGATCACAGATGAGGGATGTGTAACACGATGAGCGTGATAATCAAGGCAGGTGGGAACTGGACATTCTAAATGCGTGAGCAGCTCTTTTAGGCTCTTAAAGAAAGCGTGGCAATTGGATGCACCCAGAAGAATCTGTGTCTGACACTGCTGTATTTCCTCATGTTTATCTATCTTCTCTCCTGCTCCCTCTCCCTCCTTTCCTTCTGTTCTTTCTCTCCCTGTGTTTTTGTTTGGTTGTTTAGGGGTTTTTGGGTTTTCTGAAGCAGAGTCTTGCTAAGTAGCGAAAGCTAATCTCCAACTTGGGGCAATCCTCTTGCCTCTGCTTCCCCAGTGCTAGGAGCCACTGCAATAGACTGAAAATGCTGGGGTGTGTGTGTGTGTGTGTGTGTGTGTGTGTGTGTGTGTTTCTGGTATGGGGACTAAACCCAGGCTTTGTTGTCTTCCACTGGACTTTATCTCCAGTCTTTATCTCCTAATTCTTAAAAGAATATATTGATGTGGTAATCTCCATTTATGAATCTTGGATAGTATCCATCTGTTATTAATTATATTATGTTACCTCTAAAGATACTGATCACTTGAGCTCTTTGGAATGCGACTTTGTCTGGAACTGGGGTCATTGAAATTGGGTTATGATGAGATCACACTTATAACATAATGTGAGGACCTAATCCAGTACGATGCCTATCCTTAAGACTTGTGCATTGCCAGGTGTTGTGGGCTTTAATTCCAGAACTCCGGAGGCAGAAGTAGGCAGATCTCTGTGAGTTTGAGGCCAGCCCGGTCTACACAGTAAAAGAAAAAGAAAAGCCAAGTGCATTTTGTGCATGAGGTTGGAGACACACAGCCCATATTACTGGCTGTTCTTCCAAAGGCCCCACGTTCATTTCCTAGCACCTACATGATAGCCCACACCATCTCTGAGTCCAGTTCTGGGGGATCCAATGTCTTCTTCTGGCAGCTACAGGAATAATGCACACGCAGGGTGCACAGACATACATGAAAGAAAACACCCATACACATACAAGATAAAATAAATATTTGTGTCATATTACTACAAGTCAGGTGACTGTCAGCAGCTAAGAGACAGGCCTAGTGCAGGTTGTCCTAGTGCCTGAAGAAGGAGAGGGAACCAGCTGACAACTGACAGCTGACCTTGGATTCTAGTCTCCAAATGTGAAAGAAGTCATGTTAGCCATGGCTTTCCTAGAAACACATTTTCCCTTCAAAATCAAATTGAACACTCTGCACCTGCTGAACACTGTGTCAGTTACTTTTTTCTTTGCTGTGACAAATACCTCACAAGAGACAACTTTCAAGGAGGACCAGCTTATTTGGTTATACAGGTTAAGAAAAAACATAGCCCATCGTGGCCAGGAATGCATGAAGAAAGGAGCCTGAGAAAGCTGGCTCCATGTGTTTGCAGTCAGGAAGGGGACAGACAGGAAGTGACACTGGACTAAATAACTTTAAGGCCCATTCCCAGTGACCCACTTCCTCTAGCTAGGCTCTACTTGCCCAAAAGGGCCACCAGCTGGAGACCAAGTGTTCAAATACATGTGCCTGTGGGGAACATTTCATATTCAAACCAGAGCACACACCTATACCACCTACTGCTTCTACTATGTCAATAAAATTGTGTAACAATTTATTAAGTTGATATTCAGTGTTTATAATATGTTAATGTATGCACTGTCACCTGGGTCAGGAGGCTGTAAATACTTGTTCTTTGCAGAACAAAGTATTTTTGGTTTTTGATTTTTCCAGACAGGGTTTCTCTGTGTAGCCCTGGCTGTCCTGGAACTCACTCTGTAGACCAGGCTGGCCTTGAACTCAGAAGTCCGCCTGCCTCTGCCTCCCAAGTACTGGGATTAAAGGCGTGCGCCACCAGTGACTGGCTAAGTTTTGTTTTCTTTAGAGTTAATATTTATCTTTCCCTATTTTTGTTTGTTGCCCTTCCTACCTACATAGTCTAGATTGACTCCAGAAGCAGTGAGTGTTTCTCCTGAATGCATGCAAACAAACCCCTCAAATTTCTTGATTTTTAATTGGAGACCCTCATCCCAGAATCCTGTTCCTGCCCTGGCTGTCAGGGTACCACTCCAGGCTACTGGTTGGTCCTCTGAATACTACATACTGATTTTTTGGGCCCTGAATGTCTCTCAGAGGCCCATGTGTTAAAGATCTGGTCCCTAAGATAGTGTTTTTGGGAGGTGACAAAACTTTAAGAGGTGAGGCCCAGTGAGCCATCCTTAGAACACTAAAGGTATCCTCTTTAATAGGATTGTGGGACCCCAACCTCTTCCTTCTCTTTCTTGCTCCCTCCCAGGCTATGATGTAAGCAGCTTTGCTCTAACACCTCCATCCCCCATGATGTGTTTGTTGCCTTACTCCAGACCTAAAACAGAGCTAACTGGTCATGAACTGCATTCTCCAACACAGGGAACCAAAACTAACCTTTTCTCTTTATAAGGTGGTTTTCTCAGATATTTTGTTATAGTGCTGGAAAGAAAAACATCACACTTTTCACATTCAGATCAATTATCTACTGCTTTGTAAGAAAAAATCATCTCAAAACTTAGTGGCTTAAAATGGCAAGGATCGTTTATTTACTCTGCCTTCAAGGCAGCACCTCTGTTTCCTGTACGGTAGCTTTGTGGGCAATGGCATGTGCTATCCTGAATATAGAACTCTGCATTCAATTTCTTCGGGAAGTGAGTCCCGGATCAGATGGTTTGGGAAGAAGAGACACGGTGACTTGGCTAGGAGGGGTGGCAGAGTCTTCTATGGCTTTTTGAAGACTATAAACAATCTGGTTTCTAACCCTTCTAAGAATTCTGTGCCTTGTGAGCCCTCTGTCTCTCAGGGATTCTGCTTGCTAAGTTGGCTTGTTTCTTGCCATTTCCAAGCCTATTGTCACTCAGTGTCTTAGTTTCATCTCTATTGCTGTGATAAAACACTCTGGAAAAAAGCAACTTAGGAAAATTGTTTGACTGACAGTTCTAGGTGACAATCTATCACTGTAGGGAACTCAAGGCACAGCTTTCTCTTCTCTTATATTGTTCAGGAATCCCTGCCTAGGGAATGGTGCGACCCACAGTGGGCTGAGTCTTCCTGAACCAGTTATCAAGATAACTGTCCACAGACAGGCCCACAGCCCAACCTGATCTAGGTCATTCTTCACCAAGACTCTTCCCAGGTGATTCTAGGTTGTGCCAGGGTGACAGATCCTAGCATTTTCCTTTCTTTCTGCTTTTTACTGTTGTTTATTTTTTGTTCGGAGGATTGGTTGTTGTGCTGACAATGGAACCCAGGGCTTGAAGCATACTAGGCCAATACCCTACCATCAAGTTTCATCCTTGGCCTCAGCTTCCAGAATTTTCCAGGTGTTGGTCTGTTAAGTCAGTTACCTTTTGTCTGTTTGCTCTATGGTTGCCAAAATGTTAATGATATCTTTCACTGACTGCATTTTTCTCTCTCACTTTTTATTTCTGCCCTAATGTATTTAGAACCGGAAAAAAAATCCCATTACTGCCATTTTAAAGAGAGCTGTGGGGCGTAAGATGGGGGCACATAAGTGCTCAATATCCCATGGCTAATTGGAAATTATCTATCCTTTTTTTTTTCATTCAATAACTGTTGAGATGCTCCCAGCAAGAGGAACTGTGTCTGTCATTCCTTGGGTAGCTTTCCACAGCAAATACAAATCTGCATCAAATTCTAGACAAGAGGACAATGATGAGCCGGCTATGCAAGGGGGCATTGAGAAAGATGTTAAACTCCATTCTCCTCTAACGTGTCCTGCTTTGATGATGGCTGCTGCCCTTGCAAATGTCAGGCCAACCCCAAACAATTCCTTGAGTCGTAGTCATACCTTTGCTGGTATGGCTGGTGTGTGTGTGTGTGTGTGTGTGTGTGTGTGTGTGTGCGTGTGCGTGCGTGTGTGCATGCGTGTCTGTGTGTGTGGGGGGGGTCATTCAGCTTTTCTTTTAAATCTCTCTCCCTGCTGATTATAAGATACAAAGAAATAGACTAGTGTGACACCTCTATGGATAAAGGAACTTGCTGCCAAGCCTGACGACTTGAGTTTGATCCTAGAACCCACATGGTAGAGAGAGACAACTAAGTGCCACAAATGTCCTCTGACCTTCACACACACACACACACACACACACACACACACACACACACACTATGACACACATACCCCTCCCCATAAGCAAACAAACAAGATACAAGGAAGTACTAACAGCTTTGCAAGCTGCACTTAAATAAATCTGCTTTGGAGTCCCTTCTGGAAGACATGCTTATCACTCTGGATATGTGTTGGGAGGGCACAGTGGATGGGTTATTTAACCCAAGTGGACCCAAGAAGGACCATGGAGACACAAACAGGCAAGAAAGGGACAAACTGACAAGTATAGGAGCTAGAACCTGGTTAGGTACTGCAGGGACCCCAAAACACCAGATCCAAAAATGTTCTTTCCTGAGGCCAGGAACATCAGAAGAAAGGTCTGATTCTTGGATCCAGTTACTTCTGACTCCTGCCTGGAAGCTATAGGGAGAACTGACTGAAAGTGAGGAGGGGAAACTGCCCCACCTTGTGGTTATGCCAACAGAACTGACCAGTTCATTCCTCCCCACGGATCACCCAAGACTAGCAGCTGGGTGGTGGTTACTCCATGCTTGCTACACAGGCGTCCTGTCTTCTCTCATTTAAGTTCCCACCAATGACATCTATAAAACAAAGCAACATAAAACTTCTAAACTCACCAACACTCTGTGTCTGTAAGTTTCATTCTCTGAATTCATGAGGAAACTGGAAAAGCCTAGGTGGCTTTGGTGACTGTTGAGTTTTCCAGAGCCCTAGGTCCCCAAGCTAAGCCCACCTGAAAAGAGAGTAAAGTCTTTCATCAAATTCAAAGATACCTCCAAAATTCCCATATCAACATCAATCGACAAAGCAAATGTAGGCTAGAGAGATGGCTCAGCAGTTCTGAGTACTGTTCTTGCAGAGGATGAGGTCGGCTCCCAGGATTCCCAGCAGGCAGCTCGAAACCACCTAGAACTCCAACGGCAGGGCTATCTTGGCTCCTGTGCTCATGTGTATACTCCCACACAGAGAAATTCACGTATATACATGTAATTAAAAATAAAATATCATAAAACCCAACAAACATGCGTTTACTTTTTCATGTCTGTCTTCTCTCACTGAATAAGGTATCTGGAAACTTCGCCAATATTTCTGAAGTCATTGCTTCTTTTTTTTTTAATCACAGTGCAATTTCAGTTTTTTTTTTTTTCTTTAAGGAACAAGGTCTTTTCCTTGAAAACTTTCCAGATCTGACTTGCCTAAGAGAAGCAGAGATGTAAAATGCAAACAGAAAGGGTCCATGAAGCCTGTGACTCAGGAGGCTGGAAGCCAGAGGACTGCATGCAGAATACTCAGATCTCTTGTCATGTCCCTCACCCACCTTGTGACCGTGACCAAACGCAGCCTTGCCTTAACTGCAGCAAGGACCAGCCTTTCCTTGACCCTTTTCTAAGGTCTGCCCCTGGAGCAGAAGTCCACATAAAGGCCAGGATTCTGCTGTGCTCACTGAAGAAAGAGCTGACTTCCCCATTTGGCATGGAAAATTGCTGTATTCTGAATGTCTGTGTTCCCTATAAGCTCCTGCCGGAAAAACCTGACCCTCGAAAGGATGGATTCGGAGGTGGAGCTGTTGTGAGATTGGGTCAAGTGGTGAATGGCATCAGTGACCTTATAAGATGGGAGGTGTGTGTGTGTGTGTGTGTGTGTGTGTGTGTGTGTGTGTGTGTGAATGAAAGAACACAGGGAGAAGTTAGTCATTTGCAAGCCAGGAAGAATCCTCAGTATGAACGAACTCTGCCAGTATCTTGAGCTTAGGCTCTTAGCCTGTTGAACTGTGAGAAATAAATACCTTTCTGTTAGTTAAACTTACCGGTCTATGATATTTTGTTACAGTCTCAACTGAGTAACCCAAAACACCATTGTACCATGTTTATACTGCTCATCAGTCTATCTCTTGCAACAGACAGTCCAGATTGATTGCCTTGCTGTATAAGCAAACACCTCCAAATCTAGTGACTTCAAACAGCATCATTGAGTTAGAAGAGCATGCCCTGCACTTGGGGACAAGGTTCATGAGGCAGCCTGATGCCGCCCAAGAATATCTGGAACTCAGCTTGGAGGATACAAAAACTGTTGCTGGAATGACTTGAGGGCTTGCACACTTACCATTGTGTGACTGATGTTGGCCATCTTCTAGGACACCTAAGAGTGGCCTCGTCATACAAGCTAGTGAGAGCTACCTCAAAGCATGGCTGCTGAGTTTCAAGTGTGGAGATCTCAAGAGAAAGAGGCAAAGGTGTAGTCACCTTATCTCTTTCCTGCCATGCTAGAGATGGGACAGAGGGCCTCCCACACTCTGAGTACAGGGCTTTGAAGCCTGGCACTGCCTGAGCACCTAGGGCCTTGTGTTCTGGTAATACCAGATCCTTGACTACACCACAGAAAAGAATTTCAGTGAGGTGGAGTGAAGCAGTTAGCAAGTTTGCTAGGGAGAGATAAAGAGACTTACATACTTCAGACTTAAGTGTGGGTACTTAGAGATTTAAGGGATGTCGCACACATCCAAGTTTAGAGAGAGAGAGACTAAAGAAGGGACAGCACCCACCTCTGAAATACAAGCGTCTCAAGAGAGTAGCATGCTTTGATGTCTTTGTAATGGCTGTATAGGTGCATCCGTGTCCTTTAACGTTATTGCTTGAAGGATGCAATTTACAATAAGGTTTAGCGATTAGATTTTTAAGTTGTGTATATGTGTCTGTCTGTGTCTAAGCATGTACACCGGGACACAAGTGCCCACAGAGGCCAGGTGAACCGGGTGCTCCTGGAGTTAGAACTAGAAGTCGTTGTAAGCCCCTAGTATGGTTGCTGGGAACTGAACTCAGGTCCTCTGGAGGAGTAGTGCATGTTCTTAACTGATGGGCCTCCAGCCCCTACTCTTGAACTTTGGGGGAAAAATATTATATTTACTTAGTATGTGTGTACACGAGTGTGGGAGTGCACATGACTCCTGTGGAGGTCAGAGCTTACTTGCAGAAGTCTGTTCCCTCCTTTTACTCTGCAGGTCCTGGGGATCAACTCTTTGAGGCTTGGCAGCACGCACCTTTTCCCACTGAGCTATCTCTCCAGCCTCATTTATTGTTAGAAGATGATTGTAGGAGGTTGAGTTTAGGAACGAGTGAAGAGAGCTGATCCAGTTCTGATCAAGGTCGTAGACACGCTGGCCCTGAGTGCTCAAGTGCATTGCATTAGTGGTTTGTAACCTTCCTCTTTGAGATGTCTTTGGAAAAAGAAGAGTCTCCGTGGATTGCAACTTTAATTTTTTCAATGTCTACTTTTAATGATGGTTCTTAAACACTTTAACCTCCCTTCTAGCCCACCACCCACCAGAGGTAGTGAAAAAAGAAAGGATATGGGGGAAGTAGACCTGTTTAGAAATGGTTCTTTAGAGCAACTCCCATCTATGTTGTCTGGAAATCCACAGTTCAGTTCATAGATTCACAGAGGCAGCTCGATCCACTCGCAAATACTTCACGGATATATCAGCAGTCCAATTTGGGAGGGTCTGGATAGCAAACATAAATTGGCAGCAGTGACACTACCTAGCAGAGTCAACAGCAGGAGGGACCAGCAGGAATGCCAGGAGTTCTCAGCTGTGCCTCTCTCAGTGAAACGAAGATCATCGAAGACTTGAGACCAACAAGCATTGCACAGCTAACTCTATAAGCAATCCTAGCTCAGCCTCTGTCACTGTGGATCTTGCCTCAGCACCTGCATCTGTCTCAGCTGACATCACTCTGCCAAGTCCGCAAAAGTGACAAGAAACTACAACACACCACTAAAAGTTTCTTTTATTTATTTATTTTTTATGTATATGAGTACACTGCCACTCTCTTCAGACACACCAGAAAAGGGCATGAGATCCCATTGCAGATGGTTGTGAGCCACCATGTGGTTGCTGGGAATTGAACTCAGGACCTCTGGAAGAGCACTCAGAACTCTTAACCACGGAGCCATCTCTCCAGCTCCAAAAGTTTCTTGATACATTTCTCTCTATAAAGTCCTGGCAAATATAGCTCAACTACATGATTTGATAGAGATACATGCATGTCATTAGAAAAAAAAATCCTTCATCACATGTTTTTTCACATGCTTACTTTAACAAAACATCCTTTTACCTGTGCTTGTTTCAATTCCTTCAGGAGTCTGCCTTAGCCTTTCACCTATGTCTACTTCAGAAAAACACTCCTTCATGTGTTTGCCGCAACGAAACACCATGCAACACAACTGACTTTCTAAAGAACCCTTAAGTTTCCACTTCAACGGGTGACTTTGACTTGGGCATTTGTATTGAAACTTCTGACTGAGATCCCAGAGTCAAGGGACACTTTCTGCTTCCACACCCTTAATTTTCCCTGTCCTTTTCCTGCCTACATACTACTAAGTTGCCGCTCAGCCCTAAACCCTTGACTTGTTTTGTAATTGCTACAGAAGAAGAAACATAACAAAGGAAGGGTTTGTCATGGCTGACAGTTTGAGGAGTTTGGTGTAGTGGGAAGTCAAGGCAGTATGTGGCTTCATAATGGCTTCATGCATATGAGACCCTTCTTTCTGTCACACCTCAGGCAGAGCAGGAAGCAGAAGAGGGACAGGAAGTGGGGCCAGGCTATAAATCTTAAGGCCAGCTGCCCAGCAGTCTACTTCCTCCACATAAACTTCTCCTCATAAAAGTTCCACAGCCATGTGGTGAAAGGAGAGAACCGGCTCGTGCCAGTTATCCTCTGAATTGAATATTTTAGGGATCAAAAATAATTTTTAAGTTATCTTTTTTAAAAACAAGTTACAAAATAGAAATGTATAGAATGTGTAGAAATGCATCTCCTGCAACATAGAAACCTTCATGAGGAGCTGAAGATCCAAAGAAAATGTTAAAATTGATGCTTTTATACTGGGCTTGATAAAGGATGGAAAATGGGGAGCAAATGTCTTAGAACAAAGCAGTGTCACCTGTGGATATGGCAGCAAGTCCTGTTCCTCTGGAGTCCTCTTGGTGGCCCTCCATCTTGAGAGATAAAAGGGGATGGATGGGTCCTGTCCTGGGTGACTCGGAGGAGCATCTCCCACCTGAGGGTCTTGTGCTGTAGGGTCACAAAAGAGTTCAGAGTCTTTCCTGCACTCAGCATGTCTCAACTTAAAAACCTATGCTAAGACGTCGTCCATCGTGCTGAATCCTTCTGAGAAATATACACTTGAGGGTGAAGGGATAGATGGCTGGGCCGTTAAGACCGTGTGCTGCTCTTGCAGAGGAACCAAGTTTGGTTCCTAGCACACATGTCAGATGGCTCACAACCGGTTATAACTTCAGCTCCAGGGAATGCAACAACTTCTTGTGACCTCCGAGGGCACTGGCATGCCCGTACACACACATACACATGCATAAATAGATATTTGGAAAAAAAGATGCATGTGATTATGGGGCCCAGGAAGCTTGAAGCTGGCTGGGCAAGTTGTAGGCCAGGAGCTCAGACAGGAGCTGGTGCTGCAGTGTCATAGGGTCAGCTGGGAGAGTCTGACAGGAGTTAAAATGGGAGGCGGGGGGTCTCACTGTGTGTTCTAGGCTATCCTCAAACTCATGATTCTTTTGCTTCAATCTGCAGAGTGGCTAGAATTTTAAGCATGTGTCACCGCATCAGCCTGATGTTATTATAATCATGATTCTGAAATGTACAGTACAGCCTGCAGGCTGGCGACTCAGTCATGGCTTGGAAGTTTGTCTTGAGGGAGAATTCTTGCTTCTTTGGGCAAAGCTCTGAATTGCTCAGGGGAGGTCCACCCACATTGTGAAGGGTGGTCTCTTAGGACAGGTTGTTCATTGCCTATAAACAAAAATGACATACAGAAAGTGCCTTCACCCACACAGCTGGGAGTACTGTTGGAACACACAGCCTGGCTCTGCAATCCTAGCCAAATGGCCATGTGAGATCCAGGAAACTCATTCACCCAGTCTGAATCAGCTTTTCTCCTCCCAAGGCTGCTGGAGAGTAACACGAGAAGCCGCCTGTGCTTCTGTCATAGTGTCCTCATGAGTCTGGGTTGCACAGATTGACTCACCAGGGTTGGGCTATGAAGCGTCTTGATTTCATGTTGTCCACCTGTCCTGCTTTCCCCTCAGAGCCTTTCTGTGAACTGGCTCTATGCAGGCCTCATGTGGCAAAGAACGGATGTTTCCTGCTAACAGCTGGTGTGTGAATGATGCTGGCTGTGCACGCCCCCCCCCCCCCCCCCCCCCCGGGGGGGGAAGGGGGGCGGGCCCCCCCCCCCCCCCCCCCCCCCCCACACACACACAGAGCCAGCTAGCTAAGCCCCACCTAGGCTCCTGAGCCAAGGAAAGTGGAGAATGACAGGCAGGCACTTGTTTCCTAAACAGCCAAATCTGGAGCTAACTGGAACGGTGAGATGGATAAGTATCACATCCTGTGGACGGGAAGGCCTACGCAGACCCTAGCACACTGCAGATGTGCGTATTGGCTATTTCTCTGATTGTTGTGACCAAATACCTGGCAAGAAGCAACCTATGGGAGGATGGTGGCAGGAAAGATATAGTGGCAGGAATGTGAATGGTCAGTCACATGGAGTCCACAGTCAGAAATCAGACAGTGGAAAGGAAGTGAGGCTGGGCTGTCAAGCCTCAGAGCCCACCCTCCCCACCCCCAGTTATTCACCTCCTGCAGCAAGGCCCCACCTTTTAAAGGATCCTTATCCTTCCAAAACAGCACCACCAGCTGGGGACCAAGTCCATAGGGGACAGTTCACATATAAACCACCACAGCATTTAATATGTGTGACTGGAATTTGACTCTAACCGAGTAATGGCTTTGTTGAAAGGCCTCCCCCGAGAGGACTTGTATTTTCATGAAGATTCTACCCTAAGGGGATCATTTTGTCATGGGAAAATTTCCCAGCAGAGCCATGGGAGGAAGGGTATGCTTGAGACCACGTGGGGCCACATAGTAATAGTTCTGGGCAAGGCACGCAGAGGGCAGAGAGACAGGGAGGGAGGGGGAGTAAAGGAGGGAGGGAGAGAGGGAGGGAGGAAGAGAGAGAGAGAGAGAGAGAGAGAGAGAGAGAGAGAGAGAGAGAGAGAGAGAGAGGTTGTGTCTGATGTAGTTTCCAGAATCTTCCTTCCTTGGGAAAGGATCTATAGTGACAAGGACACTTGGGGAGCACTCACAAGAGTTATATAGAGGAGCAAAGGCCTCAGAGCATTTATGGGTCACTGAAGGGCTTGGTAAATATTTATAGCAATGTGAGTAATCTTCCAAGAGATCCCAGAGTGCTGCAAACTAGGCAAATGATACCAGAAGAGTGGAGAGGTCAGGGGAAGGGACACCAGAACTTTGTCATGAAGATGGATGGGCATTAACTGGGTGATAAACGAAAGGAAAGGCTTTGCAGTTGGAAGGAAGAGATCCCACAATGGGAGGCGGCATGACATGTCTGAGGACTGACTAGATTATTCGTGTGTGATTCTAAGAGTGTGGCAGACTACAGGAGGACATTGGAAGGAGACAGGCCAAGGGAGTCAGCAGAGAACAGACTGACGGGAGATTGTAGCCATAGTGGGGATTTGGATCTTTACACAGGGAGCAAAGGAAGTCCACCGGAGAGTCTATTTCTTATTTTTATTTCTTTGATCCCAGAGCCCCATATGTGCTCTGCAAGCACTCTAGGCCCACAAGCCCCACTGGAGGATTTAAGTGTGGTCAGATTTCTGTTAAGTGGTCGTTCTGAATTAGTAGAGGGAGAGACAGAAGTGGGTACTGCAGTAGTCTAGGCAAGTGGATCTAACCATCTTACAACACAGTACAAACTATAGAGCAGAAAGAAATATGGGAGGCATTAGACTGATGCAAAATGTCACTCATCTCCCAGTGAGGACGAGTGCTAGCAAACATGATGGAATGGATGAAGGGCTCTCTAACAGGCCCAAGCCTGGCAAACATGGATGTTCTCCTTCCTTCCCCCTCCCTTGCTAAACCTTTAGATTCCATTCCTAAAGCTAACCAACCACCAAGGTTTATTTCCTTGTTTGGCCATGTCCTTATACCTGACTAACTAAAACTTCAAGGTCCAACTATCAAAACACCAAGGTCCAATCAAAACTCGTTTAGCTAAACCTGATAACCTGTCCAATCAGGACTTACTCACCCTAACACAGACTCCCCCTTTTCTCCTTAAAAAAATCAGACCTGCAGAGACACCTGCTGCTATCTTTGTCCAATAAATACAGAGGCAGAGCCCCACAGTGCTCCTTCCAGGGTAATAAATCTTTGTGTTGAGAATTTGGTGTCTGGGTGTGTTCTGTGCCAACTCCCAGCCCCTACAATGGAGATACCTAATTAGATTTGACTTCTAATTCTGACCATGCTTCTTACCATGTGTTTCTATGGGCTGTGGTGAGCCTCTCTGCATTTCAGAGTCCTTGTATAACTAGTAAGGAGAACTGGTACAGCAGCACACACCTACAGTCCCAGCAGGCAGGAGGTTGGGCAAGGATAGTGGTAGGTCTGACATTTCTCCCAGGTAACTAACAGATTTATTGACGACAATGACCAGTCAAGACCAGTCTGGGTTACATAGTGAAACCTTGATTCAAAAACAAGCAAGAAAGAAGAAGAGAGAGAAGGAGTAGGAAAGAAAGAGGGACAAAGGAGAGAGGGATGGGAAAGACAGAGAAGGAAGAAGGGAGGGAGAGGAGGGAAGAAGAAAGGAAGGAACAAACAAAGGTCTATCTAGCTGGGTTGTTGTGTAGGACTCCTGGAAAGAGCCCAGCATAGAGTCCAGCACAGTGTGGGAAATTAAGGCCAACAATAGCCTGTTCCATTTTTGTTACAAGTGACAAAATCAATACACATTTCTGGTACTCTTTGTGCATATTTGATCCTGCCATAGAAATCAAGACAAGTGGGGCCACTAAATATTGTCATCAATAAATCTGTTAGTTACCTGGGAGAAATGTCAGACCTACATGGAGGGCCTAGCTGTGAACACTGATGGAGTGGAAGGGTCACGAGAGTCCTAATAGACTTGAGGTACTAAATATATGACACACAAAATATTTACAAGGTACCAAATGTATTTAAGGCACTGAGGCACCAAATATTCATGATAAACTAAATATATATGAGTCACTCAATATCCATCCCCACCCCCATTGGTGACACTTATTCTACCCCCAGGTTTCCTCCGCCCAAGAATCACTGGCTGCTCCTTAGGGGTGTTGGTATATACTGTCGTGGCCACGCAGCCTAGTTCTGCATCTCTCCCACTGAGCTCATGTGTACCGTTGGCCACGAGCATCTTCCAAATGTCCTCAGACTTCAGACGTCAGTACTGACGTCATAGACACGCTCAGTGGGGAGGCAAACAGCTGCAGCAGAGGGAAGCAGGGATTACATCCTGCCCCAGGATTCAGCCACTGTGTTTCTGCCTGTGGGTTCCCACCTCCGGCGCGTGACGCTTTCAATCAATTTTACCCACAGCGATTGAGGTTTTTACCTTCCTGATTTGCAAACCTTTCTCTTCTGGGCTTTCTAGGTTAGCTTGCCTGGGAGTCTCCTCGGAGGCCATTGTAGCATGGAGGTGAGTTCCCATGTGATAACTGAGTCACCATGGAGAAGAAAACCCTGCTGCTGCCACGGCAGACGCGGCATTGTTCTGAACAAGTGAGGCGTTGCAGTTGGAAGCAGAGAAGAGGAGTCCTGGCTCCCAGCAAGCCAGCTCACGAACGCTGGGCTACTCCACTACTATGGGGACTTGGAGAGAAGTCAAGGTGACCAAGAGCTGTGCGATGGTGCAGAGAATTGAAGAGTGTCGGTTGTGGATGACAGTGAACTCATTCAAAACCTGCTGTAGGCAACGGCTTAAGTGTACTGTCAAATTTCCTACTGTTGTATGAGACTTTTAATCCATTCAAATAGAGTTGACA
>JANHMN010000005.1:113745410-113755410 GCA_030674055.1 Rhabdomys pumilio | reverse complement strand
TAAAAAAAAAGTTATCCAGAACCATCTAGATGGCTCAGTAGGTAAAGGTGATTTCTGCCAAACCCAGGGACCTGAGTTCCATTTCTGGGACCTATATTATGGAAGGAGAGAGCCAATTCCTGTAGGTTATCCTCTGGCTTCTACATACACATCATAGCACACACACACACACACACACACACACACACACACACACACTCAGGGAGGATGTGAATAAATGTGGCATAACATGTCTTTAATGCCAGTATTCAGGAGGCAGAGGCAGGAGAATCTCTGTGCTCAACACCAGCCTGGTCTACAGAGTGAGTTCCAGGACAGTCAGAACTCATAGTGAGACCCTGTCTCAATAAACAAACAAGCAAACAATTTAGTTTTGAAATTCCTTCCTTCCTTCCTTCCTTCCTTTTTTTGTCTTCACTTCTGTGCTGGGGATGAAGCACAAGACTCTTGCAGGCTAGGCAAGAACTCTACCACCAAGTTACTTTCAGAGTGAAGCGATTTATTTTTAAAGCAACATAAAATTAACTAAGAAAGGGGACTCAGTAGAGATGGGACATTTTACGAAGTATGTCTATGCCCAATCAGAAACTTTGATTTGAAGCCGGTGCTATAGCTCAGTGGGAAAGTACTTATGCAACACGTGCGGAGCCCTGGGTTCAATTCCTACTGAGGAAAACCAATAAAGTCTTGTTTGGGGTTTAAGTTACTTACAGACAGTTCATAACTTGCAGATAAACCCATGACCAAGACTCACAGTCAAGATTGTTTCCTTAGGCCTGCACTAAGGGTGCTGTCCATTTTGTTATACCATATGGAGGTATTTATCTAAAACATTAAGTGTTCAGAAATTTGGATTCCTTGTGTCTAAAGTTGGGATCAGACTTGTATTTTCAAATTTTATCTTATTTTTAATTATATGTGTCTGTGTATAGCTAGGTGACTGAGGAGGTCAGAATAGGACATTGGATCCCTTCGAGCTGGAGTTATAGTTATTTTGGATCACCTGACTTGGGTGCTGGGAACTGAGCTTGCGTCTTCTGCAAGAGCAACAAGCGTTCTTAACCGCCAAGCTGTGTGTCTCCAGCCTGGGCCTTGCATTTTAAACAACTTCTTCCCCTATTTTTTTGCAGACTTGAGAAATAGTTTTACACACAGTTGGAGGCGCATCGATCACTACTGCTGTGTAACAAATAACCCCAGATTTCTTGGCTTAAAATAACCATCATTGTATCCTGTTTATGGATCCTGTTAGGAATTTGAAAAAAAAACACTTTAATATATGGAGGCTCCATTGGAAAGACATGAGGGCTTGGAGCTGTAATCCTCTGAAAACTCAGTCAGTAGTGAGTGCTGGCTGTTGACTGGGCCTTTGGCTGAGGCTCTTCAGTGGGATATCTACCTGTGGGCCTCTTCGCATGTCTTGAGCTTCCTCACAGCTCATCAGATTCTAGGAGTGAAATTCAGAAGGACCAGAAGAAAATTAGCAAAAATCTCTGGACCAAGCCTCAGAAGCCATGTGGTACCACATCTGCTGGAGTCATAGACCATTGGTACCATAGTCTTCTTTGGGAAACATCACCTTCTGTGGATGAAGCTGGGTATATACCGAAGAACTCTGGAAAATGCTCTGTCCTCAACTTGAATGGAACAAAACCCTCATCTCTCACATGTTTTACTTGTTGGCTTGTGTGTGTGTGTGTGTGTGTGTGTGTGTGTGTGTGTGTGTGTGTGTGTAGGGGTAGGAATACAACCCAGGTCCTCACACAAGCTGGCAAGAGCTCTCCTACTCTCCATCCGTAAGGTTGACCATTTTCATTAACTAATACATTACTTTTTCCTTAGGTATCTACTATTATTATTATTGTGTATGGATGCACATGTCTGGGCACACATGTATGTGAGGGTGGACATGTGTACACATGAACGTAGAGGTCAAAGGACAACCTTGAGCATCATTCCTTGGGTATTCCCTATTAGTCTCAGCACCGGGATTACAGGGTGCACCACCATGTCCAGTTTTTAAAATGTGACTTCTGGGGATTGAACTTGTGTGATACTTACATCCATGTGCACTGAGTGGTTACTTAACCACCATCTCCCCAAATCAGACATGGGACCTGTGGTGGTTTGAATAGGGTATGGCCCCCATAGATTCATGTGTTTCAATACTTGGCCATAGAGAATGGCACTATTAGGAGGTGTGGCCTTGTTAGAAGAAGTGTGTCACTGTGGGGGAAGGCTTGGAGGTCTCCTGTGCTCAAGCTATGACCAGTGCAGCATGCAGTCTCCTTCTGCTGCCTAGGAATCAAGATGTAGAACTCTCAGCTCCTTCTCCAGCACCATGTCTGCCTGGATGCTGCCATGCTTCCCTCCATGATGATAATGGACTGAACCTCTGAACCTGTGAGTCAGCCCCAATTAAATGTTGTCCTATATAAGAGTTGCCTTAGTTATGGTGTCTCTTCACAGCAATAAAATCCTAACTAAGACAGGAATATTTTTGTATCTCCTCCAGGAAGCACAAGTGTGACTTTGGTCCTGAACCTGCCAATTCAGATGTGGGAGAAACCTGTGGCTAGGATTGTGTGGGGGTTGTCTTTCACTGCATTCAGAATGTTATTTTATTTTAATTGTGTGTGTGGTGCCTGCACGTGAGTGTGTGTGTTACACACACTTTTGGAGACCGTAGGAGGATGTCAGGTATCTTCTTCCACAAAACTTTACTGCCACTTTACTTCCACTTTACTGCCTTGATGCAGGGTCTCTTCCCAAATCTGAAGCCTGCTATTTCAGCTAAGCTAGTTGGCTGCCTGCTCCTGCTGCTCCCAATGCCGGGACTGCAGGCCCATGTAGCCAGCTGGGCTTTCTACATGAGTGCTAGAGACTTGAACTCAGGTTTTCAAGTTTGCATGGCAGATGCTCTTAGCCACTGAGCTATCAGAATATTAAACAGCACCTCCCATGTGGTCTTTGTACCAGCTTAGAACAACCACCAAGTCTTTCCTCCCTCCACTGCACAGCAAGCACACAGAAATCTAGGGCGTCTCTTTCCTTCTCCTTTCTTTCTTCTCTTTTCTCTTCTTTTCTTTTCTTTCCTCTCTCTCTCAGATTTACTTTATGTGCATGAATATTTTGCCTGCATGTTATGTATACATACCACATGTATGCCTGGTATCTATCAAGGTCAGAAGTGTAGAATTAAATATCTAGTTAATAAATCCCTGTGGTGGGCTCGATACTTGCCTCAGTGGTTTGTGTTCCCAAATGAAAGACACACACACACACACACACACACACACACACACACACACTTACTTTATATTTTAATATGCCTTAGGCAGCACAATAGCTGGGCCACTACCTAACCTCCACTACCACCTGCCAATAATTCTGAGTCGCTACTTACTAAATTCTGTGTTCTATCTTGGCTGCTCTGGACCCAGAGGGCTGCCCAATTGGGCTGTGCTCTCCCAGTTCCTTCACGTGGCGACTATGCCTCTCTGTCCTGCATTCCTCCCAGGCAAGGCGTGTCTTTTCTCCTCCATACTCTCCCACATCTTGGATTCCCCTGCCATTCCCAAAACAGGCAATCCTGAGCCCCACCTGTGTCTTTTCTCCCCAGTTATTGGCTACTGGGATCTTTACCGATAAGAATTAACTGGGGACAGGGTCCCTCAGTGTCTTCCCTGTAGACAATTTTGATGTCCCAACTTAACAACTTAACATTAGAATATAAGCACCATCAGGTCAAACCCACTACACCTGGAGAACTGGAGTTCCCAATGGTTGTGAGTCACCATGTAGGTGCTGGGAACTGAACTAGAATCGTCTGTAAGAGCAGCAAGTGCTCTTACCACTGACTCATCTCTCCAGCCCCATTCCTTTTCTTCTTTTTACTGTCAGCAGTGGTCTTGGCTGTAGATTTTCATCTTGGCCATGAGTGAAGCCATGGTGCTAGTTCCTGGCAATGCTGTTCCCTGGCTGAGAGCGGGGCCTCACCTATGTTTGGCCTCTTCCCACTGCCTGCACAGGCCCACATTGGCAGGGTTGACAAAGCACTACCCGGCTGGGACCCCTTTCTCCAGATTCAAAGTCACCTAGTGCCGGTACCAGTGTTGGCCTCAGAGGCCTTCTTCATCTGATCTTCCAGTAGAGAGGGCGGGACAAGCCCAAGTGACCCATTTGAAGCTGTGTGGTTGGGCCAATTGAACAGTTTCTGACCCTGAAGGAGGACAAACCCTTCATGTTTCTAATCAGGGACATGCATGTCTCACCTGTCCTTTGGCTACGCACCCCACTTTTCTCTCTTCCCCAAAGCCTCTGGATGTGTCGCTCCCACTGGAACAGACATGCAATCTGTTAAGCTCCTTCGGGGGAGCCCTTCTGCCTGTAGCTGTCCTGGTTCAAGTTGTTCTTTAAATAATGTATGAATCTGACTGTTTCCTATAATAAATGCTGTGGTAGCGTTGTTAACAAAATCTTAGGGGGAGGAATGTGAAGATTATTATTATTTGGGGGAGTGTTTATTTTTTTCAGTGCTGGGCATCAGAACTCAGGGCTTCATACATGTTGCAAGTGTTTCTACCACTTAGCTACACTCCCACCTTTGCTTTTTGAGACAAGGTCTCATCATATAGCCCGAGCTGGCCCCAGGGCTCCCTATAAAGCCCAAGCTGGCTTCAACTCATGATCCTCCTACCTCAACCTCCCAGGTGCTAGGCTTACAGGCATCCACTAGGACATTCTGGCCTAGGTTTCTTTTACATGGTTAAGACAAAAGCCTCTGGTGTGATAGAGGGACAGTTAGGGCAAGACTGGACATGGGCCCAGAGCAGATTTAAACAAGTCTATGAATCCCATTGAGAAGTAGCAAACATGTCCTCTGCCCAGGAGTCTGAGATGGCCTGGTGGTACACTTTACTAAACAGAACCTAGTGTGACTGACACTGCGTGATTTCCCAGTCTGTCAGCCAATCCTGTGAGGCGTCCACCTGGGTACCTGGGTCCTTCGCCAGAGACAATATGTGTTCTTATTCCTCTGCCCTCAGCTTCATCACTTTTCATTCCACACAATGCCTGCCTCTCCTTTATTAACTTGTCCTCTATTTTCTTTCCCAAGTGATGCTACTCTTTCTGAAATCTTCTCTGGGGACCCCACATTTGAGAATAGCCCCCAGCTGGATCTACACTCAGCAGCAAAAAAGCGGCAAAGGGAGAGGGGTGCAGGGTCAAAAGGAGGCCGCGTGGGATCTGATTCTTCTAGAAAGAGTGTCACTGGCCTTTCTCACACTGGGTCTTGTCATAGAAATTGCCCCCGACAGAGGTCAGGTGGCCTAACACTGAATTTGGGGGTGGGGTGGGGAACAGCATGAATGGGGCCTTGCATTGGGAAGGGGCCCAGAAGACCCACAGGGCTAATGAAAGCAGCCAGGCATTGTGCAAGGCCTGCAGGACACTAAGGGGGCATGGCAGGGAGGCTGGGAGAGGTCTTAGCCCTGAACAGAAGAATACCCATGGCAAGGAAGGCAGGCATTAACTCCAGCGTGCAGGCCAAGAGGCTGCATTAACTCCTCAAAGGCCACTGAACAGAGCCTGTGATTGACAGCTGGATTCTGTCAATCAGGAGAAGCTGGGGGAGTAAGAGATACAAAAGGACAGAGGTTTGATGGGCTCTGGCGGCTGGGTGGAGTCACAGGGGCCTGCTGATGTATGAGACACTGCTGGGGAGCCCAGGGTGAAAACTGGGATCCTTTGGGCCAGAGTTTATTATCATGATAGGAAGTCTGGTTCTGTAGAGTTTCCTAAAGGGAGCCAGCTTATCAGCCATGCCAGTGTCAGATCCTTGAGCGTGCCCTTGGGAATTGGTGAAGCACTTAGTCACCTGGGCTTGCAAGCTTTGACTTTGTGAGTGAGCTGGGGGAGGGAGGCCCTGCAGGTTTTGTCACAGGAACGTTCAGGGAGGCACAGTGACGGTTTGATTATGCAAAAAAATTTAAAGGACATGATAGATAGGTACACATTAGCTCACCCACAGGTATGATACCTGGGCCTCCCAACAGCATTTTCAAAATAAAGGCCAGACATTCCGTTTTCTGAGTTTCAATATTAATTTAAATTAGATGTACACAGACATTCTAGAAATTGCTCGGAAGATAGAGATCAAAGTTGAGGGTGGGGGAGGGGCACCTCCCGCAGAAAGCCAGTCATTGGAGGCATCATGGCATATTTAGCTCCAGTCTTCTGACTCCGAATCTTTTAAAACATAATTGTGATCAACCGTACACGCAGTTTGGTAATTTGCTCAATGTGGTGATACAAGCATTTTTCATGCTCTTACAAATTCCTGGTAAACATCATTTTTTAATGGCTACGTAATATGGATTGTATTTTCAATTTTCATTACATTTTTGTTTTATCTTCAGCCTGATTGCTTTGAGGGGCCTAATTTCTGCCAGTCCTAATCTGCTTCCCTGTTTATCAGGAGCTGTAGCCCTGCCTCTTTTCTGAGGAAGGGCAGAGAGGGTACAGACAGAAAGGGCTTACAAGCAGGTTAGACAGCAGTGACTCCAGGCACTGGCAAGTCAAAGACAAGGTTAGGGCCAGGCCAGAGCAGGCTTCAGCGTCCTGTGGTCAGTCTCAGGTTCCAACATTCACTCTGTGTGTCCATCAACATACTTACTCTTATGGACGTGAACACAGCCTGTTTAGGATCTCAAAACATGTCCCCCCCCCCATTTTTATAGGACTACGGTGGCAGAAGACAACGGTTCCTCTTAAATAAAGCAGTGACACACAGGGATTGTAACATCCCAGTGGGAGTCAGTAGATGTCACTGTGATAGACACTGACAGGACAAGGTAAGGTGTGAGCATTATTGCAGCTCAGATTTCCAAAAGTCTTAAGTCTACTGTGGTGGGGAAGGCAAACTGGAATTCCTGGCAGCCAGAGCTTGTGGCTAGGGCCCTTCACATTTCCGAAGCAGGCAGGCAGCAGAGAACCGCTGGAATCCAGAAACAGATTTAACTTCAAGGCCCCATCCTTCATGACCTACTTCTACTGGCTAAGCCTCAGTTCCACAGAATTCTACACTCTCCCCAAACGTAGCCAGCAGCTGGAAATCAAGTGTTCAAAGACATAATCCTGTGTGGGTAAGGTTTTGATACTCAAATCATAATAGTAGGGCTGGCAAGATGGCTTGCTGGGTAAGGGTGCTTTCTGCCAAGACTGTATGAGCCAACTTCAAGTCCCAGAACCCACAAGAAGGAAACTAACTTCTGCAAGTTGTCCTTTACCTTGCACACACACGCCCCATAGCATGCCCCCACCCCATAAGTAAATGTTCTCTTTTAAAGAAATCACTTTAGTGTCTACCTTCTCCAGGTTATGAATAGCTGTATAACACCTAAGAACATATCACATCCCCTTCTTAAAAGGGGAATTGGAGTGTGTGTGTGTGTGTGTGTGTGTGTGTGTGTGTGTGTGTGTGTAGGAGGGAAGGCTGATGAGATGGCTCAGCCCTTAAGAACACTGGCTGACCAAAAGCTTAGAATAGCGAAGACTCAACTCACAGACCACATGAAGCTCGTGAAGAAGGAAGACCAAGTGTGGATGCCTCAGTTTTACTTAGAACGAGTGACAAACTTACTCAAGGGAGCAAAAATGGAAACAAAACGTGGGACAGAAACTGAAGGAGGGGCCATCTGGAGACCATTCCACCTGGGTATCCATCCCATGTACAGTCACCTAAGCTAGACACTGATGTGGATGGCTGGAAGTGCATGCTGTCAAGAACATGATATAGCTGTCTCCTTAGAGGTCTGCCAGAGTCTGACACATTCAGAGGCCGATGCTCACAGCTAACCACTGATATGATCAAGGGTTTCCCAATGGAGAAGTTAGAGAGAAGACTCAAGGAGCAGAAAGGGTTTGTGACCCCATGAGGAAAGCAACAATACCAACCAACCAGAGCTCCCCAGGGTCTAAACCACCAGCCTGGGAGCACATAGGGAGGGACCCATGACTCCAGCTGTATATGTAGGGGAGGATGGCCTTGTCGGGCATAGGTGGGAGAGGAGATTCTTGGTCCCATGAAAAACGAACACAGAGTGTGGGGGGCATATGAGGGTGGGGAGAGGGTAGTGGGGGAGGGGGATAGGTGGGGGTACAGCCTCATAGAAGCATGAGGAGGGGGGATGGGATAGGAAGTTTCCAGGTGGTGGGAGGAAGTGGGGTAAGGGGATAAAATCTGAAATGTAAATATAGTACCCAATTTAAAAAAAAAAAAAAGAACACTGGCTGAACGTGCAGAAGACCCAGGTTTGACTGCCAGCACCTCAAGTGGTGGCTCACAAGCATCTGTAAGTTCAATTTCAGGAACTCCAGTACTGTCTTCTGATCTCCTTGGGCACCAGGCATGCATGTGGTGCACAGATATACATGTAGGCAAAACATCCACACATATGAAAGTAACTAAAGGGGGAACGAGGGCCAGGCAAGATGGCTCTGTGGACTTGCCATGAACATGCAGTAAGCTGAGTTTCATCTCTGTAGCCCATATGAAGGTGGAAGGGGGAGAATCCATATCACAGTGTTGTCCCCTCACCTCCACACACAGGCACTTGTGCACTGTATTCACCTACACATGCAAAACAATAGTACTGATTATCATTAAATATTCTTTTTAAAGAAAAATGAAATAATGTCTTTTTCCAATGAACAAATTGTACTAGATGTTTCGTTTATTAGTGGACACACCCAACCTGTGTGTATGTGTGCTTGGGTGTGTGTGCACATGATTGTATATATGCTGGGGACAGTACATTTCCATGGTATATGTGTGAGTGTGAGGAGTGGTCCATAGAGTACATATAAAAGTTAGTGGACAGCCTCCATTTTACCCACCGAACCATCTCTCTAGCCCAATTCTGTGACTTTGAACATACACATAGGTTCTTGCACTCACTATAGTCCAATCAGGACATGAAATAGTTAGTTGAATGATCCCGGAAATTTCTTTGTAATCAAGCACTCACCCCTTGATATCTAATAACTCCTATCCACCCTTCACCATTCTAGTGATGACTTTTCCAGAATGCTATGTGAGATCTTGCAGCATGTAAGACACTGAAAGCTGGCATCTGACCATGATGCCATAGAGATCCATCCCAGGCATGAGGAACTACAGTTGAGCTGCATTGCTGTTGGCTCATTCAGCCATGGAAGGAGAGTTGGGGGCATGTATGGGAAAGTTGCTATGCCCATCTGCAGGCAGATTTTGGTAGATCATACATTTTCATTTCCCATGGGTAAATAAGCCCTGGCTAGGTCATGTGAAAGTAGGACGTGTCACTTTATAAGAAGCTTCCAGAATGTTCAGAGTGGCTGTGCTGTGTTTACATTTCTACTCCCGATGTATGAAAGTTCCAGCTGTTTTACATTCTCATCACCATTTAATATGATCTGTGGCTGTTTTTAATTAACAAATTCTGTTCCTTGATAATTTCATATATATGTGTGTGTACATATATGCTGTATTCTAGCTACTCTCATGTTTTTATGATTTTTAATTTGCATTTGTTTGTTCGTCTGTTTGTGCATTGGAAAGTGCATGGATTATGGCACCTGTTTGGTAGTAAGAGGACAATTTAGGGAAGTTAGCTCTCTCCTTTTAGCATGTGGTTCCAAGGGATCAAACTCAGGTCATGAGGTTTGGCAGCAAGTGCCTTTACCTGCTGAGACAGCTCAGTGGCCCACACTGATGTATTTTGCTTTAGCCACTATGACAGCTATGTTGTATGTCCTCATGGCTCTGATATTCTTTTCCCTAATGGTTAATGATGCCGAACATCTTTTCCTGTTGATTTGCCACCTGGTATCTCCTTCTTGATGAAGTCTCTAAGTCTTTTGACCGTTTTAAATTTGTCTGTTAGGTTTTACTTTTTATCATTTAAATAGTGTGTGTGTGTGTGTGTGTGTGTGTGTGTGTGTGTGTGTGTGTGTG
>JANHMN010000005.1:113709701-113745400 GCA_030674055.1 Rhabdomys pumilio | reverse complement strand
TGTGTGTGTGTGTGTGTGTGTGTGTGTGTGTGTGTGTGTGTGTGTGTTGGGGGCAGATATTGAGTGTTCAGCACTTTTGCTGGGATGAGCATTGAGCATACACTGCAATTTGGCCAGTCCAGGGAGCAAAGTCTTGATTGCATTTTCTGCAGTCTCAGCCCTATGGCTATAAGAGATAAGGGTCTCCTCCCAATACACAGAGAAGCTTTTGGAGCATTTAGGCAACTCTTGAGCTGGGAATTTGGATTTGTGAGCTCATACTTCCTTCTAACACTGTTCAACATTAGGAGAAACCAGTTTGTTTCATTATATTTATTAGTTGGGAAAAGTATTCAAAATAGTAGTACAGACATGATACTTCCAATGGTGATGTTTTGATAAACTTTACTGGCAGATCCCACCATGGATTATCAGGGATCTCTTTACTCCTGGAAATGAAGCATTCAGCATCTTTAAGTCTAATCTAATTAAAGAGCTGATTTCAGAAACCCCAGGACCAATTCAAGTACCTCCCTTTAAAACCCTGTTCTGAAGAATAACTCTTGATACCAAGATCTTTATTAGTTGAGGTCTTGTACAGAGACAGAACCAACAGAACATGATAGGGAGAGAAGAGGGGATTATTAGAAGAATCCAGTAGTTGTTCAGTCCCTGAGGCTGGATGTCTCAGCCGGGCTTCATTATATGCCAGAATCCTGAAGAAGTGGGCTCTAATGCCAGAGAAGGAACGGACTGGCTAGAGGTGAGAGCAAGCAGGCAGAGAACAAAAGCTCCCTTCTTACTTGTCCTTTCTATAGGCTGCCAGCAGAAGGTGGGGCCCGGATTAAAGGTGAAGCTTCTTACCTCAAAAGATCCAGATTAAAAGTGGGTCTTCCTACTTCAAAGGATTTAATTAAGGGGGTAAAAAGCCTTCACATACGTACCCGGCCACTTTGGGTTTAATTAATTCTAGATGTAGTCAAGTTGACACCCAAAAATAGCCATCACAAGTCTCCCTTGTATAACTTGACACATGATCATATCTCCTTATGTCATGGTTAATTTACAAATGAAAACAATAACCAGATCATAATTATGCCTAACATGATACAACTATCCCTTGTATAACAGCCACTGCATTATAAATTTAGAGTAAGTGGCAATGTCCCTTTAAGGACATTCTTTTAGTGTCTGGAACATAAATATGATAACCATTAGATATTCTCGTAATGGATGTTACATTACGTGATAAAGAAATCAAAGAAAGAAAATAAAAATACCTGTACAAACACATTCTTAACAAAATATAACAGAAACATTCATGTCAGTTATAATCCTCATTTTTGCAACTGGTCACATGGCCTTTAGCTGGTATTTTTAACTACTTTCCTCTATTGCCCATTCTATATTTCCTCCTTCCTCAGCAAGCACCTCAGCAGGTCTTGGCTCTTTTCCTGCAAGAATGACCTGTATCTTTATTCTTGCCCTTCATCATCCTGCCTGAATTAGACTGTTGTAATTTTCCATTGACTTTAATCACAGGATATGGCGGCACCAAGAGATGCCCTAAAGGATCCAGCGCTTCAGACATATCCTTTCTTACCTCCATTGTGGACAAGCAGTCTAATTTCCCCATGGTAATCTGGATCTATCACCCTCCTAACACTCTTATTCCTTTCTTAACCTGCTGGTTTTAGGACATCAGAAGCCCAAAGTTGACGGGGAAGTCTGAGCTTCCAGTTCAATGGAATGCTTGTTGTTTCCTGGCTGGAGCGCTTCTCCCTCTGGAACCAACACTTTTAGGCCAACAGAACTTAAGTTACAGAAACAGGAAGCAAACCCTTTTTCTAGTGAGTCAGTAGGGGTGATAGTGAATGGGACCATTCCCTTTTCCACCCCTTGGTTCCTGGACATATGGATCCCGGCCATGGGAGAAACCATACCATATATTGGATGCTGATTCAAAGCATATATCACCTTCTGGAGAACCATGCCCCAGCCCTTGAGGCTGCTGCCACCTAATCGATGCTGTAACTGTGTCTACAAAAGGATGCTACATCTGTCGATGATCAGGCAAGCTGCTTTGGGATGATGGGGAACATGGTAAAACCAATGGATTCAATGATCATGTTTCCACTCTCGTGTTTTTCTGGCTGTGAAGTGAGTTCCTTAGTCAGAAGCAATTCTGTGTGGAATACCATGACAGTGCATAAGGCATTCTGTAAGTCCATGGACAGTGGGTTTGGCAGAAGCATTATATGCAGGAAAGGCAAATCCTTAACCAGAATAAGTAAAGACAAAATGTTGTCCTTTTCACAAAGGAAGTGGGTCAGTGTAATCAACCTGCCACCAGGTCCTGCCATCAGGACCCTAGAGAATGGTGTTGGTCTCTGCTGTTACTAGATCTGGTACTCAGCAGCAGCTGTAGCCAGGTCAGCCTTGGTGAATGGAGGTCCCTGTTATTGAGCCCAAGCATAACCCACATCTCTGCCACCATGGTCACTTTGTTCATGGGTTCATCAGACAATGACTGGAATGTCTGGGGGGAAAAGGCTGACTGTCCACAGAACGGGTCATCCTATCCACTCGATTACTGAATTCCTCTTCAGCTGAAGTCACCATTTGATGAGCATTTACATGGGACACAATATCTTCATATTCTTTGCCCATTTAGAGAGATCTATTCACATACTTCTTCTCCAGATGTCTTTCTCACCAATTTCCCAATCATGCTCTGTCCAAGTCCCTGACCATCCATCCACACAATCAATTGGTTACAACCAACAAATCAATGAACAATTACACATCTGGCCATTTTTACTTCCAGAAAAATGTATGACCATGTGTACTGCCCAAAGTTCTGCCCACTGTGAAGATTTTCCTTCACCAGTGTCTTTCAGGGTTGACCCAGAAAGGGGTTGTAATGCTGCAGCTATCCACTTCTGGGTGGTACCTGCATAACGTGCAGAGCCTTCAGTAAAGCAGATGCTTGTCTTCTCTTCCTCACTCAACTGACCATAGGGCACACTCCATGAGGCTAGAGGTACAGCAGATGGCATTGTGACAGGAGTAGAAACCATAGGCATTTGGGCAACTCCTTCATGTAACTTGCTTGTGCCTTCAGGACATTCTCGAGCCCAATCATGTATATACTACCTCCATTTGATAATGGATTGTTGCTGTGTACGTCTTACTTTATAATTTGGTGGGTCAGATAACATGCAGGGTAACTTGTTGACCCATTGTCAAATGTTCAGTTTCCACCAAGGCCAAATAGCAGGCTAAGAACTGTTTCTCAAAGGAAAAATACTTGTCTGCAGATGATTGTAGAGTTTGCTCCAACAACCCAAAGGTTTCTTTTGTGAGTCACCTATAGGAGTCTGCCAAAGTCTCCAAACAACATCTCTATTTACCACCGACACCTCAAGTACCATGGGGTCTGCTGGATCATTGCACAGCAGCCTCGACCTGTTGAAGAACCTTCTCCTGTTCCAGGCCCCACACAAAGATAGCAGCTTTCTAGTGAGGAATGTGCTGTCTCCAGAATCCAAATAGGCTCATTAAATGTGCTTCCTTTCTGGTGGTAGGAAGGACTGGGTGCAATAACTTATCTGTCACCTTACAAGGACTAGCTCTGCATGCCCCACACCACTGGACTCCTAAGAATTTCACTGTATAGCAGAAGGAACTTGAATTTTGGTTGGATTTATTTCCCATCCATTCATGTGCATATGTGTTACAAATGAGCCCAAAGTGGTTGCTACTTCCTGCTTGCTCAGACCAATCAGCATAATGTCATCAATATAGTGCACCAATGTGAATATCTCATGGAAGAGACAGGACCAAGATCCCTTCTAAGTTATGACAAGGAGTTAGACAGTTAATTTGTCCTTGACATAAAACTGTAAAGGTATACTGCCGGTCTTGCCAACTGAAAGCATTTTGCTTCTGGTTGTCCTTATGGACAGGTACTGAGAAAAAGGCATTTGCTAGATCAATAGCTCCATACCATGTGCCAGGAGATGTGTTAATCTGTTCACGTAAGGACACCATATCTGGTACAGCAGCTGCAATTGGAGTCAATATCTGATTTTTTGATAGTCAGCTGTCACTCTCCATGATCCATGTGTCTTCTGTACTGGTCAGACAGGGGAGTTAAAGGGAGATGTGGTGGGAACCGCCACCCCTGTATCTTTCAAGTCCTAGATGGTGGCACTAATTTCTGCAGTTCCTCCAGGGTTGTTGATACTGTTTTTGATTTGAAGTTTTCCTTGGCAGAGGCAACTCTAAAGGCTTCCATTTAGCCTTTCCAACCATAACAGCCCTCACTCTACAGATAAGGGAACCAATGTGAGAATTCTGCCAACTTCTAAGTATATCTATCCCAATTATACATTCTGAGACTGGGGAAATAACCACAGGATGAGCTCAGGGAGCCACTGTGAGTCAGACATCAGCCAAAACTCCATTAATCACCTGACCTCCATAAGCCCCTGAATGAAAATGAAGACATGACCTCTCCAAGGGTTGGAGGAAAAGGATTTTATTGTAGAGGTGAGGGAGAGAACAGCCAGAGGCATCTGGAACCAGGCCATGAGAGGAAAAAGAGAGGGGGGAGCAAGAGAGAAAGAGAAGAGCGAGAGACAAGAGATAAGAGCGCAAAGAGGCTAAGAATGAGACGAGAGCACAGTGAGCCGAGAGCACAGGGCTGAGATGGCAGGTTTACATAGGAAAGAAAAGCTACAAGAGGCACAATGTTTCATGGGGTCTCCCAAAATAAGTGTCAATTCAGAACTGGTATCCAATAGACCCCAGAAAGTCTGATTATTTCCTTTCTCCCAGTGAACAGTTACCCTTATAAAAGGCCATGATCCCCCTCAGGGAAGGATGGGAGATGGGGAAGGGGGAAGATAACAAACAGTAAAACTTTTAGGTATTTTATCAAGGTCCTTCTTCAGGGGAACCTGGCCTTCAATCAAGGGGTTCTGGGTCTGCAAACTGGCTCAAGTCTGGTCATAGGCCAAAATCCCCCCTTTCCATGATCAAATGTAGACTTTCTTTCATTTATTTGAGACTTTTTCTGCTTATATGGATCAAACAAAAATGCAGTTGGCTTCTTATCTCTTTCATGTCTGGTGTCAAAATGTCATCATTGATTAACTAGAACCGAAGGTCTAAAGAAGTGATACCACAATAAAAATCACTTTGCCTGTGTTGTCCATTACAGGTCAGGACATCACGGACACTGCTTTGTCTATGCTGCTCATTATGACAACCAGGATCACCTTGCCTTTTGCAATTCGATGTTGCCACCTGGCTTCTGCTATTTGGGAGCCCAATTTAACCCATTGCATTTAATTCATCCAATTGAGCAGCAGTGTCTCCTGCCCTAAGAAAACTGTCTCTAACCCTAAGCAGCCTCTACAACTCACAAGGAAAAAGATGACAACAAAGTCCTTCACATGTGCTGGTGCCCCTCTCACCAACAAGTTTGCACCTTATAGGATTAGTGAAGTGCATGTCTTCTGGGCCTTCTCATTGTGGAAGAGTAGGTTTTACACAGTGTACCCGCTCTAGCATTGCAATTTCCCTGAGCCTTAAAACCTCTTCACCAACACTAAGCCAGGGGATATCAGGCATCTCGGACTCCTCTTCAGGAGGCCAGCTTTTGACAGTGCTTCAGCCAACCATTCAAACAAACTTCGACACCTTTTTTTTTTAAACTGTTTGAGCCTCCATATTAAACCTATAATCAGTGGGCCCATATCAGTAAACCCAGCCAGATCTTGTTTTATGTTCTTTCTACCATTATCCCATCCCCTTAAAATCCACTCCACAGACTTCTGCTTGAGTGAACTGGCAAAGTCATTGATCTCTTTGGTAGTGTAGTGGACCTCTTCATGGACTACACTTTCTCTGTATCCTCTAGGAGCCTGCTCAGCCTTAAGTCTGTGTCTTAGTCAGTGTTCTATTGAAGAGACATCATGACCAGAGCAACTCTTATAAGAGAAAGCATTTAATTGGGGGCATACGTACAGGTTCAGAGGTTTAGTCCATTATCATCTGGTGGGAAGTATGGCTGCATGCAGACAGACACAGAGCTGGAGAAGGAACTTGAGAGTTCATCTTCTGGATCAGCAAGCAGCAAGAAGATGGAGAGGTAATGGGCCTGGCTTGAGCATTTGAAATCCCAAAGCCCACTCCTCCACACACACTTCCTCCAACAAAGCCCCACCTAGTCCAATAAGGCCACAGCTCTAATTCTCCTCAAGTACTGCCACTCCATAATGACAAATTGTTCAAATATATGAGCCTATGTGAGCCATTTTTATTTAGACTACCACAGTCTGGTTATAGGCTTAGAGGCAACGATTGATGGCATCTGTGATGGTTTGTATATGCTCTGCCTGGGGAGTGGCACTATTAGAAGGTGTGTGGCCTTACTGGAGTAGGTGTGTCACTGTGAGTGTGGGATATAAGACCCTTATCCTAGCTGCCTGGAAGTGAATATTCCACTAGCAGCCTTCAGATGAAGATGTAGAACTCTCAGCTCTGCCTGCACTATGCCTACCTGGATGCTGCCATGCTCCTGCCTTGATGATGATAATGGACTGAAACTCTGAACCTGTAAGCCAGCCCCCAAAATATGTTGTCCTTTATAAAACTTGTCTTGGTCATGGTATCTGTTCATAGCAGTAAAATCCTAACTAAGACAGCATCTTTTTTTAGAGAAAGTCATTGCTGGATTAGCAGACAGTGAAGGATTAATTTCCTCAATCAAAGGCAATATTTCAGAGGGTGTGAGTGCACCTCTTGTTAAAGATAGAGTACTTCCTCAATTGAGATAAACTCTTGAAAATCTGAGGGTTCAAAGTTCTCAGCCTCAATAGGGTCTCAATCCCACATCGAAACCCCAAGTTACAGGATCCCACCCTTACCAATTAATGTCCTTATTTCAACTACTTATATACTCCAAAGCTGGGTCTTGAATTTTCCCTGTATTTTAACCAACCTTATAATGAGGGCTTGGTTTAATTTTCCACAACTTGAGCTCTGTGGCTGCCGGAGAGAAGATTCTCTTCCAGGGCACACTTAGAAAAGTCTAGACTGTGCACATCTGGAGCTGGTCAGTTCTGTCACTGAGTTCACTGCTGTCCTTCACCCTATTCTGAGAGGCTACAAGTTGCTTAACTATATAAATGGAGCTCATTCCTTTGGATATTTTTACCTTTTTTGGGGATATTTGACTTGGAGCTCATTTTACTTTGTCAAATTATCCACAGATGGTAGGAGAAAGCAACCAGCACAATCATTTTCCTTATCTTTTTACAAATTGTCAAAAGTTTTCTATACAGAGTCACCAAATTCATTGCTTCCCACAACTGGTGAACCAGGGTAATCAAGTGACTCTGTCTCCTTAAGTTTGTAAAATAGTTCTCATGGGCTTTCAGTAGTCTCCAACTTTCTAGCAGAGGCTTCAGTAACTGTAGGTTGATGTTATTTAATCCTGTGTATAATAAATATTCAAGGTCTTGGATTAAAGGTGTATGCTAAGCTAAGCCACACCACAACTAAAAACAGCCTTTTCCAGTAAATAACACAATCTCGGGGTTCATAATCCGATCAAATATCCTGCAGCAACCTTCCAGTCTGAAAATTATAATTCTACCACGCCTCTCTCTTAGTACATTTCATAGTTTCCTTCTCATTCTCCTTGTAGGCTTGAGTAACAGCAGTGAGCAATAACCATGCCACAGTCTGAAGGTTATGTCTTGAAACCTCTTCTGAAAAAGACATTAATCCATCACTTTTGAATTCGGCCTCATCCAGGTACTCAAGGACAACATATAGCCAGAATCTTTGCTAGGCCCTGATAATGTTGGTATTCATCTCTGAGTCCTTACAAGCTAGGCTTTACTGCCCACATTTCTCATTACATTCTAGTATTCAAAGTTCCCATGAGAATGACATGCTGAGCATTTCATACAATATTCTGAGGCTTCTAAGCCCCACAGTTCCACGTTCCTCCCACAAACTCCTTACAAAAGCTTATGAACCACGAGGTCAGCTTTATGACAGCAGTGCTCCTATACCATAGTTCCAGTTTTCTGTGTCGGTTACTGTGATGGCTAATCCTCGACGTACAGGCTAGTTTTACGTCAATTTGACACAAGCTAGAGTCGTCATAGAGGAGAGAACCTCAACTGAGAAAATGCCTCTGTAAAATAAAGCTGTGGGCAGGCCTGTAGGGCAGTTTTTTAAGTTAGTGATTGATATCGGTAGGACCAACCCATTGTAGATGGTGCCACCCCTGGGCTTGTGGTCCTGGGTTCAATAAGAAAGCAAGCTGAGTAAGCCATGGGGAACAAGCCAGTAAGCAGCACTCTTACATGGCCTCTGCATCACAGCTCCTGCCTCCAGGTTCATGCCCTATTTGAGTTCCTGCCCTGACTTCCTCCAATGATGGACTACAATGTGTAAGCCAAATAAATCCTTTCCTCTCCATTTTTTTTCTTTTGCTCGTGGGTGTCATCAAAATAATAGTAACCCTAACAAGGACCCTGGTTGTTAATTTGACCCATGCAGGAAGAGGGCAGCCTAACTGAGGAATTGCTTCCACCAGATTGTCCTGTGGCATGCCTGTGGGGGCATTTTCTTACTTGCTAGTTGACAGAGGCTGGTACAGCGTACTGTAGGTGATACTATCCCTAAGCAGATGGGCCTAGGTTGTTTAAGAAAGGTAGTTGAATGTGAGCCCGGACTCAAACCAGTAAAGCACTGTTACTCTGTTGGCTTCTGCCTTGAGTGGCTGCCTTGACTTTCAATGATAGACAGTAACCTATAAGCCAAAATAAACTCTTTCTTCTTCCACAAGTCGTTCTGGTTATGGTGGCTACCATCATAACAGAAACCAAACTAGGAAGTTACTTTTTCTTATTACATAGCAAGCACTTTAAGGTTTATTTTGGCTCAGCGTTTGAGAGGATTACAGTCTCTCATGGTAGGAAAGACATGATAACGGGAACAAGAGGCCCCTGGTTGTGCTGTATACGTGGGCAGAAAGCAGAGAGAGTCGAATGCTGGACCTCCCAACTTGTTTTTCTCTTTTATTCCAATCAGGAACCCCGGCCCCTGGGCTGGTGCCACCTCCGTTCAGGGTTGGCTGGGCTCTCTCTCCTCAGTTAAATCTTTCTGGAGCTGCCCAGGCAGACACACCAATAGATGAGTTGCTATGGTGATTCCAAATCCAGTCAAATCGCTAATGAAGATTAACTACCACAGTCCGTAATAAACAGGGTGTGTGTGGTGGTGCGCGGAGGTGATGTTGATGGTGTTGACAATGACATTGATAAGGATGGTAAATGATGTCAGTGTAGGATGCTTACACTTCAAAGGGGCTATTTAGAAAAAGCCCAAGAAGGTGACCTTTACCACAACTAATATCAAAATGCTGTTAGAGCTGAGGCCACTGCTGGGGCATGGTAGACATGCCTTTAATCCCACAACTTGGAAGGCAGACATGGGTGAATCTCTGTGCGTTCAAGGCCAGTTTGCTTTACATAAATGATCTTTTAGTAACTACAGATTTATAGAGTAGCCACTCCTCCCCACAACTGGCCATTTTTTACTCTGTATGGTGAGGTTTTGTCAACCTGACAGAAAAGTAGCATGGCTTGGGAAGAGGGGATCTCAAACAAGGAATTGCATCCATCAAATTGGCCCGTGGGCAAGTCTGTGGGGTATTTTCTTGAAAATGATTGATGTAAGGAGTCCCAGCCTACTGTGAATAGTACTACCCTTGGGCAGGTGGTTCTATGTGGTACAAAAAAGCAAGCTGACGAGAGAAACTCAGTTGAGAAAATGTCTCCATCAGATTGGACTGTACACAAGTCTGTGGGGGCAATTTCTTGATTAATGATTGATGTGGACAGGCTCTGACATAAGCAGTATCACCCCCAAGGCAGGTGGTCCTGAGGTGTATAAGAAAGCAAACCGAGCAAGCCAGAAAGAGAAAGCCAGTCAGCACCACCACACCAGGATCTTTGCTCCATTCAGTTCCTGTGTTCAGGTTTCTCCCATGAGTTCCTACCTTGGCTTCCCTAAATGATAGACCATAACCTGTAAGCCAAAAGAACCCTCTCCTCCTCAAGTTGCTTCTGGTCATGATATTTAATCACAGAACGCAAACTACGACAGAGTTCTTCCATAAGGTTGGATTGGAACTTTTCCTCTAAGGACCCAAAATGGCTTCCTTTATCATCTTTGTAGATACAAAACACACCCAAACCCCAGGACGGACAGAGCTCCACATTAGAATGATTTTGTAAGTCTATCCATCAAAACATCCATAAGAAAAAACGCTTGAGCTGGGGGGACACAGGTCTGCGGTCCAACAAGAGGCCCACGCATGCACAAAAACAAGAACGCCCTTGTCTGACACACAGCTGCCGCTTTGTGTGATTTCAGCCAGGCGTGGTTGTGCACACCTGTGATCCAGCACTCAAGGGGCCCAGCCTGGCTACATAGTAAGACCCTGTCTCAAAAGAAGGGAATGAGACTGGAAGGGAAGGGAAGGGGAGGGGAGGGGAGTGGAGGGGAGGGGAGGGGAGAGGAGGGAAGGAGGGAGGAAGGAAGAAACACCCAGATTTGTAATCGGAGGTCCATCTCACCCCCTTGTCAAAAGCATATCCACGTTCCCTCCTTGTCACCTGTAGCTGCAGCCTCGAGATAAGGCCTGCTCTCCAGTGCAGGCTTCAAAGGCTTCAGCCCAGTCCCCGGCTTGCTCCAAGTAAGCACCGTCTTCTTTTGTTTCCCCAGAAGCTCTTGACTCAAAGAAGCTGCATGGACTATATGCCCCTGCCCTTCTCACCTCTCCCTTGCTAACCCTCATCTGAAAAAAAAAATCTTAGAGGGATCCCCAAAAGCCAGTGCTTCTGGCTGGATACATTCTGAATTTCTTCAGTCAAAAGCAGCAGCAAGCCAAGTGCCTGAGAAAGATGTACAGATGTTTTTATCTAGTGATGTGTGTGAGAAGTGGGAAGTGTGCACATGCAGGGGACATGGAGGATGCGCCTCAATTCTCCATAAGTCACCATCAGCAGGCCTGCAGAATACATTATTGATCACCTCACTGAGGCTGGGAGAGGCTGGGAGAGGCTGGGAGAGGCTGGGAGAGGCTGGGAGAGGCTGGGAGAGGCTGGGAGAGGCTGGGAGAGGCTGGGAGAGGCTGGGAATGTGCTGACTCATCAAATTGGCAGAGAAAGACAGCAATAAAGAGTGATGGCCTTCCCCTTGGGTGCCACAGATGCCACCAGCTGCCTGAGGACACAAACTGGCTTCTGTTTGCATGGGAGCCATGACTTTTTCTCAGTCCTTGTGGCCCGAGAAGGCCCCCAGCCCTCCTTAGACACACCTTTCTTGTCCATAAAAGGAAATCTTACACAGGACCTACGGAGAACCCCTGACGCAGGCTGCTTTTATAGATCCATGGGGAAGGGGAACTACAGGGATCAGATCATAGATTGTTCAATATTTGTCCCACTTTTGCTTCATAGCAACCTTTGTCCTACCTTAAAGTTGCATCTCTGAGGTCTAGCCTAGAGCCAAGGGAACATTAGGAAGCTTATCCTGCACGGAGCTGCTTCTGTTCTGGGCCCTAGCTCTGTGTTCCTTACCAGGCCACCATAGCCAATGGAAGTAGGAAAGCTAGCTGGAAAAGCAGGCTGCCTTTGTGGGTTTCACACACTTGCCCCAGATAAGACTGCTGTAAGTGAGGGTACAGTGTCACCACTGAACTAGACTGTCCCATATGTAGATCGAAAGGTTTATTAGGGAATTGAACTGCCAAGGCTGGGCGGGTGGCGGGGGGGGGGGGGGGGGGGGGGGGGAGGACAGAGAGAAAAAAATGGGAAAATGGAAAAGCAAGCAGATTTTATATGACAGTCAGCAGGGTGGGGTTTTTGAGCGGATACAGGCTGTTAGGATTGGCCGAGAACCAGATGCCCTTGCCCAAGGTAGCTGACCTTTGATTTCCATTAAGAGAGGTCCTGATAAACCTGCCTTATGGGGTTCCTGAGGAATGTAGAATTTAGGCTTCTGTTTACCAAATAACAATCCTTCTGTTTACCTGGCTGTCTTAGTTAGGGTTTCCATTGCTATGAAGAGACACCATGTCCAAGGCAATTCTTACAAAGAACAACATTTAATTGGGGCTGGCTTACAGTTAGTTCAGAGGTTCAGTCCATTATCATCATGGTGGGAAGCATGGCGGCATGCAGGCAGGCATGGTGCTGGAGAAGGAACTCAGAGTTCTACATCTGGATCCAAATGCAGATCCGAAGGCAGCCAGGAGGAGACTGGTTCCACACTGAGCAGAGCTTGGTCACTAGGAGACCTCAAAGTCCACCCCTACAGTCCACAGTGACACACTCCCTCCAACAAGGCCACACCTCCTAATAGTGCCACTCCCTGTGGGCCAAGCGTTCAAACACTTGAGTCTATGGGGTCATACCTATTTAAACCACCATACTGGCCAAAGTCCTTCTTGTTTAGGATAATGTCATCAATGTTGCCATTTTGGGGTACCACTTTAGAACTACCAGATGCCAAAGCTCCTCTGTTATAGTTTAAGTCTTAAATGTCACTCAAAGGCCTCTTGAGGGGCGATCTCTAGTTTTCTCTGAACTCAACTCCGGCAATACTCAGTGTTTGTGTTCCTGAAAAAGAGGAATTCAGATGGCACACAGTCATAGACGAAGCTGTCAAGAGTTTAATTAGAGCAATAGCGGAAGCAAAAAAAAAAATGCACTAGAAAAGAGCTGGCTGAGCCCACCATCAGCAAACAGCCCAGTCAATAAAAATTATTAAACTCCAAGTTTTCCTTTCCAGTCCTGCTCCTGGAATGACAACTCTGAGACATCCACTACTAAATGCCTTGGCCATAAGCTTTGGCTCATTCCCTGACTAGCTTGTAACTTATTCAACCCTGTTTACACTATTCTGTGTCTACCATTTGGTTAGTTAACTCTCCTTCAGGCCCAGCCCACTAGTTCCTTTGAGTCTCCTCACTGTCCCCCTGAGTAATTCCTTTGAATCTTCTCACTGTCCCTCTGAGTTCATCTATCTCCTGATTTACATCTGTTTCCCCTGACCTGAAGCTCTCTCTGTCTCTCTGTCTCTGTCTCTGTCTCTGTCTCTGTCTCTCCCTCTCCCTCTCCCTCTCCCTCTCCCTCTCCCTCTCCCTTTCTCTCTGTCTCTCCTTCTCTCTCTGTCTCTCCCTCTTCTCCCTCTCCCTCTCTCTGTCTCTCCCTCTCTTCCCTCTCCCTCTCCCTCTCCCTCTCCTTCCTCCTCCCCCTCTCCCTCCCCCTCCCCCCTCTCTTTTTCTCTCTCACTATTTCCCAGAATCCTCTATTTTCCTGCCAGTGTCCCACCGCCTATTTCCTGCCTCAGCTCATTAGCTATTGGCTTTTTTATTGACAGGTGGTGCTTATAAGGGATTCTCTCTACACAGCCCCACAGTCTTCTCCCTGTTGTCATGTCCTTCGTGCCTCCCCCGGGGTGGGCACTTCTTGAAAAGGGGTGCATTTTTCTCTGTAGCCCATTTTACCTAGATTTCAGTCTGAGTGGACACATAAGACGCAAGATGTATAACCCCTAGAGAAGTTGTTTTAATCTGACCTAGGTAGCATGGCCTCCTATCAGCCACAGTCTCTTCGAAGTGTTTTGCTGCCCTGGGCTGACTCGTCTAGAGTTGACCACACACAGCCCTTACATTTATATGCTGTTTTCCCCACCTCAAGCTATCCTACCCACTTGTTTTGGTTTGGGTTTGATTTTTTTTGTGTGTGTGTGCTGGGGTCTTACTCTTTAGCCCTGGCTGGCCTTGAACTCACAGAGATCTGCCTGCTTCCTCCTCCTCCTCCTGGAGTGCTAGAATCAAAGGTGTGTGTCACCATGCCCAGTTGTTTTCTGTCTTCTCGCTGGGGTCTTTTCATCAGTCTCTCTTCAAGTGCAGCTCCTGTCTAATTGACTCATGTGTTAGAGGCTTGGCCAGAAGCTTGTACCTCTATTGGAGTCAGTGGAACCTTTAGGGGGTGGAACCTAGTAAAAGACATATCATTTGGGGCTTAACTGGGAAGGGAGTGCTGGGAGCAAATTCCCATCCATCCCCTTCTCTGCTTTCTAACTGTCATGAGGAGAGCAGCTTCCCCTACTACATCATGTGTGGCCTCACCACAGACCCTAAACCAACAAGACCGATTGAGCGTGGACTTAAACCTTTGCAACTGTGAGCCAAAAAAAAATCCTTTCTTCTAGGTTCATTCTCTCAGGTTTATTAGCACAGTAATTGAGGTTAACTAACATCTTCTCACCATCACCACCACCATCACCACCACCACTCACTTCTGTCCTCTCGAATTCACAGTCAGGATCTTTAAAGAAGCAATAAGTGAAAAACGAGGTCATTTGGGTAGGTCCTCTAGTAGGGTAACCATGTCCCTAGAGGAAAAGAAGGTTAGGACACGCACACAGATGGAAGACCATGTGAGGATACAGAAGGCAGCTACCTGCAAGCCACAGTCAGATGCCTCAAAAGGAAACAACCTTTCGGGTGACTTTCAACCTCCAGAACAATGGGAAAACACATCTCTGCTATTTACCGATCCCTCGTATAGCGTCTGTGCTATGTTGTTATGGCCGTGCAAGCAGATGGACATACTAGGCTGTAGTCAGTGAAAGGCTGGGCCTGCTTTTGTGTATTACTTTGCTTCCTCAATACTATAGCTGTTCTATGGCTTCTAAGGAGGAAAAGTGACCATAGCTGCAAGATACAGTCTTCCAAAATCTAGTGGATTCAAAACCCTGTACTCAAGGCTGGAGAGATAGCTCAATGGTTAAGAGCACTTGCTGCTTTTGCAAAGGACCTGGGTTAGTTCCCAATACCCACTTTGGGCAGCTCACAACTGCCTTTCCAGCCAGAGGAAGAAAACCAGTCAGCAGGGCCTCCTCTGTTGTTTATGCCTGAGTTCCTGCTTAAGCTTGATTTCCTCCCCCCTTCCCCCCATGACTATTTGTGGCATGGGAATATAAAGCAAATAAATCCTTTCCTCCCCAAGTTGCTTTTGGACATGGTGTTTATCACTGGCAGCCAGAGAGCAAGCTAGCACACAACTTGGATAGACATAACTTTACACAAAAAGATGTGCAACCCAGTTAGTCACTGGAGAAATTCAAATCAAAACGACAACAAGCAAACAGTACATCCCCACTGAGATGTGTCTAATCTTTTAAGGGAAAATAAAAAGTGTCACGGGGACTGTGGAGAAGTTAGAATCCACGTATGTCACCAAAGGGGCTGTAAAATGTGTGGCACTGTGGAAAACATTTTAGCAGTTCCTCAAAAAGCTGGATGTAACTGAGCATGGTGGCCCATGCCTTTAATTCCAGTATTTGGAAAACAAAGACATTAGGATCCCTGTGAGTTTGAGGCCAGCCTGGTCTACTAAAGAGTTCGAGGTCAGTTAAGACTACATAGTAAAACAAACAAGCAAAAACTCTTGAACATAGAATTAGTATACAATCCAATAATTCTTCTCCTGGGTATAACATCCCCACCACCCCCCCCAAAAAAAAGGAAAAGAAAGAAAACAGAAGTTCAAGCAAATTATTCATACCCTATGGCATCACCATTCACTGTAGACAAAGTTCAGAAAGAAGCTAACCACCCATGCACAGATAAGATCATAAGCAAAAGTGTGGCACATTCATAACAGATTATGGATGAAGAACGAAGTAGTAATCCACCTGACAATCCAAAACAGATTCAATCAATCAGCGTGGAGAGGAGTTTGAGTCAGAACAGCTGAGTTGAACCAGCCAGCTAGCGTTCATAAGAAGCTCGAAAGGGTGAGCTCATTCAGCAATGAGTCTCAGAGGCCAAAAACATTCTAGGCCTAGATTAGATTGTACAGAGGCTAGAAGCTCCCAGGACTAGGTCTAGGATAGCAGATGGTGGCAGTAAGCCTTAAGATGACAATAACATTAGGTACAAGATACTTTACACATGGGTTTCCTTTGGGGGTGGTGAAAATATTTTAGAACTGAACAAAAGTAATGGTTGTTTCAAATTGTGCACAGGGTCTCTCTGATTGCTGCTCACCATTGCACTGTGGCCTGTGAGCTTCCAGGTGATCGTCCTGTCTTCACCTTGGATCATAGATGTCCTGAGACTGGAGAGATGGCTCAGTGGATAAGAGCACTTGCTGTTCATGAGGATTAGACCTGGGATCCAGTACCCACTTCAGATTGCTCCAAAACACCTTCTCTAAGGAATCCAATACCTTCTTCTGGCCTTTGTAGGCACACGCACATGCACATGCACATAATACACATACTCTCACACTCACTAGGTAGGAGTGTTTGGGGTACACGCATAAGGACGAGTTCAAATACCTAGAAGCCATGTAAAAACACAGATGTGTCCCTAACTGCCCAAATCCACAGCACTTTGGGGAAGTGGAGACAGAAGGATAGCTGGGACTTTTAGACTCCCATCTTATCTTCAAGTTCAGTGGGCGGCTCTGTCTCAAGAGAATAAGATAGACATCATACCCTGGCTTCCGTGTATGTGTATAGGCATGAGCATGCATGCATATCACATACACACACACACACACACACACACACACAGAGAGAGAGAGAGAGAGAGAGAGAGAGAGAGAGAGAGAGAGAGAGAGAGAAAGGGAGAGAGAGAGAGAGAGAGAGAGACAGACAGACAGACAGACAGACAGAGACACAGAGACACAGACAGAGAGTTTTAAAATTAAAAACTGGAGATCAATTGAGGAAGGCACCCTGTGTCAACCTCTGGCCTCTATATAACGTATGCATGTATACACAAATTAACCCTAAATGACAAAGGCCACATGAGACCAGTGACATTAGTGGTGATCAAGACCCAGCTATACCTTCCAAACTTTCCAGGCCCACACAGTTGCCCGAGGCTGGCCAGTCAGAGCCCAGGAGTCCATCTTGTCTCTCCCTACTGACTTGAAAACTCTCTGACTTGGTCTTAGACCCAGCCCTGTGGGTCTCTCTTCAAGCTTGCTATGTGTCCTTTCAGCACAGTTTTGCTTTTCCCTCTGAAGGAATGCCACCACCAAATTTAAAGCCTAATAAAAAGTCCTACCATTAATTAGCATTTCCTCACCAATAACCCTTGCTCCTTGCCTGGGCTTCTCCTAGTACTTCTCTCTTAGCTCTAGAATTGTTACATGAAAGGTATATGTGTATTATATATGTTTTATATAGTATATATAGTTATATATATTGTATAATTATGTATTTTATATATAATATATAAATTTAGTCATATGTTGCTATATAGCTACAAGTATGTATGTATGTATGTATGTATGTATGTATGTATATATGTATATATGTATGTATGTACATATGTATTGTTATACATTTGTCATTTAGTATCTGTTTTCTGGGCCAGCCCTAAGTTGAAACAGGTCACACAGCCTCTATAAACCATATAAGCGTGCTAGAAATGCCGGAAACTCAACATCAAAACTACTTCTCTCAGATTACTTCTCAAAATTGGAAGTGACCCTCTGCGTTACCTTTGTTAACTTGATGTCGTCTAACTGTGCTAGTTAGTTTTTTGTCAACTTGACACCAACTAGCGACAATAAGGAAGAGAGAACCTCGACTGAGGAATTGCCTCCAATCACATTGGCCTTTGAGCATGTCTAGGGATCATTTTCTTAGTTGCTAATCGACAGAGGAGGGCCCAGACCCTGTCAATGTCACCTCGGGTAAGTGGTCCTGGGTTGTATAAGAAAGATAGTTGAATGCAACTGTGGAAACAAACTGGTGAGTAGCATTACTTTGTAGCCTCTGCTTCAAGTCCCTCCTCAGATTTCTGCATTGGCTTTCCAGGAGGATGGGCTATATCTTGTAAACTACATAAACCCTTTCCTCTCCGAAGTTTCTTTTGGTCAGCGTTGTATCCCAGTAACACTGGAGCAAACTAGGACACTAGAATCACCTGGGAAGAGTCTCAGTGAGAGATTGGCTAGATGAAATTGGCCTCTGGGTATGTCTGTGGGGCATTGTCTTAAGTTAACTGATGTGGGAAGAGCCAGCCCACTATGAGTGGCACAATTCCTTAGGCAGGGATTCTGAACTGTTTAAGAGTGGGGAAATAAAGTTAAACACAAGCTAGCAAGCAAGCAAATAATCATGCATGCTGTGGTGGTTTGAATAAAAAAGTGGTCCCCATAGGCTCACAGGGAATGGCACTATTAGGAGGTGTGGCCTTGTTGGAGTAGGTTTGTCCTTGTTGAAGGACGTTTATCACTGGAGGTGGACTCTGAGGTTTCAGAAGCTCAAGTCAGCCCCAGTGTAGACCTCTCAGCTTCAGCATCACATCTATCTGCACGCTGCCAGGTTTCTCGCCATGACAACAATGGACTGAAGCTCTGAACTGTAAGCCAACCCCAATGAAATATTTTTTTTTTTATAAAAGTTACCATGGTCATAGTGTCTCTTCACAGCATTCAAACTGTAACTAAGACACATGCATTCATTTCTCCCTGGTTTTGACTGTGGATGTTATGTGACTAGCTGAAGTCTCTACCTTGATTTCCCCATGATGACAGACTGTAACCTAGAAACATAGCTGAAATAAACCCCCTTCTTTCCTAAACTGCTTTTTGTGTGAGTGTTTCATCACAACAACAAAAATGAAAATAGAAGAGCCCCTAATCCTGTATTTAGGCTACAAGTTTCTGGTTTGGCTTATAAAATGTTGTCACTGTCATTAGGCCATTTGGCCATTCTGATTTTGATCATAATTATGAACATTTTTGCCTCTTACAGTAGATTGTAATTTCCTTAGGGACAGGGACTCTATTGATTAGGTTTGTCAGATCAGCAGAGACTCAAACCCACAGCAGACAGCAGCTTAAATGTACAAGTCTCTCATGTGTAAAGGTTTGAGGAGTTGACAAGATAGCTCAGAAGGTAAAGGCACTTGCCATGCAACCCTGACAACCTGTGCTTGATTCTTCAAGTCCTGTGTAAAGATGGAAGAGGAGGACTGCATCCCTAGAGTTGTCCTCTAACCTCTATTCACATGCTATGGCACCCACACCTCACCACCTCATGTTTGCAAGTACGAACACTCATGATACATCAAGGGGTATTTTTTAAGGCAAGGAGAGGCTGAGGAGGGCTCAACAGGTAAGAGAACCTGCTGTGCAACCACGAAGACGTGAGTTCAAATCCCAGCACCTACATTGAAAGCTACATGTAGACTAGCTGTGAGTCCAATGTTGTGGGAGCCAGAGACAGGAGAATTGCTGTGGCTTACTGGTCACCAGCATGGCTCCAGGTTAAGTGAGAGACTCTGTCTCAAGGGAATAAGATGGAAAGTGACATAATAGAACACAGGGCATTCTCCTGTGTCCACTGCACAAGGGAGCACAGGTACATATAATACCTCCAAGATAATACCCCCAAGACACACACACACACACACACACACACACACACACACACACACACACGAGAGAGAGAGAGAGAGAGAGAGAGAGAGAGAGAGAGAGACAGACAGACAGAGAGACAGAGAGACAGAGAGACAGAGAGACTAGATGTAAGCACTTTCAAATAAGAATGACCCAGGCTTTTTCCAATACTTGCTTCTACATCTCAAGCTTGATGAAAATAATTCTGTGTCACAACAGTGCCCAGTGCCCATCATCACATCCTCAGCTCAAGAAGAAAGATTTTAAAATTAGCCAATCTAGATTTTTTTTTTTTTTTTTTTTGCAGAGAGTTCTTGGAAGTAGCCACTTTCGTTTGTTTCCAAAAACCCTGACTTTGTTGTTGTTGTTGTTGTTGTATTGTGTAATTTTGCATGCGTGAGTGCCACCATGCATGTGGAGGTCAGAGGACCACTTTATGGAATGATTTTTCTCCATCCACTTTTACATGGAATCAAACTCAGGTCATGAGGCTTACTCAGCAAGAAATGAGGCATTTTACCCTCTTCCCCCCACCCCCAAGCCTAACTTTAATCACACGGCTGCAGCTATCTGCAAAAGAGGCTGGGAAATATGACCATATGTCTTATTTAAAATCCATTTTATTACTAGATTAGAAGAACAGGTGGTATAGTGGGAAAACTGCCATACATGGCCATATGTATCATAGTATCCCAAACAGGTCCAGAGGAGTGCCTGACACAGCCACAAGCAATAGGACACCGGACAGTACAGTCAATGAGAATGCAGACTCTGGAATCATCTGCCTGGATTTTGATATCAGCTCCGCCATTTTATTTGCTGTCTAACCCTGGACATATCACTTAACCTCTCTGTCTCAGTTTCCTTATGTTGAAAATGGGGGAAAAAAACAATAGCACTTGCCTCACACGGTCATTGTGATGAGCAAATGAGTTTACTGTGTAAAGCTTTTACAATAGTAAGAGGTATGTGGCCCATACATGACAGCTTCTATTGTATGGTGGTGGTTTGGTCAACTGTAGGTACTGTCTGCTAAGGATATTGGGTTTCCGAGTCTCTTACCTCTCTTTTTTTTTCTTTAGTCAGGGACTCACTATGCAGCCTTGGCTAAACTGAAGCTCACCACATAGACCAGTCTGACCTCAAACTCTCAGAGATCCACTTTGCCTCTGTCTCCTGAGTTGAGCACAGGGATCAAATACATGAGACAGCACACCCTGCCCCCTCAGTTTATGTGTGTGTGTGTGTGTGTGTGTGTGTGTGTGTGTGTTTTGTTTTTGTTGTTTTTTATCATGTTTTTTTATTTTGCTTTTTAATTTTAATTTAATGGGTTGTGTGTGCCTGAGAGTATCTGTCATCTCGTGTGTGCAGGAGCCTGGAAAGGTCAGAAGAGGTGTCGGATCCTCTGGAGCTAGCATTAACAGATGGTTGTGAGCTGTCACTCAGGTGCTAGAAACTGAACCCAGGTCCTTTGCCTTCTCCAAAGTTCTCCCGGATCCATCCCTACCTTCCTGCTGGTCCAACTCCATATTCTCTTCTGCTCTCTTTCTCTTTAAAGCCACTGGTCCAGTTAGCATTGGGTCGCTGCTCCCGGGGCTGGGGCTTGCCCTGGACTCCAAGGTTCTGCCATTAAACAAATCTAACTGTCCCTCTCCTAGCAGCTATAAAGTGCCAATAGCTCCTCAGCTAGGGATGCCCACCTCCTCTCCTCCATGCTGGCATTTTGTCCATCTTGAGCTTGTGCAGGGCTCAAGTGTGCTGTCACAACCACTGTGAGTTTATAATAACAAAACAAGAACAAAGCAAACTCATTGTTTCCTTAAAGGCATACCCTGCCTCTGCCTCTTCCACTGGCTCTGTCACTCTGAGCCTTGAGGGAAAGGATGTGATAGAAATGTCCTCTGTCGGGCACCAATTGTGGATCTCTGTGCTAATTGGTATCTACTAAAATGACTTCTGAGTGTTGTTATTTAAACTTCAGTACGGATTTACTTCCCATTCCTTTTTAATTTGAACCAGCCTCTTTCTCTGATGAACAGAAAGCAATGGTTCTGACTCCATAGCAAGTCCAGGCCTCGGCCTTGGAGACTGGGCAGCTTGGGTTTCTGTTCTCTTGGTGACCAACTATTGTTTAAAGAGATCTTGCTATTGTTCTGGCAGGTGAAGTAGTGTGGAGGGAGAAAAACCTAGGGCCCAGGAGACACAATGGGAAGCTCACCAAGCCCTTGAGTACCTGAGTCCAGGTGCTGAGGGTACCAGACACTTGAGAGAAGTCACACTGGTGGTTGTGCCTTGGGAGTAAGCCCAGCCAGTACTGTGTGGAATAGAATGCCGAGCCAACTGGTGGAATTGGAAGGAACTAGCATTCATGTTTGCAGCCATGAAGTTTGGAGGTGGGTTGTGAATTCTGTAACAGAGTCCCGAGGCTCTGGGCCTGGCCTGACACAGCTCTTGGGGACATACCTTCCCTGACACGAGCTGTTGGCCCTGATCCAGGAAAAGTGAAGCAGACACTTTCACCCTTTTATTGTCTTTAATGAAAAAGGACCCACAAGTATTTGCTGCCTGGATCCCCTCTGGCTTCTTCAAAGGCCAAGTGAGATGAAGTTCAAGTGTGAGGAAAGTCAACCCCAAGAGTTCTCTTAGAAATCTGGTGCCCCCTTTGTCCTGGCTGTTGCCAGTCATACAGTTATGAATCTGAAAGTATCTTTCCCCTGCAGCATATTGGTTGATTTCCATGATGAGATCTCTTTCCTTTAACCAAATCAATATGGCGGCTAGAATCACTGTGAGCCCAAGGGATCTCAGGGCATCTAAAATCTTACAACTACCTATTTCATGCTGGTGTGGGGAACACAATACCTTGCACCATTGTAAAATGCAGCTTTCAAATTCTTTCTTGTGCTTCTCATCAAAGTTGGGGTTTATTGTCAGGCATGGTGGCATACCTGTAATCCTAGCACTTGGGAGGTGGAAGCAGAAGAACCATTCTTAGGGTTCCAGATCATCATCTATATGGTAAGGCCAGTCTGGGGGTACATAAGACCCTCTTTAAAAACCAATCAGTCAAACAAACAAATTAAGTAAATAAAAGAATGAAGCTCTAACCCAGTGCCTGTTGGCATTGCTACTCCTGGGTCTGAGGCAGGAAGACTATTGGAGCCTAGGAGTTCAAGGCCAGCAAAGGCAATACAGCAAGATCCTGTCTCTTAAGAAACAAAACAGAAAAAAGAAAGAATTGGAACCTGTCTCCTTCCTTTTCAAATCTGAGTGGATCAGCCCATGGCTGCGTTGGCCCACATGTTATGGCATGTCTGAGACTGAATGACTGCCAAAGCTATGAAACCCCTTTCTGGGTCTCTTAGAAAAGTTGTCCTAGTTAGCGTTTTCATTCCAAGGCCACTCTTAAAAAGGACAACATTTAATTGGGGTTTCAGTTTCAGAGGTATAGTCCAGTGTCATCAAGGTGGGAGCATGGCAGCATGCAGGCAGGCATGGTGCAGGAGGAGGTGAGATTTCTACGTCTTGTTCCAACGGCAAACAGGAGAAAACTATTTTCAAGGCAACTAGGAGGAAGGCCTATCAAAGTCCACCCCCCCAGAGTGCCATAGTTCCTCCAACAAGGCCACACCTCCTAATAGTGCTACTCCCTGGGCCAAGCATATTCAAACCACCACATTCCACTCCCTGGCCCCCATAGGGTTGCTCAAACATATGTCTCAACAATGTTAAAAGTCCAAAGTTTAAAGTCTCTTCTGAGATTCATGTAATCTCTTAACTGTTATCTCTTAAGAAATCAAAATCAAAAAGCAGTTCAGGTAACTCCAGCATCATGCAGGATATACATTACCATTCCAAAACACCATGGTGAGGAAATACTGGATCAAACCAGATGGATAAACTCCAACCTCTGCATCTCCAGGTCTGATATCAAAGCACTCTTCAGATCTTCAGCTCCTTTCTGCTTTGTTGACTGCAGCACAATTCATTCTCTTTGGCTGGTTCCACTCCCTGTTAGCAGCTTTTCCAGGCAGGTGTCAAAGTGCACTTCAGATCTCCAACTCCTTCATCGTAGTTGACTGCAACAAGCATCTTTTTCTTGGGCTGGTTCCACTCTCTGATAGCAGATTTCTTCAGCAGGTATCCCAAGACTCTGACAACACTAACATCTTGGGGTCTCCAAGGCAACTTCAACATTATAGCTTTTTGTTCCAATGTCTGGAATCCACACACGATCTTCTGGGCTCCTCCAAAGGGTTTGGGTCACTTCTTCAGCTCTGTTCTCTGTAGCACTCTAGGCTCTGGTTGACTCCACTCCACTGCCACAGCTGTTCTTGGTGATCATCCCATGGTACTGTCATCTCTAACATGCTAGGGTCTTCCACTGCAACTAGGCTTCACCCTCTCATAGGTTCCTTTCATGGTGCCAAGACTCAACTCTTTTGCATGACCCCTTCAGTCCTGGGCCTTCAACTGCAGCTGAGGCAGCACCTATGGCCTTCCATGGCCTCTCACAGTGCCAAGCCTCAGTTGTTCTTCATGACCCTTTCATGCCTTCAAAACCAGTACCACCTGGGTGACTCTTACATATTACCAAGTCCAGCTGCAGCAGGAGGCACAACCTTGTCTATCTCTGGAACACAGCTTCTTTGTGTTTTCAGAAAACACTTCCAAGATTTCACCTCAGTGATGCATGTCTCTTCTTAATCACTGCTCATTTCTTAGCTTCAGCTAACCAGGATCAATTGTCCCAGTAGTCTCTTCTATTTTGACCCTAAAGCCAGAGATACAATGGCTGAAGCTACTGAGTTCTGCTGCTTGCTGGGGCTGGAAGATGGCCCCTTGTTCTATTACATTATCACCAGCTTTCTGTTTTCCAACTCCTTCACTGCCTAAGCTTGGCTGTCCTGGAATTTGCTCTGTAGATTGACCTTGAACTCAGAGATGTGCATAGCTGTGTCTCCTGAATGCTAGGATTAAAGGCATGTACCACTATGCCCAGGCTAAAGCTTTTCTTGGCCACTATTCCTCAAGATCCAGATCAAAAGTCCATGTCTTCCATTTCTGGATTGTAGTTCATTCCAGATTAAAAGTTCAACTGAAAACAATAACCAAGTAAACAATTAGTTTATTTGGGTGAGATCTTGCCCCAAATTCACCATTCTTTTAATCTGTTTATCTCCTCAAATTCAGGATTTAGCTCCATTGTACTTTCTGGTGCTGTTTTATTACTTGAACCACACTTTTTGTACTTTTCCTTTCTTAGCTTGCTATGCTTGATCAAAACACTCCTTATAAGACTGAACCATGGGATAAAGTCTAAACTAGGCTTTTTTTTTTTTTTTAGACTTCCTTTGTCAATGCAATTCATCTGAATCTTTTTACTTTAGCCTCAGGTAGACTCTTCAGACTAGAGCAAAAAGCAGCCACATTCTCACAAGAACAGTCTCTAGACTGTTCTTCTCCACTGAAACCTCTTGGGCCAGGTCTTCACAGTTTAAATCAACCTCAGCACCAACCAATGTCTTCGATATTCCTACTAGGATGGTCCATTAAGCCCCACTTAAATATCCCACTGCTTTTCAAAGTCCCAAGATTCACATTCCTCCAAATAAAAGCATGGTCAGGCCTATCACAGCAATACCTTAGTCCCTAGTACCAACTTCTGTCTTAGAGTTTCATTGCTATGAAGAGACATCATGACAAGGCAACTTTTATAAAGGACAAAATTTAATTGGGGCTGGCTTACAGTTTCTGAGGTTCAGTCTATTATTATCATAGCAGGAAGCATGGCAGCATTCAGACAGGAATGGTACAGGAGGAGCTGAGAGTTCTACATCTTGATCTATAGGCAGTCAGATGGGACTGTCACGTAGCTAGGTGGAAGGTCTCTCAAAGCCTATCCACACAGTAACACACTTCCTCCAACAAAGCCACACCTCCTAATAGTGCCACTCCCTCAGCCAAGCATATTCAAACCATCACAGTTGCTATGAAAAAACTTGTTCAATAATGCTGAAACTGTAGTGCTGAGGACACTGAAGCAGACAGGCTGCAGGGTAGCAGGTGTGTGAGTGAAGCCATCTTGGATCTCTACACATCCCAGGCCCCAGCTATCTGCCATTCAGTGGTCTCAGACAATGTCTCAAGGAATAAAACAACTGCCCAGATGAGCCCTGTCTGAATTCGTGCCTCATAGATATGGGTATGCATACATGTATGGGTATGTGAAGTGGAAATTTCTGGTTTCTTTGGAGACTCAGTCGTGTCATGTGTCATTTTCTGGAAACTGTCTTAAGAGGATGTTTTTGTTGAAGCAGACAAGTAGGAGGATGTTTTGCTGAGAACAGGCGTGTGGTGTTTCTCTGGAAGCAGCCTGGGAAAAGGACATGAGATGTTTTGCTAGAACAGATACTTGAGAGAACACATGATGTTTGGAAAGGGTATAAATGCAACCCAACAGACAGTGGATGACACTCTTGCATTGGTTCGCCTTGCTACTCTTTGCTGGTCTTGGTTGGGCTTTACTGACACTGGTCTTTCCTAATGACACACTGTGACATTGGTTCACTGTTTGTTGTGACTTCATAGAAAGGAATGCACTGAAGAACTTCTTGTGGTATTCCAGCAGCTTCTTGTCACTCCCTCGGACTCTGGCTGAATGTCAGAGCCTTGGTTATTTCTGGATCAAACTGCCATTGCTGATTCGTGAATGGTGTTTGCTAGTGGATTGAGCTACCACTGCTGATTTGTGTGAACTGAACTGCTACTAACCTGACAACAAAGATTGGATTTGCTCCAAAGGACAATTTCTAAACAGGTCCACATCCTCCTTTGCCCTATTAACATATCCTTTTCTCTACCTCTCATAGGTGATGGGCTAAAAGGGAAGTTAAAGTGTTTAAAAACCCTTATTAAAGTAAGCTTTGAAAAACATAAGCCTACAGGTCTGGGTATGTGTATATAAATGCAGATGTTCACAGAGACCAGAAGATGGTGTCAGATCCCCTGGGTGCTTGTGAACATGGGTACTGGGAACCTAACTCTGGTCCTCTGAAAGAACAGCAAGAACTCTTAACCACTGAGCCATCTCTCCCATCCCCCAACTTCAGTTTTTTAAACTTTTTGTCCTGTTTGGTTTTGAAGAAGCATTTCTTTTGTGTGTACATGTATAGACACATGCATGATAGAGCATGGGAATGGTCAGAGGACTTTTGGGCATTGGTTATCTGTTTCAGCTTGTTTGAGGCAAGCAACCTGTTGCTTCTGCTGCCATGCTTCACACCCCAGGCTAGCTGATGCATGGCTTTCTAGCCAATTGTCCGGTTTCTGCTTCCCATCTGTGTAGGAGTGCTGGGATTACAAATGCTTGCACTTTGTCTAGGGATTGAACTCACATCTTTCTGAGTCTAACAATTGGGCTTCTTTACAAATGAGTCCCACTCAAGGGGAAGAATTGTGGAGAAAGGCCACAGCAGCTACTGCATGACATTGGATCATTTAAGTCACTGTTGCCCATCCTCAGGGCCTCCTGACCCCGCTAATCTGGGTGCTGGAACGCTACCTTTGCTAGCCCCAATGAACATCAGTGACGCCAATGGTGGCAGCCCTGGACCATGCTTGGCTCAGCCCCGTGCTAGTAACTCAAGTCCTGCCAAACTTGAAAGTCTAGACATGGAAGAGCTCAGAGCCAAGCTTTGGTTTCCCTCATCCAACAGCTCTAATCACATGGGCTGTTAAATAGTCAGTAGTCAATGTTTTTGTTGTTGTTGTTGGGGCTTTTTGTTTGTGTTTGTTTGTGTTGTTTTGTTTTATTGGTTTTTTTGGTGGTGGTGGTGGTGACTTCTGACTGACTGAGCCATCCAAGTGGTTTCTATAATGTAGTTTCCTCTTTTTAATACCCTAGTCTCTTCCCCACCCCCAGCCCCAGAAAAACACTCTGCAAGGCAAGAGGCTACAAAGGACCTTGTTGCTTAGCAACAGGAGTGAAGCTAATCAACACAGCTCTGAATATTAATATTTTTCCAAAACACGACTTATCCTGAAATTGTGCGGCAAATGCGAGGCCTTCCTTTCAATATAAACAGTCATTTTTAAAAAAACATCTATAATTAATTTCGTGATGTGTGCTCATTTCCTTCACTGGCGGATTAGCCTTGTTAAATAATAACTGCAAGGCCTTTGTGCAGCACACTGAGTTGGAGCTTGGTAGTTCTGTAGGCCTCAGAAAGTCACTGTGAAGAGTGAGTGGATGGAGCTGGTATTTAAAGAGCTTGGGTCCAGCAGAGCCCAACTCAAGGACCTTCTTCCTCCAAATGATTTTTCTCTTATTCTTCAACCTGCCAATAATCCACGATAGAACAATTCTGAGCCTCTGTCTCTTCATCTAGGACATAGGGACAGTGAGAGATTGGATTGTATTAGTCTTTAATGACCCTGCAGCTCTAACATCTGGAGCCTAGTCTAGGAGCCATGTGTGATGAATCAACAGCTCCTCTGTATTTTAGTCTCTCCTTCAAGGCGAGCATAATGGGAAAAGAAAGGAAAAGAACAGAGAAGGAGCTGGTGAGGGTTACTTAAGAAGGTGGCGGGATGTGCCTCAGCAATAGATGGCTTGCCTATCATGAACCATACCCTGGCTTTGCTGAAGGGAATAAGAGCAGAGAAGACCCTGGGCTGGAGGAGCAAAAGGCTCCTCTTCCAGCTGCAACAGTGGGGGCAGGTCATATCACAGAGGCCAACTCTTGACTTCCCTCTGAGCCTGGGAGGTCCTACCCATCACAATGAGACAGGGGAGTCTCAGGAGCGTCACCATCCTTTGAACTCCTGCAGCCATGTCAGGATGGTGCCTCACAGATGTGCCAGAGATCAAGAGTCAAAGTGCTTGGACACAAAAGGTATATATACTACTGGTTTTTATAACTAAGGTATTCAAAGGGCGATGCTGATACAAGTAGTGTCTTTGGGTATCTTTTACTGTTTCTCTTTCAGCTTTCCATCCTAGTGTGACATCATGAGACAGGCTCCTCCATGAAGCACCCTCCCCAAACCAGAAGACTTCGTTTCATCCTCATGGCTTGTATGGGTCTCAGTCCTGGAAACCCCAACCGAGGGCATTAGAGGGGCAGAGTAGCCTAGGGTCACATGCTCAAACCAGAACCAACTATTGTGACCTAAAGCATGACATCTTTGGGGGCTGTTGAGCTGCTTTGAAATGGGATCTCATATGTCCCATTTCAAACTGACTATATAATAGAAGATGAAATGACCTTGAGGTTGTGAACTTCTTGCCTTTACCTCCTAAGTGTTGGGACAACCAGATCAAATCTAGGCTTTGTGCATGCTAAGCAAGCACTCTGTCAACTGAGCTAGGGGTGCCAGATACTAGGGATACCCACTTACTTCTAGATTTCAGACAAACAATTTTGAGCCCAAGTATGCTCCAATGATTTCAGAAGACATACTAACAAAATTACTTGTTGGCCAGGTATGGTGGTGCCCCAGTCCTACGGGGCATTGAACTGGGATCAGAAGACCTGGAAGAGAGAACTGGAGGACAGGGGACACAAAGAATGAGCGGCTTGTCTATGGGCTGATTAAACCGCTGATTTTACCTTTTTCACACAGGAGTTATAAACACATAAAGGCAGGATGTGGGGAAGGGGATGACACAGGAGCATAGGTGTTCAGGGGGAGTACAGATATCTTCCAGAACAAGGTATTGGCTGGGTGAAGGTTCAGGGGTCAGGTCACTATGACTCCGCCTATGATTCACTTGTCCTTATCTAAGTTGGTACTATTCACCAAGGCTACCTATTTACAAGGTGTATGACTATCCAGGCTGGTAAATTTCCACCAAAGCTGCCTGTTTACAATATCTTATAGCTATCTGTTTCAGTGTTTTTCCACAGAGACCAATACTTTGTGTTAGCAGGCTGACTTAGGCCTACGGCTGATTTTAGGTCTTCACTGTAGAAGCAAGGCTGCCCCTGACATGGTGGTGCATACCTCTAGTCCTAGCATTCAGGAGGCTGAAGCTGAAAGATCACCAAGAATTCAAGGCTAGCATGGTGTACCTAGTGACTTTTGGGTTATCCAGGGCTACAGAGTAAGACTCAAAACAGCAGAAAATTGCTTTTCTAAAATTCAAATGTCAGGGATGGAGAGATGGCTCAGTGGTCAAGAGCACTGGCTGCTCTTCCAGAGGACATGGGTTCAGTTCCCAGCACCCACATGGCAGCTCATAACTGTGTGTAACTCCAGTTCCAGCGGATCTGACAGTCTCACACAAAACACAGCCTCATACATTCATGCAAAATACCACTGCACATGAAATAAAAATAAGTTTAAAAAATTGAAGAGAAGCCGGGCGGTGGTGGCACACGCCTTTAATCCCAGCACTTGGGAGGCAGAGGCAGGCGGATTTCTGAGTTCGAGGCCAGCCTGGTCTACAGAGTGAGTTCCAGGACAGCCAGGGACTACACAGAGAAACCCTGTCTCGAAAAACAAAAAAAAAAAAAACAAAAAAAAAATTGAAGAAAAAAAAACACCCTAAAATTCTATCGTCACCAAACATGCTGTTTCTAGTTGCTAAAACAGGTATTCCTCCTACTGTGCAGGTGGGAAACAGTGGGGGAGAGGTCAGACAATCCTAGTAGGACCCTCCTGTACATCCCTGCTCTGAAGACAACTGTAGGTGTTTAGCTTAAAAGCTCTGGGGAGCACAGAGGAAGCCAGGCATTGCTGACAGAGGTGGCTGGTGTGCCGGAGGGGAGCCCCAAGCTTGCCTGGCACCTTTTTTGCTGTTTTGAGCACAGGATATTTAAACAGGGCGTGGGGCCTAGTTCTTCCAAGAGTTAGGTGGTTCCTTGAATGGAGGTGACTCAGCAGTCACCTTGGATAATATTTGTCATACGCACGTGCTCCACTGTAGATGGGGACCTCCTTCCCCATTCCCAATCAGACCTAGGTAATTCCTTCTTGGCAGTTTCCTTTTTCCTTTGCTTGCATTGCTAGGCACTTTTCTCTCTGCACAGCTCCTACCTATCCTTCAATACTCAGCTCCCAGTCACCCTTCCTCCAAAGTCCTCCTTGATTTCTCCCAATTAAGTATTTTTATGTTGCCTTTTCTCGTGGCTTACCTTTTTTTTCACGGCTATATTCTTACCCTCAGTTAGACTGTGAGTTCTTAGAAGATGAGGCCCATGTTGATGTTTACAATAAATTCCCGTGATACCCAGCCCCAGGTAAACAATCAATATTTGCTGATCAATTTGTTGATCATCTGCTGAAGAGGCAGTTATGCATATAGACAAAATTCATTTCCAGGGACTTTGATGCCCTTGATGCAAGTAAGAGCAGAGTTCTTTCCAATGGTGTGGAGTAAGGATTCACAACAACCAGGTCCCCATTAGCTGAGTTCCCACCCACATAACTTACTATTAACAACAAAATATGTACTTCTCAAACTATTGGCTAATATAAATTGAAATTCAGAGTTATTTTATGGTGCTATTGCTTATGCTCAGTTGCTTTCTGATAGATTTTCTGGGACGAAAGGGAAATTAGAGAATTGTTACCATCATGAGCCAACAAGATGGCCCGCTGGGTTCACAAACTTGCTGCCAACCCTGATGGTTTGAGTTTGATTCCTCAGGCCCCACGTGGTAGAAGGGGAGAATAGGCTTGTCCTCTGACCTACACACACACACTATGGCATGTGCATGCAAGAACACACACACACACACACACACACACACACACACACAGAGAAAGAGAGAGAGAGAGACACACACACACACACACACACACACACACACACACACACACATTCCATGGCACTCATGTGGAGGTCAGAGGACAACTTTCCATGGTCAATTCTGACCTGCTACCACGTGGGTCCCAGGAATCAAACTTGGGCCATCAGGCTTGGAGGGAAGTGCCATGAGCTATGACCCATCTCTTGGGCTAAGCTTTATTTTTAAGATCATGGGTCTCCAAATCTCTGGGTCAGGTGACAAGCTCAGCCTTGTGCTGGGAGCATTAACCAGAGCCCACCAGCTGGTACTAAGCCAGAGTTCTCAATTAGAGAAAGCCACAGGCTAGGTTCTAACAGATGAAATGAGCCTCTTTGATGTGCAAGTTTACAGTACTGTCACCTTGCTGCTGATTCATCTTTTGAATTGAACCATGTTAAAAGGGAAGGTTTCAAAGTTTTTGCAAACTTTAGACCAGCAGCAACTTACTCCTACCCTGGACAGAGAAACCTGTACCTCAGCCAACCTGCCTTTGCCCCAACCTGGAAACCTATCCCTGCTCCCTGCCTGCCCTTGCAGAATTCAATGCTTCTGGCAGACATAAGGCAAAAAGAAAGTGATGTGATGTATGTGCAAGCAGAATGAATTCCTCTGGCCTTTGTCTATTGTCTGAGTTTACACAAGGACAGACATGAGTTCTCCCAGAAGGCAGACCTTAAGATTTAAGTGCAAATATACTGATGTCTCAATATCTGTCAGGGACAAGTTCAAGGGCACCCATGTGAGATACCCAAATTCCAGATGTTCAAGTCCTCAAGTCCTCCAATGAAACGGCATAGTATTTGCACAGAACCTATTAGCATACACAATAGCTATCCCCCTGGATAGTTTACGCTTTATTTTTTTTTATTGCATTTTTTATTGTGTATGTGTGTGCAGGCGTGGGTGCCACAGTGCACGTATGGAGGTCAGATGACAACTTCTAGCAGTTGTTCTGATCCACACTCATGTGGGTCCCAGGGAACGAACTCTATAGTCAGCAGGCTTGTCAACGAGCGCCTCTACCTGCCACCCCCCACCAACTCATCTGTAGATGATTTCTAAAACATGATACAATATAAATGTCATGTAAATAGTTATTATCCTGTATTGTTTGTGGGGAAATGACAAGAAAAAAGAGTCTGTTCATGTTCAATTGTTTTCCCAGATCGGCTTGATCCTCGGTTGATTGAATCCATGGATATGTAGCCCTCATATGCAGAGAGAGAGAGAGCTGACAGTAGTTTGCTTAGGAGGGAGATGAGATAGAGAAGAAACCACTGTCAATACAGGGTTATTAACATCAAATCATTTACAGCCATGGGCAGTTCCGGAGTGGTCCCCTTGGGAGAACCAACCCAACCTGGGTGGGAAGTGCCTTTAACTTGCCCAAGTTTCTGAGTGTGGGGCAGGGGGGATGAAACAAAAGAATATAGCCCTTGGCAAAGAGTTTTACAGGTTTTTTTTTTAGGGAGAAAGCAACCCCAGCAAGCTAGGTGGGGCTCGGCCACCCATTTGCAATGCACTAACACAAGAGGCAAGGACAGTGAGAAGCAAGAGATTTGCTCTGTGTGGACATATTGAGCAGAGGAACAAATAAGAGGCCCAGTGACTTCAAATCCATCTTTGGGCTCCTGACATAAGGTTTAGATTTGAATAGAAGGCAATGGGTATTCATAAATAAATATTCCTGGTCAGGGTGTGGCCCCACCCATCATTGACTCATCCATGTTTCAGCTCTGATTTATTCCCACGAGGTATTGTGAGAACTGTGTGAAATTCCTAAGGAAAATTTGTTTAGGACTCATTTGTTTAATAGTCTGAGTAAATGTCTTCTTTTTTGTTTTGTTTTGTTTTTTTGTTTTTTTGTATAGCTCAGCCTGTCCCGGAACTTGCTGTGTAGACCAGGCTGGCCTCAAACTCAGAGAACTGTCTGCCTCTGCCTCCTGGGTAGAGTACTTGGATTAAAGGCATGTGCCTTCAAGTGCTGGGAGTAGAGGCATGCACCACCATTGCTTGTCTCAGGGTGAGCTTGTAAGCACAAAAAACATGCTGTGGGCTGACATACCTCAGTTGAAACAGCCAGAAGCAGACCTACAGAAGCCAAAAAGCAAGGTTAGTACATTTTGAGACTTTCCCAGAACTATGGGCTTTGATGGATTAGGCCTTTGTTTTAGTTTTGGCAGGTAGTGCTGTTGGCATGTTGAGTTTTAATTCTTAATGGCACTCCCACCATGGAGTCAGTTGTGGTAAGGTCTGGGGCCCTGTTACATTGGCAAGAGATCCTAGCTCCTTGGTCTGTGGGCTTCTCCATAGCATAACAGGTCTCCAGACCTTAGCACAACTGCCACCATGTTAGAGGCACCATTCTGACCTTGCAACCCAGCACTGCCAAAATGAGAACAAAGACCTAATCCATCAAAGATCTGGTCCATGGTTCCAGGATCCAGGAAAGTCTGTAAATTACTAACCTGGCTTTATAGCTTCTGTAGTTTCACTTCTTGATTACTGTTCTTGCTAACCAAAGTGTGTCAATCAGGATGTGGTTTGGGGGCATAAAAGACAAAAAAAAAAAAAAAAAAACCAGTAAGGCTTGAGGCTGCATGATTTGGACAAGCTCTCCATGAAGCCACTGACCAGCAATACAGACTTTCTCTTCAGCTTTAAGAGTGCCCATGTGTGTTCTCTGATGGAATTAACTCACCACAATAAAGTACCTTACTATAGCAGTTTGAGTCTTCCAGACCAAGAGATGCAACGGAAAGAGCAAGAGAGAAGCCATGGTGCCTTTTATGAGCTAACCTCAGCAATAACTCCCTATCACTTCTACATTCTATCAGTCACTCAGCTCAGCATTCACTGTGAGAAAGAGATCCACAAAGGAGGAATACTGGGAAGAAGCACTCTCTATGGGTCCGTCTTCATACCACATGTATGAAAGCACACCAACCTTCTTACTGTAATGATGCTATTAGAGAATTATTGGAGCATGCTTGACTTGGTGTGTGTGTGTGTGTGTGTGTGTGTGTGTGAGAGAGAGAGAGAGAGAGAGAGAGAGAGAGAGAGAGAGAGAGAGAGGGAGAGAGAGAGAGAGAGAGAGAGAGAGAGGTGGCTCAGTGGTTAAGAGTACTTGCTGCTATTACAGAGAACCCAAGTTCAGTTCCCAGCACCCATATGAGGCAGTCTCTAACTCCAGATCCAGAGCACCCAACACCTCTTCTAGCCTCTGTGAGCAACCCTGCATATTGGAATACACACACACACACACCACACACACACACACACACACACACACACCACACACACACACACACACACCACACACACACACACATACACCACACACACACACACACACACACACACACACACACACAAATAGTAAACAAATCACTTAGGAGAGAAAGGGTTTACTTTAGTTTACAATTCTGGGTACAGTTGCTTAATTATTTTTAATTATTTATTCATGAACCTACCCACAGAGACCATAGCAGTCCATGCCAATAGGGGATGCATCCTTATCGGGTTGAACTCAAGTTTCAAAGGAATGGGAAGCCAGCCACTTCTTAGACTGCACCTCCCACAGTGCCTGAAGCTACTCCTTCTTGTGGTGTTAACTGTCTCAGAATTTCTCAGAATTTCTCCATCTATGGAGCATTTGTTGACTCTTTGGAGGAACCCAGACTCCTGGGGATAAGGAATATATTTTACACCTCCTAGTATCCATCTTAGTCTCAATTTAGTGTCACCCTCAACTTGCATTTCTATAAAATGGGTACTTGGAAGGTTGTCTTGAATTATCATGCCTGCTATAGTTTACAAATCCTTCATACCAATAAGATAATACCTAAAATTATCAGTCTTGAAATTGGATACTCAAATACGTGTTGAACATGTTTGAATGTCAGGCTTTGTTTTCTCATCTATAAAAAGGAGCTAAGAATAGTACTCACCTAGATGGTCATATTTACGCTCATATATTCATGTAAAGAGCTCAACCCAGGCCCCAAGAAATTACAAGTCTATCACTCTTGGCTATGGAATAGATTCACTATGGACCCAATGAAGCTTAAACTTCAGGACCTGTGCTGGTTAGTTTTAACTGTCAACTTGACACAGGACAACCTGGAATCACCTGGGAAGGGTCTTACTGAGAAATTAGCTCGAGCAGATTGGCCTAGAGGCATGTCAGTGGGGAAATTGTCTTGATTCTTGACCAATATAGGAAGACCCAGTCCAATATGAGAAGCAGCAGCCTACGAAATGGTTCCTGGGCAGAATAAGAAAGGGGAAATCTAGTCGAGAGCAAGCATGGGGCAAGCATGGATACATGCATATTCATACTCTCTCTCTCTCTCTCTCTCTCTCTCTCTCTCTCTCTCTCTCTCTC
>JANHMN010000005.1:113677839-113709691 GCA_030674055.1 Rhabdomys pumilio | reverse complement strand
CTCTCTCTCTCTCTCTCTCTCTCTCTCTCTCTCTCTCTCTCTCTCTCTCACACACACACACACACACACACACACACACACACACACAGACACCACCTGGTGATTGATGGAATCTATTGGCTAAGACTGCAGTTAGCTAACTATGACCTCTTCTTCGTGTGACCTGGCCTTCTTTGCAGACTGGTAGGAGGGTTCCTAGGACAGATGTCCTCAGAGGATAGAATGGATGCTGCGGTGCCTTATATAACCTATGTTGGAAGTCATGTGGTGTTACCTGTTATTACATAGATCCTCTTAAGAGGAAAGAAGACGAGGTTCCACTTCTCAATGAGAGAAATGTCAATGCTTCAGTATAAAGAGAGGATGGGGATGGGAGAGCTGCTTTTGCCCACTGTGGAAAATACAGTCTGGCAGCAAGTCCTCTGACTGCCAGCCCCCGGGACAACTTCTGGAGTGAAGGAAAAAAAAAACTGGAAGTGCATGGAATCTGAAGCCAGCCTGTGGAAAATCTTCCTGTCATTAGATGCGGAAGATCACAAATGACAAAGCTCGTCAAAATGGAAATTTGCTTCTGTCAGAAATATAGTCTGCAATTAACCATGCCCTATATATTTTGATTTCCTTTCTGACAGGAACTGTACAAACTAGGATTTATGGGAATGTGTATATTTGTAGGCACAAAGCTAGAACAGCCCACCAACACAAATTGCAGTCTATTTGGAAAGAGGTGAGTTCAGTGTACACCAGGGTTTCTGATTGCAGCCCTGCTTGTCTAATGCTGCTTTCTCCAATGAAAGGATGGGAGTCTGAATCCAGAGAGAATTGGCACACAAGCTTGCTACCAATGCAGCAAAATGGCCTGAAGAACTACCTCAGTGGCAAAATCATGCACGCTCATTGACGTGTCGACACAGGAAGTGTGTTTTATTATTCGACCATACAGTATAGGATGTGTGCTTCAAGTTCACGATAATTCTGCTTGCAGTTTTGGAATGACTGATCATATGGAAATACAAATAGGACAGAAAGGTAAGAGTATTCCAGTGGAGCCCAAAAGAGTAAGTTAAAGATGGACAGACACTTCAAAATGTCCCTCCCTTGTGATGTCACAATGGAAACTGATTACCAGTACCAGCTAGTGAGTTTCACCATGATCCATAGTTTTCATGAAAGGGGGTGAAGCACACCAGGCGAGAAACGGGTGACCTCTTCACTGTCTCGGTAGAAAACACTTTTAAAAAGTAGTCATCATAGAGGACTGGAGAGATGGCTCAGTAGTTAAAAGCACGTACTGCTCTTCCGGAGGACCTGAGAGTTCACTACACCACACAGGTGCCTCACAACCAACCTGTACCCCACAAAGGGATCTGTCTCCTCTTGTCTGTGGGGATACAGACACATGCATGTAATGAAAATAACAAAACAGTGGTCATAGCAAAAGAGAATCTAAGTGTTTCTGCTTCTCAAGAAGTAAGGTGAGGGAGAGGAATTACAAATACCTCCAGACAGCTAATTAATAGAATACTGTTCAGAAAGGGTTTGGTTTTTTTTTTTTCTGGATTTTGTGAGGCTCAAGGTCTTTGCAACCTTTTCAACTCCTCGATTGTTAGATTTATCATCTAAATGTCCATATCCACGAGTTATCTTTTAAATTAGTATTTGTTGGGCTGAAGAAATGGCTCCACGGTTGGGAGTGCTGACTGCTCTTCCAGAGGGCCCAGGTTTGATTCCCAGTGCCCACATGGCAGCTCACACTGTCTGTAACTCCAAGATCCAACACCCTCACAGACATGCATGTAGACAAAATGCCAGTGTGCATACAATAAAAATATATTTGGGGCTGGAGAGATGACTCAATAGCTAAGAGCACTCGTTACCTGAGTTTGATTCCTGGCATCCACGTTAGGTAGCCCACAACCACCTGCAACTCAAATCCAGGGGATCAGACGCATCTGGCCTCCATAAGCACCTGTCGATACACTCATACACATAATTAAAGAAATAAATAAATTTTCAAAGGATTTAAACTACTATCATCTGCATGTGCCTGTGTTTCAAGGTCAGAGACTAACTTGCATCAGTGGGCTCTCTTCTTCCACCATGTAGGCTGCACGAATGGAACTCAGGTCAGCAGGCAGCATGTACTCTTTCCTGCTGAACCATCGATCCAGCTTCACAATGTATTTGGCATTTGTGATTTTTGTGTTGTTTTCCTTAAACAATCCCTCAGGGGCCTAGAAAGATGGCTCGGTGGCTAAGAGTACTTGCTGTTCTTGCAAAAGACCAGATTGTGGTTGCTAGCACCCACACCAGGTGGTTCACATCCATCTTCTCTTCTGCCCTTTGAAGACACCTGCACATATGTGACACACACATAGATAATGGATCTAAATAAAGAGTCCCCTAGAATATCTAGCCTTCAGGCTGTCCTGTTAGCCACAACTGCCTCCCTTTGCGTGTTGAAATTGAACATTCTGGTGATAATGGAGCTATGCAGGTGACAGATTACAAAATATGAGGTGACAGATGGGAGATGCTAGTGTCCCAACTCACAAGCATCCTTCTCTTTGTCCTCCTTCATCCTCACAGGCTGGGCCTGGAAAAGCATGCCTTGACCTGCTCTGACAGGCTTTACAAAGACCCACAAGCATTTAGTATCTTACAATGGAAGAGTTCAAGGCCAACATGCTTGTTAGTGTCTTCCAAGGCCTCTCTCCCTGGCTAGCGCATGGCGAACTTCTCCCTGTCCCCACATCCCCTTTTCTCTGTGGTGTCTGGGTCCTGTCTCCTATTATTAAAAACAAAAAAGGAAAATTCCTTCATGGGGAAGGGTAACAAGTTTGCCACAGGACTCTTGTGGAAGGGAGGTCGGAAGATAACTTCCAGAATTCAGTTTTCCCCTTTCATCACATGTGTCTCAGGGATTGAGCTCAGTCTTCAGTAAGGGCTTTTACCCACTGAGCCAGTCCAACATCCTTGTTCTCAGGAGGATGCCAGACACTGTAGATGCCAGCCCATAATCAACTCTCTGATTTTCACTTGATTAGCTCTTTCAAGGTCCCATCTCCAAATACATATGCTCTTTAACTAGACAAGTGGAAAATGCCCTAGGAAGAAATGGCTTTCACTGAATCCAGCTTTCTATTAAGCCCAGATTCTTAGAAGAGCCAAGCTGAAGCTGCCCAGTCACAAATCCTTCATCCCTGGCCTCCATCAGCCTGCCATCACTGCTGAGGCCCGGCATCACCAGACTGGACTAGACCACTCACGTAACACCGAGCTTCAAGATCCAACCTGAAGAGCCAACAACACTTTGCAAGCCTCAGCACAGAGCATCAGATCCTGAGGGACCCCTCTCCTTCAGATCAGCTACTGTTGGTTATCAGGGCTGGTCAGGGGAGCCTCTGACAAGAGCCTTGCAGCTTTCCTTTCAAGACATTGGGCAGTGGGAGTCTTTGGCTTCTAGATTATGAAACTTGGAAAGAACTTCCTCTGTGACTCCTCTGCAGGGAAGATGTCCTGACCAGGACAGGCTTAGGGCAGGCTCTGGGTACCACCTTCGGTGCTACTTTATCTGCAGCCCCACCCCTAGCCCCCAATCTCCAAGCTGCATCACATCTTCAGGACCTCAGAGCCAGGAGGCCTGCACATGAAAACCTCATTATTCTTCCCATTATTAGGTGGATGGAACATTTAATAGGCACATAGCTGACTTCTGTCCACACTGAACTACCAGCTTGGGTGGTCCAAATTATATTGGTCAGGACCAGTGACTTTGTTCCCTTAAGGCCGCTGTCTGATCTAGACTTTGTCCATTCTCAGCTGGTATGATGAAGCAAAGAGAAGGCAGCCCTTGGCCCTGGAGAAAGCTTCGGTAGACCTCTAACTCCCCATAGAAACCCAAGGCATACCAGCCAACACCAGGGCTCTGTTCCATTCTGCTATGTTCTTCATGCCTATCTCTGTGCCAGTGACTTGCTGTAGGACCCCAATCTTCGAAGCTCTTTTGGGACGGATTGTATTGTCCCTATTTTATACATAAAGTAAGTGGAGATCAGGTATGCTGAGTAATTTACACAAGGTCATACTGCTTGGATTGTCTCTTCTACAACATCATTTTCTGCACTCTCTTCTTTTTCTCCATGGAATGAAGTTGTGATGCCTGGAACCACAGCAGCCATCATGTAGCCACAAGGATAGAAGCCTCATGTTGGACATTTTAGGGTATGAAAGGTAACGTCCATCATCAAGAACACAGTCAGCTCAGAATAGTGATGGGACCAATGACTAAGAGCTGGCTAGTATTAACCTAGAAAAGAAATGACTCAGAGGAACAGCAAGGCTCTCTTCAGACATCTGAAGGGCTGCTCTGGGAGCTGGGAAGAACTGATGCTTTCTGCTCAGAGGTTCTAAGGACAGGATGGGAACACTGAGGGTGGGGCATGGAAGTTGCTGTGTCCACTCATAGAAGATCTTTGACAATTTCCGCTGCTTCCAGTTGTGCTGGTCTGAGAGAGACGGGGAAAACTCAGGAATCCAAGATGGCCCTTCCTTTGTGTGTTCATTCAGAGACAGAAGGTAATGCCCAGTGTTCTAGTTTGTCCTGCCTTATTCCCCTGAGACAGGATCTCCCATTGAACTGAAGCCTAACATTTTGACTAGGTTGGCTGACCAGCCAGCTTCAAGGATCTGCCTGTCTCCACCTCCCATGGCTGGACATAAAGCCATGCTTAGCTTTTGAAAATCTGGGTGCTGGGAATTTGCACTCAGGTTTTTGTGCAGCCTAGTTTTATGTCATCCTGACACATACCAGCATCATCTCAACTGAGGAAACATCAGTTGAGAAAATCTCTCCATAAGATCAAACTGAAAGACTTTTTTCTTAATTAGCAATTGATGGGGGAGGGCCCAGCACATTGTGGGTGGTGCCATCCTGAGGCTGGCGCTCCTAGGTTCTATAAGAAAGCAGGCTGAGCAAGCCATAAAGTGCAAGCCAGTAAACAGCACTCCTCTGTGGCCTCTCCATCAGCTCTTGCCTCCAGTTGCTGCCCTGTCTGAGTTCCTTTCCTAACTTCCTTCAATGATGGATTGTTGCCTTTGGTCATGGTGGCACACGCCTTTAATCCTAGCACTTGGGAGGCAAAGGCAGGCAGATTTCTGATTCAAGGCCAGCCTGGTCTACAGAGTGAGTTCCAGGACAGCCAGAGCTACACAGAGAAACCCTGTCTCAAAAAAAACAGAAAACAAAAAACAAAACAAGGAAGAATATGGCTGCGTCTTAGCAATGACAGAGCAATGGAGGAATCCCTGATTCCTATGGCTTTGTGGGGCAGAGCTATCGGCCATCAGAGTCTGGTGGGAAAGAAAAATAAACTTTTACTGAAGCCACAGGTAAGTGAAACATGAGTCTACTCTGGGGACCAAGTCTTTTTGGGCTCTCTGAGCCTCCATAGTCAATCTTCATCTATACAACAAAAATCAGAAGGCAGACTTCACAGATCTCACAATGTGCCTGAGCATGACACCAGGACAGGGAGGCTCAACAATGACAGGATGTTGATGACAGCACTGGGCAGACTGTTTAATATGACATCTCTCCCCTCTAAAAGTCAGAAATTTGTTGCTGAACACCAGGAAAGAGAAACCGAAGCTGGGGTAAGGTGGGAGAGAGTTACACAGAAGAATCATAAATGCCCTCTTCCTTTCTGCAGTGCTTCCTTTTTTTCCCCCGAGACAGGGTTTCTCTGTGTAGCCCTGGCTGTCCTGGAACTCACTCTGCAGACCAGGCTGGCCTCGAACTCAGAGATCCACCTGCCTCTGCCTCCCAAGTGCTGGGATTAAAGGTGTGTGCCACCACCGCCTGGTTTACATGGCATTTTTAATACTATACTATTCAGACCCTTGTGGCAAGGTGAGTGAAGGGCTTTTATTTTATGGTCTAAAAGGCAGGGGGTGACTCTAATGACTCTAAATGACTCTAAATGACTTACTTCTTTCCATGAGTCAGAAGTAGGACGTTCACAGGTTCATACTGCACAGCAAGAGGATGCCGTGACAGGATTGTCCTTGCCTAGCCTCCCGAGAAAGACATCCAAATGTCACACATATCTAAACTGTAGAACACATGATGACCAGAGTTAGGTGACTGAAGTGGAAACTTCTGGTTTCTTTGGAAAGTCACTTGTGTCTTTCCAAAATGGTGTTTTGCTGGGGCAGACTCTTGAAGGAGTGTTTTCCTGAAGCAGACACAGGTGAGAAGATGTTTTGCTAAGGCAGAGACAGAGAGGAACATTTCACTGAAGGCTGACGTGGACACAGGTGAAAAGATGTTTCACTAAGGCAGGCTCATGAAAGAACGTTTCACTAAAGCAAACGTGAAAGGACACGTGATGTTAAGAAGGAACCAACAGTTGGTGGGTGACACTGGATGATATTGGTAAGCCTTACCATTGTTTATTGATCATCGTTTGCCCAGACTCCACAGAAAGAAACACACTAAAAAACCTTCTGGTGGTGTGCTAGTGGCTTCTTGCCACTTCCTTAGACTTGGGCCAATTGGCTGAGTGATGTCAGCTGAGACAGACTCACATGTGGAGGCAAGACACATGCTGAGGCAAGACCTGTGGAGGACTCGTGAGGTTTGGAGAGAGTATAAATAGGACTCAACAGACAGTGACAGGGGCTTGGCTTGGTTTGCTTGCCTAGCTAGCTTTGCAACGCTTCTTGGTCTCAAGTCTTCAAGTCTTTGCTAATCTTCACTTCGTTGAGAGAGGCATGGCAGAGAACCTCTGTCATTCCTACTGCTTCTAATCTCTTCTGCTTGACCCATGCCAATTTTGCTGAGGCCTGGCCATTCCTGCTAGGTCATGTCACGGCTGCTATCCTGACACTACTGAACTGGACTGCTGGTATATCCTTGAAGTATTTGCAAGTGGATCAAGTTGCCGCTGCTGACTCCTGTGAACTGAAGTGCTGAAATCCCGACAAAGCAAATGGGATTTGCTCCAAAGAATAATTTCTAAACAGACCCACTTCCTCAGTATCCTAATAACCTTTCTTCTCTACTACCATTTGAGCTAGAAGGGAAGTTAAAGCATGTAGGAACCCTTATTAAAATTAGGGCTGAGAAAAATTTAAGAGTTCAGGTGACAAAGTCCCAGTGCCTACAGATTATGAAACAAATGGAAATTCCTATCTGGCCTTGATGGATACCATGTGTGCCCTGTCCCCTTGTTTTCATGAGCAGTGTGTCAGCTAAGGCCCTCCAGGTATGACCCTCCATTGACCGGAGGCTGTGCTTCAGGCCAGCTCCAGACCCTGCAGGTTGTGCCAATTCAACTGAGGGAATCTAATATGTTCCCAGGACTTTGGGATTCCTGGCTTTCTGGCCTTGGCAAATCAAAAGTCACTGCACCTGTAATCCTAGCACCCCAGAGAGGTTGAGGCTCCACTGCTTACTGCAAATTTGAGGTCAGCCTAGGCCACAGTTTGAGAGCCTGTCTCAAAGGAGGAGGACAGGCAGGTATAGTAGCACATGCCTTTAATCGCAACACTTGGGAGGCAGATGGCAGGCAGATCTCTGTGAGTTCAAGGCCAGCCTGGTCTACAGAGCAAGCCACCAGGACTGTATGACTCGACCCTGAAAAACACAGCAAACTCTCCCAGCTTTGCCTGGTGCAATTTAGCTTTGAAGTGTATGTGGACAGTTCAAGACTCCCCGATGTCTCTAGCCACAGACTTTCAGAAAGTCCCCTGGCAGCTGTGGACTAGTCTTCAACACTCTACAGTCTAGAGAGTGGGATCCCAGGCAGAATGCAAAAAGTGACAGTTTGAGAGGAAGCTGAGAGAAGTGGTCCAGACCCACTGGTTCTCCCATCTCTGCTTTTCATCCATTCAAGAGACCGAGGCTCCTGTCAGACTCTGACTCTTGAAGTCCTGAGCAAGGCAGGGCCTTGTGCTGCACACATGCAATCCTAGTACTCCCTGGAGGCAGGGGGATCATGACTTCAAAGTCACCGTGAGGTACATGGTGAGTTCAAGGTTAGCCTGAGCTCTGTAGTGAACCCTCTCCCAATAACTGACTGAATAAATAAATAAGTTTGGAACAGGTGACCTTTTCTAAAACTGGCAATGATGTCACCTAGAAAAACAAATCTGGGGAGAAGAGGGCTGGAAGCGGAAGGAAAGGAAGCCACTAAAATACTTGTCAGCTTCTGGGGGAGGATGTCAGATTCCAGCCAAGGAACCACAGGCAGACAGAAGGCAGGCCAGGGATAGGAGCTAAAAGCCCCCAAAATACTTGTTTGTGATTAAATTACTGTCCGGGTTGACAGGCCACTTGACCAAAGACAGGAGGAGATGGGGACCAAAGACAGGGGGAGATGGGTCCTGCACCCTGTCGGTGCGTTTATCCCATTCTGTGGCCAGGGGATTACTGGGGGTAGCTGGTTAGTTCTAGTCAGCCAACACCTTGACCCTCCAGCCCTGACCCACTTCCAGATCCCTTGAGCTCTTGGGCAGCAGCCAAGGGCACCAGCTGCTCTGGCCACACTGCTGGAAGGGTAATACAGGAAGAACAGATCCGGCCAGTACCCTTCCCCAATCCCCCTTGACATTGGCTGCATTAATCATTGCAGAGCATGCACCTGCAACCTGCCTCCTCCCAAGGGCTTTCTCTGCTGCCAAGGGAGGCAGACAGGCAGCACCAGGAGCCACTTCTCCCAGGAGCAGGCTTCAGTGACAACAGGCAGAAGTTGATGGAGCATGACTCAGGTCCCTTAACTCTGTGTGGCACAGTTCTGAGAGACCTGAACCTGAAAAGGTTGGGGGTGGGGGCTAGGGTCTCAGCAGCACTTAAGACCTGCTGTCTTGCCACCAGACAGCCAATAGTGGGGTACACTTTTAATCCCAGCACTTGGGAGGCAGAGGCAGGCGGATTTCTGAATTTGAGGCCAGCCTGGCCTACAGAGGGAGTTCTAGGACAGCCAGGCCTACACAGAGAAACCCTGTTATGAAAACAAAAACAATCCAGTACTCAGGAGACCCCCAAAAGAACTCTTCGATAACCAGTGTCCTCCCAAATTCACACACTGATGTTCCAAGGTGACAGCTCTGCAAGGTGGGGATTTTGAGAAATCACTGGGTTACATGGGGTGGGACCTTCATGAGTGACATTAATACCTTTACAAAAGAGGTCCCAGAGAGAGTGGCCTTCGCCTTCTGCTGTGTGTTGGCACTAAGAAGTGATGCCATCTGTAAACTAGAGTGCTAGCTGTCACCAGACACCTTGCTCTTCAACATGGCAACCTCTGGAACTGTAAGAGGAAAAAAAAAATTCTTCTTTACAAGCATAGTGATTTGAGTGATGTCTCCCATAATGTTGGGCATTTGAATACTTGGTCTCCAATAGGTGTCATTGTTTGGGGAGGCGTAGGAGAATGCCCTTGTTGGAGGAAGTATGTCACTGGGGTAGGTTTGAGGAGTAAAAAGCCTCATTTATTGCTCTGTTTCCTGCTTGTGGATCGAGATATGAGCTCTCAGCTTGTCAGTCCTTCTGCCATGCTTTTTCTTTGCCAACATGAACTTTAACCCCATGGAACTGGAAGCCTGCATAAACTCAAATTTTCTGTAACTGGCCTTGCTTCTGGTGCTTTAATCAGTGCAGTAGAAAAGTAGTTAATACAATAAGCATCCAGCTTATGAAATTTTATTGTAGCACAGACAGGCCCTAATCCCAGTAGTCTCTGAGTTTCCAGAGGGCAAGTCCTCAATGTGCCACCCCAGCATTAGTCCTGACCCATGGAATGCACACAATACATAGGACTGAATTGATTTGAAGCTGATTCTAGACACTTCCCCTATCCATCAAACCGTTATCTCTCATGGCTGTCCTTCCCCTCCCATAGCTCTAGCTCTATTTATTCATATATTCCATGCATTTATAAGTTCACATAAATATGATGGACAACTACTGTATGCAAGGCACAAGTTCTCCCCCCCCCCCCCCCCCCCAGCCCACCTTGCAGGTCCAGCTGTCTTCTCTGTCTTCAGTCATCTTATCGGTATGTGCATTCTTTCTTGGTCTATTGGTAACTGACCATTAGATCCATGCTCTATATAGTGATGTTGCAGCCAATAGCAAGCTACATACAGGACAATGGTCACATAAGGTTATATCTCCTTGCAGTATCATTAGTGTCTTAGTTTGTGTAAGTACACTCTAGGATGTTCACACAATAAAATCGCCTAATGATGCCTTCTCAGAAGTGTCCCTGTTATTAATTGATGCATGACTGCATTTGCATTTGAAATGAAGCTATTGGAGGTAGAAAATTTTCTCAGAAGAGATGAGTTTCTATCGAGTAGACAAGGGTATTTTGAGACACGGTAAAGAGACCCTAAACTCTGGCCTCTTAACTGGAATGTTCTGCTGTGCCTGATCCAGGGGTATAGCATTTAGATTTTCAACCCTAGCTAGAACACAAGCCTCTGCCCTTATAAAAACTCATATATGCAAAGACACACACTAAGCATAAATGCTCCCATGAGCCCACTGTGTGCATGCCCAAGCTTGGTCTCTTCCCTTCCTCACCACTGCCAGCCACCTGTCCGGCACCTGCACTGTAAATGGAGAAGCTGTGTGATTGACAGGCCAGCAAGCAGCTTACATTTGGTTGGAATCTGAGATACCATTACCATGGCGACCACAGTCCCTGTCAGCTCTGTTATCTTCCATGCTCTGGGGAGTTGAGTGCTGTACCTGAGAGACCTTCCTTCTGGAAGCCACTCCTCCCGTCAGGAGTGCCTTTTAATTTCTCCCTGGGGCCTCGCTGCTTTGGAGCAAGTTGACTTCACACCTCTCTCTGCTAATGGGGAAGGAGGTTTTAGGGTGAGTTGTTATGCTTTAATCAGGCTCCTGGTCCCCTGAAACCTCGGAGCTGCTCTCCTGGGGCGTCTGATGCCGTGTCTACAAAAGACAGTAAGAAATCCACGCCTTCTTCACACACAAACCCAGTCTGGAGCTGTATTCTCTGGAAGGAGGCAGCACTCACAGGGGCACATTGCTCAGATCTCTTTGCTATGTGATGAATATTTGTACTCCTGAAAATCCTTATGTTAACATTTTAAATCCTGAGGCAATGGTATCAGGAAGTAGAACTTTTGGGGGGTGGGTGATAAGGTCTTGAGGGTGGATTCGTGTCCTTAAAGACTCATTACAGAGCTCTTTGCATCTTTTTATTTTCTGCACGTGTGTGTGTGTGTGTGTGTGTGTGTGTGTGTGTGTGTGTGTCCCAGTGTACATGTACATATGTGAGATGATTGTGGCTCTTTAGCTTCTTACATCATCAGGTAGGGCTTGATCAAGGAAGCAGAAATGCTCTCTGGCTAATACAATTTGAGTGACTTCCTGTGGAATTTTGCTTGACATGATTGTACCAATTGGCCAAGTCAGCTGTGTAAACATGCAGAACATCTGCCTGGGGTGCTAAAGGCAACAGGGACAGTTGAAATGAAAGATAGATGTGGTGGTTATCTACCTGCTGCTGTGTAACAAATTATCCCCTACATTTTACAATGTTAAAGAAGTGAACATTTACTATCTGAAAGTCAGGAAGCCATGAGCGAGCAGTTCAGCTGTATGGTTCTGCTTCAGGGACTGTCTTGTGGGGTTGTAGTCAAAGTATCAACTGGGGCCTGGAGCCATCTGAAGGATTGAATGGGCCTGAAGAATCTGCTTCCAAGATGGCCGACTCACATAACTGTTGAAGGCCTTAGGCCTTGCCTCTGTTAGTCAAAGGCTCAGTCTCTCACCACATGGACTTCTCTACAGCACTACTCCTGACACAGAAGCTGGTTTTCCCCTGCATCACGTAATCTTAGGATATTTGAGGCAGAGAAGAGAAAGACATGAGCCCAAGACAAAAGTTACATTGTCTTGTATGACACAATTTGAAAGTGATACCTCATCACTTAGGGTAAATTCATATTGATTATCCAAACTGGGAAAAATATGGCAAATGACTCAGGTCTGAAAATATCAAGAAACAGAGGAGTGGAGGCTGGAGAGACGATGGCTCAGCTGTTAAGGGCATTTATTGCTACTTCTCTTGCTGATGACCCTGCATATACAACAGCTCACAACTATTTGTAACTCCAGTTCTAGGGGACCTAACACACCCTCCTGACTTCTGCAGACACCAGGCACACAGGTGATACAGACATACGTGCAGGCAAACACTCATACACACAACTTTTTAAAAATAAATCTCTAAAAAGCAAAGAAATAGAGATTATAGACTGGGGCAGATGTTAGAGGCCACCTACCAAAAACACGTGGATGTGTGCAAAGACAAATGGAATCTTCTTAACAGCTGGAACCCTCGTTTCACTTCCTCCAACCTCTATTGTGTAATAAACCGCTGGAAAAATCTGACGTCCTTAGCCAAGACTGTGCAGGCATCTGTGTCAAGATCTGGAGGCTGAAGTGTGAAAGTAGGGCTGATTCACCTTTGCCTTCCATATCATGAGAATATGTCTCCGGTAGCCATCCTTAACATTGAGCTTTCATAGAGGAGGATCCTGGGAAATGTAACTTCAGCTTATTGAGGTGGCCATACAGGAAAGGTACCACAGGCTGGTTAACAGAAGGGGTGATCCTTATGACTTTTCTGCTCCTTCTTGAACTGGAGCTAGGAGCAAAAACAGCCATGGGTGAGTCAGAGCCTGACACTGAGAAACTCAGACTTCTCTGAACCCTGGAGAAAGCTCCTCCAATTCCCTATTTAGGACTATGATAAACCCACTCTGCTTTAAACTTCTTTCATTCTGTAGGAAGCAACGAGGCAGAGAAAGAAGGGAGTTGGATGTTTTGAAGACTGGTTTCTCAAAGTTGACGAAACTGTCTACATCACATCTGTCCACATCACATCAGAGAGCCGGATGGAAAGCATACATTCCTCAGTGAAAAGGAATCTGGAGAGGTGTAGTGATGCGGGGCTAAGTAAGGGAGCATTATGCGCTTGACAAGGACAGAGGAATGAAAATGGACGCTGCGGGGAAAGTGGTGTGCGTGAGCTAAGTGTGGGTGGGCACCAAATTCTGTTTCCTTCTTTTCTGCAGCACAGTCTTTGTTATCCTAACTACTATGAAAACTGGTACCAGAAATGAGTTTTTACTGAAATGGAAGTGAGTGTCAGGCAGTGAGGAAAACCCCATCAGAGGTTGGTGAGGTAATCTCCCCATTGTACCATCCCCTTCACTAAATGATCCATGTTCTGTAGTCTTCTGTTTTCATCTCTGTTGCTGTGATAAAACACCCTAACCAAAAGCAAAAAAGAGGGGAGAAAGGGGCTTAGCTGGCTTACAAGTCCAGGTTATCATTTGGGGGAACTCAAGGCAGGACCTCAAGCTGCTCTTCCCATCTTATCCACAGTCGAGAGCAGATTGAATCTATGTGTCCTTTTTTGCTGCATAGTCCCTAATTAGCTTGATCCATTCATAGAGCCCATGGCCCAACCCACAAAATGATACCACCCACAGTGGCCTGGGTCTTCTTCCATCAAGTAGCCATCAAGATGATCACCCTGGGACACATTTACAGGCCAGTCTGATCTACATAATTTCTCAAACGACGCTCTCTTCCCAGGTGATTACAGTTTGTATCAAGTTGCCAGCCAAGACTAAAGCAGCACATGCAGTTAAAGAGAAAAAAAAAATCTGTCAAACTTGCACTTTCAAATAAGAATGGGCTGAGGAAAAAAAAACTGCATGGTAAAAACTAGAGGAGAAATGAAACTAAAGGTGTCCACTCTCCAACCAATACCCATAAATCTTAAAATGGCTGCCATTAAATGCAGAAAGCAAAATACAGAGATGAAAAGGCAAAGAAGTACAGCAGATTTTAAAGGTGTAGTCTGGGGCTAAGAGTGCTTACTTCTTTCATAGGAAACCCGAGTTTGGTTCCCAGCACCCACAACCACCTGTAAATCTAGTTCCAGGGGATTCAATGCCTTTTTTCTGGCTTCAACAGGCATCTGTGTGCACATGGTGCATATAAACTCTAGCGCGCGCGCGCGCGCGCGCACACACACACACACACACACACACACACACACACACACACACGTTTAAAACATACCTTGAGTTTTGAGTATAGCCACTGAAGTGTCTAGAAGCTAGAAGCAAACATTTGAGTGGCCCATTACATTTTTAAGGGACTTGTGTCGTCAAAAAAAAAAAAAACCTTGAGCCTGGATCAAACAAGCCAAACCTTTCTTGAGTTAGGTATAGATATGAAACAGCCTTTGGGTCCTACTATGAGAAGGAAACTGGCTGAGAATGTTTCATGACCCCCTCTAGAAGAGATTTCCTTAGGAGAACCTATTTAGACTTGGCAAAGCAAGATGGTAAGAGTAAAATAACCTACTAGAAGAAAACTTAGGGCCTGATAAGGGACCGTCTCCATCTTCAGATAAGAGGCCTGCACAGTAAGATCTGAGATGTGCTGTAGCTCTAGCTGATCACTGTGGCTCCCGTCCTTCTCTTTTCAGAACACTGAAGTTTACTATGGTCTCTTGTTCTGCTTACTGGATTGAGGCTGGAGAAATGAGCGTGTGATCATTTGTGTTATTTGGCTGGGTTTGGTGGTTTGAATGAGAATTTCCCCCATTGGCTCATGCATTTAAGGACTTGATCCCCATTAGGTGGTACCCTTCACGGAGATATTGCAGCTTTTAGGAAGTGGAGTCTCGGAGGAAGTATGTCACTGGAGGGAATCTTTGAGAGTTTATAGCTCTGCTCCGCTTTCAGTTCACTCTCTCTGCTTCCTGCATGTGGGTAAAGATGTGTCCCCTCAGCTCCCCGCTCCTGCTGCCATGCCTTCCCCGCCATTATGAATATCTAGCCCCTGGGTTTAATCATAAGCCAAAATAAACTTCCTTCCTTAAGTTGCTTCTGGTCATGATTTTTTTTTTTATCACAGCAACAGAAAAAGAACTAATATACTTGAGAATCAGTTAGTCTAAAAGAGGAAACCTATTTATCCCTAGGTGAAAAAAAATCTGTATTTCAGGACTCTTTGAGATGACAAAAGTACCCTAGATGCTGGTGGTTTAAGTGGCAATGATCTCTTATTTATCATAATTCCGTGAATCAGGAATGCTGGCACAGCTTAACTGGACAGATCGTCAACTCTACCTGCGGTTAGCCAACATCATTCGATCAGCTGCAGTCAGCTGGGGTCTAGGCCAGAAGAGCTTCAATCAGTGTATCTGACTCCTGGCTGGTTGGTCTTCCATGGGACCTCTGAGATCTATGCTTACGTCATATCATCACCATCAGTCTAGCTTCCTCGCCCCAGGGCACAAAGGCAGAAGCTACCAGCACTTGCTAAATGGAAAGCCCAGGACTGATACATCATCACTTCTGCCACATGCATTGGCCAAAGGGGGTTAAGAGGTGTTACATAAATGATGTCCACCGAAAGAAGTGCATGTGTTGAAGACTTGATCGTCACCTGGTGATGCTATTTGGATACTTGAGAATGGAGGCTCTAACTGAAGGAAATAAGTCATTAGGGATGGCCCTTTTGGGTATCTTGTACCTATCTCCCATCACTGCTCCCTGTACACAGTGGATTGAGTAGACCCTGCCGCATGCACATGCTGCCATAATGTTCTGCCTTACCACCAGCCTGGAATATGCAGAGCCAAAGACCATGGCCCCAAACCTCTGCTCGTCCTTTTAAGTTACTCTGTCATTTGTTTTATCACAGTATCCCAAACTCTAACATGGAATGAGTCAGAGTTTCAGTATGAAGCATTCCTCCCAAAATACTCACAGACTCAAGACTTAGGCACCTCCACACTGGTACTACTGAGGAGTAAGTGGATCACAAGGATGCTAACCTCATTATTGACTGACTTTGTGCTGGATGAGATATTGAGGGTTAGGGTCTGATTGAAGGAAGTAGCTTCCAATGGCATGCTCTTGTTCACAGCCCCTTCCTGTCTGCTCTGCTTCCTGGTTCCTGTGACATAATGATGCTTCTGCCCACCATACTTCTGCCAGAGGCCCATAGCATTAGAATCATAGGCTCCTGGGCTGAAATCTCTGACACTAAGCACCAAAAGAAAAATTCTTCCTCCTTTAAATGCTTCCTCTGGGGTGTTATCTCAGAAAAACAAAATACTAACTACCACAGAAGGCCACTCTGGACTCAAAGGCAAGTGCTAAAGTTTGGACCTGGACTGTCACTCCAAGCCCCCATCTGTTAAGGGTTTGGTCCCTGCACGGTGGTCTTAGGAAGGAGTGGAACCTATAAGAGGTGGGATCTAGTGGGAGGGTCTTTGGACATTGAAGATATTGTCCTTGAAGAGAATTGTAGTACCCCAGTTTTTTCCTGTCTCTGTCAGCCCCAACCACGAGGTGAACAGGTTACTCTACCATACTCTACGCACTGTGACATGGCAACACTGGCCCAAAGCAGTGGGGCAAATTGTTCACAAATTGAAACCCCCAATGATGAGTCAAAATAACCCTTTCCTGTTTATAAGTTAATTGTTTCAGGGTATTTGTTATAGTAGCAAAAAGCTGACCAACACAAGAGGATGGGCAGACTCCTCCTCCTGCAAGCTAGCCCAGGGAAGGAAGAAACTACAAAAGTCATATATGGAGACTGCCATGCTCACACATTCCAGCCTTTGAGGCTACATAAGAATTTGTGTTAATCTTCTTGAAAAGAGAGTAAGAATATTATGGAGAAGGAGCAGAAGAGTGAATGTGTGTGTGTGTGTGTGTGTGTTCTGATTAACATATATGTGTTAATATAATACATGTTAATAATATATATTTTAACTATATATGCTATATATAATATATATGTGTGATATGTGTGCTATATGTAGCATATATGTTATATATGCTTATATATAATATATATGTTATATATGTATATGTTAAACACACACACATATTAATCAGAAGACAAGGCTCAGAACATAAAGGTGCTTGCTGCCAAACCTGAGAACCTGAGTTGAATTCCCTGAGTCCCGCACGGTAGAAGAAGAGAACTTACTCCCCTCAGGTTATCCCCTACCTCCATGTGGGTGTGAGCGAATGTAATTTTAAAAACAAACTCAAACAAAAGAAGACTTCCTCGCTCCCACCATTGCGGCAGAGCTTTTCCTCCTAAATGGTAGTATCTCCCATTGCACGGTCTTCATATATTACTGTGACTTACTCCACTCCCATCGACATCTAGAGTAAATGTCCCTATTTCTTAAACCTTTGTAGACCTCTGTGACCACCTCAACTAAGAGCATATGCCGGAAGTGATGCTAAGGTGACGTCCAAGGTTACAGCATGAGAGGAGACAGCTTCCATGTGGCTCTCTGTCTTGAGACCACATGCTTTAAGAGCCCTGAGCCAACCTGTTCAAAACTCTGGCTTCCTCAGAAATTCCATGTCTGAGAGACCACACAGAGTGGCCACATTAGGGGAGAAGGCCGGGAAAGCCCCTACTTACTCTAGTTTCCAGCTGCTTGGGTCTATCCAGGCCAGATGGCAGATGTGTGAGTGGGAAAACTGAACATTTTAATCCCAGCATTCCAAGTCACAGTCATTGCTTTCTCTTGCTGCCTTAGCAAGAGACATGACAAAAATGGCTCAGGAAGAAAGGAGTCTCCCGACTCCTGGTTTGAGAGGACGCATCTAGCATCTATCACCGTGGGGGAGGGCACAGTGGCAGAACATGAGCCAGCTGTATCACATGCACATTCAGGAAACAGAGAAACAGAATGCGGGTGTAGAGGTGGCTCCCTCTTTTCCTTCTTGTCTTGTTCAGGACCCCAGGCCTTGGGATCCTGCCGCGCACATTCAGGATAGGTCTTCCCTTCTCGGTGGAATTTCTCTGGGAACATCCTCACAGACGCACTCAGAGGTATGTTTTCTAGGTGATTCTAAATCTCATCTAACTGGGACAGGAGAGATGGATGGCTCCGAGGTTAAGGTCATCTGTTGCTCTTGAAGAAGACCCAGGTTCAGTTCCTGGTAGCCACACAGCCGTTCATAATCATTTGTAACTTCAGTCCCAAGGGATCTGATGCCCTCTTCTGGTCTCTGAGGCCACCAGGTAAACATGTGAGGCCCTGGATTCTATCCCAAGAATTGAAAAAAGAAAAGAAAGCAAAACAAACAGAGAGAGAAGAGAAGAAAAGAGAGAAAGAAGGTAGATGACTTCGGTTTCTTTAACCACACTGATTTAACATGAGAACAACCGGAGGAACTGTTTTGTCCTAAGGGAAAGCTGGAGTTTAAATTCTTCATCATTCACTCCAAGTGGCCTCATATCTAAAGTCTCAGTCTGGTAAATAAGCCTTAAATACGTGCCTGCCTGTGTAAGGCAGCAACTTGCTCCTCCCATGTACCGGCTCACTTGAGGATTATGGCCCCTTGTCTGTCTTTCTGTACATGAAGAGGTTACCAAACACACATGTAAGGAGAAAAGGAACTTTCTGGAACACAAGGAATGAAAAGAGATAATGGTTTGCTTCAGGTTGGAGGAGGTTGGGGGTACAGATCTGAGGTGAGGAAGGGTTAAAACACCATCTGTGGGAACCCAGAGACATTTGTTAGTGATGATATTCGGGAATGTCTCTCAGGGTCTGGTCTGCTGACACTCCAGACCTGCAGTCAGGCTGAGCCCACAGCTAAGGGATTACCTCAGAGACAGGCAGAAGGCCAGACATTCCTGCACTGGGGAGCAGTGGATGGGCCAACATATGCAAAAGGGCTTGTTCGTCTACATTCCAACTGGGTCCGCGCCCTCATGAAACTTCCTGTGGTTTTTTCCGTGGAAAGAACACGGGCTCTGGAGTCAATTGGCCCTTAAGCTGTTACTCACCGTGTTACCTTAAGCAAGTCATTTAAGCTGTTTGGGTCTCACAACCTAAGTGGAAATCTTACTGCCTGCTCAGAAGGCTCTGGAAGAATTAAGATGAACTGGAGAGCATCTGGCACAAAGCAGGTGGTCTCCCTTCCCTCCCCCTCCTCCTACCATTCATACCCAGAAAGGATATGCTGTTTAAAGGATCTTGTGTGCTTACGGCTGTGGGAGCCCGGGTAGCTTCCCTCCTACCCCATCCCTTATTTTACATCTGCAAAAGCAAAAAACAAGAAATGTTATCTGTGTCCTAATCTCTGGAACTTGTAATGCCTTAAATGGACAAGAAAGGACTCCATAGATATGATTGCATTAAAGATAGTGAAAAAGGGGATTATTCTGAATTACTTGAGTGGATCAAAAAACACTACCACAGGTATCCATAAAAGAAAGAAACAATGGGACATCGATGAAGAGATGGGACATATGACCCCCAGGTGCAGAGAATGGAGCATCACAATGGAGGCTGGGTTGGCTAGCCACCCCCAAGAGGGCAAGATGCAAGGTAAAGATTCCTCCCTAGTGATTCCAAAGGGAGCATGGCCCAGTGGATGTTTTCACCTCAATCATATGAATAGAGGACTTCTGGCTTCTAGAAGCTGGAGTTGTCGAGTTTGTGGTGATTTGTCAGGGCAATCACAGGACATCAATAGAGTAGCTGAGTCTGTAATGCCAAACAGTAAGAAAAGAAAGGCCACTGAGCAGTGGTGCATGCACACACCTTTAATCCCAACACTCAGGAGGAAGAGGCAGGGGGATCTCTGAATTGGAGGCCAGCCTACTCTACAGAGCATGTTCTAGCACAGCCAGAACTACACAGAGAAACCCTGTCTTGAGAGAGAGAGAGAGAGAGAGAGAGAGAGAGAGAGAGGAAGAAGAAGAAGGAGGAGGAGGAGGAGGAGGAGGAGGAAGAGGAGGAGGAGGAGGAGGAAGAAGAGGAGGAGGAAGGAGGGAAGGAAGGAAGGAAGGAAGGAAGGAAGGAAGGAAGGAAGGAAGGAAGGAAGGAAGGGTGGGTGGGTGAGCTCCAAAGCCACTCTTTAAAACATGAGCCTCCACAATTCTACTAGCTGGGTGAACCCTGGGGGTGTTGTCTACTGGCACCAACTCTAGTCCCTCAGCCTGGCATCCACAGGAAGTGTCAGACAAGGGAGTAAGTGACTGAATGAGTGAAATCATTTCTTTCACCACTTCCAGTACAAACCCCCCCTTATCCAAGAAGACAAGAATAGCCTGTGCCAATTGTCCAAAGCTCTGGCACCAAGACCTGAAGGCTATCAGCCAGATCTGATCTCTGACTGCATTTCCTTTCCCAGGGGAGAAGAGAATAGACGTAAGACAAAATGTGAATGTGGGATAACCCTCCAGGTCACTCCTTCTTCAACCCTAATCCTTTCTCAGGACCTCTAGAAGAGTTAACAATGGTGAGGTGCACCAACTCCCATGGAAACACACCACTATATATAATGACCCACCGACCATTTGGGCCTGGAAAAATGTCCCACTGAACACTAACAGATGTGACATACTATATATACATCCCCGAATAGGAACTAGAGACAGTAGACTACAGCTTGCCAAGTCAACTACAGATCAAAGCTTTGCAACTTGTAGCCACCAACTCCTCCAATATGGCATCCGTCTGCTGCAGGTGACCTGGTTCTCTTTTAGGGATCATTGTGAATGCTATCCCCACCATTCCATGTCCCTAGCTTTTCCCTCACTACCAGAAAACTCAAGACTACTGGAGCAGAACAGACCTGAATGCTGTAGACTGTTAGCATTTCATCTAGGCTCCGCCCCACACTTACCTAGCAACATCAAGGTATGAAAGAGGCTGCTTGCCCCCTCCTCCCTCTCTTACACCCTTAATCTCCTACCCTCTCTGCCCATTCTCTCTCCATTCTCCTCTCTCCTTTCTCCACGTGTTCATGGCCAGCCTCTCCTTCTTCTCCTCCTCCTCCTCCTCCTCCTCCTCCTTCTTCTTCTTCTTCTTCCTCTCTCTCTCTCTCTCTCTCTCTCTCTCTCCTCCCTTCCCAACTCCTTCCCAACTCCCCTCCCCATACCCTGAATAAACTCTGTTCTACATTATACCATTGTGTGGCTGGTCCCTCAGGGGAAGGGATGCCCGGGCATGGGCCTGCAGAGGCACTGCCTTCCCCGGCACCATACTGCGCCTCTACCAAACATATCCTGGTTCTTTCTTTCTTTGTTACAAACTACAACATTGGTGCAGAGACTCTCAGATTTAAAACCTCGCAGGTTCATCTCTCCCATTGCCAGGAATTACAGTCATCAGATCGCAGATTGGTAAGATTCCTGTTCTCCCAAACAGGTTTGGCCACCCTCTATGGGCTTAAGGGACAGACTTTCCACAGTCAACCCAGTAAGTCTAGACTTGGCTGCCTGCTTGTGGTTATTAATTTATTCTCGGGCCGCCAGTAGGGATATTTTAATAACATCCCTCACCCAAAGGAAAGTTCTTTGCCACTACACCTGGGATGCCTCCCGGTCTAATTCACAGGCTAAACTTGGCCCCTATACCCACTAACCAATATCTCTACATGGTCACTTAACTGGCATTTTAAAAACAAACGTTTACAACTCTCTCACTAGTGATCTGTAGACTTTCCCCCTCCTCCCTTATTCTCTCTCTACTTGCTCTCTACTTTCGGTTCCCTGCACCACTTTCCCACAGCCATCTGCCCTGCCCCTTGATTCTGCCACCACCTCAGCAGTGGGAGAAGTAGCCATCCACCCGGCCCCCATGCTCCTGTGCTCTGCCCTGGACTCTGCTCCTCCAAGCTTCACTTATGCCCCTTGCTCTCACACTCTCTTGCTCTGGGCGGCTGCTGCCCAACTACCCTCAGCGCTCCACATTCTCTCTCACTCCCTGCCTGTTCAACTCCGCCACACAGCACTTTGTGGCACAGGCTCTCTTGCACCACCTTGAGGGTATTTGCTCTCCCACCTGAGCAGAGTTGCTAGGAGGCAGAACGCTACTCCAGGCACTAGCTCTCACCCTGCTCGCTTGTGCTCAGCTCACACAGAGCCACGCGCCCCTCACACTGCCCCACTTAGATTCCTCTGACTGTTTGTCTCTGCTATGCTTCTGTTGTTATGTGACTTTCCTTCAGGCAGAGCTGTAGCTTCAGTGCCATCTTAGCTAAGAGCGGTCACGTGACTGGCTGCTGCTTCAGCACCGTCTTAACTGAGGAGAATCCCAGGAACATCCGCCATCTTTGTTATGGGAAGTCCCCAGTTTACTGCCTTTAGGAGTATAACCTGTCAAAGTCACTTAACAACTAAGATACGGTTTTTGTTCCATCTTGCCTTGGTAAATAATGAGTTTTAAACAGTAAAAGGTTAAAGATGCCTTAAATACATGTTTAGCCTTGAGTTTTGCTACTGCCATTAAGTTACAGTGTGTTCTCTTTATTTGCTAGATACATTCTCAAACAAGTAATTAAACAAACACAGGTTGCCTAACTCAGATATGCTTAACAGATACTGCTCTCGATCTTGTCAGAATCTGCTAAATGAAACATAAAATGTTTAAGCTTATGACAGAGATTCCCAAAGCCTAACAGTGACTCCCTCCCCGCAAGGTCTCCAAGAAGCTATGAGCATAGAGGCAAGACTGCCTGGATTGTGGTATGATAACCACTGAGAAACACTGCTCCATTGCCTTGCCTGCTGCCAGGGCTCAGCCTACACTGTGGACAGAGGATACCCAGAGAGTTAAGTGTCTCATATTGCTTAAGTCAAAGTAGCTCATTTCTCATTTCACACATAGGAAATCTTTTCATCTTCTGGGCCTGACAACCAGACTGACTTTGCCCAAGTTACAATGGAGACCACAGGGACCTGGGATCTGTTTAAATGGTGGATTGTAGGCCAACCTCAGTCATTTTAGTTAATACATGACATCTGATTATAATTTGTTCTTTCTCAGATTTCTGACTACATTGAGAGCTAAGCTAACTGTAGCTTGACAGCTAGAAAACTGGCCTAGTTCCTTACCCCCAAGGTAATCCACCACTATATTAGCTCATTAGTTAATTTGTTGACTAGCTGAGACTGCCAGACTTCTTATCAAAGATAGGTTTGCCTTGCTCACAGACTTCACAATAAAGGATACACAAGTTCAGATGTAAGCTTCCACAGATTGTAGCCTTCAGTTACTTCCTTATCCAAACTCAGTTTCCAGTGACTAAGTGCTTCATATTTCCTCTCCTTCTTATGCCATTGTCCTAACACTAACCAATAGAGTTCTTATAAATTAGCCTAACCCTAATAAAACATTCCACTAACCTCCAGATGCTCCAATCTTCTCTCACAGACACAGATGCTTCTACTGGACCTGCTCCTTCCTATCTAGCCACAGATAGTTCCACAGAACCTGGACTGCAAGGAAACAGCCAACTCTCCCAAGACAGGATGACAGGACCACATCCCATTACCCATTTTCTTAGGTTTCCTAGAGACATGTCACCCCAAAGTCAACAGGAAGTAGCTAAGGATCACAATGCCCCTATTCCTGCTCCACCATCACCTTTCTCTAGTTTTTCCTTTTTAAATTAAACCAAAAAGAGAGAATGTTGGCATTTACTCTAGGCTCTGCCCCACAGTTACCTGGCAACAGCCAGGTGTGCTGGACTCACTATAAAAGGAGCTGTTTGCTCCCTCCTCACTCTCTTACTCACTTATCCTCTCTGTCCCTTCTCTCCCCATCCCCTCCCCCTTCTCTCTCCACATGCTCATGGACAGCTTCTACTTTCTCTCTCTTCTTCTCCTTCTTCTCCTTCTCCTTCTTCTCCTTCTTCTCCTTCTCCTTCTCCTTCTCCTTCTCCTTCTCCTTCTCCTTCTCCTTCTTCTTCTTCTTCTTCTTCTTCTTCTTCTTCTTCTTCTTCTTCTTCTTCCCTTCCCATGCCCTAAATAAACTCTATTCTATACTATATCCATTGTATGGCTGGCATCTCAGGGGGAAGGGATGGCTCAGTATGGGCCCACAGAGGCAACCCTTCCCCCACACCATCCCGTGCCTCTACCAAACATATATCCCTTGTTTTTTCTTTCTTTTTTATAAAATATAACATAGACTACTATGCAGACGAGCCTTTCATTTCAAAAGGGAGGGGCTGCTCTTCTTTCTAGGCATCTGCCAGTTGACAAGGGGAATGGTCTTATTTGAGAACCACCCCCCCACACAGGAAAAAAAATAAAAGCAAAACAAAACACAAGGAAACAAAGCAAACCATGAGGGCTAAAGAGATGGCAAAGCAGTTAAGAGCATGATGCCAGTTCCCACACAGGGCAACTCACAAGTGCTTGTAACTCCAGCTCCAAGGGATCCAGTACCCTTTTCTTCTGGTCTCCATGGGTATCCTCACTCCTGTGCACACATGTACACACACACACACACACACACACACACACACACTAAAAACTACTTTAAGACAGAAAGTAAAAGGGCGTCGCTCTTGATAGTGATGCTCAGATCCCAAGTGTGAACTAGGCCTCTCCCTGACAATATACAGTCTTCTGTGTGGCTTCCCTTCCATGAATAGAGACCACTACCTTATCACTCAACCTACTTCCCTTAGACACGTGACCAAACTACATTTCCCAGTCTCCCCTGCAGTAGGGTATAATTGTAAGACTGTGGAATGTCTTGGCCCTTCCATGCCACCCTTGATTCTCCTTCCTTGGCTACCGTTTAGACATCAGTCTTTAGTGCAGCCTTGAAATGAGATGACCCATTGTCCCAGTTTGCTAGAAACTGTTCTTATTCTAACACTGGAAATCTAGAATCTAGGGAACAGTTCAATTGGAGACAAACTGGGACGGTTGGTCATCCTGCCTGAAAGGCACCTGTGGGAGGTGACAGGACATTTGGCAGCTTGGGTGTCAATCCTCAATGACTGCACAGAGCAGAGTGTCCACGTCTCTACCTCATCCCTGGCAGCTAGCATTACCTGCTTTGGAGTTCTTGTAAGCAGAAATAAACTGAGATCTTCTGTGCTGTGTTACTTCAGCTAGCATAAGCTTAACTGATGCACCATCTAATATTTTTGGAGAAACCAAAAATATCCCCTGTTCTCTTAGCTATTATTTTAAGAAGACAGAGGCTGGCTATGAATAGGAAGACTGTATATTATTAGTGAGAGGCCTAGTTCACACTTGGGATCGGATCACTGTTATCAATACTGCCCCCCCCCCCCATTTACTCTCTGTCTCACAGCATTTAACATAAAAAATTTATAGTGTGAATGTACGCCTAATTTCTGTTTAAAAACAAAAATCCTATCGGGATCTGGAGAGATGGCTCAACAGTTAAGAGCACTGACTGCTCTTCCAGAGGTCCTGAGTTTGATTCCCAGCAACCACATGGTGGCTCACAACCATCTGTAATGGGACCCGATGCCTTCTTCTGGTGTGTCTAAAGACAGCTACAGTGTACTCATATAAATAAGATAAATAAATAAATCTTTTTAAAAACAAATCCTGTCAATCAACTCCTATTTTAAATGTTATGTGAAAATGAAGTCTTCTGTGATAGTAACTGCTTCATAACCAATACTCAAAATTCAGCTTTGAGGATATTAGACTTTCTCCATGTTAAATACATCATGTATGTTACTTTACATTGTCCTAAAGTATAGATTTCTTTAAATTATAAAAAATGAATGTGTAAGCCGGGCAGTGGTGGCACATGCCTTTAATCCCAGCACTTGGGAGGCTGAGGCAGGTGGATTTCTGAGTTTGAGGCCAACCTGGTCTACAGAGTAAGTTCCAGGACAGCCAGGGCTACACAGAGAAACCCTGTCTCAAAAAACAAAACAAAACAAAAAAATGAATGTGTATATGCATACACATTTATGCGTGTGCATACATGTATGTACACATAGTGGACAGAGGTCAGTATCCTGTGTCTTCCTTAATCATTCTCCTTATTTTGGGGACCAGGTCTCGAGCTCACTGGTTGGCTAATCTGATTAGTCACCAGCTCTAGAGATCTGCCTCCCCAGCACTGGGATTACAGTCATTGCTGCCACACTCTCACAGTACCTTTTAAGGTGTGTGTGTGTGTGTGTGTGTGTGTGTGTGTGTGTGTGTGTGCGTGCGCGCGCACCTGACTAAGAGTACCCATGGAGACCAGAAGAAAATGGTGTTGGACTCCTTGGAGCTGGAGTTACAGGTAGTCATGAGCTGCCTTATGTGAGACTATGCTCTTAACTGCTTTGCCATACAGATACCGGGAGTGAATTCACATCCTTAGTGGCAAGCACTTCCCTGGAATGCAGGTTTCTTATAGATTTTATGTTCAGGGCACAGTTGTTCATGCAGCACTGGCATGATCTGGAAATAGAATGGCCCAGGGGCACATGAATCGAAGGTTTGGCCCCGGATGATAGCGCTGCTGGGATACTAACCTCACCAATGAGCTCATTCATAGATGAGTTCATGGCCCATGGGGGCTGAGAGTAGGAACTAGATCCTGGGGGCATGTCTTTAAAGGGTACACCTCTTCTGGAGACTCATCTTTGTTTCTGACTGCTGAAAGATAGACAGCTTTCCTTCACTACACACTTCTGACATGATGTTTCTACTTTTCCACATGCCTAAAAGCAATAGAGCCAGCCATAGACAGAGGCCACTGGAACCATAAGCCAAAGAGAAATCTTTCCTCCAGGAAGTTGATTTTCTTGAGTATTTTGTCATAGAGACAAAAGCAGACAAATACAGACAGTACTTTGGGTCTTTTGAATCCATCAATCAGAAATTAAGTCTTCTGTGTGGTCCAATAGACTGTTACTAGGCAGTAAAAAGCAATGAGATATGCAAACAGACACAGAGAAAACAGATTGCTGAGGGCAGTCAACACTAAGAGGCTGATCCTTATAGTTCTCACCATAAAAGATTGTGAGAAGTGCAAATATAGAAAGAGAGAAGACTGTCGGGTCAAAGAGTAGGGATAAATAGATGGATAGAGCAATGGGGTCACAGGGTGATGAAACTACTCTGTATGGTACTGTAATGTATGTAGCAACCCCACAGAAAGTTTCCGACAAAAATCTGGGCCATAGCCAGGTGTGATGGTGCACACCTTTAATCCCAGCACTTGAGAAGCCTCTAGAGGCTGGTGGATTTCTGTGAGTTCAAGGTCAACCTGGTCTACAGAGCAAGTTCCAGCACAGCCAGAGCCTTATGATAAGACCCTGTGTGGTGGTTTGAATATGCTTGGCCCAGGGAGTGGCACTATTAGGAGGTATGGCTTTGTTGGAGTAGGTGTGGCCTTGTTGGAGGAATTGTGTCACTGTGGGGGTGGGCTTTGACACCCTTCTAACCACACAGGAGCCAGTCTTCCACTAGCAGCCTTCAGATCAAAATATAGAACTCTCAGCTCCTTCTCCAGCACCATGTCTGCCTGCATGCTGCCATGCTCCCATCTTGATGATAATGGACTGAACCTCTGAACTGTAAGCCAGCTTGAATTAAACGTTGTCCTTTATAAGAGTTGCCTTGGTCAGGGTGTCTCTTCACAGCAATGGAAACCCTAACTAATACACTATGTCTCAGAATTTAATTCATTAACCAGGGCAAAAGGTCAACTATGGTCTTCAATAGATAATATTATACCAACACTGTTTCATTGGCTGCTATAAATACCACACTACTGTAAGATAGGAGGGACCAGAGAAAGTAGAATGAAGAAAGGAAATATATAGGAACTCTATTTTGTACGAAGAACGTCTGTAAACAGAGTGTTTCCCTGAAAGTAATTTTATAAGAGAAACAACAATGACAACAAAAGGTTTTTTTTTTTTCAGTCTTGGGGCTGTTGATAAGAGTTCTTGACTTCCATCCATGAAGCCATCCCTGGGTTTAATCCTCAATCGCAGAGAGTAGGCAGTACACACCTGTAGTCCCAGACCCACGGAAGTGGAGACCCAAGACTCAGGGACACATACTCATCTTCAGCTATCCTGCTACTTTGTGAGTTCGAGGCTAGCCTGGGATGACATAAGACCTGGTTTAAAAACAAACAAACAAGGGGTTGTAGAGGATGGCTCGGCAATTAAGAGCACTTGCTGCTCTATTGTGAGGAACAGAGTTCAGATCCCAGCACTCATATCAGGTGGCTCACAAACGTTTGTAACCCCCACCCCCCCACCCTCCACCCCCCACCCCCGCAATGGAGAACAAGTGATCCCCCAGGTTAGATCAGACAGACTGTAAGGTATTAGGGAAGGACAAACAGCTGAAGGAAATGTTCCTGTTGCAGAGGGAACCAGGGTCTCTAGCAACTTTAAGTAGAACTGGCAAGATGTTAAGGCCTAAGAACAAGGCACCCCTCGAAGCCACAATTCAGGAAGGCTCAAGGGAGGGCCAGACCAGCAGTGGCCCCTAGGCTGGGCCTCCCTATAAGCTTCCTCAGGGCATCTGTCCACAATGTCCACAGGGGAGCCATCCAAGCAGGAGGCTGCTGAGCCACAGCTGGACACTGCTTACTGTGCAGTTAATGGAGAACAAACCCAAGCAAATACCTGCAATATTGGGAGCCTCAGACGCCCATGTTTTATTCATCCCCATTAGCATGGGGTCTGCAGGCCCCCGGAGTCTGAAGGAAATGAGAAAATCACAGAATGTCAGTGCTCTAAGAGGCCTGGGGAGTGAGCTAATCCAGGCCTTCTTTTTGCTAGGAGGAAATTGAGGCCCACAGAGGGAGGCAACCTGAGGCTGCCCACAGACCAAGAGCCGGGTTAGGCCTGGGGGTCTCACAGTCATCAGCTTTGGCTTCATTTCTTCCTCCATCCATCCCTTTCTTTTTTCTTCCTTTCTCCCTCCCTCCCCCTCTCTCTCCCTTCCTACCTCCCTTCCTCCCCTTTCTTCTCCTTCCTTATCTTCTTCACTCCTTCCATTTACTTCCCTTTCTCCCTTCCTTCTTCCTTTTCCCCTCCTCCCTCCCTCTTTCCCTCCCTGTCTTCTCCATCCTTTTCTTTCTTTCTCCCCCTTTCTTCTCCTTTCCTTTCCCCTTCTCTCCCTTCCTTCTTCCCTCCTTTTCTTCTTTATCCCCCCTCCCATCTCCCTCTCTCCCTCCCTTTCTTCTTCATCCCCCTTCCTGTCTCCCTCCCCTTTTTTCCACCTGCTTCTTACCTTCAAGGTCTCTGGAGCTGGAGAATGATGTGAAGTCACTGCAGCTCTCTGTTCTCCACGCTCTTGTCTTTGGACCATAAGGAATGACGCACAAGGAGCAAGAGGAGTGTGTAAAGCAGTAAGGGCTGCACAAGGGGAGCGGAGAAAGCTCTCAAGCTCTCAGTGAATGAAGACAGGACCTGAAGGAGTTCCTAGTCACAGGTCAAGCTTTAGGACGTACATAAGTTTAGAGATGAAAAAGAGGACCCTAGTATGTGTGTATATATATATATATACATATGAATATATGAGAGAGAAAAGACACAGCGGTCACCCATATGTTAACAGAGGCCAACCACCATCCCTGTGGGTCATTTAGAAATCAAGATTTGTAATACCCAGTCTGCAGCAGAATGGGGACATTCAGAATAGGAAAGTGGGCCACATGGCAGGATTTCCACTGATACACTCATGCTGGATTGTGTGGTACCATTCTACCATAGGACCCTTTTGTCCCTTTTTGTCCACTTAATGTTACAATCTGCTGCTCTCATCACCTGTGTCCTGTCTCACCCTTACAGAGTCTGGTCTGTCCTTGGGAAATCAGAGGCCCTTTCCTGGGGTCGTTCTAAGGCCTCTGAGCAAAACTATCCCGAGGTCTCATGGGAATTCCTACTCACACTTGGCTGTCAGATACCTTCTCTGGACCTTTGAGTCCTTGGGCAAGCTCTTTTGGCTGTTGGAAGATTCCAGTTATTTATCCCTAGGTCCACCTGCCATTCTGTGTCTGCCACCCATCCTTCATGTCTGTCTAGTGGTGCACAGTTGCCAGGCACACCTTACCTCTCAGTACTGCTGCCAGACTAAGGTCAATATGGCTTCTCCGAGTCTCATTCCGAAACTAGTCACTGGAGCTAGCTAGTGGCAGCACTCACAGCAGAGAGGCCTACAGTGCCAGGGGCCTGCAATGAGGGGAAAGGAGAATGGCCTTCCTCACCCGCAGAACACAGAGGTCAGGTAAGGAGGAAAAGCTCCCAAAGAAAGCTGGGCTGTGGCTCACTGGAGAGGGAGGAAATGTTTTGAACATATTTAAGCCACCATGCTTTGAGTTTTCCACTGCTTACGCAGGAGGAATAGGTAGCATTAAGTGCTATGGAAGTGTGTGGCTATGGGGACACTTGATATATCTTGAAGACTTTCATTGTCTCAGAGAACCATGAAGTGTCTGAGCAGAACAAATAGGCTTCAGGGTGGGTATAGTCCAGAATATTCATGCTATCACCAGGATCTGGCTTCTTTCTGTCATTTATCCTTGAAGCAATCATAAACCAGTCAGACCCACCATGAGGAGGTCAGTACTTCCCAAATCCCAGCATGGTGGCCTCTGCTCAGGTGAGCTATGAACAATAGCGATATACCGCGAAGGAAAGAGGTTAAGAAACTCCACCGCACATGTGCATCAAAAGGTTATTGGCAGCCCAGGAAGTAGAGGAAGTGGGGATCACACTTTCAGGAAAGTTGATGCTATGAAGGGAAATATATTACTATCCAGTGTGAGGAGACAGGGTTACAGGAAGGTCACACAGTCATGCTCCACTTAATGACGAGGACACATTCTGATCAATGTGTTGTCAGGTGAGTGGTTGCTGTGCCAACATCCCTGTATACGCACACATACCAAGCTGACCACGTCACTAGGCAACAGGAATCTGTCAGCTTCTTTATAACCTTGAGGGATCACTGCTGTATATACAGACGTCAAATGCTGTGATGAGGTGTGTGATTGCATAGAATTCTTAGATGGAAGAAAGGAGATGCTAAGAAAACAAAAAACAGTGGAGGAGGGGTAGAAGAAAAGAGGAGGGCTGTGAGGATTCCCAGGGTGGTTGTTTGTTTGTTTGTTTGTTTGTTTGTTTGTTTTGTTGAAGCATTCGAACAGAGAAAATGATACAGAAAAAGCCACAGTGGAGATGCTAGCAGGAGAACCCTGGGAGGTGGCATGCAGAGACAGCAGGAGCTTGTCACACTGCTCCTAGCTGTCATCCTGCTCAAGTGCTGTGTAGCGTGTCACCATAGGCAAGCAGCTTCAAGCAACATGTGCCCACCTCCGTTTCCATAGGTCTGAATCTGGGTCCAGAAGGACTGGGTTTTCTGCTTGAATTTTCCTGAGGTACACGGTATCTGCCCACTGTCTGTCCTTCTGGAGTCCAGAAGCTCCCCAGGATCCATGGTTGCTGGTGGAACTCAGTTTCTGGCAGCAGGTGTGAGGTCCCCATCTACTTTGCTAGCTGTCGGCCAGGGAGCTGTCTCAGCTCCTTGCCTTGTAGCCTCTCTGTGGCCACCTCCTTCTATGCTGGCTGCTTTCTTCCCTGAAGTTGGCTGGGGATTTTCCCTGGTGGTTTGAACTTCTTGGACTTCATGGAAAGTCCTCTCTGATTAGGTCAGGCCAACCCTGAATGATGCACATCATAATCCCAAATTTTACTTGCACTCAAGAAGAGAGGAGAAGGTGAGGGGTGTAACTCAACAGTAGGGCACTAACAGCATAGATAAGGCCCTGGGTTCCATGTACAGTCTCACATACACACACACACACACACACACACACACACACATACATATACACACTCACACACTCAGTCACACACACACACATACCCACATACACATATTCACTCACTCACATACACACACATACACACACACATACGCACACACATACCCACACATACATATACATATACATATACATATACATATACATATACATATACA
>JANHMN010000005.1:113665217-113677829 GCA_030674055.1 Rhabdomys pumilio | reverse complement strand
ATACATATACATATACATATACATATACATATACATATACATATACACACTCACACACTCAGTCACACACACATACCCACATACACATACTCACTCACTCACATACATGTGCACCCGCACACACTCACTCACACACACATACGCACACACCTTCAGTCCAAGGCAGCCTATGTCTTATACTTCCTTTGCTTTAGGTGTACTTGGGACGAGAGCGCCCACTGAAATAATCAAAACCTCTCAGATCCGACCCTTTTCTTCCCTCTCCCCAAGGCTATCTCCTTGTGGGTGTCTGCACAGCTCTCTACCTATCTATCCTCCATGCAATGACCTGCTAGAATCCACCAGTCAGCAGGAGGCTGGCCAAGGTGAAGACTTCCTAAAAGCCCAGGTGGGAAAAATGACCGGGGCACTGAGGCTCCTGGGCGGCAGCAGATGTGGGCTGAGCAATGGCTGCTTCCTTCCCAAGGGACACCTGTCCCTTCTGCTACCCACAGCCTGCCTGCCTGCTTGCCAAATCTGGGACTCTGGTTGGATGATCCATTAACAGTACATGACTTGCATCCTGTGTGTCACCCACCCATCCTTCATAAATGGCATCAGACTTAACAAATAAAAACTCAGGGCACCAGTTAAATGTGAACGTCAATGACAATTTTTTTAAATATACATATTCCCCCACCTACTGTGGAGAACATTCTCCTCCTGAAAGAATTGTTGTCTCTTTAAAATTCTGGTTAACCAGGCATCCTGCATTTTAGCTGGCAAAATTACCCAGAATTCTTAGCCAGTGAGCAAAAAAAGTTGAGGAATCCAAATGTTCCTTGAAGGCGAGGGATGTGGCTCAGTTACAATGCTTGCCTGGTCCTATACAGGCTAAACTGAGTGTGATGGTTCATGCCTCTAGCCCTAACACTAGAACTTAGGAGGTGGAAGCTCAGGAGGACCACGGTTCAAGGCCAGCCTAGACTACATGATGCCTTATCTCAAAAGCAAACCAACAGTTTGAAACACCACCACAGCATGTCATTTTAAAAGATCTTTCTTGAACCCAAAATCCATCTGTAAAAATTTTTGAAATGGAAGACAGAGGGCTGGAGAAATGGCTCAGTGATTAAGAGCATGCACTGCTCTTGCAGAGGTCCTGGGGTCAATTCCCATCACCCACCACCGAGAGAGAGAGAGGGGGGAGTAGAGATCTTTATTTTAAAAATTACCACTTTTAAAAAGTCTGCGCACAGAGAATACATACTTCTCATCACAGTATACTCATCAGATAACGTGTCTCTGTTCTCCCTCCCCAGAGCCCATGTTTGGGTTATCCTTACTGCTTAGTGTGCTTGTAATGTGATTCCTGAATCAAAACAAGATGTCTCCACTGCAGAGCCCCATCTACCCCACCGTATCTGAAAAATGGGAGAATGGGGTTAGTTTGCAGTCTCCAGAACACACACACACACACACACACACTCACTCACTACTGAGTACATCATCCCACCATGCTTGCCTTCAGGGTGGGTTCTGGGACTGTGATTGGTAGACACAAACTCCTAGAGGGGTGTGTGACAGAGTAAATTTTCTGGGGATTCACAAATGACATTAAAGTACCCAGGTCACTGTTCTAGGTATTCCTTCCTCCAGGTGAGCGAAGGCCCTGAAAGTCCAACTTTGTCAATCAATAGCTAGACAGTAGCCTTTGAGAGGTAGAACTCATTTCTAGAGGGCTAAGAAATGAATTGTAACTCCACTCCCTGATGCCCCTAACTCCCAGTACCACTGTATTTGGTGGCAGACCCTATTAGGAGGTCACCAAGGCTGAATAAGGTCAGGGCCTACCTTTATTCAAAGGAATTATTTATATCCTTAGAAGGGAGAGATAGCTCACACATAAGGCTGCTTACTGACCTGGGTTCAGTTCCTATCGATCACACCACAACTCACAACTGTCTCTACTTCTAGGAGATCCGGCGCCCTCTTCTGGCCTTCACAGGCACCAGGCCCTCATGTGGTACACACACACATACATGTAGGCAAAATCTTCATATGGATAAAAATAACATTTTTTTATTCCAGTTAGCAGAAGCAGCAGGAAGCGGGATGGGGCAGACCTGGGAAAAGACTTGACTCTGCCTTCAGCTGGATGACCTTGGACAGGTCACACCAATCTGGGGCTCAGCCTTCTCATCTGAAAAAAATAGGACTTTTTTTTTCCACATCCAAAGTTCATCTCTGAAGCTTCTTCCAGCTCTAATGTCTCCTTCGTATGCCTGGCTACACTCCTGTAAGCCCAGTGTTGTGGTGTGGTATGTAGAGACAGGGGGATCACTGAAGCTTGCTGGCTACCAGCATAGCTCCAGGTTCAGTAAGAGACCCTGTCTCTAGGGAATAAGGCAGAGTGGTGAAGGACACTCCCCATCCTCCTCTAGCCTGGGCATGCACAGAAAACATGGCATGAAAAGGCACTTGCTTGGTGTGTGTGTGTGTGTGTGTGTGTGTGTGTGTGTGTGTGTGTGTATGTGTGTGTGTGTGTGTGTAAGAGTAAGAGAAAACACCAAGATCTTCCTTGCATTGTAAGGATGGTAGGCTATCCATAAGGTAGAATGACAGCCTCACCAGAACCAGCTACATGGTACTTTAATCTCTTATTTTCAGTCTCCTGTGTTGTCTGGGCACAGCACGTTTGACAGAAGTGCCAATATGGCAAGTAAAAAATCAAAATGGACTTAAAGAACATGAGAGAAGGCAACTCTTGTTCTCTCAGACCTTAGCAGTGACTTGAAGTGAAGCTTTAATGGAATGAGGTTTCTGTCCTGCGGAATGGAGCATCAGCTCTGGCAGGAGCCAAGCATACTAGGCACAGGCTCTCTAAAGATCTCGATAAGGTTCACCTCTGGGGAGACCACTATTTATTATACAGAATTTGTTGAGCATAGTTATGGAAGCTGGCTGCCCCCCCCTCCACTACCCTCTCAGCCTCCCCTGAAATGTGGTAGGCAGGACAGGCCTGGGCCTCATCTGCCTTGACTGTTGGCCCATCAGTCCCCCTGGATGTTCTTGTTTACATAATCTGTCTCCTCTCGTGGTGATTTAAGTGCTGAGTCCTGAGCACAAGCAATTCCAAGACCTATAGCATATAGGCAGCTCTGGTTCATGGACTCCCTGCCCTGGGCCTGCTCTGGCAGACAATGATCCAAAAAAGATGTGAAATTATCTTCTTTTTAAGGAGATGCAAAATAAAGTGACCTTTTATAGGTCACTTTAGTCAGAGGGAGGCCAGCTCCCCAATAGGAGTACCTCCTGTCTAAATTGTCCCCATACTCAAGGGAGTCAAACACGAAAGGAAGACATTTAGAGCTGGAAGAGGTGTCTTAGTTAGGGTTTTACTGCTGTGAACAGACACCATGACCAAGGCAACTCTCATAAGGACAACATTTAATTGGGGCTGGCTTACAGACTCAGAGGTTCAGTCCATTATCATCAAGATGGGAGCATAGCAGCATCCAGGCAGACATGGTGCAGAAGGAGCTGAGAGCTCCATCTCTTGTTCCAAAGGCAAACAGGAGAAGACTAGCTTCCAGGCAGCCAGGAAGAGGGTCTTTTTTCTTTTATCTTTTTTCTTTTTTTTTGTTTTTTGTTTTTTGTTTTTTGAGACAGGGTTTCTCTGTGTAGCCCTGGCTGTCCTGGAACTCACTCTGTAGACCAGGCTGGCCTCGAACTCAGAAATCCACCTGCCTCTGCCTCCCAAGTCCCACTTTTGCGGTGACACACCTAGTCCAAGGCTACACCTCCAAATAGTGCCACTTCCTGAGCTAAACATATTCAAACCACTATGAGAGGCTTTAGACATGAACTTCAGATGTGAAAACAGAGTCCCACTTTTCTGATGAGAAAGTTGAGTCCAGATTGAGAGTGAACTGCCCAGGAATTGACCAACTGGAGGCAGAGGCAATTCTCTTTGCAGTTCTGCCCTTCTTGCCTCCTATTTCTCCTGCCAACTGGGGGTCTCCCAGTCCTGTCTGGTGGTTTGAATAAGAATGGCCACCATAGGCACATAGATTTGGACACATAGCCATCAGCAAGGGTACTACTTGAGAGGGAGGTGTGGCCTTGTTGGAGGAAGTCTATCCCTGCAGGTAGGCTTTGAGGTTTCTAAAGCCCACACCAGGGCCAGAATCTTCCTTTTCTTGCTGCCTGCAGAACTCTCAGGTATCTCTCCAGCACCATGTCTGCCTGCTTGGTACCATGCTTCCTGCCATGATGATAATGGACTAAACCTCTGAAACTGTAAGCCAGCCCCAATGAAATGCTTCCTTTTATTAGAGTTGTGTGATCATGGTGTCTCTTCACAGCAATAGAACAATGACTAAGACATGCAGCTGAGAGCAACAGCAGAAATGACTTGCCCACCAAGATCTAAGGCTACTGTAGCCTCCAGATTTCCATTCTTGGGCCTGCAGTTACAGGCAGCCCACCCAATCTTGTAATGGCACTGCCCAGGAAACTGCCTCTGTCCCACCTCCTGAGTACTCTGTCCAGGGGCAGAGGACTGGGAAAAGATCCACAGCTATGAAAGATGATGGAGAGAGATGCGACACAAGCACCCCAACTCTGAAAATGAAGAAGGGGAGGTCCTAACCCTAATGGAAATGAGACCCCACCAGTTACCAGCTTAGCTTGGACCACACTTCAAATTTCTCACTTGTAATAGCCCTCCATATCCATGGCATCTGCTTTGGCAGATTTAGGTAACTGTCATTCAAAAACTAGTCAGAAAAAAGAAATTATGAATGGACTGAACACACAGGCTTTTTTCTTGTCCTTGTTCCTCAAACAATATATCCAAGGTCTATTTGCATAGCATTTCTACTGTATGAGGTATAGTAATTTAAAGTACAGAAAGTGTGCATGGAGGTCCTATGCAGATACTGTACCACTTAACCTGGGGACTTGGAGGCCTATGGGGTGATGGAAGGCATCCTGCCACCCAATGGGAAAGGGAGGATGATTGTATATACCTCATCAGATTGTGCTTCGGCTCCGGTGAGAAGGAGCACGGAAGGAGTCTAGCAGAAAACAGATCAAGTCATTGTGCTGTGGGGCAATTTGACCAGCAGGGAAAATACGGGAGGTGATGATCGGCAAGTCCACAGGATGGAGTCTCCTGGACATATGCTGCAGAGCTGAGAGCAGCTTCAGAGGAAACACAGCGAGAAAGCAGGGAGATTGGATGGGACTCCGGAAAGGGCTCCCAGCCACATCCAGTTACCTGGGCTTTAATCTCCCTTTCTTCCTTGCTTACATCATCACTTAGAGCTCAGGATGACTATGCAGTGACTTGGATGAGTGGCTCCCAAAGTGTGTTAAAGGCTTAGTCCACAGGGTGGTGCTATTGGAAGGTGGTGGAATCTTTGATAGGCGGAGTCTAGTGGGAGGTCCTTAGTCACTGGGGTGTGCCGGTTGACATGGATCCCTGCCTGCTCTGCAACCTACTCACATTGTGACAGGGCCGCCTCGAACAAGTTAGCCCGCCCAATCCCCAAACGAAACTTCCAGAATCATGAACCAAAATAAACCTTTTCTTCCTATAAGTTAATTGTCCCAAGTGTTTTCTTATAGTAACCAACAGCTGAACAATACAGGCTGTATCTTCCTTAACCAAAAGACAAACCAGCCCAAAGTTTGCCTATAACTGATCAAATACTCAACAGCAACACGCAACAAAACAAACAAAACTGAGATCTGGGAGGCCTGCAAAGTTGTTGCAAGAAGAGCCAATCACAGATGATCGCATGAATTTAAAGCAGCTAAAACCCGCACAGAACCTCCTAGTTCCCTCTCCGCCTCAACACCAGGGTAGCTTGGAAGCTAGAGAAAGAGGGATAAAATCCTTTAGGCAAGCATTCTTCTCCTCGCCAGACTCTGAGTAAACGTGGGGGAATCCATGAGGCAGTTCCTTGGGGGCACCCAGGGGACCTTAGTCCAGGCAGCTCCTACTGATTCATTTTCCTGAAAGGAGATAATCCTTGCTCTCTCTCAGAGGGAGGCCTGTGCCACAGCTTAGCTTCCTCACAAATGTCAAATGACCTCATCCTTATGCCTCCTGTGCAGTCAGAGTGTAATAAAAACAATGGATGCACGCAAAGTTCAGGCCCAGCCATCCTGCACTTAATTGGATGTGAGGAGAGGAAGCAATACTTTCTCCCTCAGTACCCTCACCTCCCATAATCTCTTCTCCAGTGGAACCCCCACTACCACTACTGATGCCACAGTGAGGTCCACAGACTCACCACATCCACGTCGCCTGAGTGCTAGCTACGAATAAACATTCTCAAGACCCCCAGACCTCCTATCTGGGCTGTCACTAGCCCTCCAAAGATTCCCGATGTGGGTGCCTGTTGCAGGCTATGGAGGATGCTGTTTTGCCAGTTGGGAAACGTACAGATGGCTGCATACCACACGCAGAGATTCTGAGGTCAGTGGCGTGGGAAAGGACGGTGCTTTGGAAGAATTTAAAACTTACTTGAGAATCTACACTAAGCAGGCCTAAGACCCTCCAACAGGGTAGGGGATAGGAATTTATTTCCAAAGGGTTTGTGTCCTGGAGCTGAGGTGGCAATAGAATTCCTCACACATGAGCCAGCAATCAGAACTCCCCCAGAAGGCTTGTCACAGAGCTGGCCTTTGCAATCAACAGGCCTGGGAATTTGACTTTTTGTGACTGTTGTTTGTTTGCTCCAAGCTAGGAATTTTGCTCAGGGCTATGGGTGGATCCCAGAGTCTTACACTTCATGGTAAGCAAGTGCTCTACCACTGAGCTACACCCCAAGTCCTGAAAAATGTCTGTTTCTCATGAGTTCCTTGGTGAAACAGGTGGTCTGGAGACCTCACAGGGGATCAGTAGAGAGGATTCTTGGGTTCACCAAACAGGAATCAGCCTCTTGGACCTTCTCCTCAGCCCATCTGTGTACTTGTTTATAAATATAAAATGGACTGAGAAACACCCCACCCTTTGGTCTGGAAGTGTAGCATAACCACAAAGCACTGACTAGCATACACAGGTCCTGGACCCCATCCCTAATGCTGGGGGGTGGGGGGGCGGAACCCATCCTTCTTTGGTATCTTACATTCCTCAGTATCTGAAGGTACTTTCATTTTCAATCATTTCTCTAGTGCTGTCTGATTACTCTGGCCCGTCATTAGCAAGAATCCTCTTAACTTAGTGTACCCAGATTCCCCCTTATGCCTGAAACCACCTCTCAGTTCTTTTCCATCCTCGCTTCTTGCCTGTAAATCCCACTTGCCTGTGGATCATTCAGACTTGAACCCTATTTATCTCCCCACTGTAAGACACCCCATTGCTTTTTTTTTTTTTTTTAATTTAGTCCCTTTAACTCCACCTAAGCTAGCTGATCCTCATGGCAGGCCTCTGAGGTCATCATCCAGACCTGGGTTGAGAAATTCAGAAAGTGACACACAAGGAAGATTGTGGTTTGCCTGAGGTAAACCTAGCTTATTCTGAGCGTTGAAGGCGGAGTTAGCTCCCGGGCCCTAATTTTCTGCCAGGTGCAGTTGAGTTTAGGAATGAGAGTTTGTTCTAAGAACAACCTGGAGCTCTTTCTTCTGCCAGAGCTTCCTCATAGCAATCAACAAAATCTTTCAGGGGAAAGTACCAGAAGGCCTCGAATTCTCGAATTCTCGTAACTTTTCCTCTGGGGCATGCTTCCCAGCTGCTCAGGTCCTCCTGTTTTTCCCTAAAGAGTCACCTTCAAGCCTTCCCCTTAAGTATTGATTTGCATTCTTTCAAAAGAGCTTCCCTGTCCGTTTCTCACAGCACGTAGCTGAGCTCTGTCCTTCCCAGGCCACCTGCCTTTAATACCAGGTCGTGACAAAGTGATAAGACCTCTCAGGTGATAATTAAAGTGTTAATGCCAGGGCCCAAATAAGTCATCCATTCACTCCAACAGTCTTTCTGCTAATATCTATGAAACATTCCTGATATTGGGAATTGAACCACAGACAGTCTGTGCATAATTTTAAAAAATAATCATAATTACAAGCTATATGCACTCTGCAGAAATAGTACTTCCGATGTCTAATTAGGGGGCTAATTTATTTATTTTTAGTTTTTTAAGGACAAGGTCTCATTATACAGCCTAGGCTGGCCTCAAACTCTTGGTGCTCTCCTGCCATAGGAGTATATGACTGCAGTGAGCTTCAATTGTTGAATTTGGATTTTCTGCCTTAAGAAAGTCCATGAGGGGGCTGGAGTGATAGTTCAGTGGTTAAGAGCACTGACTGTTCTTCCAGGTGGTCCTGAGTTCAATTCCCAGCAACCACATGGCAACTCACAACCATCTGTAATGAGATCCGATGCCCTCTTCTGGTCTGCCTAAGACAATGACACTATACTCACATACATGAAATAGATAAATAAATAAATCTTAAAAAAAAAAAAAAGTTCATGAGATCATTCATGATTTAGTATAGAATAGGTTTTTTTTTTTTTTTTTTTTTTTTTGTACAAAGATTCTGCCCAGCTCTAGGCTAATGTAAGTGTTAGGACAGAGTGGGCAGTAGGTAAGATGGTTTGTTATTGTTATTTTTGTTGTTATGAGACAAAATCTGGTGTATCACAGGCTGGCCTCGAACTCTTAAACTAACTGTGTAACTGTACACAAGTTAGATTTTGTCAACAAGACACAATCTAGAGTCATCTGGAAAGAAGAAACCACAACTGAAAAGGGCCTCCATCAGGATTGGCTGGTAACCAGTCTGTGGGGGCATTTTCTTAATTGCTGATTGATGTGGGAGAGCCCAGTCCACTATTGGGTGCCACCTGGACACCTGGACAAGTGATACGGGGTCATGTATGAAGCAAGCTGAGTAAACTGTGGGAAGTAAGCCAGTAGGCAGTGCTTCTCCATGATACTGGCTTTGGTCCATACTTCTGGTTCCTTCACTAACTTTTCTTCATTATAGACTATCAAGTGGACAATTAAATGAACTCCTTTCTCCACAGGTTGCTTTTCATCGTGGTGTCTATCACAGCAACAGAACACCGACTAGAGCAGTAGCTGGCCTCGAACTTCTGATCCTCCAGCCTCCACCTCCCAATTGTTGAGATTACAATTATATGTCCCCATGCCTTGTTTATACAGTGCTGGGACTCAAACTCAGGACTTTGGTCATGTTAGTCAAGCAACTGAACTTTTTTTAAAAAAGATTTATTTTATTTTATTTTATTTTATTTTATTTTATGTGCATTGGTGGTTTGCCTCTATGTATCTTTGAAGGTGCCAGATCCCCTGGAACTGGAGCTACAGACAGTTATGAGCTGCCATGTGGATGCCGGGCATTGAACCTAGATCCTCTAGGAAGAACAGCCACTCCTCTTAACCGCTAAGTCATCTCTTCAGCCCCCCCTTCACTAAACTTTTAACTTGGGCTATTTTCAACTTATGGTGGTTTTACCTGAATGTAGCTCCATTATAAACCAGGGAAATCATGGCTGCCCACCTCAAGAGAGTTTACCAAGAAGACTAGGAAGCCAAGAAACACAAGCCCATAATGACAGAGATTCCCACCTGGCTTCTCTCTTGTTGCCTAGAGCAGAACCTAGAGGATTCGATGGATGAATGAATGAACGAACAAATGAATGTGTGGGTTGGAAGGGGAACCACCTGAGGGATTTCTCTGTTCTCTCTTCCTAACAGAGCCTGGAACACTGTAGACTGATGTGAATGATGTGTCTTTTGGGGGTTATAGTTCAGTCAACTATGATCACCCAATTACCAGATCCCATTTAAGAAGCACCCTTCAGTCTCTTCCAACCAGGGAGCCAGCCTCTGAGAAGGCTCCTTGGAAGTGTCTGTGGCCTGTCAGGAGGCAGTGGAAAAACGCTGTATGTGAAATAAACCAAAAGCAGGAGAAGAGAGGGAGGAGGAGGGAAAGGAAAGGAGAGGGAGAGAGGGAGAGAGGAGAAAGGAGATTAGGGAAGAAGAGGAGAAGCAAGAAGAAAGAGGGGAGCTCATCCACTGTCTCTTCTAGAGCTTTCCTGGCTGTGGCTCTGTAAGTCCCTTCCCAAGAAATTCCTGAGTCCCATAGGAAACCTGGCCTCTAGTTACCTCAGCTGTGGGGGCTTGGGATCCAGAAGTGAAGGCCTGGGAGGCCAGGGCAAATAAGACGAGGCCTGGAAGGCCAGGGCAACCTATTAATCACAGGAAGCAAAGATCCCCTGCTGATTTGGTTGTCTCTGGATAGGGAATGGGGCTGATTTCTAACTACCTGACGCAGGGCAGGAATTGGGATCAAGGGTTAGGTTCTGGTGTTGGTAAATCAGGCTTTAGATCTTCCCAATCTCCGTGCAGGTCTTTTTTTTTTTTCTTAAATGGAGAATGAGCCATCCTTCTTATCTTCATAAATAACAGGGTCCCTGCTGCCCTGGCGTCTAACTCTGATGACTCCACGTGATATCTGATGGAGGAAGGAATGAGGTAGAAGGCTTGGAGTGTGAATGGTTATCTTGATTCCTAGCCTGGGGCCTCCTCTTGAGCCCAGCTGGAGAAGGACAAAGGGACAGGACTTTCTCTTAATTGCTCCTCATGGTATCTGGGACACAGGGAACTCAGCCAGGAACTCCACCAGGAAGGTGCTAGGTTTATCTGTGGGTGCAAAGCTGCTACCCCCCTTTTCTGCCTCCCTTTCCTCCCCTGATCTTGGGTTCACTCACTTCCCAGGTCAGTCCCTAATGCTCATAGGAAACTCTGGCAGGCCTTGCCATCTCTGGCTTCCTTGCAAGCCACCCCCATTTCAGTATTTGCAATGTGCCTCTTCTTAATGTCCTTTCCTCGGCCCCCTTCTGACATAACTTAAATGCCACAAGGAATTGTTCTCGTCATCCCTAGGCAGACATCTTCAGCTCCTTAGCTCTCTCTGTATGCTTTAGGAAAAATCCATCAGCCTTAGTTACCAAAAGGGCGTCACCTACTCCAGCCCACACTCACTCCTTACACACTGCTGGGGCCCACTCTAACTTAACGGCCGTGGCCCTCATTTGAGCTAAATGCTACTCAGCCATTAGCCTATATCTTGCCAGTTATTGCCCTGGTGACAGTCTCCTAGGTGACAACTTCCCACTTCCTCCACACTCTAACACCTCCTTGTCCTCCGCCCTTTCTTCCCTTGCAGATGATAGTCTTGCTTCCTGGCTCATTCAACAAACTGAAGCCATCCCCAGCCTCCGCCACCACACACCCTCCAGCCTGCCTTCCCACTTTCCACTGAGAATGAACTGTCATGTCCCAGCCAACAGCAGCCCCACTCATCCATCCATGCACACAGCTGGTTCCCACAGTCCTTTCCTCTCCCCTGCATAGCCAATTATTCCCTCAGCTCTGCTGCACTCTGCTGCAAATGAACCTTTCATTTTTTTTTCCCATCTCAAAAATTATAGCCTGCGTGGCATCGCACACCTATGATTCCCAGCTCTTAGAAGGCAGACGTAGGAAGAGGAGTTCAAGGTCATCCTTAGCTACATAGCAGGACTGAGGCCAGCCTGAGCTACGAGAGGCCCGATGTAAGTACAATTGACATCTAACTGCTGAGCAGAGCAAAGAGGTAAGAAAATCTGGGGTGGTTGACAGTTCTAACACCCCACACACACGCACACACGTCCAGAACACAGCCTTTGATCCTCAAAAAGACATTCTTCTCAAAGTGTACACCCACTCAGTGGACCAGGAGGCTGTTTCAGGAGCTGAGAAGTAGAATAAACAGATAAATATTTGCATTAAGCACTTTACCCACTGAGCTGCCTCAGCCCCAACAGCTTGTCTCCTTTTTGTCATAAGACATAAAACATATAGCAAAATGATGAGAACATTAATGTACTCACGGCCCAGAAACTCTACGCTTTTGTACATGCCCAAAGGAAGTCAGAGCTAGGATTCAAAAAGAATGTGCTGTCATTGCATGGCAGCAGCCTTATTCACAAACAGCAAAAGGGTGGAGGCAGCCAGCAGCATCCTTCTGCAGAGAGCAAAGTAGGCTATAGCCACACTGGAATATTATTCAGTCCCATAAAAGAATGAACTGCTGGTATGTGTCCCAGCATGGCTAGATCTTCAAATCTCCATGCTGGCAACATTTATAGTGTCCTTGACATTGCTGTTCATTCCAACACTTCATTCCTTTTGATGACAAGATTACATTGTGCATCATGCCAGTGTCGGCTCCTTTCTCTCTTTTTAAATTATTTACATTTGTTTACCATTTGCTTATTTTTGGTGTCTATGTGTGTTCGGTGGAGCACATGAGCAATGGCGTGCACATGAAGGTCATAAAATTATGGGGAGTCAGTTCTCTCTTTCTATTATGCAGGTCCCAGAAATAGAATTTGAATCTCTCTTTCCACCGTGTAGGTCCCAGGGATGGGACTCAGGACATCAGACTTGGGGGCAAGCACCTTTACCAGCTGAACCATCACTTGGCCCTTCATTTTTTTTTTTGATTGACATTTGAGATATTCCAGATTTGGAATACTGTGACTAAAACTGCTAAGACAGACAGACACACACACACACACACACACACACACACACACACACACACACACAC
>JANHMN010000005.1:113590869-113665207 GCA_030674055.1 Rhabdomys pumilio | reverse complement strand
CACACACACACACACACACACACACACACACACACACACACACACACGAGTAAATTCTGAGTCAAAGAAGCCAGACCCAAAAGAACAAATACTGTATAATTTTTGTTTATGTGAAATGTCTAAATAGGCAAATTCATAGAGGCAGAAACAAGCCTAGAGAATTCCCAGTGCTGAGGAAAAGGCAGAGTGGGGACTTAGTTACTGCTTAATAATTACACAGTTTATTTCTAGGGTAAGAAAAAGGTCTGGAAAGCCAGGAGTAGTAGAACATGCCTGTGATCCTTGCACTCAGAAAATGGAGACAGGAGGATCAGAAGTTCGCCAGTCCTGACCACACTGTGAATATGTATAATACTGTATATTGTCTTAGGGTTTTACTGCTGTGAACAGACACCGTGACCAAAGCAAGTCTTAGAAAGGACAACATTTAATTGTGGCTGGCTTACAGGTTCAGAGGTTCAGTCCATTATCATAAAGGCAGGGACATGGCAGCATCTAGGCAGGTATGGTGCAGGAGGAGCTGAGAGTTCTACATCTTCATCTGAATGCTGCTAGTGGAAGACTCACTTCCAGGCAGCTAGGATGAGAGTCTTAAAGCCCACACCCACAGTGACACACCTACTCCAAGGCCACTCCCTGGGCTGAACTGAACATACAGAAACCATCACATATACAAAAAAAATTAAAAGTTCAAATGTCATATTTTATGTTACAAATATTTTGCTACCAAAAAAAAAAAAAATACTGGTATACCAAAAACCAGGGAGTTGTAAACTTTATTTTTATGTTTTGGAAGCTCGAGGGCATTTTTTATTGAGTTTAAAAGCAAAACTTCAAGATGGGCAAGGTAAAAATTTTGATGACTCTCAGGAAGAAGATAGCTTAGAGGAAGAGACAGAGCCATGCCTGAGTGAGCATGGAGAGTCAGGGAGCTGCTTCGTGGTGACTGGATGGAGCAGGGCAGAGTAAGGAAAGCCCAAGGTATCAGGCAAAGCCTGCCCAGGCTCTGACCAGTATCCAAAAGAAAGAAAAAGAGACGGAAGAAGAAAAGGAGAAAAAGTTACATTCTGAGTACCCACAAAAAGCAAGCATACCCAGCCAAGTTACATGGCACCTGAAGCAATTGACTGCTTTATTTTTAATTGTTAATTTTATTTGTTATGGTTATTATTCGTGTGTGTGATCTGTATGAGGAAGTGTGTGCTTACTGTGGTGTGGGGAGGAGGGAGGATCAGTGGACAACTTTCCCTCCTTCCATCTTTACATTGATTCCAGGGATTGAGCAAAGGTCTGGTGTACAACAAGCATCTTTACCTGATGACCCAACCATGTAGAATATGAATTCTCTCTCAATGAAACTGGTAAAAATATAACTTTAAGTACAACAAAATGGTTCAGAGGGTTAAAAACACTTACCATCAAGCCTGACAACCTGAGTTCAATTCCAGGAACCCATGTGCTAGAGGGAGAAAATTGAAAAAAAAAAAAATATATATATATATATATTGTCTTCTGGCCACCACACAAACTAGGGAGCTTGCACACTTGTGTGTATGCACACAGACTCATACCTCACACACACCCCAATATCTACTAACCATCCCTGCCATCTCTTCAGCCCACTAAAGTGACTAAAGAAAGCCCCTAGCCTCACTTCATTGGTCAGCATAGCACAGTCTTACATAGGCATTCCTAGGCACAGATTATTTGGGGTGGGGGAGTGCTGGTTTCCAAATGTATACAAAGGGGATTACACAGAAGGCATTCTTCTGTGTATGTTTTCATTTCAGTTGGTATATTTCTGAGCTACAATATGTTATTGGGGGTGAGGTCCAGTCTATTTCTTTCCTTGCTCTTCCAGAGTGTTCCACTGAGTGACTATATTGAAATGTACCTTTCTGTTCTAGTGCTGGTGGCTTTTCTCTGCTGGAAATATTCTTAGGTGTTTAAAGGGTGAAATTTCTGTTTCTAGAAGTTATGCATGGCTCAGTTTCGGTAGAAAATGCTAAACTATTTGTGAAGAGGTTGTAGTTTGCACTTCTATTAGTGGCTTTTGGAAATTCCCATTGTTGTCTCTTTGCAAAGACTTAGTACTGTCACTTCAAATTTAGCTATTCTGGTGGCTGTGTGAGAGTGTCTCCCTGTGGTCATACTGTCCATGTCCTTGATGACTTATAAGATTGAGCCCCTTTTCCTATGTTTCTTCCAACTCTCTTGAAATGCTTGCTCAACTCTTCTGTCTTTTGCTTATTGATCTATAGGTGTCCTTTCCTATCTATCCAAAGAGTAGAAGCTCTTTGTCACACATGCGAATTGCAAATACCCACCCCCACCATGTAGTTTGCTTTTTCCTTCACGGAATTGTATTTTAATGAGGAGAAAAAAACTTGGCTTGAAAATTCAGTCACATTTAGCAAGCCTCTCAATTAATGATGAGTGCTTCCTGTAGACTAAAGCAATAAATTAAAACAATTGTTTGATTTAATTAAGCAATTAAAACAATCTTTCCTGACCCCAAACTCATGAAGACATTCTTTTTAAAAATAATATTTAAAAATTATTGTTTGTGTATGAGTATTTGTCTGCATGTATGTATGTGTGCCATGTGCATGTCTGGTGACCACTAAGGCCAGAGGGGACATCAGATCCCCTGGGACCGGCGTTACAGGCCATTATGAACCACCACGATAGTGCTGAGGACCAGACCAAGGTCCTCAGTAAAAGCAGCAAGAACACTTAACTGCTGAGCCTTCTCTCCAGCCACCATGAAGACATTCTTGTTACAAGGGAATTGGGAGTTCCCTCTTTTAGACTCTCAGTGCTCTGGGTGAAAGCTCTACATTGAGAAAAGGGCTTCTGGGTAGGCCAAGTAAGTCGTCTCACTAAGGGAACATTTAGTCATTTCATCTCCTTAACATGGCTTCAGATGAACCAGCTTTCCTAGGGGATGGACTCTTGGCCAGGTGATTGACATACCCATCAGGATCAAATCTTTCCAGGAGGAGACAATTGCATATAATATTTCGGGCAGCTTAGAATGGGTCTTCACCCAGGTCCAGAGGTAGAATTTATAATCTATTCCTTCTTTTTATGGGCCTAGACAAAAGCCAGATCCCTACACCTTTTCACTCAGAAACTTAAATCCTAAGGAGTGGCCAAGCTATTGGGTACCTTTCTAATGTTACCAAGGAAACAGGAGGGAGGACCAAAGCCTCAGTGGTCTTTAAGGTTACTGTTATAGTCTCTCCTTACCTAAAGTTTTGCTATTTACCCTCCTATAGGCTAGTCTTTATTTTGCTTGGAATTGATTGTTGTATCAGTTGGGAAGTAGAGATCCAGCTTCACTTTTGTAAATATAGGTGCCTACTATCCACCAACCCATTTAATGAAACAATTATCTTTTCTCCACTATCCTGAAAGATTGACTGCCTTTGTCATAATTAGCCTTCTACCATAATAATTTGTTTTGTCATTTTTTTCAAATTGCATCCTATCAGTTTAGTGATTATCAGTTTATGCTAAGTCTCAATATACAGAGGGGCAAGGCTTCTCATTCCATTCGTTAAACATGCCCCAGCTCTTTCTGGACTTTTGACTTTCCATAAAACTTTAGTATAAGCCAGTCAGTGGTGGTACATACCTTTAATCCCAGCACTCAGGAGGCAGAGGCAGGAAGATCTCTGATTTCAAGGCCATCCTGGTCTATAAAGCAAGTTCCAGGACAGCCAGGGCTACACAAAGAAAACCTATCTTGAAAATAAAACAGAACTTTACTATGGATGTATCAAGTTCCAGAGGCACAAACACAGAAAGCACCTTTGAGGTTTGGATTGTGAATGTATAGCCTCTGATGAGTGTCTCTACAGTAGTCACATTTCCAACTGTGCAACCGTTCTCACTGGCTTACTTTACAGTCCTCAGTAATGCCTTTTAAAAATAGCTTATTAATTCTAGAACTTCATGCAATGTATTTTGATCATATTCACCACTTGTTCTTCTTCCTAGCTCCTCCAAGTCCCATCCCTACCTTTCTACCCTCTCCAACTTCATGTCTTCCTTTTTAAAAATTTAATAACCCATTGACTCTAATGTGTGCTGTTTATACACTTCTGGGCATGGAGCCATCTATTGAAGTGTGGTCTACCTACCGGGAGTCACACCTTTAAAGAGAAGTACCTTCTCCCTCCCCGACCCTGACCCCAAGACATCAACTACCCATAGTTCCTTAGTTAGGGTTGGGGGCCAGTGTGCCCTTCCCCACTCCAAGCTAGAGTGTTGACTGGCTTAGCTGTAGTTGAAGGGCAACCACAGCTGCTGTGAGTTCATGAGGACAGTGATCCTATCATGTCCTGAAGACACTGTTTTTGCTTGGTCCTCATCGACCTCTGGCCCTTTCAGTCTTCCCCCCTCCCTTCCCTAAACCTCGAGGGTGGGGGTGCTGATGCAGCTGTCCCATTCATTGCTGATCACTCCACATTAGTGCTGTTTAATAGCTTCCAACAGGACACGTTGTGCTCCCCTTCTTTGAAATTCCTGAATACTTGGTGCTTTTTTTTTCCCAGGGATGTGGGTGGTACCTGGGGCCTCATAGATGCTAGGTAAGTGCTCCACCACGGGCCCACATCCTCTGCTCACTGATTGCTCTATTTTGGTGCTATTGTAGATGGCATCAACCTTTAGTTTCTGTATGTTCTGCCAGAGAAGAGTTCGTGGAAAGCTTTTACAGGCAATTATGTTTGTCACCGCTGTCAGGAGCAATGGGTAATAGCTAGGCAACCATTAGACCAACCGGAAATCTTGGGTTATAGAGCAGAATAAGAGAATTGAAAAAACAGGAGCTTTAAAATGTTTTCAATATATTTCCTGGAATCTAAATGGCCAAATGCATGCTTCCCTAGGAAAGATCTACAGAGGCCCGAAGTGCTCATGGCTGGATGTCCTTGAGGCTTTATACAACTGGGAAGTGAAGGCTAAAGAAGCATATGTAACTGTAGGTTCAAACAGAAAACAGACTTGAAAGACTAACATACTTTTGGGTTTTGTGGTGCTGGGCCTAACACATGCTACAAAAGTGTTGTATGGTTGACATGAAGATTCTGGGGTACCTTTGAGCACAATGGAGCCTTTCTTGGCTATGGGTGAGCTTAACTCTGGAGTTTGGGTGTTGCATGCTTACAGTCAGTCACACAGAACGCCCACTGAATGATGGCTTTTGAGTTCTTGTTGTGCATATTTGAAGAATGAACTTCCTGGATCATGGACCACAGAGAGTGAGCTTTTGAAAGATGTATTTTATTTTGGAGAGCTTAAGACAAAGAAAGAAGGTAGAGTCCCCTTACAGCAGGAATGGTACCAGAAAATAGGAAACCATCTGGGTTGCTAGCCTGGATGCCTTTTTAAGGACTTAGGAGAGAAACTAGGGTGCAGCATGAGGAGAAAATGAGCTGGTCAGTCTAGGTGGCCCATCCAGGTGTTCAGGTGCCCGCTCTCAGTTTCAGTCACAAATTCACATGTAGCTTCCAGACAAGGGGAAGAGATAACAAGGAAGCAGGTAGCAGGGTTATCTTCTGGCGCCACTGGTCTCCTGAAAGGTAGTTTTGGAGCTGCTGCTCTGAAGTCTCTGCCAGTCCTGGCCAGCTTCTATCCTGTTTTCATCCTTAATTGCACTATTTTCCACTGTGCTATCTTGCGCTGTGCTATCTTTCACTATCTTCCGCTTCGCTATCTTCTCAGGCCTCAACCTGTTTTCTTCTATACACTTAAGAAAAGCTCTCATGTCAGGTAGGTTGCCACCTGCCTTTAGGCAGATCTCTGTGAATCAGATCCTAGCTCAAACGAGAAAATCTCTCCCGATAGATAGCTGATCACCAAGCTACTACAATGGTAGGAAAAGGAATGCCTGGTCACAGTAAACTAATTTAAGCCCAGCATGGTGCTGCATACCTGTAATCTCAACACTTGGGAGGCTAAAGACAGAGAGGGTTGATGAGTTAAAGATCAGCCAGGGCTATCTAACAAGACCTTCTCTCAAAAGAGAAAGGTAATAATAGCAAAGAAAGCAGATTCCAACAGAATGGCCTGGAGACACTGATCCTCCTGTTCGATCAGTCTCCCGAAGTACAGGGATGATGGGCTGTGCACTGCCACAGCTGCCTGTGAATAGTTTTGATTTGTGATGACATCACTACCAGGGAAGTGAGGGTATTAAACTGTATAGGAGAAAAGCTTTTTTTTTTTTTTTTGTATACTATTGAAATTATCATTGAACTGAACTGAATTGCTATAAATGTAAGATATTAAACGCAATTCTCAGGGCAACCACTAAAAACAAACTGGAAAATATAAATTAAAATAAATGGCAAGAAAATTTAAGTGATACTCTACAAAATATTCATTTGATATAGAAACAAAAGGAAAGGAAGAAAGGAAGGAAGAGAGAGAGAGAAAGAGAAGGAAAGAAAGAAAGAAAGAAAGAAAGAAAGGCAGGAAGGACAGTCATGAAGATTGAGGAAGAAATGTAAGACATCTAGGAAACAATATAATGGGAAAAGTTGTTCTCTATTAGCAATTACATTAAATGTAAATAGATTAAATCTCTAATTAAAAGTGACAAGTTAATAAAATGGATAAAATACACGATCCAATGATATGCTACCTATAAGAGATTTGTTTTAGATATAGACATACAAATAAATTGAAAGTAAATGGATGGAAAAATATATCCCATGCCAAGAGTAACTATAAACAAAGCCAAAGTGACTACACTAACAACAAACAAAATGGAATTTCAGACTAGTGGTTCCCTTTGGTTGAAGACAAAATAAGCATCTGCTTTGTAAGATAACATATATTTCATTTTTTTTTTTAAATCTCTATGTGTACAAAGACATAAGGACTAAGGTGGATATGGAGGGCAGAGGACAACGTAGGAGTTGAATGCTATGCCCAGCTCCAAATAATTGTTTTAAAATGTTTTCTTAAATTATTTTTTATGGTTAATTTGCTTCATGTGACTAAAATATGTACCTATATACCCAGGCTCATATAAAAGTTTCATAGATGAAAAATGATAGCAAGTAGAAACAGCATAATTTAAGAAGCCCTGGTTTAAAAGAGCTAGCTTCAATTAACAACCTCTTGCAAAGGAAAACAGTTTCTCTAAGGGACTCTCCTTAGGTATTAAATCACACTTAGGGGTATTTTGGACTTTTTTTTTTCTTAGCTTACTGGTTTTTTGCTTGTATATTATGGCTTCCAATTTTGAATTTTTATGAGTATTGTTTGGTGTGTGTATCTGGATGTGTATGTAGGTGTTTTTGTTTCTTTGTTTGTTTGTTTTAGACAGGGTCTTACTATGTAGCCCTGGCTGTCCTAGAACTCACTCTGCAGACCAGGGTGGCTTCAAACTCAGAGATCTGCTTGCCTCTGCCTCCTGAGCGCTGTGATTAAAGGTGTGCGACACTAAGCCCCAGCATGTGCAGGTTTTTCTCATGCTCTTTCTTAGTTTCCTTTTTAATCTTTTTGTTTGTTTGTTTGTTTGTTTTATCCTTATTTTTTATTTGTTTTTTTTTCAATCTTGTCCTTTTTACTCGTCTATGTGTTGAGAGAAAAAGCCAGGCAGCAGTGGTACATGTTGGTAATCTCAGTACTTGGGAGGAAGAGGCGGGTGGATCTTTGGGAGTTCCAGAATACCCAGGGCTACATAGAGTAATTCTGTCTTGAAAAAACAAAACCCAGCAAAACAAAAAGAAAAGGAGGGGGAATATGGGGTTTAAAGGATGGGAAAGTTGGAAGGATCTGGGAGGAGATGAGGGAGGGGAAACAGTGATCAGAAGATATTGTGTGAAAATAACTTTATTTTCAAATTTAAAACATTGAAGGAAAAAAAAAAGCCCTGGTTTAAACCACCAACCCTTGGTGCTTCATGAGGCAACCAGAGAAACTAGTACAGGTGTTATATCTAGAACCCGCCAGATAGTTTCACTTCACAGAAGGGCCCCAAGGACACTCAATCAAATCAGTAAGCAATTGATGGGTAACAAGGGCCCCAGACTCATCAAGAAGTTCAGTGACCACCCTCCACAGGCCAGGAACAGTAAGTGGATATGCTGTAACAGAGCAAGGCTCTCCTGATAACAAATCCCAAGATGAGAGCTGGCAGGCTGCAAGGGTAAGTGCCTGTTAGAGACCCTGTTCACTTGATGTGCATGAAGTGATCAGATATCCAGAACCGACCGTAATGGGCTGAGTTCTGAGGGTATTGTCTTTTTGTTTGTTTGTTTACTTATTTGTTTGGTTTGGTTTCTTTTGAGGCAGGTGTCACTATATCACCCTGGCTAGCCTGGAACTCTCTATCATCGATCAGTCTGGCCTTAAATTCACAGGGATGTGCCTGGCTTTGCCGTCTGAGTGCTGAAATTAAAGACAATTCCTGCCTCACCTGGCTTGGACTGAGTTCCATTAGACCTACCAAGTCCTAAGTCTGAGAAGGTCCTTGGGCAAAACAAAAACAGCAACAACAACAAAAAAAATGATCTGTCATTCTTCCATCTGGCGTCTTCAAATCTACTGGATCTCAACCTGTGGGGCGTGACCCCTTGGTGGCTAACAACCGTTTCACAGGGGTCACCTAAGATGATCTGAAAACAGATATTTATGTTACAATTCATAACAATGGCAAAATTACAGTTATGAAGTAGCAACAAAAATAATTTTATGGTCGGGAATCACCACAGCATGAGGAACTGTATTAAAGGGTCACAGCATTAGGAAGGTTGAGGAGCACTGCTCAAGTCACACTTGTGGCTTAGTGAGTTTATCTGTCACTATTCTAGTCCCTTTGACCAAACACCCAACAAGAAGCAATTGCGGAGAGCAGAGTTTCACTTTGGCTCATGAGAGATACAGTCCCTCATGGTTGCCGGAGTGCCAGGAACATGAGGCTGCTTGTTCACAGCTTGATAGACAAGGAAGCAGGGAGAGATGGCCGTCTGACTTTCTCTTTCCCTTCTTTTCATTGAGTCTGGGCTCCTGACCTATGGGAAGGTGTCATTTACTTTCAGTGCCGGTCTTTCTGCCTCAGTTAAACATATCCGGAAACACTCTCACAGATGCACTCAATGGTATCTCACTAATGCCCTAGGCATTTTCTTTCAAGAATTATTTATTTTATGTATGCTAGTACATTGTCACTCTCTTCCGACATGCCAGAAGAGGACATTGGATCCCATTACAGATGGTTGTGAGCCACCATGTGGTTGCTGGGAATTGAACTCAGGACCTCTGGGAAAGCAGTCAGTGCTCTTAACCACTGACCCATCTCTCCAGTCCTGATAGACAGTTCTTAATGCAACCCAGTTGACAATCAATTTTGCTTTCCACAGTGAGGGTATTCCTTATGAACAGGTAAGGTGGAGCGGGAAAGCAAAGATTAGTTCATTGAAAGGAAACCTCAAGACTCTTGAGACAAACTAAAAATGGATGGTGACAAAAATTGAAATAGAGGATCATAAAAGCAGTGGACCTGGGCAAGGCAGCAGAGGCCTATAAATCCCAGCACTCAGGAGGCTGAGGCAGGAGGATTGTTGGGAGTTTGAAGCTAGCCTGAGCTACATAGTGAGTTTGAGGCCAACCTGAACTAAGGAAGAAGGCCTTGTTAAAAGACAGAAGAGAGAGGTAACAATACAAAACCTGCTTCTCTAAGACCAACAGCAAATTTACAAATCTTTAACTAGATTCATTAAGAGTGATGGAAACATCAGAAACTTTCAAACCAGCCAGGCGGTGGTGGTGCGCGCCTTTAATCCCAGCACTTGGGAGGCAGAGGCAGGTGGATTTCTGAGTTTGAGGCCAGCCTGGTCTACAGAGTGAGTTCCAGGACAGCCAGGACTACACAGAGAAACCCTGTCTCGAAAAGAAAATAAAATAAAAGAGAAGAGAAGAGAAGAAAAGAAAAGAGAAATTTTCAAACCAACTTTACAGAAATTTCAAGGATTCTGAAATACTATGAACATCTGTGCACAACAATAAATTACATACTGTAAATGAAATATAAAAAATAACGCAAACTATCAAGATGGAGTCTTGGTAATTGAAACAAACATATAGAATTACAGTAGACTTTATACTGGCTGGCTAGTTTATGTCAACTTGACACAAGCCAGAGTCAATCCAGGGAGAGGAACTCCCTGAGAAAATGTCCCCATAAGATTGGCCTATAGGTAAATTTGTCCAGCATTTTCTTGATTAATGGTGATGTGAGAGAGCCCAGCCCACTGTTGGTGATGCCACCCCTGAGCCCATGCTCCTAGGTTGTACAAAGAAGCAAGTTGAACAACTCCTGAGGAGAAAGCCAGTAAGCAACACCCTTCACGGCCTCTGCTTCAGTTCTTAGAATGTACGAGGTATTTTTATTGTAATATTGTATTACTACATTCTGTGTAGTAAATTTCTTTGAGGGGGTCACACTTGTGTTAAAATAAGTGCTATCCTTCCCAAGTCTTTGGTTATATTATTTAACCACAAGAATAGAAATCCTAATTAAGCAGACATATAACAAAATAAAGAATAACATGATTCAGAAGAAAAGAAAAGAAAGAAGAATGAAGAATGGAAGAAAGGATGGGAGGAAGGAAGACATTTATTTACCTTATGGAGTATGCTGGGAGAGCTGCGTGCTTGAGGCTAGACAGTCACTAGGCTAGACAGTCACTAATGAAACTGTGACCAAGAAAGAAGGAACAAAGGAGGGAAGCACAATGTGGGGCTTCATCTCCGAGAAAAACTTACAAAAACGGTAAGTGAGGGAGATGGCTCAGTCAGTAAAGTGCTTGCTACACAGGCATAAAGATGTGAGTTCCATCCCCTGAACCCACTCCAAAAAAAAAAAAAAAGCCACGTTCTAGGATTACACATTTGCTACACAGCTATACTCTCAGGACCCCAGCTTTAGTTATTCTAGCTCCACCCTTAGCTAGCCCCGAAAGACTAATTCATAGGGTAAAAATAAGTCAAAGGATACTTACAGACACACGTCATACTTATTTATCTGTATTGAGACAGCTGAAACCATTCTTGATGGGCAGTCCCACAGCAACTGGGCAGGGCAGGCTGTGAAAGCTGAGCAATGACTCACCCACAAGCTGCATGCCAGCCTCAGACATCCACTGGCTTCTTAAAGGCACAGGTGAGACGCTGGCTTGAAAGTGATACCCTGTCATGCTCCTGGATGCTGAATCATAAATTAACGGGCATTATGTGCCACTGTGTCCCCAGTTGATGAAATTAAAGGGTGCAGTAGGAAAGGATGAGGGGAGAAGCATTCCCACAGGCTGTTATTCTCTCTAACCATGGGGGTAGGGGCTATGGGGGTGGTGGTGGTGATTTGTGCTTTTTGTCTAGCTACCCTTGGTACTATTTGTTAGAAGATTCGAACTCCCAGAGGGCTAGCTCCTCCACCAGGGGTCTTGTGGGAATGTTAAGTATGACTTCTACTCACTCTCTAAGGACATGACATAACTCTTGCTGTCTTGAAATCAGAGCTGCTTCGATTACCCACATGAGATGCTCACAAGATCAGATTCACTAGCATTCCCTCATGGAGGGAGAGGGCTCGTGAGACTCCTGAGGACGCACTCCTTCCCTCCCCAATGACACACAAGTGGATAACAATTGTTAGGGGACGGAGAGCGTTCGGTGGTGTAGCTGCCTACATCTCGGAAGTAACACCAATTGAACTGGTTGGTTCACCAGGCTAGATTTGGGCAGAATCATTGCTTCAGTCTGTTGTGTGCCCTATGTGGGGTTCATAGAATACAGAAACAAACATGCCAGGAAAAGTCACACAGCAACAGGAAGTAATCAAGTCATGACTCTGACTCCAAAAGGACCTGGTAACCAAAGTTCAGATCCCCTCAAGAATGAGAATCTTCATTACAGTATCAGATACTTGATTACTTCCTGTACACTGACTGTGTGTGTGTATGTCTTTGTCTCTCTCTCTGTCTCTCTCTTTGTCTCTCTATCTGTCTCTCTCTCTCTTTCTGTCTGTCTGTCTCTCTCTCTCTCTCTCTCTCTCTGTGTGTGTGTGTGTGTGTGTGTGTGTGTGCGCACGCGCGTATTGTATCTGTATGTCTGTGTTTGAGTATGAACACCAGAGGTTAACCTCAGGAGCTGTCCACCTGGTTTTTGAGACAGGATCTGTCACTGGGACTTGGGATTGACCAATTAGGCTCCCATCAGCACTGAGATTCCAATCATGAGCCACCATGCCTGGCTTTTTTAATTTGTGGGGGTTGAACTCAGGTCTTCATGCTTTCATGGCAAGTACTTTACTGAGCTGTTCCACCAGCCAGCCCTCACCTTCTTTATGTAAGTTTTTCACTATGAAGCCCTGTGTGCTGGAGAAACTGCTCCCTAGTTTGCCTCTATGAAGCAAGTGTGTCTGAGGGACCCAGGTGTGGATGTAACAAAGTCAAGGATCTTAGCTGAAGCATTCTTTTCTCTTGCAGCTGACAGCTAGGAGGGGAACCTTCCATGGGGATTGCCTTTCAGCTAAGGATGCTGTCCCCCTGAAGGTCACAGTTCCAACCCAGGGGCATCATCTGTCCTGTGACTGGCCAATGTAGGGATATAGACCTGAACCTCCTCATCTCAACTGGGGAAAAAAATTACAGGCCATCTGAGCTCCAGAGGTCCACGTGGTGTCAGCTGGGTCTTGGCTGCAAACATGGCAGTCCAACTGTTCCGTCTGTTCCGTTCTGTGTGCCCCTCCCCCTAGGATGTAACTCCTGAGATGTTCCTCAATAAACTTCCTACATGCAAATGTCTGCCTCAGGGTCTGTTTCCCAGGAAACCTGGTCGGTGACAAACTGTTTTACAGTGGTACTCTTGGGCACCTCACACGTGAAATACTGGGTAGGGCTGTCGTGGCTGAGAAGTTATTGCTTCCTTCTGTACAGCTTGGAGCAATCCTCATGAGTCTGAAAAATCAACGCTGGTGACTTCGAAGAAGACATTTCTATTGGTCTGTCTTCCCCTAGCCATCCTGGGAGGGAGATTTGCCATTGATCAATTACACAGTGCCACACTATCACCACCACCACCACCACTACCACCACACACACACACACACACACACACACACACACACACACACAATGCATTAATCCTGGCATTAATTTTCCTGCTGGCAGATCTCCTCCCCTCCGCCATCAGGTTAAATACACACACACACACACACACACACACACACACACACACACCCTGCCCCAGACTAATTCATAGGGTAAAAATAAGTGAGAACTAGCTACAAACAGAGTGGCTTTCAGGCGCCATCCTTATTTATCTATGAGGAGACAGCTGAGACCGGTCCTGATGGATAGATAGTTCCACCAGTAACTCAGCAGGGACTGACAGGTAAAAGTTGAATAGTGTGTGAGATTTTAAGCAGGGAGAAACCTGGTGAGTCTCATAGCTCATCTTTCCATTGATCTCCTTGGGAGTGTCTCCAACACACAGTACCAGCCTTTACAAATGCCGGCTCATCTAGGGACAAAGGGAAGGAAGACAACAGGGACATGAGCTTCCTGTCTGTGAACCTTCTCTGCATGCTCTTTGGTGACAAAGGCAGACCTATTAATAGATAAGTGGCTTGCAGTACCCATTCCCTAAATCATCTACCAGAAACCTAAGCATTTGAGATGAGCAGGACTTTTGATTCTTCCTACAGAGACAGTCTATACAGTGAAGATATTGAGTCCTGGCATGTGTCAACAGTGTTCTCGTTCTAATATTAAGAATCTATTCTTAGACCAGGCATGGTGATGCACGCCTTTTTAGTCCCAGTACTTGGGAGGCAGAGGAATCTGTGAGTTCGATGCCATCCTGGTCTACAGAGTGAGTTCCAGGGCAGCCAGGGTTGTTACACAGAGAAACCCTGTCTCAAAAAATAAAATAAAACAAACAAACAGAACAAAACAATCAAACAAACAAAAGGAATCTATTCTCATGGCCTGGTGAGTCAGTTCAGCATCATCTTCTGACCTCCACACATGGGCAATGGCATGCCCCCCACCAACACAAATAGTTATAATTTTAAAAGAATAATAAAACAGTCTATTCTTTTGTTTGTTTGTTTGTTTGTTTGTTTGTTTGTTTTTCGAGACAGGGTTTCTCTGTGTAGCCTTGGCTGTCCTGGAACTCACTCTGTAGACCAGGCTGACCTCGAACTCAGAAATCTGCCTGCCTTTGCCTCCCAAGTGCTGGGATTAAAGGCGTGCACCACCACTGCCTGGCAAAATAGTCTATTCTTATGTTCCTGTGAACTGGTCCCAGATATATGTACAATAGCCAAAGTAACAGATTGGCAAATTGACTGACTATATTGCAGAAGATACCAGTCACCAACTCTTGGTTATTGACACTGGAGCTGACCCTCAGCTTGCATGCTCAGCTGGTATTTGGATGAAAGAACCATACTTCGGCTGGGCCCTGGTAGGATGCCATGAAATGAAGAAACAACAAAAACAGTAGGAATTATTCCCAGTCCCATGGCAAGACTTACCAAGAATAAGAGAGTTGTGAACAAAATACAGAAAGAGAAAGACACAACTACAGACCGAAAAAGAATCATTAAATGGGGCAAAGACAGTTAATACACTCTGCACAACTGAAACGGAAAGCAAAACTACAATCAAGTCCATGTAATCTATAACATGCCAATGTTTGATCAAGATGACCCATTCCAAGGCAACAAATACGAAGAGATTAAAGACACCCCCTCTCCAGAGCTTCAGGTGACTTCTATTGTGGTCCATTTGAACACGTTAATAATAAAGTCTGAGTTACCAATAATGCATTCGTGTCACATTAAGGAAAGGAATCAAAGCACTTCCTCTTGGTGTCATTTAACCAAGAGCAAGACCAGATTTGAATTCTCTACATTTGCTTCCCTGCGTCTTCCATCTTTTTGCTTTCTATTTTATGAGTCAGAATTGGTGCCTGCCTGAAGAATGCCTTGTGACTCTGTCCCCATGTCTGCATGTCTGGGTGTGTCCCTAACAAAAGGCTTTACTCAGTCTGTCATAGAGCAGCACAGAAACTATCATATGGGGACAGAGTTAGGGACACTTTACAGAAATCTTTAACAGAATTTCACAAGGGATTAAGTCACTGGCTCCAACTGACCCCAGTTGACCCGGATAACAAACATCACTGTTTATCAAGCAATATCCGCATGTTGTGTTCAACATTTATGGTGGATATTAATTTTATAAGATCGCTTTCAACCTCTGTGTTTGCCACTTTCAGCAAATGATACAAATGCATAATTTTGGGTCAGGGGCATGGAAGAGTGCATAATTTAAGAGTACAGTTAAGCATAAGCTTAGGTTGTAAAAGCTAATGGGAAATTCAAGGCAAATAAGGTTGGCTGTTACATTGTTCTCTTAAAAGGAGGTTAAACAAACAGGCTGAGTCCACAGTAGGATAGTAGTCTTGAGTTTTAAATGACCTCAAGGTGTATTATTAACTCTGGCTGTAAGGTCCAGAAAAACTTCCAGTCTCTTAGAATGTTAGGGACATTTTCATTACAATATTGCATCACCACATTCTGTGAAACTTTTTCTAAATCAATTCTATTACATTTCTTCATTTGTTTGGATGGGGGAGGTACGCTTGTGCCACGGCTCACGTGTAGTGGGTTCTCTCTTTCTAATGTATGGGTTCCGGGGATCAAACTCGGGTTGTCAGGCTTGACAGCAAAAGCCTTTACCCTTTCAACCATCTCCCCAGACCAAATTCTGTAAAACTTTTAAGAAATCTTTGGCCAGGTGGTGGTGGTACACATCTTTAATCCCAGCACTTGGGAGGCAGAGGCAGGCAGAGCTCTGTTGACTTTGAGGCCAGCCTGGTCTACAAAGTAAGTTCCTGGACAGCCAGGGTTATACAGAGAAACCCTGTCTTGAAAAACCAAAAAGAAAAAAAAGTTTGATTTTGGGTTGATATGATCCCCTTTCCAGAGAATGGTCTTAGCCACTTTAATTAATGTAATCAAGATAACTCCCTACAGGAATATCCAGAGGTCCATCTCCCTCATGGTTCTAGGGTCCGTGAAGCTTACAATTAACAGTAACCACTACAGATGGACTAGCAGATGATAGATTGAGTAGGGTCATCTATGTCATCCACATAGTAAAGTCTCCCCATGGGTTTCTCAAAGGGTCTAGGAGACCCAGATGTGCTATAAGAGCCAATGATAGTATGGCCCTGGGAGTGTGGTAAGTAAATTGCTCTGGAATGAAATTCTGATGGAGAAATTGTCACTTCTGTCACTGCTTGATTGGTTAGCAGGGCAGCAGAGCACTGTTCCAACTGGCTCCAATCCCAAACCACTCTGGCTGGCAACCTGGAGAGCAAAAGAAAGCTAAGAGCTAAGGGGTGAGTAACCTTAGTCTTTGCTCTCTCCAAGAGGCACCTAGCCAAAGACGTAGAAAGGCAAGTTAATTGGCATAGGTAGTGATTATACATGCTTACCTGCATGGTGAACCATCTCAGCAGAGACTAGTCTTTTAAGTTTTGATTAAAACACTTTGAGGGGGGTTGGAGAGATGGCTCAGCAGGCAATAGCACTTACAATACAAATAGGAGGACCTAGGTTCAAAATTCCCAGAACCCATGTGAAAATCTAGGCTTGGTCAGATATACTTTTGAACCCCATAACTGTGCACAGGAGTCAGAGATGGAAAGATGACTGGGGCTTACTAACCATCAGCCTAGATCCAGTTCAATGAGAGACCTTGTCTCAAAAGAATATGACAGAGTGTGATGGAGCAGTATGCCTGACTTCCCCCACCACACACACACATATATACCACACACATACATTACACACAGCAATGGTAATGTAGACACTAAGATGGCATATGATGAACTAGACAGATGGCTAAGCACTTTTAAGAGCACTGGCTGCTCTTCTACAGCAGCTGGGTTCAATTCCCCGTACCCACATGGCAGCTTACAATGATCTGTAACCCTAGTTCCAGGAGATATGGCATCTTCACACAGACACACAGACAGGGCAAAACACAAATGTGCTTAAAAACAAACAAACAGATAAATAAATCTTAAAAAATATATATATTGCATTTACCACAAAAGTATTTGATCCCCAGAACCCACACAAAATTGGAAAGAGAACTGACTAAACAAAATTAGATTTCCACATATGCACTGTGTCATTCGTACACACACACACACACACACACACACACACTACACCAATAATAATTAATAAAACAAATTTTAAAGTTTAAAATAGTCACAATTACACCATTTTAAAAATTTGCTCCATAACTGATTTTTATCTTTATTCTTTTTTCTTTGCTCTCTCATTATCTTTTCTTTTGCCTTTAATATTTAACTTTTTTTATTTTAGACAAGGTAGATCTATGTAGCCCTGGCTGTCGTGTAACTCAGCTCTATAGACCAGGCTGGCCTCAGACTCACAGGATCTGCCTGCCTGTGTCTCATGAGTGCTGGGATTAAAGGCATCCTCATCATAAGATCTCTGAAAGGGCAAAAGCACCTGTTCCAAAGCCCAGCTACCTGAATTTGACCCGCATAACCCACATACTGGAAGGAGAGAATCAAGAATTCCTACAAATGGCCCTCTGGCATTCACAAACTTGCCATGTGTACTGTTCCCTCCACACACCAAATGAATGAATGAATGAATGAATGAATGAATGAATGATGTATAAAAATAAATAAATCAAGAACAAAAAAAAATAAATGTTCAGGAACAAAAAGATTTGTCATAAACAAGACAGGCATTCATCTCCTCAAATATATGACCATTAGAGGATGTTAGGTGCTCCCACAATGTAGACCAGGCTGGCCACACAGAGATCCAACTGCCTCTGACTTCTGAGTTCTGCGATTAAAGGCATGTGCCACTATGTCTGGCTGTATTTATCACTTTTCCACATTTCAGGTTCTCCCACATTATATAGCATCACCTTCCTGTGGGTTGTGTCATTTCTGTTGGCAGTGATGCTATGTTAACATCCTCTCTGGCCCTGCATTTCATTTCTCTGTCTGCTTTCCCTGTGTTAGTGGTAGTTGCTATTCATGCTCTTCTTTCTGCATGGGGTGGAGGGTGAGGGAACAAGTCTGACACTTAGAGGAGGTAGGGTACATACTCTGCTACTGAACAGGCCACTCCCAACCTGGTTAAGGAAGAATGCACCTCACTCTACCCCAGAGCCAGCCACACTCAAGCCAAGTGAATATTTCAACTTAGAAACTAAGGAAGGAGACTGGAAAGTTGGTTTAGTAGGTAAGGGTGCTTGCCACCAAGCACAGTAATCTGAGTTTAGTCTCCAGAACTCACATGATTGAAAGCAAGAACCAACAACTCATACAAGTTCTTCTCCAACCTTAACATTTACTCCATGTATGAGAGCACGTGTGTGTGTGTGTGTGTGTGTGTGTGTGTGTGTGTGTGTGTGTGTGTAAATAGGAAGGTATGTAGGTAGATAGATAGATAGGTAGATAGATAGACAGACAAAGAGAGACAGACAGAAACAGCGAGATATGTAATTTTTTAAAAAGAGTGGGTGATCTGGGTATGTTGGTACACACCTTTAATTCCTGTACTTAGGAGTCTGAGGCAGGAGGATGTCAAGTTCTCCTGAACTACATAAGACCTTTTTCCCAAAAGAGTGCTGGGGTCTAAGTGATGCTCTATTTCAGGACTGTTTTAACTTGGCAGACATGTAGAAATCCACTCATAACTTGGGCACTGTCATGTAGGTGAGCTGAACTCCAATGAAAAGTTCAAGGAAATTCTTATGAGCTTTTAAATATTTTTATTTTGTATGTACGAGTATTTTGCCTGCACGTATGCCACATTCCACATGTGTATCTAGTGCCATAGAGGTCAGAAGAGAATATCAGGTCCCCTGGAACTGGAGTTTCAGGTGGTTGTGAGCTGCCACGTGGGTGCTAAAAAAATGAACCAGTATCCTCTGGTGCTAGTGTCCTTAACCTCTGAGCCATCGCTCCAGCCCTTCCAATGAGGTTTTCTATTTTGTTTTGCTTTGTTTTTATCATTCATTTTAGAACCAAGGTTTGGCTTCCATGGAGTTTGAGAAAAAATTGGCTCACGGAGAGGGAAAACTGGAATCAGACTCCAATGGGATGCGATGAATACATGGGACTGGACTGGTAGTTAATCTTCATTATCAGTTTGACTGGATTCGGAATCATCTAGGGGCATGTGACTGTGAGGATGTTCCCAAAGATTTGTTTTATTAATTTATTCTCTCATATATTACATCCTAACTACAGTTTCCCCTCCCTCCCTTTCTAGAGATGTTTACCTGGGGAGGAGACACACAACCCTTAGTGCATGGCACCATTCCACTGACAATGGTTCCGAATACAAAAAGGAAAAATAAGGAGGCTCACCCATCTATCCATCTCCCTCTGCTTTCTGACAGGGGTGCAGTGTGATCAGCTCCCACACCTTCTCCTTCATGATGGGCCGTTTCCCTTCAAACCATGAGCCAAAGCAAATCCTTGGCTCCTTATGCTGTCTCTGCCAGGCATTTTGTCACAGTGACAAGTAGCTGATCCCAGTTCTGTGCATGGGGAAAATGGAACAAAAGTGGGAAAAAAAATGAAGATTACAATTTTGCTGGGCAGAGGAAGATTTCTTAGATATGAACCAGAAGGTAAAATATGAAATTTGATGCCCCCCACATACACCAGCTGATGTGAGGCCCCCCACACATATACAGCAGAGGACTGCCTGGTCCGGACTCAGTCAGAGAAGATGCACTTAACCCTCAAGAGACTGGAGGTCCCAGGGAGTGGGAAGGTCTGATGAGGTGGGGGGTAGGGAGTGGGGACATCCTCGTGGAGATGGGGTGGGGTTAGGGGAGGAGGTATGGGATGTGGAACAGTCAGAGGGTGGACCAGGAAGGGGATAAAATCGGGACTGTGGAAAAAAAATTAAATAAAAATTTTAAAAAATTTGATGTACTTAAAAACTGGGGAAAAAAGAAATTTGATGCCCTCCAAATCTAGACTTTTTGTTTACTCAAGGAGACAACAAAAGGAGTAAACATATGGCTAGCAATGGGAGGAAATATTTGCTGTCTTTAAAAGCAACGGGACAAGAACATGTGGACTCTATGAGAAATACCTTCCAAACGACAACATTGAGCAACATGCCCACCAGAAAACTGGCAAAGAATGCCAACAAGGATGTTAGGGAAGGGGGCTGTGATTAGGTACAAAATTCAGAGAAAGCAAACTAAAACAAAAGAGAATTTTTTTATATATTCATTTCAAAAGCTTGGAATTTGCATATTACCAAGTGTTGAGGGACTATGAAGTTAGGGGGGTCCTTGATGCTTCTGGAAAAGGATTTGTCACCTTTTACATAAATGTAACAAGTGTGTTAAGAATAACTCAGGGATTCCCCTTCTGAGTCTAGCCTGTGGAAATACAGAGGGCCCCATGGTGTATGCCAAAGCCTGGGGATTGGCTACCATGCAGAAATCCAAAGAATGCAGAAGAGATAGGTAGCAAATATACATACACACACATACACACATACACACACACACACACACACATATATATATATATATATATATATGGATATATCTATATCTATGTCTGTATCTGCATCTGCATCTGCATCTGCATCTGCATCTACATCTACATCTATATCTATATCTATATCTAATCTATATCTAAATCTAATCTAATCTAATCTAATCTAATCTATATCTATATCTATATCTATATCTAAATCTAAATCTAATCTAATCTAATCTATATCTATATCTAATCTATATCTAATTTATATCTAATCTAATCTAATCTAATCTATATCTATATCATCTATATCTATATCTATATCTATATCTATATCTATATCTATATCTATATCTATATCTATATCTATATCTATATCTATATCTATATCTATATCTCCACATGAGTAAATCTGAGAGCTGTCATTAATGAAAACTTTTTCAAAACAAAAGACTGGTCAAGAGTGGTGGCCTGTGCCTTTAATCCCAGCCCTGAGGAGGCAGTACCATCTCTGTGAGTATGAGGCCAGCCTGGTCTACACAGCAAGTTTCAGAACAACCAGGGCTATTCCACAGAGAAACCCTATCTTGAAAAAACTGAACAACAAAAGAAGTAAAAGTATAAGACAGACCTGTAACAGACTATATATAAATTTAAAATCCCTCAACAGGACAATGGGTAAACAAATAGTGACACAGTTATCCAATAGACTACTACTCTGCAATAAAGCTCTTGGCATGTATAAGAACATAGATAAGCCCCCCAAACACTACCCTGACTGGGTGTGATAGCACAGACCTTTAATGGCAGCACTGGGGAGGTAGAGGAAGGTGAGAATTTTGGTTTCTTTCAAACCACAAAAATATTATGTGAATATGTTTTTGTCTTAATCCCAGGTGTGGGATGTGGGGCTGCTTCAGATTGTCCACAACAGCTGACTATGATTTGTCTCATGCTCTGGCAGGGGCGTGATTTTGCCAGCTGACATAGTTTATGTTTGGAATTCTGGGGACTCTTCAGAGTGTATATAAATGCCATAGCCCTGAGATGGAGAGGGAGAGGGAGCTGGATGGGCAGGGGGAAAGGGGGAGGGGAAGAAGGGGAGGGGGAAGAGGGAATGGGAAAGGGAAGAGGGGGGAGAAAGGTGGAGACAGGGAGTGAAGGGGACAGAGGAAGAGGAGAGGGGAGGAGAGAGGGAGAAGAGGGGGAGGGGTGGCAGCAGCGGCTGTTGCTTCTGCTCCTATTCCTGGTACTGGTTGCTGGATTACTGAGTTGCTGGTTTCTGGTTGGAGATATTGAAACTTGCCCCACAGTACTCGATAGCCTTAGTCATCAGCCAAGTAGTCTAACAAGACTGATGCTCCTTTCCCACTCTAGCTTTTCTCTCCTCCCTAGTGTTGGGATGTTGGAAAGGTGGTAGGAAAAAAGAACCCAATAAAGTAGCCAACAGTAAAGATAAAGATCTCTGTGACTTTGAGGCCATCCTGTTCTACCCAGAGAGTTCCAAGACAGCAGGAGCTAGGCAGTGAGACCCTGTCTCAAAAAAAAAAAAAGGAACAACTCCAATGATCCACGGCCACAGTAAAATACAGCATGTAGTTCCAGGTCTGTGAAACTCCAGAACAAGCTATGCTATTGTTCAGTGTTTAAAGGCAGTGGGTGCTGTGTAGGGATGGAGCAAAGGGTTTGGACAGAGGGCAAGGCAGGAGTCACACAATGATGGAAATGATCTAGACCCTGACTGGGGCCTAGTGAGATGGATGCGTGCTTCTGAGAACTCATCCAACTGTACATGAGAAGCGTGGGTAAACTACACATCAATGAAGTTGTTTTTAAAACTGAAGAAACCCGCTGGGCACGGTGCTTCACTCGCATAACCTAGTACTCAAGCTGAGGCAGGACAGTTATTGAACTTTCCCGGCTAGCCTGGGTTATACTATGAGTGCCAGACCAGCCAGAGACACAGTATGAGACTGTCTCAAAAATAAATAACTGGAAGAAACATATACAAAGGGACCCACATTTTCTTTTTTTTTTTTTTTCTTTTTTGGTTTTTCGAGACAGGGTTTCTCTGTGTAGTCCTGGCTGTCCTGGAACTCACTCTGTACACCAGGCTGGCCTCGAACTCAGAAATCCACCTGCCTCTGCCTCCCAAGTGCTGGGATTAAAGGCGTGTGCCACCACCGCCCGCCTGGGGACCCACATTTTCTAAGTGATTTTTTTTAAAGAATTACTCATCTTATGTATAGAAGTACACTGTAGCTGTCTCCAGACACTTCAGACAAACCTCTTTATAGATGGTCGTGAGCTACCATGTGGTTGCTGGGAATTTGACTCAGGTCCTCTGAAGGAGCAGTCCGTGCTCATATATTAAGTCATCTCCTCAGCCCTTCTAAGAGCTTTTTGACATGGGAAAACAACTAGTTAGAGAGACTATGTAACCATTCCATGTTCTAGGAGTTTGGGCTTCTTTGACAAAACACTTCAGGTGGGGTGAATTAAAAACACAGGAGACTTTAGGGTTTTTTTTTTCTCTCTGTCTTTTTTCTTATAGTGTAGAACTGAGAAGACCAAGATCAAAGTGACAGCTAACTCAGTTTCTTGGCTTAGACTCTTCATGGTTTGCAAGCAAATATCTTCCTATTTAATGGGGTGGTGGCGGTGGATACTGGTCTTTTCCTCATCTTTTAAGAACACTAATCCCTTCATGGAGCCCCATGGTCAACTCTGTCTTTTAATTTCATTAACTCTGAAAGGCCCTCCTAGTGCTATCTCCTTGGAGATTAAGGACTTCAACATAAATTTAAGCAGACACATTCAGTCCATAATACACTAGAAAAAAAAAGAAGCTTCCAGTTCCCATCTGGTGGGCATAACGGCTGTGTTCATTTAACCTCTGATCCTCCACTCTTCCATCAGTTCTGTCCCCTGGCCTTGGTAGATTTAAGGACTACGGTGTCTCAAGTGGATCACAAACCTATCCTCCACACAAGCACAATATTGTGCAGTCAGAGTAACAAACAAGAGCGGAGTGGTCTGACTCTGACCTTTGTGTTGTTTATTTCATAAAATTCATGCCTTCCTGTGGTCAGGAGAAACGGCACAAGCCTTGAAGACATAGTGACAGAAACTAGCACCAGCCAGTAGGCAATCCACTAGGGTACCCCTGTGTGTAATGTAGTCACTTGTTAACTAGACAGCAGGCGCTATGTTTTGCCAACTACCGATTCCCTTTGGTGGCCAGGATAAAGAATACTGGTTAAAATGTGCATATGTGGGGCTAGGGACACAGCTCAGTCAGTCTAGCCTACTCGATGAACTTCAGTTCCCAGTGAGAGACTACCTCATAAAACAAGTCCCCAGCTCCTGGAAATGACTCCGAGTATGTGTGTGTTTACTTGAAGTTCCAGTTTCTAGGTAGTCATTTGCCTTCATGGAAACTCTCCTTCTCTGGAGGCTGGAGAGGTGGCTCAGTGGTTAAGGGCACTTGGCTGCTCTTGCAGAGGACCTGGGATGGATTCCTAGCACTCAAGTGGTAGCTCACAACCATCTGTAACCCTAGTTCCAGGGGATCCAGCACCCTCTTCTGACCTCTGAGGGTACTAAGCATGCACACAGCATATATACATACATGAATACAAAACATCCATACATACAATAAAGCAAATGTATGTAATTTTTTAAAAAAGTTCCCTCTCTACCTAGACAGTTGGCTTTGTATATGAAAGTCTGAATTCAAGTGCAAACCTCACAGACTTATCTATACCTGAGGCTTTATTAATTAGCAGGGTGAAAGCCAGATCAGAAGTAAGTTTTCATTCTTGAAAATAGGGGCATGTTAATCACGTGGATTTTTTATTTTCTTTTTTTCTTTCTTTCTTTCTTTCTTTCTTTCTTTCTTTCTTTCTTTCTTTCTCTTTTTGAGACAGGGTTTCTCTGTGTAGTCCTGGCTGTCCTGGAACTCATTCTGTAGACCAGGCTGTCCTCGAACTCACAAAGATCTGCCTGCCTCTGCTTCCCAAATGCTGAGATTAAAGACATGTTGAGCTGCTCCTACCACCACTGCCAGGCCAGGATTCCTTTTTTTTTTTTTTAATTCATGTCAGTGTTTTGCCTGTATGGATGTCTGTGTGCCACATGCATGTCTAGTGCCCTCAGAGGCCAGGAGAAGGCACCAGTTCCCCTAGAACTGGAGTTACAGATGGTTATAGGCTGCTCATGTGCTAAGAACAATTGTCTGGATCAGCCACTGGTAAAGAGCCAGCACATCACCTCTTACAGGGGACACACCAGCTATCCAGCAGCCCATTTTCAGAGGTCTGTAGCATGAGCAATGGCAGGCAAATGTCCCATGCTCAGGCCTCAGAATCTCAGCCTCATGTCTCTCCTCAAAGACTTCTTGTTTTCCCTGTTGTTCCCCCCAAGACTGGTAGCTGTTTTCTGAAAGTGTTACTTCTATAATTCCTTTGATTTTTTTTTTCTTTTCACTCCCTTCCCTTTGGTTCTTCAGTGCTTAGTTAATAATTCCTTGTACTTAACTAAGAATTTCCTATATTCAATTCTCTCTGTTGAAAGAGCCAGTGTGGTTTTTGGCTCCTGCCTAATATAGAAGGATATGTTAGAAAGAACTTTAAGGCGATGCATGACTAACTTGGCTTAGGTCAACATCCAATAAATATTAATGGAATAAATAAATGAGTAAATGACTAGATTTCTTCCTGTAAATTAATAATGACTTCCCTAGTTTTCAGTTATTAGGATATATTATTTGTACAAAATAATGTGTTTGTGGTGACATTTTCACTTTTGTATACAATGTGCTTTTATCATATTCACCCCCTTTACCCTGTCTTGTCCCCCTACTCCATAATTGATCACCCAACCCCAAATAGGCCCCCTTATACTTTTTTCTCTTGTTTACAATGTTTTTGTTTGAGACTGTATAGCTCTGGCTAGTATGGAACCCATTATGTATACAATCTTGACCTCAAACTCACAGAGATCCACCTGCCTCTGGTTCCCAAGTACTTCCTTGGTTTATTTTTTACTTTTTGTTTTATTTTTAAGATTTATTGTGTGTGGCTGGGCGGTGGTGGCACACGCCTTTAATCCCAGCACTTGGGAGGTAGAGGCAGGCGGATTTCTGAGTTCAAGCCCAGCCTGGTCTACAGAGTGAGTTCCAGGACAGCTAGAGCTATACAGAGAAACCCTGTCTCGAAAAACCAAAAAAAAAAAAAAAAAGATTTAGTGTGTGTGTGTGTGTGTGTGTGTGTGTGTGTGTGTGTGTTTACATGCTGGCAATTGCACACGACATGCCCTGGCGAATGTGTGCATATGTAGTGTGCCACATGAGTGCGGGTGCCCTTGGAGGCCAGAAGGTGGCATTGGAGCCTCTGTAACTAGAATTACAGATGGTGATAAGCCATCCAATATGGATGCTAAAAATTGAATTTAGGTCCTCTGGAAGAGCAATAAGCACCTTTAACCACTGAACCATATCTAGCCATATCTAGCTCCTCTTCTAAGTTTTTATAACAATTTTATATGACTTGAATTAATCTGAATCAGTCCCCAGGGCCCTCTTGTTTCTAAAGAAATGTCTCTTACCAGCCATGGCCATGATCAACTCTGTACTGGAAAACATCGCAGCTACAGCTACGTAGCATCCCCAGGAGGCATTGCTCATTCTAGGGGAAGGATGGTTATGACAGCAAGTCTCAGGAGTCCTTTTGTCTCCACCTCCCTGGCAGTTGGATTACAGGAAGAAGCCATTGAGCCTGGCTTTTATGTGGGTGCTGGGTATTGAGCTCTGCTCCTCATCCTTTACTGACAAGCCCTTTATCTAATGAGCCATCTCCTAACCCAAAGTTCTCACTCTTTACAAAAAAAATTGCCTCTGTGGTTGGTAGTTTAGTCGCTGGGAGCTCTAGGGAGTCTGGTTCGTTGATATCTATATCTATATCGGTGTTCTTCCTATGGGATTGTAAGCCCCTTCAGCTCCTTCAGTCCATCCCTAACTCCTCCAGTGGGGTCCCTGTGCTCAGTCTGATGGTTGGCTGTGAGTATCCATATCTGTACTGGTCAAGCTCTGGCAGAGCCTCTCAGGATGGCTCCAGCTGGGTATGTAGCAAGGGATTGCCTTATCTGGCATCAATAGGAGGGGAGCCCCTTGGTCCTGTGGAGACTTGATGACCCAGTGTAGGGGAATGCTAGGGTGGGAGCAGTTGGGGGGGGTGGGGAAGCACCCTCTTAGAGAAAGGAGGAGGGGGAGGGGATAGGAGGTTTGTGGAGGAAAAACTGGGAAGGGGAACAACATTTGAAATGTAAATGCATGCCTTTAATCCCAGCACAGGCAGAGGCAGGCAGATTTCTGAGTTGGAGGCCAGCCTGGTCTACAGAGTGAGTTCCAGGACAGCCAGGGCTACACAGAGAAACCTGTCTCGAAAAACCAAAAAAAAAAAAAAAAAAACAAACAAACAAAAAAAAAGATGTAAATAAATAAAGTAACCAATAAAAAATATGAAAAAAAAAAGAATTTGCCTCTTTGCTACTTCAGTGCACTTTGGTTTTCAAGAGCTGGAATTAGCTAGAGATGTATCTCCCAAGGAAGGATAGACCTTAGTCACTGGCTGTTAGATAGGGCAGTTGATAAACTTAGCTCCCTTGCCTTAGAAAGAGCAAATTCTGAGATGCAACATTCTAGAACTTTCCCCCACTCCTAAACCAGAATGAAGTGACCTTTGACCCCGCCCCAAACCCTGGCCAGGCTTTATCTGAAGTAGACTGTTGACTCACCTTCTTTCATAATCTAGGCCACCTATCTGGAGTAACTGAGTGGAGAGTCACCACCTGACTGGCACAGAGCTTTTCCCTGTGTTGATGGAGGAAAGAACTCTCAAATTCCAGACAGGACTATGCACTATCCTCTTATCAGGCCCCACCCAGCAGAGATGCTGAGTCATGGTGGGTGCCTTCCACCCCAGGTCCTGCACATCCAGACATCCTCCACAAGGATGTAGGAAGGCCAATTAATTGAGCCCTCATTCCTGAGCTCTTCTCTACCTTTCTCTACAATTGTTTCACCTACATAGATAACCCCTAAGCAAAGCACGGATATTAATGCAGCTATAGGGACTAGAGGCCAGTACTGACCCCAGGGAATAGTCCACAGAGAACTTCAGCAGCTGTATCTGGAGGAATGAGATAAGTGGTTTGCAGTTTCATTAATTAAACAGCCCCTGGCCCTGAGATTCATTGAGATGGAAGGGGGTCAATTTGCCAACATTTCTGCACTGGCCAAACATCTCAGAGGGTCATAGGAACTCATTGGAACTCATAGGAACTGTGGGCCTTGAGGAAAATCTTCAAACATCATGCCTCTCTCGAGAAACAGGAATAAGAGCAGATACCTTCCAGAGCTGATAGGGGATCAAAGTGTTACCAAACGTTATTACAGACACAGAGATGTAGACCCAAAGGTGAATGATGACACACAGGATTAGAAAAGCAGAAAGACTGTGGAGGTGACACAAAGCAGGAAACTGGGGACATCGACAATGTGCTAGCTAGTTTTCTAGGCTGACTTGGTTGGACCACGGAACACCCAGATAGCTGATGTACATTACAATGTTACAAGAATGTACTCATTGGCTCTGGAAGAAGGTAGAATTGAAGTTGGCAGACTGAGGAACATAAACCTAAGTGTGAGGCCTGACAAGCAGACATGCTTGCTGTCACGACACTCGAGTTAGAACGTCCAGCTTCTGGCCTTAGCTATAGTGGCCCTGGTTCCTGAGCCTGTGGTCTCAGACCAGGACTTACACTGTCAGTCTTGCGCGAGTGCAAGTGTATGTGTATCTACTTTGCAGATAATGGTTGGTGAGATTTCTTGGACAACAGACTTGTGTGAGCTGATTCTTACACTAAATATATATGTGTTTTTCCATTGGTCCTATTTCTCTGGAGAATCATAACACAAGACAAAGGAGATGTGACAGGTTGGGTTCTCCAGAATCAGATAGTGGGGCAAGGTGACTTTTGAAGGGCAATATGTTTATTAGGGAATCAGACCCCATGAAAAGAAGTGGGAGATGCCAGGAGAGGGTAGGATGAGAAACTAAACTGGGGTGTGGGCTTGGTAAGGGCCTAGGCAGCCTGGCAGAAAACTCTAGACTCCAGAGTCTAGAGCAAGGCACATCTAACAGAGTTTCACATTAGGCCAAGTTAGGCTAATCCATGGCCAGTCATTGTCCCTCTTCAGTCAGTCATCTGGTGTAGACTGCCCAGAGGAAGATGTGTCCTGCAGTGAGGTGACACTTTTGTCTAGGAGAGCTGACAGCTAGGGACTATCTGCTCTTTGGGCCCTTCATGGATAGATAACAAGGATTTCCCTTGAAGGAGGATCAGGTGACAAATTTGTCTTTCACATATTAGAAAAGTGGTTGCTCCAAACATTCATTAATCAGTATCCACTAAGACAGTCAGACAGACAGCCAAGTGACAGCTATTGCTGATGACTTACTTGTGCTGTGGCTTAAACTAAGTGCTACAGTAAGTTGCATCATGGTTTAGGGGTACCCCCAGAAGCAAGTTCCAAGATGAGGAGACAGTTGTTAGCTTAGCTCAGTGATGTAAATATGGACAACACCAGCAGTTGAAAGGTCTGAGAAGAAGAGGATTTCAAGGCCAGCCTGGGCTACCATGGGTATCAAAAGAGGGAAAGAAGGAGGAAGCAGAGGAAGGGGAAGGAAGTGGAAGAAGAAGAAAATATCGAGTACTACTTTCTGGTTTATTTAGGAGGCCCCAGGAAAGGAGAGCAAGGAGGTGTGTCAGAGAAGAGAATTAAGGAAATTAATTCTGGATTTATGGGCTGGAACAATGGCTCAGTTAGTAAAATCTCTCCTGTGCAAGCATGAATTTAGATTCCCCAGAACCCATGTAAGAAGCCAGATGTGGCAGTACACACCTGTGATGCCATTCCTGGGAGTTGGGGTGGGAGGGTAAAAGAGGATGACAGGCAGATCCATTGGCTGGCCAGTCTAGCAGTCAGTGAGCTTCAGGTTCAGCAAGAGATTCTGTGACAATAATGAAGGCTGTCGTTAAGATGGCCCCTTGACTGGAAGTGCTTACTGCTGAGTCTGGTTACCCAAGTTCAAGCCCCAGGACCTACATAGTAGAGAGAAAGAGCTTACTCTCAAAAGTTGTCCTCTGCCGTGGCATATGCGTTCGTGCACACACACAAAGGTAATAACAAAAACATTTTAGAAAAATAAAGGTAGGGCGGGGGAGGGGGCGTGGACACATGCTTTAGTCCCAGCATTTAGGAGGCAGAAGCAGATAGATCTCTGTGAGTTCGAGGTCAGCATGGCCTACATAGTGAGTTCCAGCATAACCAGGGCTACAAAATGAGACTGTGTCATGAAGAAAAGAAAAGAAAAAGAGAGGAGGGGAGGGAAAGGGAGAGGAGGAGAGGGGACAGGAGAGGAGAGGTGAGAGGAGAAACAAGCAAGGGAGACTATGATTGAGGAAGGCATCCCCAACCCCAGTGTTGACCTCCCCTACGAACAAGCACACCCATTACGCACATACTTAGCTAACGAGTGCAAATACCACATATAGACACAAAAGTGTGGGCCTTAATGGCCAGCACTGTGAGCCCCTAGAACGCATTCCACAGAGAACTTGAAACAGAGCACAGGCTTTCCTTATTCCAAGAGAGCCAGGGTGCTCAGAAGCCAGTCACCATCAGGCCATGGCTGAGAACTGCTCTCACAAGCATTAGTGCCTGGCATTGTCAGATTGCTCTGCCCCACTGAGTATGGACAGGGTGGTGATGTGGAGACAAGAATTGGGGTGGGGGTGGGCTCTGGCAGAAGGTGCTGAGCTCACATCAGTACTTTACAGACTAGGGGTTTGGGGAACAAACCATCAGAAAACAGCTTGTCATGGCAGGTGGTTGTGGCACATGTCTTTGATCCCAGCACTCTGGAAGCCGAGGCAAGTAGATCTCTAAATTTGAGGCCAGCCTGGTCTACAAAGGAAGTTCCCTGACAGACAAGGCTATCTAGAGAAACCCAGTCTTGAAAAAACACACAAACAAAAACAAAAAAGAGGAAGGAAGAAAGAAAATAGCCTGTGAAATACGACGTGTGCTGACTTTAAACGTGGCATACTAAGAAAGCCCATGTTATGGTGTGAATCTTAAGTGTTTCCACAGTCCGTAAGTATAATAGGTTTGGTTGTCAGCCTCTGGCACTACTGGGATATGGTGGAAACATTAGATGGTGGGAATTGATGGGTTACCAGGGATTTACCCTTCAGGGGGATATCGGGACCCCGAGCTTTCCTCTCTCCTGTTTATGAACGCTGTGTGAAGGAAGACTTTCGTCCCACATACATTCCCCACCATAAAGTAATGCCTGGCCATAGCCAAAAGCAGCAGGCCTAATACAGACAGGAAGTGTTGGCCTAGAAGGAAGAGTTGGGGAAAGAGCCTTGGAGGATTCCCAGCTGGCCTGCTTCAAGACTTTTTGAGTCATCCAGGACAATCAGAGAGAGCACAGTAGGTATGGTAAGCGAGGAAGAGTGGGAAACACTGGGAGGGAAAGTGCTTCTCCAATGAGCAGAAGCTGAAGGAGTGACTGGTGGTGACTGGCTTCTGAGCACCCTGGCTCTCTTGGAATAAGGAAAGCCTGTGCTCTGTGCATTCTAATTCCTAGGCAGGGATTGAAGAGGCTCTGTTCTGAACTGGATATATTATCTAGAGAAATTCCAGTGACTGCACAGCAGGGAGTGAGTTTAAGGAGGTAGGACTGGGGGTGAGGGAGGAGAGAAGAGGGCCCATAGGGGTGATGAAGACCCAGGAAGTAAGAGAGATAAAGAAAGACCGCACCTGGCCTTATCGAAAAGAAAGAGGAGCTGGAGGAAGGCCTGGAGCGAAGGCCTGAATTCCCATCCCTTTCACCTCAGATTGGAGAGAGGATTCCCAAGAAGATTTTCATAAGATAAGCCCCCCCTTGCAGCTGCAAGCTGGATGAGTCACACAGAATGCCAGGTCTGACACTAGCTTGAGCACGTCCCATGACCAAACTTAAACCACTTTTCATTCAAATCCATTTTTCTTTTTCTTTTCTTTTTCTTTTTCTTTTTTTAATTAATTGACTAATTAATGCATATGAATGTGCGGCTGTGTGTGCGTGTATACCTGCATGACAGAAGAGGGCATCGGATCCCATGACAGACAGTTGTGAGTCACCACGTGGTTGCTGGGAATTGCAATCAGGACCTCCGGAAAAGCAGCCAGCAAGCTCTTAACCTCTGAGTCATCTCTCCAGGCCCCAAACTCATTTTGAACAGGAAGGTTCACCCTTTAATTTCTAAGGTATTTGAAGAATTAAAAGTAGTTTTTCCTGAGCCAGGTGGCAGTGTACACACCCAGCACTGAGGGAGTGGAGGCAAGAAAGACTGCCAGTTTAAGATCAGCTTGGGCTACTTAGCAAGATCTCATCTTAAATAAAGAACTGTAAGTTTGATGCCCAGCATCCACATTAAAACCGAACAGCAGTACAAACCTGTAATTCCAGCCCTGGAGAAGTGGACACAGGAGACTTCTGGGAGTTTGCTAGGCTGGTGGTCTACCTAATTGACAAAGCTCTAGGTACAGTGAGCCACCCTGTCTCAAAAGTTAAGATGAAAGGTGGGGGGAAAATGGAGAACAATTGAAATCCCTTGTCAACCTCTGACCTTTGTGCACACACACACACACACACACACACACACACACACACAGCCAAACACATACACACAAACAGCAAAAAGTAATGGCTCCCACAGGTGCTGTATTGTTTAGCTTCCTCTGTCCCCCAGGGCTGCGTTCATTGCCCTTTTGGTCAGTAAATGCCCTGCCTCAATGCCAGTGTTTTATGTGCTGTTTATGTTAATTTTTATTCCTGACAGGCACCGAAAGCAAGCTGGATCCCACGGAGCTTACGCCGGAAACAGTAAGGAGCTTGCAGCTAAACATTCCATCTCTTCAATTGCTTGCACTAATTTTGGCATCTGGCTATGATGACGTGCCCCCCCCCCCCCCACAAAGTCTATCCTGGAAGTAGCAAACACCCTTTTCATTTACACCCCATCAGCAAGAACTTAACCACAGAGCTGTATTTAGCTGCCGGCAAAGTTGAGAAGTATATTTTTTAACTTCAGGTGGCTGTGTACCCAGTTAACAAACTCAGCCTTTTCAAAACACTTTTTAATTCTTTCGATGTGTGTGTTGGGAGGTGTCTATTTGCACATGTGCAGGGGCTGTGAACACACACACACACATACACACCAGTCCTCAGGCATGTCCACAGATATGTATGTTCATACAGGCACAGGGGCTAGAGGATGACATTACTCTCTCTGTGCTTTTATTCCCTTGACAGGAGGTCTCTCACTGTATTGAACTTAAGGGTTAACCAGCAGTCAGCAAACCCAGTGACCCTCCTGTCTGTCTCTGCTTCCCACAATCTCCCCCTCCCCAACCCCCACACCACCCCAAACACACACTGGGATTCTGATAGTCGTGCAGGTGTTTTACGAGGTGCTAGGGGTTAGAATTCAGAAAGTACTCATACCTGCTGAGCTATTTCTCCAGCCTCCTTCCTCGGTTCCTCACACACACACACCCATAAAAGTAAAAGATATTTTGTTTATATTGGTTAACTCTTGCTACCTAACAAGTCCCCACCCCCTCAGCAAGCAGCTCACAGTCTGAAGCAAGTGCAGTTTGGTTTCTCAGAGTTCTTGTTAGGCATCTCTCTGTTCCATGTATCTACAGCATCTTGGCCAGAGCTGGAAAACCCAAAATGGCTACCCTCACACGGCCAATGCCTCTGTTGGGACAGTTCAGATGACCAGGGCTACCTGGAAAGAATGCACCTCTCTCTTGGTGGGGTTAGTGAAGTCCTTTAACAGATATGGGACTTTGGTTTCTATCCAAGTGGTTCTTTTCTCCAGCAGGATACCTTGAGTGTGACCTGAAAATCCTCCCTGGCAAAAATAGAGATGACAGGGGATCTTAAGGCCTGAGCTCAAGTGTACATATGGTGCGCATGAATATACACATACATACACAGACATCACTTCTGTTTGAAAGACTCAATCACCCTTGAAATTGAGGATGGCATACTGCTATCATTTGGACACACACACACACACACACACACACACACACACACACACACACACGCCCCTGCAAGACCCATATATCAAAAGCTTTGTCCCCAGTTTAGTACTATTGGGAAAGGTTAGAAGCTGCCAGGATTGTAGACCCTAGCTGGAGCCAGGGGAAGTAGGTTATGGAGGGCATGCCCTTGAAGGGACTCCTGGTAGCTGAACCCTTTGCTCTCTTTGCTCGCTTGGCACATGGTGGACAGTTTTACTCCACTGTGCAATTTCCACCAGAAGAATTGTCCCTCTAGAGGCCTAAAGGAATGGAGCCAACAGACTGTAATAGAACCCCCCCCAAAACCATGAACACAAAGAAACCTTTTCTCTTTATAAGCTGACTGATTACCTTAGGCATTTGTTATACCCACAGAATACACATGAAACTGGATCCGTGATTTTATACCCATTACCATGTCTTTTAGTTGGGAGTTTCTATTACTGTGATGAAACACCATGGCCAAAGCAAGTTGTGGAGGAAAGGGTTTATTCAGCTTACACTTCCACATTGCTGTTCATCACTGAAGGAAGTCAGGACAGGAACTCAAACAGGGCAGGAACTAAGAGACAGGAGCTGATGCAGAGGTCACAGAAGGGTGCTGCTTACTGGCTTGTTCCTCATGGCTTGCTCAGCCTGCTTTCTTATATAACACTGGATTGCTGGTCCATGGATGGACCCACCCACAATGGGCTGGACTCTCCCCCATCAATCACTAATTAAGAAAATGCTTTACAGACTTGCCTACATCTCAATCTTATGGAGGCATTTTCTCAACTGAGGTTCCCTCCCCTCAGATAACTTTAGCTTGTGTCAAGTTGACTTAAAACTATCCAGCACACCAGTGCTTCTAAGCCAGCCCTGCAGACAGCTCAGCATTTCCTCTTCAGTTCCACCAAATACATAATGAAGTCTTGATGTGCTTATATAGGGAAAGGAAAGAACCAATAAATAGCTACAAAATTATACCCAGTACTTTTCATGCAGGAGGCAGGCCTTTTAGGTTGTTAAGGGCTGGTAAAAGTGTGGCCCCCCACCCATGAGACCATCTGGAAATCAGAACTTTCAGAACTCATTAGAGAGATGACGTCATGGTGTAAGCACCTGAACAGAATTCCCAGGAAATGGAGAAGTGCCTCCCAAGAGAGATGCAATATCAGCACTCACAGGCAGCAAATGGAATGAGGTGGGTATCTAAGCAGAGACACTAAAATGTAAGGGGAAATGTGATGCTCACTATTAACTACCAACTTGACAAGACCTAAAATCACCTGGAAGATGGACCTGTGATTCTGCCCAGGAGAAGAGAGAATCTTGATTATGCTGATCGATGTGGGAAGACTGTGGGTAGCACCATCCCTGACTGTAGAGAACAGGAGCTGAGCTGCAGCGTTCATCCATGACTCTGTGCTTTGTAAGTGTGGATGCGATGTGACCAGCCAGCCTCCTGGCACCGTGTCTTCCCTGTCTGATGCTCTGTCTTGCTTTCTTTGAAGGACTTCATCCCGCTGGAACTATAATGCAAAACAATAATTTTTGAGAGAAAGTCTCACGATGCATCCCCAGCCATCCTAAAATTCACTCTATAGAGCAGGCTGGCCTCAACCTCACTGAGATCTGCCTGCCTCTGCCTCCCAAATGCTGAGATTAAAGGTGTGTGTCATCATATCTGGCAGTAGGCTAGAACTGCACCTTCCTCCCCCCACCCCCAGGTTGCTTTTGTCAGGGTGTTTTATCACAGTAAGGAGAAAGGGCAATTAAATGGAGATGCTAGGGGTGAAATGATGGCTTGTGCTGGGTGGGTCCAAGGGGGTGGGGAGGGGCTGAAGACATGAGCACGACAAGCTGCTGCCAAACCATATAGATTTGCAAAGCTCAGAGAAGCCCAGACTGGGGGGTAGGAAGGACAAAATCAAATCAAATCAAAACAAAACAACAACAGCAAGACCAAATTAAACACATATCATATTCGGATTGCTCAAAGTCAAAAATAAAGAAAAACTGGTAAAGGCAACCAGAAAAATCGAGAAACATTACCTTCAACAGAACCAAGACAGGAATTATGGAAGACTTCCCATCAGAGAGCATACAAGTCAGAGAGCAACAAAACACCTTGAAAAGAACATCTCTGTCAAAAATTGAACACAAAAATATAGTTCAGGAATTAAAAGGAATATTAATTTTTTTTAAAAAGAAAGTCTTTGTGTCAGAGTGTTTGCATGCAGTACAGTGCTCCCAGAGGCCAGAGGAGGGCAAGGGATCCCCCGAAACTGGAGTTACAGGGAGTTGTGAGTCATCCTGTGGGTGCTAGGAACCAAACCTCGATTCTCTGCAAAAGCAGCAAGTGCTTTGGACTCACATACCCCCTCACTTCCATATATATGAATAATAAAAAGAAAGAAATAGAAAGTTAGCCAAGCAAGCTAGAGAGCGTGTCAGCAAACAGCATTACTACATGGCTCCTGCTTTGAGCCCCTGCCCTGACTTGTCTCAACAGTGGATGTGACCTGGAAGTATAAACCAAATAAACCCTTTGCTCCCCAAATTGCTTTTGACTGGATTATTTTGCCATAGCAACAGAGCTCAAACAGAACATACACTGGCCTTTAGGATCAAGGAAGGGATTCTCTGTAAACTCAGGGCCAGTGTGATCTAGATAGTGAGGTCCAGATTAGCCAGCACTACATAGAGAGACACATACATGCACAAAGAATAAGTACATTAAATGTAATGGTTTTTGAGATATGGTCTCATTGTGTATTTCTGGCTTGCAACTCACTAAGTAAACCAGGCTACCCTCAAATTCAGATTTGCCTGTGTCTGCCTTAAGGGGTAGAATTGAAGGTGTGTACCACCACACACAGTTAAATGTAATAATTTTAAAATAAATAAATCTCCTTTACCTTTTCCTTCCTTCCTTCCTTCCAGTTCCTCCCCTTCCCTTCTCCCTCTCACTCCGGCCTCGTTTGCTCCTGCCCAATTTTTAATTTTAATAAATATAAAAATTAAATAAATTAAATGTAGCCACACCTGAACATTTTAATTTTTAATTTTTTTTTTATTTTTACTTATTATATGTAAGTACACTGTAGCTGTCTTCAGACACCCCCAGAAGAGGGCATCAGATCTCATTATGGATGGTTGTGAGCCACCATGAGGTTGCTGGGATTTGAACTCATGACAGTTAGTGATTAAGAGCACTGAGCTCTTAACCACTGAGCCATCTCACCAGCTCTCCTTCCAGTTTTTAAGACAGGGTTTCTCTGTGTAGTCCTGATTGTCCTGAAACTCACTCTGTGTTAGTATTCTGTCTAAACTCCACCTCCACAGTTACCTGGCAACAGCCAGGTAGGCCTGGTCCACTATAAAAGGGGCTGCTTGCCCCCTCCTCTCTCTCTCTTAATCTCTTACCCTCTTACTCTCTTGTCTCTAGCTTCTTTGTCCCCTCTCCCCTCCCCCTTCTCTTCCTCTCTCTCCACGTGGTCATGGCCAGCCTCTACTTCTCTTCTTTCTCTCTTCTTCCCTCTTCTTCTTCCATCTTCTTCCCCCCACCTTTGCCCTATGCTGAATAACTTCCCCCCCCCCCCTTGGAACCGTGTGGTCTGGAGTGGTCTGTTCTGAGTTTTGGTGGGACATCTAACACGGACATCTAACACTCTGTAGATCAGGCTAGCCTCAAACTCAGAGATTCACCTGTCTCTGCCTCCTGAGTTCTATGATTAAAGGCGTGTGAACCACTGCTGCCTGGCTTTTCTTTTAATTTCTTTCAGTGCTTATGATGGAACCTAGGGCCTCATGTTTGCAAGGCACATGTACAACCAGCCAAGTCCACCCTAGTCTTTTAATCTCTTAATATTTTTTTAAAGATTTATTTATTTATCTTATGTATATGAGTGCACTGTAGCTGTCTTCAGGCACAAGAGAAGAGGTCATTGGATCCCATTACAGATGGTTCTGAGCCACCATGTGGTTGCTGGGAATTGAACTCAGGACCTCTGGAAGAGCAGCCAGCCCTCTTAACCGCTGAGTCATCTCTCCAGCCCTGAATTTCTTAATATTTGAGGCTCTAAATTTCACCTATTTCCTGGCCCAATCCAACTACACTTCTTAAGAAAACAGACCACTTGGAAGAAATATAGATAAAAATATTAAATGTCTAACTCAACACAAATTGTCACAGCTCAAGATTTGCTGATCAAACTGGGTATGACCTAATCCAAACTCAAGGACTTTATAGGTTAAGCCCCTTCAACCCTCTTCCTCATAGAAGGGTATGCAATGACAATTGATGTCTTCCAGAGTGCCTGGCCACTTCCTGTTTGTATTTTCTAGGGTTTTCCTTGTCTTAAGCCGTTGGGCCACTGTGAGTAGGTTTTGTGTGCCAGAGGTCTCTGTTTCCGGGAGAGACCAGGAGGCGGAAGAGGCAAGGACTTTTAGTGGAGCCTGGCCTGACCTCCCAAAAGTGCTGGAGGATAAACGGCACTTGAATGCTCTTTTTGACCTCAGCCAAGGCAGCTGGGCTCCTGTGTTCCTGCTTACGGGGTGAGTCACTGGCTACAGGCCACATGAATTCCCAGGTGTGGCTAAGTGGCTCCAGTCATCAAAGGGCAGGCCCCTGAAGCAGGTCACAGGTGCAGGCTGTCACTGAGCTGTCAGAGCAGAGGCCTAAGGACATCAGGAGCAAAAGGGGTCTGTGTGACCTTTTCCGTTGGTGACATGAGGAAGTGGGACACAGGGAGACTGAACCTCAATACTAGAAAATCCCTGTAACTTGGTTTTAAATCCCAGAGGGCAGAAGCTAAGGGGATTCCTAGTTTCTTAATACAGAAGCCCAGACAGGGAGCTGGGTTGAGGCTGTTTGAACATAAGACTCATTTCCCCAGGCTCAAGCAAAGCCATGTGTGGCCAGTGGAAAGTAAAAAGCAGTTTGGTGTGTGATTTCTGTGCCCTGTGTTTTGGGTTGTCTTCATCTTTTGCAAGGCTGAGGGTAGAGCCCAGGGCTTTGTTCGAGCTAGGCAAATGTCCCTCCAATAAGCTACATCTTCAAGGCCATGAACAGTGTTTGAAGGAAGAGTAGCTATTCCTCATTCCTTCAATCTAAAGTTGTTCTTCAAGTGGGCATCTTGAGCCATGGGGTAAAGATAGGGTTTTAGCAAAAAATAAATAAATAAATAAATAAATAAATAATAAAATAAAATAAAATTATTTTTACTTAATATTTTTATGTTTATTTTTTTTTATGTGTGTAGGGGTGGGAAGTACATTTGCTATGGTGCTCGGATTGTCAGGCTTGGTGGTCCATTGAGCCACCTCACTGGTCCCTTCACCTAATTATTTAATGTACACAATAGATTTATACTAAAAAGAATTCATTGCTTGATATTCCAATCGAACTGATAACTTAGTGCACAATCTTGTCAACCTTGTGATACTGAGAGACACCTAGGAGATGCTTAAAGAACACTTCCGGGTATGCCTATGAGAATATTCCCAGAGTTGGAGGAAGTGGGTACATCTCAGCCCTGACCCCATCTTGTTCCTCTTTCTACTTCCTAGTCACCAGGAGGCGAACAGCTCTGACTTCATCTGTTCCTGTTATATTCTGATGCTCTACAGCCCAACAGCAGAGCCAGGGGGCCATGAACTAAAATTTCTGAAGCCCAAATAAAGCTTTCCTCTTTTGAATTCTGTCTCTCGGGAATTTGTCTAAGAAATAATCTCTGACTAGCATAAAGAACAAGCTAGATGGCCTTTGGGTAGCCAGTGAGTCACTAGACTGGAGTTAGACTACCTCTAAACTTTGGGAACAGAGATTATTCACAAAGTTGGGGTGGCAGTAACTCTTATCTCATAGGGCTGTCTGGTAAGCATTTCAAACAGATGTTGCTAGCAGGCCTTGGTCAATGGTGTTTAGAACTGGAAATGGGCTATCCCTGGCACCCCTGCTCCTCAGATAGCATTAACACAGCATCCTAGCCTGCATCCTCACCCTCAAAGACTAAATCCTGTCATCTCTGAAAGCTGGACACTCCCTGGTTTTCAGAAATGCACTTCAGCATCGAGGGATGTACCCTCGGGAAGAGGACCCCAAGTCTGTTTGCTGAACTGTAACTAAACGTGTGACATGAAAGCTTCAACAGAGAAGTCATTTCTGTCCTTGCTGTGAACACGAGAGGAGAGCGCTCAATAGTATAGTCTCACCTCCTCTCTAAATTTAGAATTGAAAACATTGTTCGCTGTGCCAGCAATTCAGGACCTTCCTTGTGGGATGAGACTGGGAAAAAAAAAAAAAACCTCAGCATTTCCTCATAGGGAAGAGCATGGGGAGTGAGAACCAGTCAGACCATTGAAGGAAGACAGGTTCTACAGCCTCTTTCTGTCTCCCAGCAGTCCGAAGGCATCTGTTATTGAGATCTGTATCAGTCTCATCCAGAGGACCATTTAAAGTTCTACACATTCCATACCAAAGGCAAGGAGAGAGCCCACCCAGGTCTGACAATTTTCATAGATTCCCTTCTGTCCACATATTCTAATGACCTGATTAGCAATTCTACTGTATTTAATTTGCACCCTGGGTAATTTACTGTCAGCCGGAAGAGCTATCAGCTTGAAAAATGGCACCAAAATTAAAAACCAATAGTGAAGTTTCAGTTGGAATGAGCTCTCCTGGCACAATGATGAAGCAGGATTAGCTAGAGTCGATAGGAGTAGTTCGCAAGTGGCAAACGGTTTACGTTCTAACACGCTGCTGCTCTAGGATCGGAAACTCTAGCCTTGCTGAACCATAGGAAACCTGCAGCCAAGTAGAAAATGGAGAACAAACTGTGAACTGGTCCAGCTGGACAGTTACACGAAGCAGTGAATGTTCCCCACCTCCTGGCTCCTTGTGGTTTTAAATGTATCCGAAAATTCTGTGAGGTGAAGTCCGGTCCCCCTCCTCTTGAAGATATACACTGGCCTTCCTCAAGGGGAAGGAGGACATAGTGAAAGCCATACTTCACCTTTCTCGGAAGGTGAGAGCTGGCATAGGAATAGTCCCCCAGCCATGAGCAGCCATGCTGGGGAGCCACGTGGAGAGACCACAGAATCTGTTGGAGGTGTTTCAGCCTAGGAACCAGACATAAGAGGGGAAAGCCTTTGAGATGCTCCAGACCTGCCATCATATCACTGTAGCCTAAGGCCACCTCCTCCAGAGAACTGCCTGTCTGACTTAGCCAATCTTCAGATTACCCAGCAGCCCCAGTGACTGTCAGAGTTTTAAGGCATTATATTAGAGCCATTCAGTAACAGACAAGAACACCCAGGACCCCTCAGTCTGCCTGTTCCTGTGCCTTAGGGCCATGTAAGCCTCATAGGGAACCCTGATCAAAGGCACCCACTCCACAGGCAGAAAGACCACCAGCCTACCCACTGTCTCACTAAATGTCCTGGGACTGGGTGAATGTCCCTAGACTTAGCAGAGTAAATCCACCCCCGCACACACACTCTGCCCCTTTCTAGAATCTATTGTCATCCGTGTGCCAGAGACAAATATTATCTTCCACAGAGGTGATCCTTATTTGAAGAAACACAGGGTCCTACTCCCACTTAAAAAAGATCCTTCTGGGGCTGGAGAGTTGCCTTAAGAGTTGGACATTTGTACTACTCTTCCAGGGGACCCAAATTTGGTTCTTAGCGCTCACATCAGGTGGCTCACAATTATTTGGAACTTGCTCCAGAGAATCTACTACCCTCTTCCGGACCCCAAGGGTACGTGCATTTACGTGCATGTACCCACACAGAAAGATGCACAAATAGACACTTAAAATTAATAAAGATAAATCATTAAAAAAGGAAAAAGAAAAGTTTGTAGCCAAGGCTCTATGCTGGAACCTTCTAACCCCAATAGCCAGGACCTGCCCTAGGATACCTCTTTGAATCTCAAGGCAGTCTCATAAAGAGGCAGGAACAGTGGTGGAGCCATGACAGCATCCTAGAGAAGTTGGCACAGAGTACCAGAAAGTCCCATTCTTTGCCTTGTACCTACGCATTCACCAGAATGTTCTTGGCTGGGAGCCCTGCTATCTTCTTGCTATCTTGTCTGGAGAGTATCTCATAGCCTTCCAGAAATCTTTCCTATTGAGGTCTTCCTATTGGTTTCAGTGATTTGACATCTATCTAGGACACTGAGCTCACCTGCTGCTCAAGTCCAGACTCAATGAGAGAAAGCAGACTGCCCCAGGTCTTGCTAGGGAGCCCTTAAAGGCCATTGTCCATATGCTCTGTTCACTCCAATGGCTTTGGTATGGAAACTAACCAGAGGTAGGCTTTGCAAATGACCCTTGTTGATCAGTTATACAATATTACACACAATTATCAAGAATAAAAGTTTGAGCTAGGCAGTGGTGGCACGGGCCTTTAATCCCAACACTCAGGAGGCAGATCTCTGCGTTCGAAGCCAGCCTGGTCTACAGAGTGATTTTCAGGACAGCCTGGGCTACACAGAGAAACCCTGACTTGAAAAACTGGGGGGAAAATGTCTGTATTTTGTCTAGACTGCATCTTCCTGTCACTACATAAATCATGCACCCACTCCTTAGTGATACTAGCAAACTTTACTTAGCTTCCAAACAGGTTCCTAAAACGGTTGGTTTTTTTTTTTTTGTTTTTTTTTTCAGTTCTCAGGCCCGTGAAGCAGTGACCATTGTTACCTCACACAGAAGCCCTTCCCTCTTACCCTGTAACACCTTCCGACCTGATTTCCCCCTGATGAACCTTTGCCTCTTTTCACCTGGATTTCCTACTGGTTGCTGAAGCTATTTTGCCTGCTGGGAGTGAACTGGATGTATAGGAATTATCAGTCCCCTGGAAATAGCTCAAAGGAATGATTGGCACACTTGGAAGCCTCTGTTTTACATTGTTTTCCCCCAAAAAGTGTGTGTGTGTGTGTGTGTGTGTGCCCTTAAGGGCATGTCTGTGCATGTGTCCTCAAGGGCATGTCTGTTTATGTGTGAGTGTGTGTGTTCTCAGGGGCATGTCTGTGTGTGTGTGTGTGTGTGTGTGTGTGTGTGTGTGTGTGTATGTCTTCAGGAACAGGAGCGTGTGTGTGTGTGTGTGTGTGTGTGTGTGTGTGTGTGTGTGTGTGTGTGTGTCCTCAGGGGCATGTCTGTGAGGGCTTGCTCCATGGTACTCTGGAATCTTGAGGGTTAGAATGTCAACAAAGTAATTTAGTAGGGCACAGTCTAGTGCCCCCAGCAGTCACCAGAGATCCCTGGCTTGCTTCTTCAGCCTTCTTCTTATTTATTTTTTTAAAAGTGGGGTCTCATGTAGCCCAAACTGGCCTTGACTTGCCCTGTACCCAGAGATGACCTCGGTCTCCCAATTATCCTGCTTCTGCCTCCAGAGTACTAGGATCCCAGCTATGCACCACCATAATCTGTTTATGGAATGCTGGGGCTGGAACACAGGGCTTTGCTTTATGCATGCTAAGCAAATAACATCCCCAGCCTCCTCCTGCAGCCATCTTCAGCTGTCTCTCCTGACACCCACAATTCCCCTGTTGCTGCTTTGTCTCTGTCTTGCTTCTGGAAAACTCAAACTAAGATAGCATGATTGCTCCCTCCATCTGGACAGCAGTGACCTGGATGGGATCCGCTGCAAGAGTCTCTCCCCTGCAGCAGAAGCAGCATTACAAAGCTTGGGGAGCTCCAGTGTCTCATACTTTACCATGGAGAATTCTTTGCCTGTGACTGGTTCCCTTGGCAGGTTTTTTCTCCACACCTTTGCTACAATTGGCTGCATGCAAATTAGCTAAGCCAGATATGTCTACCCTAGTTACAATTCATACACCAACCACTAGTCCTGCTGGCTATATGATTGCTGTGGATATGCAAATTAAGCAACACTAATTTGTTGATGCTGATAAGATGCTGGACTCAGGCTGCCCTCCTGCGTGGTGCTGATAAGGCACAGAAACCGAAACGCAATTCATATGCTCACATAGTGACCATCCTAGCACACCAAGGAGCCAGACACACTAGCTGAGAAACTGTGACCGTCAAGAGAGTCTGGGGGCCTGGTGGTATTTCCCGCTTTTCTATCAGTTGGTTGGATGTCAGATCACACCCAGGCCTGACAGAAGAACCCTACTGAACAAGAGACTCGTTCCACAGCGTCTCGTCACCACCTCCCAAATATGCCATGTGATACACTCACAAAATGCCGTCTCCTACCTCAGTGCCTTTGTGGCAAGCCTTCAAGCTGATAGAATGGGAATTGTCACTCTCGTCTTTGGTACATTTCTATTTAACTCCTGAGGGTTCACAAATTGCCTCTGGCCTACTGCTCAGTGGGTCTAGAGCTATATACATGCTGCCTGGATGTCACCTATATATATTTTGGGGTGATCGGGATATACCACCTTTAAATATTGCTGCCAAAAAGTAGAATATACCACCCCAAAACATCCCTCTTTGGAATATTGATTGTTTTGAGCTGGTTATTTTGAGAAACTGCAAATACAAAAATAGCTCTGTAAAGCTTCAGTTTTATAAAGGCAAATTTCATTAGTGAAAGTGCCTGCATCAAGGGGAAAAAAAGCTTCCCACCTCTCAAGACCTGGGAGATGGATCTGGATATCAAGACAACCTTTGAAAAGGGTCACTACATATTGTCCCAGCTACTTAAGTGAGAGGATTGCTTGACCAAGGGCCACCTGAACAACACAGCAAGCAAGACTCCAAATAGTAAGAGGGGTGTGTGTGTGTGAAAGAGAGAGTATGCATGTGTGTAAGCGCATACATATTCCCATTACATGTATGCAGGTGTCCTCCCAGCCAGAAGAGGGCTTCAAACCCCTGGAACTGGAGTTACAGGTAGTTGTAAACCAAATTATGTGGATGCTGGGAACCAAACTTGGGTCCTCTGCACACCTAACCACTGGGCCATCTTGCTGACTCCTGTCTAAAAAAAATTATATTTCAAACCTTTATTCTTTGTATATGGCCTCCCTCATCCTCCTATAATTTGTTTCTACCACTTGTAAAAGCCCCCAGGCTCAATTCCTTCTTCTGGCTGCTGATGCTGGATGAATTTCAGTCATCTGGCCTTCTTTGACGCTTTCGATTTTTTTTTTTTTTGTGGGACTTGTATGTGTACTTACAGTAATTAAAAGGGTTTTTCATCTGCTAATCTATTTTACATCCATTTAATGCAGAGTCCAGTCAAAAGCCCCAAGAAAAGTAGTGGGGAGCTACTATCCCTCCCCGGGAGCCTTTCACATCCCACTGTGACTGCATTTCTGTGTGGCAGTGTTTGGGTCAGCCTGGGCAGTGCTCCCTCTGCCCAGGATCATAAGAGAACAGGTTCTGCAGGCTCACTCCCACCGCTGCCTCGGCCTGTTTGCAACTGTGGATTTTTCTTAGATCCTGACCTTGGCTTTAAGCAGCCCAGCTGTTTTTTATTACAAGAGCAGAGCTGCGGGTGGGCAGGCAAGGTCAGGTTCACGCAGGAACCTCCTCAGTAGAGGAACGCAGGCCCCGACAGAGCTGCACACAGAGCATTTTCGGTGCCTCAGATGGGTTTATTCAAAGTTCATAATTACCCTGAAATCTCTTAAAATGAAAACATGATTGAAGAATTAAACCTGGTAAACAAATTAGTCAGAAAGAAAACCTCCGCATAGCAAATGACAAAATCCAAAGAGCCAAGCCAGCAAATGAATGGGCTTGCGTTATAATTGGCAGCCAGGGCTGCAGAAAACTCCCAGGTCCTGGCAGAAACAGGACTGAGGAGCAGCCAGCTCCCCAGGGTAAGAGGAGGCCAGACCTGGGGTGCCTGCCGGGCCTTTGTGGTCAGTCAGGTAACCAACCACTGCCTGGGGAGGAACATGGCTGAGGGCAGTCGTGAGCAGCTGGCAAGGGAGATGAGGCTGCAGCTGGCTCCACTGCTACCCACATCCAGGTGTTAGGATCCTGGCTTTGGCAGAGGCTGGAGAGGTGACTGGGGGAGGCCTGGCCTCTGACTACCCCAGCTGAAGCTGTATGTATTTTTCCGTGTATCTCCTGCCAACTCACCTCCCCCAACCTTCCATTCTCTCTTCTTTATCTTTCCTGAGGGCCCCAGTCCTGATTCATGCTCATATTCTCCCCTGCTACCCCCTCTCTCAACCCTGCCCCACTCCTTCTCTGATTCATACCTGTATTCTTAGAAACTGCTATTCTACACTCAGAACACATACTCTCCCCTCTCCCCTTTCCTTCCCCCCTCTCCCCTCTCCCCTCTCCCCTCCCCCCTCTCCCCTCCCCCCTCTCCCTCTCTCTGAATGAGAACAATGTTCTGGATTCCACTGCTGTGTGAACACCCACCCCAAGCCAGGTATAGTGGCACATATCTGTAATCCCAGCAATTCCAGAACTCTTAAGGCTAGATCACCAAGAGGATCAGGAGTTCAAAGCCACGGTCATCTAAATCTCAGGTTCTAGGCCAGCCTGAACACTATGAGACTCTATCTCAAACAAACGAATAAAACACCCCAAAACTGAGAAGCAAGGAAGGAGAGATGGCTTTGCAGTTAAGAACACTTACAGATCTATCCTAAGGAACCCTGCAGCGCCTTATTGGCTCAAAAATGCCTCTAATTCTAGATCTAAGAGATCCTTCTTTGATCTTCTTGGGCATCTGCATACACTCACATGGATATACAGAGATGGGCAAATCATAAAAAATTTTTTAAAAAAGTCTTTAAAAAAGAATTTATTAGTAACCACTATTCAAACTCACAGACTCTCTGCCTTCAGCCTCATCTTGAAAGCTCCTTCCCTAGGGGCTGATTAGACAGCCAGGGCTGGAGTCATCTAGAGACCTCTTTGCTGTGGTCAGCTAGGTCTGTCACCGGGACCTTAGCTAGAGCTGTAGGTCAGAACATATTGCATGATGTCCCCACCTAGCCTGTCTTTTCTCCCAGTATGGCAGCCTGGGGACACCCAGAGTTTCCTAACTGTCCCAGCTATCTTAAAAAGATCATTGACAAATCCAACTCCACCTCTAATATCTAGAGGAGACCAAATGGTGACTTCAATGTCATGTATACATGCTATCCCCTGGAAGCCCTGCATGTAACTTCAGTGCAAAGCAGGCTCTTTATGTTTGATCCCCTGCTCCCCTCTCCCAGCAGTGAAGAATAAGCCAGGGAGGGAGAGTCTTCGCTGGTAAGGATTTGGATGTATAGATTCTCTTGGATTATCAGATTTGGCCATAACTCCTGGACAGTTATCCTTGTATGAGACGCCCTTGGCAGCCTCTTTCTGCGGAAAGGGACTGCCTTGGTATAGATGCCTTTGGCTATCAGACTATTGAGACAATGGGCCTTAAGAAATGGAAATTTTTCTCCCAGGAATCTCATGCTGGGAGAGGGAAGAGGTTGAAGCCTGGTCCCAGCCAGAGGAGAACCTTGTCTCCTGGAAAGAAATTTCATAGCTTTCTAACAACTTGTCAGACCACTGGAGAGACTGAAGCCAGGGAGAGGTGGGGAGTACACCTTGGCCAGGACTGCTTAATGATGCATATCCTTCACCCTCTAGTCAAAGGTCATCCTCACATCAGCACCCTGAGCATGGACCTCTTTCTTCCACTTCTTAACATGACTACACAGAAGAAACCTCCTCTCAATGTTTTTGTTTGTTTGTTTTTGCTTTTGGGGTTTTTTTGGGGGGGGGTTGTTGTTTTTATTTGTTTGTTTTGTTTTGATTTGATTTTTTTTTTTTTTCGAGACAGGGTTTCTCTGTGTAGTCCTGGCTGTCCTGGAACTCACTCTGTAGACCAGGCTGGCCTCAAACTCAGAAATGTGCCTGCCCCTGCCTCTGCTTCCCCAATGCTGGGATCAAAGGTGTGTACCACCACCACCCAGCTTACTGTTTTTCTCTCACAATTACTTATCTCTTTAATTGGCCTATTGAGGATGAGTGGCCAGGTCTACCTTGATGGATGGCTAGGACCAGGCTCTGATCCTAACAACTTTGGTAACAAGGAAACACAGAAAGCATCTATTCCTCCTGAATAGGGTACCAACAGACCAAAGAAAAGATTCCACCCAAGCCCAGCATGGTGGACCAATGAATTTATTGGGGTTACTTATAGAAACATGAGTGACTCAAAAGCAGTTGTATCACACAAAAGCGCCCCCTCATGACAAAAGTCACCATGGTCAGCAACTAATAAAAACTGCACAGCTAGAGCCCGCTCGCTCCTCAGTCAACCTCCCACTGGTATGCACTCAGGCATGCACACACCACCTTAGGCAGCTGAGAGGCAGGATACAGTGGTGAGTGGAGCCTCAAATAAGGGTCTGGGGGTGACCCTCCTGACCCTGCTTTCTTTGAGGGAGCACCATTAGCTCTACTGCTACAGATTTAGCTCTCACTGTGTAGTTCTTTGCTTTAACTGTAGCATCAAGGGAGTGTCAAGTTCTATGTACATATATGTATGTATATGTGTATATGTATGTATATATATGTGTATATATATACATATATATATATATACATATAATTTATTTTTATTCTAAGTATATTGGTGTTTTGCCCACATGTACATCTGTGTGAGGGTGTCAGATCCTCTGGAGCTGGAGTTACAGGCAGTGGTGAGTTGCCATGTGGGTGCCAGGAATTAAACCCAGGTCCTCTGGAAGAGCAGCCTGTGCTCTTGACTGCTAAGCCATCTCTCCAGCCAGTTCTACTCTCTCAGATGGTGGATCGAACACCACAGAGAGTCACACACTGAATCTGGGGTTGTGAAAAATCTGGCAATGGTACAAGTGTGCTGAGCACACACCAGCCAAGAATAAATGAAACACGAAACGAGGAATCCAAGGTGCTCCTGGCAATGTTCCCTGTACTGTATTATGAGATTTCTCGGGAGCCTTTGGATCTGCACCCAGAACAAGAGCGCTCTGCACTGTGCACGCACTTTAAATACATAATAGCTTCTGCTCTTATCGAAGCATCGTGGTTTGATTATAGAAAACAAAGGCTTTCAATATTTCCTCACTACTGCCATTCCTCATATAAGCATCAATTAGCATATCTTTAGATTATGTTGGCTTAGATGTTTGGTTTTATTATTTTTCTGTGTGTGTATAGTATATGCATGTATGCACCTGTGCCTCTGGAGGCCAGGGTTGTGTGTTGGTTACTTTTCTATTGCCAAGATAAAACATTGTGACCACGGCAACTTACAGAAGGAAGGGCTTATTTGGGCTTACAGGACCAGAGAGTTAGAGACTATCACGGTGTGGCAGAGGCAGCAGGTAGTGTTGGTATCAGGCTCCGAACCCAGTGACATCACATCTAGGCGACCCCCACATCGTTGCCAAGGCAACTGCCATACACTCCCAGAATCCACCTGGCTACCTCACCTTTACCTGGGAGAGGCTACATCACCGCCCATATAAAATAGGCAGAACGCCTTGACCTCGCTCTCTTCTTCCCTCTTCTTCCCCCCCACCTTTGCCCTATCTCCTGAATAAACTTCCCTCGTCCCTTGGAACCCTTTGGTCTGGAGTGGTCCGTTGTAAGCTGCACACGGACATCTAACAGGTGGCAGGCTCAGGAGGCAGGAGTAGGAAGCTGAGAGCTCCCATCTTGGACCAGAAGCATGAACGAGAGAAAGATAACTTGAAATACACAAGTCCTTGAGTTTTCAAAGTCTACCTCCAGTGACACATTTCCTCCAACAAGGCGACACTTCCTAAGCTTCCCAGTGTCACCAAATATTTAATACAAGCAAGTATTCAAATGCCAGAAACTATGGGGGACATCTCACTGAGACCACTATAGGAGTCTTCCTGTATTTGCTCTCCATTTTGGTTTTGTTGGTGTTTGGGTCCACTCCCCACTCCCCCATGTGTTTGAGTGTATGCAAATATATGCAGGTGTATGTATCTGTAAACACACACAGAGGACAATGTCTTTCTCTGTCATTCTCTCCCTTGAGGTACAATCTCTACCTGAACCTGGGGTTCTTATTTTCCCTTGCCAGACTAGGAGCCAGCCAATCCCCAGTGAGCCTCCTGCCTCTGTCTACCCTGTTCAGAGCTGTATGGAAGCTCAGCTTGTTACCTGTATGTTGGACTCTAATGCCCGATGCTCGGAATTTTAAAGTAATCTCTTCAGCCACTCTGCCTTGGTTTTTGGAAATGGAGTCTCTTGCTAAGCCTATAGAGCTCACTCACTAGACCACAGTGGTGAGCTCTGCACATCAGCTTATCTCTCTGCCCTTCAACCCTCCCAGCCAGGACACACAGGGAAGCCAGCATGCCCAGCTTTTACATAGATGCTGGACATCCACACTCAGGTCCTTATGCTTGTGCGACAGGCACTTTCCTCACTGAGCCATTGCCTCAGCTCCAGAAGGGTGTTTTGTTTTGTTTTGTTTTCTGTTTGTGGGGCTAGCAAGATGGCTCAGTGGGTCAAAGTCTGGTGGCATGTGTTTGATCCTCAGACCCTATGCAAAGGTGAACATCTACAAGGTTGTCCCCAACCTGGTGCGGCATGTGCATCCCACTACCACCACCAATAATGATATTTTAATTGATGTTTGAGTTGATACTTTGAGTTTCATTTTTAAATTAAGTGAACTTTGGCTTTGGACAGAATTTGTAACAATTTCTGAAGTGGCTTGAAACATACTTTTACTCCTTCCCACTACATATGTGTGAAAGTGGTGTTCTTGGCTTCAACTATATAGCCAAAGTTTAATTTTTAATGTAAAAATAAATAGCACATCCATCTCACTAGTATAATTTGCTTCCATCCTTAATAAATGGTAACATGATGTCTACACCAAAAACTTGTTTTAAAATAACTTGTTTATTATTTATCAGCAAATATTTGATGTGTGTGGCTATTTTATATACCTATACGCTCAAGGCCATGAAAAAATTTCTCAGGCAAAATGGCATCATGAGTCTTTCCCACTCACTTAAGCAGCCTTGCTGGGGCCATTAGGACGGCCTTCTCTGCTGCGTGATGGTTATGGGCATGTCATACCCAGAGGAAATAGCCACATCAAGATGGATACAGAAAGAAAAGAGAAGAAGCAAAGTGGTCCAGTGACCCGCCCCCCCCCCCCAGATCCATCTTTGAGTTCTTGTCATGAGCCTTAGGTATAAATAGAGAGGGACTGGAGTATGGAGCTGGAAGTATTGTGAGTAGCAGGTTTCCAGCCTGCTCTCTCTGTTCTCCCGGCAGCTTCCTCCCTAACCTCGGATGCATAGCAGTCTACATGAGTGTGCACTCCTCCCTGAATTACCTAGCTTCTCTGCTGTTTCAAGCTTTCAATCCTGTACACAGGTCTTTCAGCTCTGGGAATTGCCCCTCTCTCTCTGTTCGCCTGCCAAACTCTTGCTCAAATATCTCTCCAGAAAGCCTTCTGGCTCCTCTGATCCTGGGAGGCGCTGCACTCTCTCCACCTGTCACCTCTGTGCTTCATGTTGTCATTGTTTTCTGTCCTATTTTTTAACAAAACAGTGCACACAGGCACGCGCGCGCGCGCGCGCGCGCGCGCACACACACACACACACACACACACACACACAGCACCTGGAATGAAGAGGATGCTGTATGCCTGACAACCAGGATACACAACACCCAGCAGCAGGTATCAGAAACTCAATATCAGAATCTTCGAAGCTTCCTTCTTCTACATGAGAATTTGGAAACATCCATGCTAGAAACACCCGTGACTGGCTGGACAGTGTCACACGCCTGTAATTTTGGCACTCAGGAGGTAGAGTCAGGAGAATCTGAGTTGGAGACAACCAGCCTGGAATACACAGTAAGATCCTATCTCAAAAGACAAATAATGGCGGCCAGAGAGCCGGCTTAGTGGCAAAGAGCTGTAAGTGCTTTTCCAGTGGACCTGAACTATAGCTTTGTTTCCCAGCCTTTGTTCCACTTGCCACCTTCAAGAGGATTCTCTGATCACCCTATTCAATACAGTCGCCGCCCTAGCAGCTCACTGTCCCCTCCTTCTTCCCTTTCTGTCCTTTTCCTTTTTCTGTAGCATTTCTCTATTATTTGTTATACTGTCTCTTGTCTGTGTCCCTAGGCCCCTACAGTGCAAGTGGCACTAGTGGTGGGAGTTTCGGTCTGTTCCAGATTGGCTCCCAGCACCTAAGGCTGTAAGTCCCACTGCTGTAGAAAGAGCCACTCCCTGAACTCTTGCAGAAGTAAAAGCTTTATAGTTGCTATGTAGGTATGGTGAAGCTTGTCGATCATTCCAGCCTCGGGGTGAGAATCGAAAGTTTGAGGCCAGCCTGGGCTACGTAGGAAGTTTTAGACCTTCAGACCAGCACAAGATACAGAGAAGTGTGTGTGTGTGTGTGTTGGGGGCAACATATGCCTTTAATCTCAGCACTTAGGAAACAAGCAGGCTCTCTGATTTGGAGACCAGCCTGAGTTCCAGGACAGCCAGGGCTACAAACCCTGTGGGAGGCAAGGTGGGGGTGGGGCTAGAGGTGGGGAATAGTGAACAAGCAGTTGCTAGATGACTCCATTTATCTGCTTCCCTGGAACAGGTGGGGGTACAGGGGCTCCCACCTCCCTAGCATTGCTCTCCCAAATATTTTTTAATCTCTGAACAGCTGTTTTCTTCTGGCAAGGGATATGTCCCCACCAAGTGAACTATGGACTTTAGCAGAAGGGACCAGAGTCCCAGAAGCAGACTAATGGAGCTCTGTGGCCTGTTAGGAGTGGGAGACCTATTGGTCCCATGTGCCTCAAACACACTTCCCTTCTCATTGGGTAGTGCAGCCGCCCTGTCCACCGAGGCTCTCACACAGACCCTAAGGAAAGTACTTCAGCCTCTTCAGGTAAGCCCTCACAGAAGCACCTACCCTTGACCAAAAAAAAAAGGGGGGGGGGGTTGGTGGAGTAGAGATTATCCCAGCCTTCCCTGGGCCAAGGTCTGGGAGACTCAGCAGGATCTGCATCTAATTAGAGCCCAGAGGCAGGCAGCCAGTGTTTGCTGGCGCATCCTTCCTTTACAAACAGATTGGGATTCACATTTTTCGGGTTTTGTGGGTTTTTTTCTCCTTCTTTTTCTGTCTTTGTTTTGTTTTGTTTTTCGTTTTTGTGAGAGAAGCTCAGTGGAACCTGCTGGCTTTCACCAGCCCGGCCTGCTGCAGTACACCGAACAGCACCGGAGCTAACCTCCATAGCTGCTGATTCAGTAAACAAATGGGTCTCTGCCACCAGCACGGCTCGCCTTGCTGGCCTGGCTGGGGAACAAACCGGAAGGAACAGCAAGGACTCCAGGGTGGTAGTGGGGGTTGAAGGGATGCTGGCACATCAAAGGGGTCCCCTCAGGCCAAGCCCATGGAAACTGCTTTGATCTCCTCATTACAGCTATTCATCTTGGGTCCAGCCTGAGACAAAAGGAGTACCTTGAAGGGGCAGCCTCGGAGGGCAAGCCCTACTCTCTGGCTTTTCTCTGTGGGCAATAGGGACCTCAGGCAACTGAGGCAGGCACGAGATCCCCCGAGCCCCAGCCTGGTCCTAGCTGACCAAGACCCAGAGAACTGCCGTTAAAGAGAACAGGATCTTCTGGAATGAGACCTGGCCAGTGAAAAGTGGAGGTTAGACCTCAAGCAGGAGCCAGTGCGGGAGGAGAAAGTCTCCTGAGACTTTGAGCCCTCATCTCTTTAACAACACCTAAGTGAGAATGGCGCTCAGTTTTGCGCCTGGCATTGTGCTCACTATTCCCAGTATCACCCAGAACTCCACCCATTCACCCCGTTTACAGACAAGGAGACAGGCGCAGAGAGATGAAGTACACCGCCACTCAAAAACCGTGGGCTGGGAGGCTTCGACCCTTCTGCTCCCTCTCACTTTTTTCCTTTCCCTGCTCCTTGTTGAGAGGTGAACAATAAACCCATCACTCAGCCAGAGCGAGGGCCCACTGCTCTTTTTCGTTTCTCTTCGCAGCTCCCTTGGCTCCCTGAGAGATCAAAGCTCTGAGAGGTGTGGAGTGGAAGTTGTTTGGGGAGCAGAGAGGCAAAGGTGTGGAAATGAAGGCCACTAGGGCCTTCTAGCTGGAGAAGGCTTGACAAACTGCTCTGTTGGGACTTCGGTGGGTCTCATGACCTCAGGAGGCGCCATCCAATGGGATATAGTGTTCATATCCCCGACCCCCAGACTTTCCACACATTCGGGTTAGGTAGAGAGTGAGGAAAACTTTTAGAAAGGGCATTTCTGTCAAGGCAATGGTCAGTCCCAGCCCAGACCACAGTCTCCTGGGTGGGGGGAGCAGGAATTGAAAGACATGAGGTGTTGGGGGAGGAGGATGCAGAGAAAGGGCAGAGGCCAAAGGAGGGGTGTGGAGAAGGCAAGCCAGTGCTGGGGAGGCCCTGCCCCCATCCCCACGGGTTGGGGGAGGGAAACCCTGACCACATCAGGAGTGTGTGGTGAGGAAATGAGGCCTCCTCAAGAACGAGCTGCAAATGAGAACCGTATGGAGTCTCCAGATCCCCAAGGAACACAGGGAACGAATACAGTGGCTGTGGCCTCCATGAGAGCCTTATCGTCTTGACTGAAGTTAACCAGTCAGGAAGGTCTGCTTTCCATCTCCACAGCCTGGGAGCCTGGGGCAGGGAGCCCTGGGAGGTGAGGTACTTCTCAGTAGGTCCATGATCTGAGAGGGGAGTCCGGGACAGAAAGGGGGCTGCCCCAACCTGCCAGGCCATGGGAAGGTCCCGTGGCATGGGGTATGATCGATTTTCTCAAGTAGCCAAAAAAGCCATTGTTTTGTCCTGTGCCTGCTCTGCTCTGGAAGCAAGGCTCCTGGACAGATTAGGGGACAGGAAAAAGAACCTGCTCCCTTAACTCGGCTTCAGGAATGGAGACCTCAAAGAGCTGAGTTCTCCCCTAAAATGCAGGAAGAATGGAAGGGACTCTGGCAGAGAGGCCTGAGCCCTGGTGAGGACTCAGGCTCCAGGTGCTCAGGCTTCAAGATCTGCTGGTGACCTTTAGGATAATTAATGTGCCGCCTCCTGCTGTGGCAGCCCTCTGAGGTCAGATTTCAGGGGATCAAGTGCTCAGAGCACAGGATGGTGCAGCCTGAGGATCCTGCAAAAGCAGGCAGCCATTTTAAGGTCTCAGAGGCCTCCATTCCCTCAGTGTGGGGTGGCATTAGAGCCTGCTTCACAGCTTCTCCTCATCCTCTTGACCCGTGGTCTTCTTGAGATTTTCTGGTTCTTTTTCTAGAGGACTTTAATGGAGAAAGACGAGCGATTTAAGAAGGGCCCTTCCTGCAATACCCTTCTTCTGGACAGACCACCTGGTGTCAGGTAGAGTAGGACATGTTTTCCTGGGTCCTGAAAAACCAGGCCTTGGCCCCAGATCTGTCTCTACCAAACCACACAATCTCTGAGACCAGTCCTCTCTCCTTTCAAAGTGATGTGAGTTATACTGGTGACCAAAATGGTTTTGAAGATTCGCTGACAAAATTAAATTCTCAGGAGGGAAGCACGTGCCTTTCCTTTCTCTCTTCCTTCTCTATCCTGGGTCAGCTCCGAGGAGACTCGGACACTGAGGACTAAACCGGAAATGAGTTAGCATTTCAGGACAAGCGCTAATCACAGACCTAACTCCAGAGGTTTACACAGCTGTGATTCCAGAGGTAGACAGTCTAAAGCTGGACCAGTCATCAGGGACGTGAGCTTTCTACATTTCTAAAGCATCTGACTTTCCTCAAGGTCACGAGTTGGCTGCTCCAAACAGGACAGGTTTAGGAAGAAAAGGGAAAGGGACAAATGGGACCTCTCTCAGCTGAATGAGCCCCCTTGGAGACCTGCCTTTCTTTAGCATGGACCACTTCTAAGCCTCAAGAGGGACTGGGACTGTCTGAAGATGATGCTTGCCACTAACGAAAGCAAGAAAAACAGAGAATGCAGAGCCGATGTCCAGAGCTTCAGCGGTAGCATTGTTAAACTATTAAAATATCTCCATATTGATGACAAATGCCCCCTTTCTTCAAGGCTCACCACCCAGTGGACTTCCCTGACCCCTCTTCAGTGCTCCCATAGCCTAGCAACAAACAGGCTAATGCCTGATTGCAACAGCATTGAGTAGGCACGTGCTCTGATTGGTCAGTGCTGATACTTCCTGGCAAAGTGTTTTAAACAGACATCATAGGCTGTTACAAATGCAAATAAAGGCACCTAGTAACTGTCCAGGAAGAGGAAAAGGGAACCCACCACTCACAGGCCATGGAGCGCTTCTCCTGAGAAAGGCTGAGCTGTTCTCTGGGATAAAAAGGATCTAGCCAAATGTGCTGGTGTGCACTGCAATCCCAGCCCTAGAGAAATCAAGATAAGAGGGGTTGTGAGCCTCAGGCCAGTCTGATCTATATTGAGAACCCGACCAAAGTAAACAAACAAACAAATGAAAAAGAAACTTACAACTGGGCAGTCTGACCATGCCTGTACATATGAAACAAGGATCCCCCAAATCAAAGAGAGACCAACCTGGGGCTTGTACTCTTCTTTCAGGCATGCTCTGGGACCCTGACAGTCCAGAATTCCCTCTCAGACAGACCTCAGCCCATCACCAACCAGTGCCTATGTAAGCCTCCTTTCCTGCTACCGTAACCAAATACTTGAGACTGGATAATTTAAAAGCCACAAATGTTTATTCATTTTTTTCTAGAACTGTGTGGTTCTAGAAGCCGGGATGTCCAGGATCAAGGCACTTGCTGATTTCAGTATGTGGCATGTGCTATTTTAGTAGGTCTTCAAGATTTAGTACTGAGTATGGTATGTGCCGATTTAGTATGTCTTCAGGATGCCGTGGCATCTCTTGCTCACCCAAGTGAAAGGGTAAATAGCTTCCCCACAAGTCTCTTCATTTTATTACATTGTATTTGTTTACCTATTCTATGTGTGTGGCAGAGAGCAAGTGCTTGTCATAGTGTATGTGTGGAGGTCAGAGGACAATGTGTGGGCGTCAGTTCTGTCCTTTGTCCAAGTAGGTCTGCGGGATCAGGTTCAAACCACCAGGCTCTGTGCAGATACCTTTATCTACTGAACCACTGTCTAGTGCCCTCACTGCACACTCACACACACACACACACACACACACACACACACACACACACACGCCTCTTATATAGAGGCACAAATCCTATTCATGAGGGATCTCTCTCTACTCTTGTGACCTAATCACCTGCAGCCCCAGACTCCTAATGTTAACACATAGACAAAGAAACTTTAACCGAAGAATTTGGGAGGACGGTCAGAGTGGTAGGCATGAGGTTTCTGTTGTCAGGGGGAGGGCTGGCTGGGGGTAGGATGGACCAGAGAGCAGATCAAGACAAAAATGAATGGGCTGAGGGTGGCATACACATGTTAGCACATAAGGCCCCTTTTGGTGTCATCAGAAGAAAGGGACAGAGAAAATGGGAGCCTGTTCTATAGCACTTCAATGCTTCAGACTGAAACAAACTCTGGGGAATTAAAAAAAAAAAATCTAAATTCATACCTGGCCTTCCCTATCACCAGGAAAGCATGCTCACGGGCATATTCTAAGAAACAGCCTGCAAGCTCCATTTTCATTGTTAAATATTTACAGATATGGTGTGCGGGCCTCTGTGTGTACACTTGTCCTAGATTCCCATAAAGCAAGGGGCGATCAATAGTAAGCTTGGGCTCTGCCTCTTTGAGAAGAGGATTATCTGAGCGCAGCACACCAGGATAGAGCCAGCCAGCTGGAAGTCTCAGGAGGTAAGCCTGGGTAACTCCTATCTGATCGCTCCAGCTCTTTCTGCCCAGGCTGTACCTTCCTGACTGTTGTAGAAACCCTGGGTTCCTCGGGGTAGTAAGAAGCAGGAATGTGGCTTTTGAGTCAGGCTGTCTGAACTGGAGAGATGGAGAGTGGGTAAAGGCCCTTGCTGCCAAGCCTGAAGACCCAAACTGGATCCTTGGGACTCACATGGTAATGGGATAAAAACAACTCCTGCTGATTGTCCTTGGAATACAGACACATACATACACATACACACACACACCCCAAAAGTACAATATTTTTTAAAAGTCGAGTTGCATGTTAAGGTAGCATCCCTGCTGGTGACATCTATTGAGCATGTTATAGGTGGAGTGTGCAGTCACTGGCAGAGTAATAGCTGCCACTCAGAGTGGAAGGTGGGTGGGGGTGTGCCAACTGTGAGTGCCCACCATCAGGTCCACATCACAGCTACACTTGGAAGAACGCTGCACTTGACAGGTACATGGCAGGCAGATGGTAAGGAGCAATTGCACACACAGGAAGCATCCACCACCACCCTGTTAATGGAGGGGAGATCGGGTGCTTCTGGACCAGCCTCAGGCCCATCCTTTTTTTTTTTTTTTTTCAAGACCTACTCAAGATGCTATTTCTTCCATTTTCCTGGGCTATGATTGACAAACACAGGCATGTGACAGTGGCTGGGACAGACTTGACTTGTTCCTAGAGCTTATCCACAGCCTGCAAGTAATCTCCACTCCTTTAGGCTCCCCAAATACAACTGGTTTTTCTTCCTGCCTGTCTGTAAGCTTCTCTTTCTCCAGAACCAGTTCTTACTCCTTGCAGTTGGGTTTCTGGAAGCAGAAGATACTGGCTGAGACATGGCCCATAAACTGTGCTCTCTGGCTCCCCGGGACTAAGGATTGTTCTCCAAATATATGTATACACGCACAAACAGGGTTTATAAGAGTGGCTGATAGACTGTTATCCAGCTAGTCCAACAATGCTTGCCTCTCAGAAAGGCCAAAAAAAAAAAAAAACCCCAACCCAGTAGTTGTTTTAGTCCATGAGGTTGGACAGAGGTCTCAGCTAGTGTTCAGTCTATGTTGGAATCCCAGAGAAATAGGTTCTAATACTCATGGAAGAACGCCTCAGCAACAGGATAGATGAACTTGCCATCCAGAGTGAAAGCAAGCAGGAAAAAAAACAAAAGCTTCCTTCTTCTATGTCCTTCTGGGCAGCTGCCAGAAGGTGTGGAATTTAGGATTTTTTTTTTTTACCTCTAATAATTCAAAGAAATCCCCCACAGGCATATCCAACTGCTTTGATTAGTTGATTCTAGATGTAATCAAGTTGACAACATTCCTCAGAGAGAGTCCCTATTTTCTATGCATTTCCCAATAAATGCCCATAGAGGTTTCTAAAGTCATGCAGGAGATTGAGGTTTAGTATGTATATATCCAACTACCATTTAATAATAATAATAAAAAAAGTCCCTGGGGATGTAACTTGGTGACAGAGTACTCACCTAGGATGGTCTAGACCCTCGGTTTCATCCTCAGCACCACAGGGTAAGCCACGTTCCAATCCCTTTCATGCCTTTAAAGAAATGAAGTCAGAAAAAAACGGAAGGAAGGAGAGTGGGAAGGATGCAGGGAAGGAGAGGTGGGAAAAAGACACTATCTTAGGTAGGATTTGTATTGCTGTGATAAAATGTTGAAAGCATAAGCAACTTGAGGAGGAAAGAGCTTACTAGGCTTACACTTCCACACCACAGTCCCTCACTGAGGGAGGTAAAGGCCAGAGCTCGAGGCGGAAACCTGGAGGTGGGACCCATGGAGGAATGCTGCTTACTGTCTTGCTCTCCGTGGCCTGCTCACTTTGTTTCACAATCCAGGACCACTTGCCCAGGGCTAGCACCACCCACAGAGGGCTGGGCTTTCCACACCGATCATTAATCTACAAAATGCCCCACATGCTTGCCCATAGGGCAGGTTGAGGTTTTTTCAGTTAAGGATCCCTCTTCCCAAAAAGCTCCAGGTTGTATCAAGTTGACTTTAAAAGTAAACAGCAGACACTTTACCAACATCCCAAGCAGAATCTAGGCCCTCTCTTATCCTCTTGAGCAGCAGGCACTGACCCTTGCCTTGAAACATCTTCTCTGTTGGGGATTACATATTTACTTAGAAAGTCATTGGTTCTCTGAGATTTGCTCTGTGCCTATCTCATGCTTGAGCGTATAAAGTCTTCTTGTTAGATGTAGAAATGAATTCTTTAAAGAGCTGAGACCCAACAGAAAGTTTAAGACTTTTGCAGAGGGATGAGCCAAACTTCCTGGTCCTCATAAGCCAAACCCAATTATTAGTTGGGATTCTATCTCCATAAAGACAATAACTAAGATTCGGGCAACATTGCCCTGACTCCAACTATGTACTCAACCTCTCCAGCTGTCTCTGTTTTAAAAACTGGGTGATAACATTTCCGGAGACTTAATGGTAAGTACACAGACCCAGTACAGCGATGGAGTCTAAAAATCAGAAATTCGGATGAGGACAGCACAGACAGCAGCTCATCTCTCTGCTTCTTCACATCTGGGACGGAAGCTGGAAGACTTGGAGGCTGAAGGCTGGAGGATAATAGTAGGTCACTAGGTAGAGCCTAAATTTATCTCCCCATGACTCCACGGACTGTGTGCTGGGACTATTTGAATTTGCTTACAGCCTGGATCCTACAGAAGAACATTCCAGCCTCTCAGTCATGGCTTGTGAAGCAAAGCCATGGAAGAACACTGACTGCTGACTAGATTGCTTCCCCACAGCTTGCTCAGCCTACTTTCTTATACAACCGATGATCACCTGCCTGGGAGTGGCACCACCCACAGCAACCATTAATCAAGAAAATGCCCCCACATGCTTGCCCACAGGCTGGTCTGATAGACTAGTTTTCTCAATTAAGGGTCCTTCTTTCCAAATAACTGTAACTTGTGTCAAGTTGAAAAAAAAAGTGAATGCTGTAGTTCTGCAAGAGCTTTTATATTTGGAGAACATGAAATCTGTCCTGTGTCCAATACCAGAGTGCACTCCCCAGGCCTTTGCTCTTTCTCAGCTCAGCTTTGTGAGTATGTTTTCAGGCAGTCATCTCCATTCAGCAATGGAAGGTACTAGAAGAATGGAGGATTGGAGGAAAGACGAAGCCAGGGTATCTCTTCTCTTCATTTTCTGCCTCAACCCTGCAGTTCCTCTGGGACTCTAAATCCCTGTGGCCAGAGACAGAACATCTCCAGTCTTGGCTATCAGAATGCAGCCACCTCCAGCGGTGGTGACACACACCTTTAATCCTAGCACTCGGAAGGCAGAAGCAGGCAGATGTCTGTGAGTTCAGATCCAGCCTGGTCTACAGAGCGAGTTCCAATATAGCCAGGGTTATATGGAGAAACCCCATCTTGAAAAATCAAAGCCAAGCCAAACCAACCAACCAACCAACCAACCAAGAAACAACAAACCAAAAAACCCCAGAATGCAGCAACCTAGCTTTTCCCCAGGTCCCTCTGGCCTTAAGGGTCAGCCTATACAGCTGTGGCTCACCTTCTTGCAGCTATCTCATATCCGGTTTCACTTGTCTTTCCATCACATGTGTAAACAATTTTGTGCGCCAAGTTCCAGCTGTTCAGTACACCTATGCCTGGAGCTAGAGTCTCACACCTGGAGTCCTAGCCACTTAAGAGAGGTGGGAAGGTAGCTTGGACACCACAGTAAGACGGGCCTCAAAGAAAACCATACCAAAAGAAAAGGCTACCAAAGGTTGCAGCATGTACCTGTAGTTTCAGCACTAGGGCTAGCCTGGGCTACATAGTGGACGCCCATCTTTTGTTGTATATTTGTTTCAAAGCAAGAGCCATCTCAACAGCCCCCAAAGGATGGCTTCATAGGACAATTTATGGTCATCCCTCACAGTTGGCTGGCCTCAGCTGGAAGCTTTCCTGCTAAGTCTCTTGTTGACAGTCAGGTGTTCTCTTCGGCTGTACTTGTCTAAGGCTTAGTGAAGCTGAACATGCAACATGGAGCACCCACAAGGCTTTCAGTTCCCGTTGGTTGCTGGCTGGCAACTGATCCTACGCTGTTGATTTAGAGCAATGGTTCCCAACCCTCCTTATTCTGTGACCCTTTAATACAGTTCTTCGTGTTGTGGTGACCCCCAACCGTAAAATTATTTTTGTCGCTACTTCATAACTGTCATTGTGCTACGTTTATGAATCATAGCATGCATAGCTGTGTTTTCCAATGGTCTTAGGCGACCTCCGTGAAAGGGTCCTTTGACTCCAAAGGGGTCAAGGCCCACGGGTTGAGAACAACTGACCCCCAGTGTTTAGTTGCTGTGGCAAAATGACAGGAAATAACTTATGAGAAAGAGTTATTTGTAGAGGTAGAGGGGGTGCTGGGCAGGGTGTGGACAGAGACAGATCAAGGGAGCAAAGTAAACTCTTATAGGGCATTCAGGACTCTGCCACCTACAGCTTTCATTAGTTCTTAACAGTCCATTCAATTACAAATTAGTCAATGAACCAATCCAAGAAGTAGGTTAGAGAGCGCTCCTGATTGAATCATGTCCCAAGGTGAACGTTGTTACATTGGGGACCAAACCCTCAATACAATGAGTCTTCAGGGGACATTTGCGATTTGAACCATGAAAAAGTGTTTTTGAGACTGCCTGTGTGGAGTTTGTATAGCATGGTAGTAGCTAGGTTCCAAGAGGGAGGGCCTCAAAAGCAGTAACTCTAAAGTTGCCCAGAGAGGATACCTGGGTAGGAGCTGCAAGGCTTTCTGTGATCTTTCTCTGAAAGTCCACAGAATCACTTCTACCCTGTTCTGTCAGACAGAACCCTCCCAAGAACTCACCAAGACTCAAAGGGATGAGGAAATGCTGATTTCTGCCTCACTGAAGGAGGAGCAGGTGCATTGTGTGTCTAGTTACAGCAATCTTTTTGTTGTTGTTGTTATTTTGTTTAGATGTTTGTTTGTTTGTTTGTTTGGATGACAGGTTTCTCGGTGTAGTCCCAGTTGTCTTGGAACCCAACACAATGTTTTGTACCTCATTTCAGCAGCAGGTGACAACCTAACATTTGACTTAGACACTTTAGAGGACTTAGATTTGTCATTTTGGAGGAAGGACTAGAGGGTGAGGAGGGGCAACTTGAAGCTATCAGGAAAAATGTTTCTATTCCATGTCTGCCTTGAAAGGGATGTTTGTTGTTGATCTTGTTGTTGTTTTCTCCATCTCTCTTGGCAGCTGCCAGGATTTTCACCCAACCTGCCCTATGTTTTTCTATTGAATTCTAATTAAATGGTCCTTGAGCATAAAAAAAAATTAATTCAAAAACCACATATATCAGGGTTTTTGAAACTGACTTCCACTCAAAAAGTATCTATGATAGTTATACTGAGCCAGCGGTGGTGGCACATGCCTTTAATCCCAGCACTTGGGAGGCAGAGGCAGGCGGATTTCTGAGTTCGAGGCCAGCCTGGTCTACCAAGTGAGTTCCAGGACAGCCAGGGCTACACAGAGAAACCTTGTCTCAAAAAAAAAAAAAAAAAACCAAAAAAAAAAAAAAGATATTTATATTGAATGAACTGGACAGAGTCATAATACATTGTCCGGTGGTCCAAAGTCATGTTACAGCCAGTCAGCAAACACTGATGAATCAATCCATCAGTGTGTCAAAGGCATTCTATTAGATCTTCAAGGCTGCCATAAGACTATCTGGCTATGGTCAAGTGGAATGGGACAATAAAAAAGCAGGGAGAAGAGGGAAAGAGAAAACGGATGCCCATGGGACATTGTTGGACAAAGTATGGAGGGAAGTAAACTGATGTGCTTCAAAAACAGCCACACATGTATCTTAGTCACTGTTCTGTTGCTGTGAAGAGACCTCACAAGCAAGACATCTCTTATAAAAGGAATCATTGAATTGGGAGCTTGAGAGGGTCAGTCTGTTATTGTTGTGGTAGGAAGCAGACAGGCATAGTGTTTGGGCAGTAGATGAAACCTTTACATTCTGATCTGCAAGGGAGAGAGGGGGTGGCTAGTGTGAGCTTTTGAAACCCCAAAGCCCATTGCAGTGACACATTGCCTCCCAACAAGTCCACCCTCACTCCAACAAGACCACACCTCCTAATCCTTCCCAAACAGTTTATCAGCTGCAGGTTTATATACAAGCCTATGGGGGAACATGTTCATTCAAAACACTACAGCCTGTGCGGAAGATTCTGCAGAATCCAAGGCTATGCAGAGCCTCCTTAACAGCTTTGTAATGCCCATCTCTGTAGTGAGAATTTAGGTTTCCTTCAAAAATACAGAAATAGGAATGTGCTTTCATTGTAATCCCAGGTGTGGAGACATGGGGCTGCTTCAGACTGTCCATAACAGCTGACTATGATTTGTCTCATGCTCTAGCAGGGGCATGATTTTTGCCAGCAGCGTATAGTTTCTGTGACTGTGTGACATTTGGAATTCTGGGAACTTTTCTGAGAGTATATATATATTAGAACCTGGAGAGGCAGGGTGGGTTGGGGGTTAGTTGGTGGTGGTCTTAGTTTGTTAGGTAGTTGTGAGCAAAGAAAAAGAAATTAGATATCTTGCCCTAAGGAACCCGATGCCCCTAGTCAGCAGTAAGGTGTCTAACGATAGATAAGGCTGCCTTTTTATTGTTCCTCTCCTATTTAGTGCTAGGGGATTGAAAGGGTGGCAAAAGGGTAGAGAAGGGTAGAGGAAAGAACTCACAAAGTTGCAAAGACAGCTACACACGTTTGTATCTGATTTAATATCCTTTTAACTATCAAGCAAAATCTTCGAAACATATTGCCACTAGCTCTCACAAAACCAGATTTGATCCTGGTATCAGATAATACTTTAAATTGTTAGCAGAAATTCACCCCCACACATACCTCGTTCACTTTACTGTAAGCTGCCTTCCTGGTATCCCCCACCAATGTATCTGGCAAATGCATTGATTTTTAAGACTTTATTTTGTTCTATGACTATTTAAAAAAAAAAATCCATGTACCAGTTTCCATGGTGGAACATGTCACTCAGGACAGTCCACATGTGTGTTCCCAGGTCATGAGCACACCCACTGGGCTCAGAACAAAGCATCACTTACTCCCTTTGTACTGAGAATTGTGTTTTGTATTGATTAAACAGACAGTGGGGAAATGAACTGTAGAAAAAGACAGGCTTCACTAGCATGGGGAATGCAGACAAGTGTTAACACCAACAAACTGTTGTACCAACAGGAATCTCAGGAATTACCCAGCCCCAAACTGTTAACCTCTGCCGGGTCATTGTCAGCTAGAGAAACACTCAGACCTGAGGCATGCCTCTGACTTCTGAGATTGGGTTCTCTCCAAACATTGAGAGAATATGATGTAATGCAGACAAAGAACACAGTAATTAGTCAACCTTTCCAAGGAGCAGCATCCCTTCTTTTTATTTATTTATTTTTCCAATCCTGCCAAGGATTGAACCTAGGACCTCACACATGCTGATCAAGCATTCTACCCACCGACTGACACCTTCCAGCTATAATCTGTCTCCTTTCATGGAATCCAGGTCAGTTCTCCACCTCCCTGGGGGATCTTGGCAGATCAAGTGTCCTCTCCCAGTCCCTCTCACCTCCCTTGCTGAGACAGGATCTCCTGTATCCCAGGCTGCTCTTTCCACCTCCCAAAATGCTGGGACTGCATGTATAGATCACCAAGTCCGATTTATCAGATGCTAGGGGTTAAACCCAGGGCTTTGTGCCTCATCACCAATCACTTGGAAGGTTGAAACAGGAGAATCAGAAGTTTAAACTCATCTTTGACTACATGATGAGTTCAAGGCCAGCCTGAATACATGAGACCCTGTTTCAAAAAGGGGGAGCGAGAACTGGGGAAATGTATCAGCATTTAAGAGTGCTTACTGCTCTTGCAAGCAAACCAGAGGTTAGTCCCCAACACTTGCATAATGGCTTACAAGTGCCTGTAACTCCAGATCTAAAGGAAGAAACACCTACTTTTGGCCTCTGCAGGCTCCTGCACAAGCATGGCGCACATAAACTCACACAGGCACACACTCATATCCATACAAAAAGAGGGCATAAATAAATAATTTTATAGAAATCCTTATAGGTACCATTCTAGTTTTATTCTGTTATCGTGATAAAAAAAAAATTGACCAAATGCAACATTTAGGGAACAGTGTTTATTTCAGCTTACAGGTTATAGTCCCTCACTTAAGTAAGTTAGGTAGGAACTTGATACAGGGATACAGGAGACCCTGTCTCAGTGGGGAAGGTGGCAGGGACTGGGAAAGAACACTTGAGAAATCATTGACAAAGGGTGCTAAGCTTAGCTAGCTTTCTTACACAAACCAGGATCACTTACCTAGGGATGGTGCCGCCCACAGTGGGCTGAACAGTCTTACAGCAATTAACGATAGAAATGATCTCCCACAGACTTGCTCACCGGATAATCTGATTGGACAAGTCCTCAATTGTGATTTCCTTCTCAGAAAACTGTAAGCTGTATCAAGTTGACAGTTAAGGCTAGCTAGAAGAGGTAGTGAGGACAAAAATCACCCCCAAATGACCAGATATCTCCAGAACCAAAGACAGGAATAATTATTCACTGCCCACTTTCCTGTTGAAATTTCAGGGCAATTTTTCCAAGCCCTTAAGCAAATTCTTTCAGGGGCTGGAGAAGTGGCTCTGTGAGTTAAAATCCCTAGTGCCCATGGGGACCAGGGGAGAGAACCACCAACGTGGCCACACATGTACTTGGGAGCAGAGACAAGAGGGTCCCAGGAACTTGAGGGCCAGGCAGCCTAGCTGAAGCAGTGAACTTTAGGTTTAGTGGTAGACTCTGTCTCAAAGAAATAGGGCAGAAAGTAATAGAGGAAGACTCTGAGCATCTTCCTTGGCCTCTACAATGCAGACTCATGGGTGCATGCACCACAGATGGACACACATGCACATATGTGTATAACACACACACACACACACACACACACACACACACACACACGCACACGAGAAACAGCAAAAGAAAATTCTTCCCAAATGGCTGTCTCCTAGTACTCCCGGAAATGTTTTATAACTCTAAACATCACACGCACGCACACACACACACACACACACACACACACACACACACACACACACAAGGTCAATGGGCATGATCAGAATGTGGAGAAAACAGGAACGCATGTAGGGCGATGGCAAGCGGCCATTTTTCCAGCCAGCCAGCCCTGTTGCTGTTGCTCTCCGTGTCTGTTCGTTTGCATAAAGGATCTGCTTTTCCAAATGTGATGTTTAAACTGCAACAGAGCGAAAGCAAAATAAACAGAGAATGGTCGGCTGAGGGCCTGCACTTTCTAGGCCCCGGTTACAAAGTAAAATTAGCTAGCTGGTAGCCAGGGCTAGGAGATTTATTTTGGTCTGAAGTCAACCCACAGATTAACAATATTGGCAAGAACTGTATAGGAGAGGAAAATATTTTGGACAGGGCTGCATATGTTGTAGATACAAGTGTCTCCCTCTGCACAGTGGCCAAGGTTATAAAGAATGGGAGAGGGGAACTGTTCCTGGGAACAATCACTGTTCCCTGTGTGATGTAAAATCATGCCATCTTGGATCGGTTGGCCCTCACACTGTATGAACAAGTAAAAGCAGACAGGAAAGTACACCCCCGATATGATTTAAAAGAACAACAAAAGAGAGAGGGCCTGGTCATTCTCTCCCCTGACCCTTATGCTTCCAAGGCCCACATTCTGTTCAGAGAGTAATTTCCAGGCAGTAGCTATTTCCGGATTCTCAAGGGCTTGTCAAGAGCGGCATCAGACAAAATTATCCCAAATTGGAGATAGGCAAAGGAGATTATTGGGTGTTCTTTTGGGTGCTTATACTTTTGATTGATTTCCTGTGGCTAGCCTGTTTTAACAGCCCCTGCCCTCACACAGCCAGGGTCAGAGGGTAACTTTGTGAGTTTTTTTCATCTGCTAGTAGAAATGGAAATAATTTCTAACCAGCCATCTCCCTCATCTATTAAATTATATAGAAATACAATTCTCATGCCAACCGGTTTTGACATCTTGTGGGTTCTCTTCATGAATTAATGAGTAAAATCAAATCCTTGGCATATGATTGTTTTAATTTGAACAAGTTTTTCATTATTACATTTTTCTCTCTTTTGTGTGCACGTGTGTGTGTGTGTGTGTGTGTGTGTGCATGCATGTGTGTGTGGGCATGTGCAGATGTGTGTGTGTGGGGGGATTATCTGCATTCGTGTTTGTGGATGTGTGTATGCATGTATGTATATGTGTGTGCATGCATGGATGTCTGAGTGGGGGTGGGCATACATGCATGTATGTGTGGGCCAGTGTATGCATGCTGAGCTCACCTGTGGAGGTCAGAGAATAATTTTCAAGTATTTGGTTCTTTTTTTCTACACTGTGGGTTCCAGGGATTGAACTCAGTTCCTAAGCCTTGGCAGCAGGCACTTTTATCCCCTAAGGCATCTTGCTGAACCAAGAGAGCCTAGTTTTTTAACCTCTTGGAGATTCTACTTTAACAAAGAAGCACTTGTGTATGTTGACATGGCATTTCCCTCTGGCATCCTTGCCACACCTGAATCCTCTGGCTCATGCTCCATACTCCTTGAGGTGAATCCCCCAACACAGACCTACAGGTACTCCTGGGCCCTTTATGAGAAGGGCTGCAGATGAGACCCTCGCCTGTGTCCTTAGCACTGAAGCGTGCTAAGTCTCTGAAGAACCACCAAGGGACCAAAAAGTCTCCAGGACACACAGCAGTTCCAAACCCTCTTCTCTAGATGTTTGTAAGCTTCAGCAAAAAATGGAATTTTTTTCCTACTTTTTGTTTCCGTAAGAACAGAAGTAGCCATCTTCAAACACGTAACCATCCTTTTTTCTTTGTTTGTTGTTTAGAGAAAGAGATCTCCCCTTTGTAGCCCAGGCAGATCTCAAACTTGGCATGATCTTCCTGCCTCAACCTCCCCAGAGAAGGGATTCCAGGGACGTGTCACCACAGCCAGCCAGTCATCAATTGCTTGAGGAAACATTGACATCTTCAGATCAGAAGTGATTTCAACATCACATTGGATGCACATACCGCACTATGACGGATCATCCGGAGGTCCCTTTCAAATAACACTGGGATTCGAGCGGTCTCCTGTGGGTCTGAGGCTCTGTCTTTCTCAGAGCTTTCCCGGTGCTGGTAGCCCTCAGCCCTACTTTGAGTAGCAAAGCTCTAAGCAGGAGCCTTGCCTTGGTTTTTGTTTTTGTTTGTTTGCTTCGCTTATTGTTTTTATTTTGAACCTCTAAAGCTTACATGTATTTCTTTCTGTGGGAAGGGGTTGGCTGTGTGGATGTGCGTACGCCACATCCGCAGGTGGAGGTCAGAGGACGACTGTTAAGAGTTGGCTCTCTCCTTCCCCCATGTGGGTCCCAGGCCTTCAAACTCAGTTTATCAGGCTTGACAACATTTACCCACTGAGCCATCTTGCTTGCCTGAGCCTGCCCTTTGGAAAGACCAGGGGAGAGCATTGGTCTACTGGGAGGTATGATCAACACTGGTGACTTCTCTCCCACAAGGCCTGAGCTCCCATGTTGGAATAAATACCAGGAACAGGCAAATCCTGAGCCCATAGAGGGCTAGAAGCCCCCAGTCCCCTCCAAGTATCTCACCTCACTCCTCAATAGCGGCTTGTAAGGAAAGAAACTTACCAGCCTTGTTTTCAAAACAAAACAAAACAAAACAACAACAACAACAAAAAATAAAACAAACAAACAGAAAGCTAGACCCAGAGAAGGAAAATAGCCCAGCCCTGAGCCTGCAGGCATGCTAACTCTGCTAGCTCCATTCTGACCACACTGCCCTAAGTACCCTTCCTGCACCACAACTCTGCCGACTGTGCAGAATTTGAAAGGGAAAGGGGACACCTTCCCTCCTTACCGCAGCCCTTCATTTCTGTGTACTCCCCTGATTGATGGCTTCACCAGATCCCACTGAAGGTGACAGAGGGAGAAAAGGAGACAGGAGAGGGCCTTCCAGGGCCTTCAAGATGTCAACCATCAAGGATGTTGTACTCTCTGAGGGAAGCTGTTGTGTATACTCACCTCAGATTCACCGAGGCCTATGAGGCCTTTGTTTCAAGGAGGCCCTGTGGTCTTCTGGATAGGTTTGTTTGTCAGCAGAGCTTTTGGTCTAGGGATATAACACTTTTGAGCCTTCGTTTGTTTGCTTGTTTGCTTGTTTGTTTGTTTGTTTGTTTTAAATGAACTGGGTGTTAGGAAAGGACAAGTCTGACAGCAGATGAAGTGGGTGGGGGTGGGGGTGGGTGGGGGAAGGGCAGCAGTTGAGCAAGCATTTCAGTTGAAGGTGTGTGATTGCAGAGACTCAAGGACTGGGTGTTCCTTCGCCCAGTGTAAACGTCACAATAAATGTTAATGTAGCATGAGAAAGTGCTGACTTGGGAGAAAGTTTGCTCATTTAGGAGAGTTTGTCACAGAGGCTGTGCAGGCATTCCAGTTACCAGGGACATGGGGGGACAGAATCAAGAGCGTGGGAAGGTTTAGGCCGCATGGAGGGAGTCTTAAGCAGCACAAGTAAAGTCAAATTCCTGGAACTATGGCACCAGTAAAGAAGACAGCAGAGATGGCCTGGGGGTGCAGGAAAGTTCCATTCAGGTATGGTGTCTCACACCTGTGATTACTGTATTCGGAAGGTGGCAGCAAGGGCGTCAGTTCTGTGTGATCCATGTCTACATGTGGGGTCCAGGACTACCCTGAGATACATGAGAAACTGAAATAGGAGTAACAAGCTGGCTCACTCGATAAAGACACTTGCTGTGTAAGCTTGGAGATCTGACTTTGATCCCATGCACCCACATAATTGTGGAAGGAGAGAAATGACTTTATAAAGTTGTCCAATGGCTTCCACATGCATCTCTCTCCCTAAGAATATTTTTTTAAATATTTAAATATTAATAATATTTTTAAACATTAGAAACTAAGACAAACAAAAATGTCTGTGAACTTGACACGTTGCCATGCCCAAGATTCTTGTCATCTTTCCAGGCCTCCTGAGCTGGGCCCAGCCACATCAGCGTGTCTTTAGGGATCCATTTGGCTTCGATCATTTCTCTGTCCTCCCCAGCACCTACCTCCATCATACCATTTTCACTTTTTCAGGGAGAAGGGTGATACAGGTTCCCAATATGTAGCCCAGGCTAACCCCAAACTTGTGACCCTCCTACTTCAACTGCTCACTCTTCTGTCAGGATCTCTCAAATCTCAGATATATTTAAACCTCAAATCTGCCAACTTCACCACCTCAGATAGACTCAGGAGAGTCTCTGCAAAAACTCATGAACTTGATTCCCTGTGGGTGGTTATAAGACTAGAGAGCAGGGAAGTATTTTGGAAGAAGGTTTGAAAAACAACTGGGTCCTGGGAGAAGATAGTGGGCCTTTCTGAGCCTGGAGACCTCAGTTTTTCCTTCTATAGAAGGGGGCAATTCCCACTGGAAGAATTAGATGGGAAAGCATACATGTCCAAGGCTTCATAGCCTGTAAAGTGAGTGCCACAGATACTTTTCAGTGGGGTAGGTTGACCTCACCTTACAGTCTATAGCCTGTGCTCATGACATCATGACTCAAAATGAGCTGGACTCCAAACTTTCTGGAGAGTTTCTGATCCTAGGACACGGAACCAAAGGAAAGTCACTTGCTCACCACTGTCCTCATGTCTGTCCCTCTATTCTAAACTAGTCATCATCTAGTCTGCTCATGTTCACATCTGGCCTTCCTCCTCCTGCCCTCCCCCCTTTCCCAGAGCTGTGACTTCAGTTCAGATATCTGGGCTTTTGTTTGGGTTTTTTTTTTGTACCAATACCATGCAGTTTTTAATCACTATTGCTCTGTAGTACAGCTTGAGGTCAGGGATGGTGATTCCCCCAGAGGTTCTTTTATTGTTGAGAATAGTTTTTGCTATCCTGGTTTTTTTGTTATTGCAAATGAATTTGAGAAATATCTTTCTAATTCTGTGAAGAATTGAGTTGGGATTTTGATGGGGATTGCATTGAATCTGTAGATTGCTTTCAGCGAGATGGCCATTTTTACTATATTAATCCTGCCAATCCATGAGCATGGGAGATCTTTCCATCTTCTGAGATCTTCTTCAATTTCTTCAGAGACTTGAAGTTCTTCTCATATATATCATATACTTGCTTAGTTGGGGTCAACCAAGATATTTGATATTATTTGTAACTATTGTGAAGAATGTTGTTTTAATAATTTCTTTCTCAGCCTGTTTATCCTTTGAGTAAAGGAAGGCTACTGATTTGTTTGAGTTAATTTTATATCCAGCCACATTGCTGAAGTTGTTTATCAGGTTTAGGAGTTCTCTGGTGGAAGTTTTGGGGTCACTTCAGTATACAATGATATCATCTGCAAATAGTGATATTTTGACGTCTTCCTTTCCAATTTGTATCCCTTTGACTTCCTTTTGTTGTCTAATTGCTCTGGCTAGGACTGCGAGTACTATATTGAATAGGTAGGATGAGATCGGGCAGCCTTGTCTAGTCCCTGATTTTAGTGGGATTGCTTCAAGTTTCTCTCCATTTAGTTTGATGTTGGCTACTGGCTTGCTGTATATTGCTTTTACTATGTTTAGGTATGGGACTTGAATTCCTGATCTTTCCAAGATTTTTACCATGAAGGGGTGTTGAATTTTGTCAAATACTTTCTTAGTATCTAGTGAGATGGTCATGTTTTTTTTTCTTTTAGTTTGTTTATGTAGTGGATTACATTGATGGATTTCCATAGAATTCAAGACCCAGAAATGAACCCACACACCTATGGTCACTTGATCTTTGACAAAGGTGCTAAAACCATCCAGTGGAAAAAAAGATAGCATTTTCAACAAATGGTGCTGGTTCAACTGGAAGTCAACATGTAGAAGAATGCAAATTGATCCATACTTATCTCCTTGTACAAAGCTCAAGTCCAAGTGGATCAAGGACCTTCATATAAAACCAGATACACTGAAACTAATAGAAGAGAAAGTGGGGAAGAGCCTTGAACACATTAGGCACAGGGGAAAACTTCCTGAACAGAACACCAATGGCTTATGCTCTAAGATCAACAATTGATGTATGGGACCTCATAAAACTGCAAAGCTTCTGTAAGGCAAAGGACATTGTCATTAGGACAAAACGGCAACCAACAGATTGGGAAAAGATCTTTACCAATCCTACATCTGATAGGGGGCTGATATCTAATATATACAAAGGACTCAAAAAATTAGACTCCAGACAATCAAATAACCCTATTTAAAAATGGGGTACAGAGCTAAACAAAGAATTCTCAACAGAGGAAACTCAAATGGTCGAGAAGCACCTAAAGAAATGTTCAACATCCTTAGTCATCAGGGAAATGCAAATCAAAACAACCCTGAGATTCTACCTCACAGGAGTCAGAATGGCTAAGATCAAAAACTCAGGTGATAGCAGATGCTGGCGAGGATGCGGAGAAAGAGGAACACTCTTCCATTGCTGGTGGGATTATAAGATGGTACAACCACTTTGGAAATCAATCTGGCGGTTCCTCAGAAAATTGGACACAGTATTACCTGAGGACCCAGTTTTACCACTCTTGGGCATATACCTAAAAGAGGCCCCAATATGTAGCAAGGACACATGCTCCGCTATGTTCATAACAGCCTTATTTATAATAGCCAGAAGCTGGAAAGAACCTAGATATCCTTCAACAGAGGAATGGATACAGAAAATGTGGTACATTTACACAATGGAGTACTACTCAGCTATTAAAAAACAATGAATTCATGAAATTCTTAGGCAAATGGATGGAACTAGAATATATCATCCTAAGTGAGGTAACCCAGTCACAAAAGAACACACATGGTATGTACTCACTGATACGTGGATAATTGCCTAAAACCTCACAATACTTAAGATACAACTCACAGACCACATGAAGCTCAAGAAGAAGGAAGACCAAAGAGTGGGTGCTTTGGTCCTTCTTTGAAGGAGTAACAAAATACTCACAGGCGAAAGTAAGGAGACAAAGTGTGGAGCAGAGACTGCCCTACCTGGGGATCCAGCCCATGTGCAGTCACCATACGAAGGCAAGGTTGTGGGATGCCAGGAAGTGCATGCTGACCGGAGCCTGATATACCTGTCTCCTGAGAAACTCTGCCAGAGAAGGATGCTCGTAGTGCTAACCATGAACCCACGGGGTCCCCAATGGAGGAGGCAGAGAGAAAACTGAAAGAGCTGAAGGGGCTTGCAGCCCCATTGGAAGAGCAAGAATACCAACCAACCAGAGCTCCCAGTGTCTAAACAGCCAGCCTGGGAACATGCTTGGAGGGACCCATGGCTCCAGATGTATATGTAGTGGGGGATGACCTTGTCAGGCATTGGTAGGAGAGGAGGTCCTTGGTCCCATGAAGGCTGGATTTCCCAGTGTAGGGAAATTCGAGGGTGGGAGTGGGGGATGGTTGGATGAGTGGCGGCACATCTTCATAGAAGTAACAGGAGAGGGGATGGAATAAGGGGTTCTGGGGGGATGGGGAAAGGGGATAACATCTGAAATGTAAATAAATAAAATAGCCAATAAAAATAAATAAACAAAAAAGTAATAGTGTGTGTGTGTGTGTGTGTGTGTGTGTGTGTGTGTGTGTGTGTGTGTGT
>JANHMN010000005.1:113526739-113590859 GCA_030674055.1 Rhabdomys pumilio | reverse complement strand
TGTGTGTGTGTGTGTGTGTGTGTGTGTGTGTGTGTGTGTGTGTGTGTTTTATCGTTTCTACTGCTCTGATCCAAAGGGCAGTTGGGGAGGAAAGGGTTTATTTGTCTTGCACTTCCACATCATAGTCCATCACTGAAGGGCAGGAACCTGGAAGTGGAGCTGATGCAGAGGCCATGGAGGGTGCTGCTTACTGGCTTACTCCCCATAGCTTCCTCAGCCTGCGTTTTATAGAAGCCAGGACCACCTGCCCAGGGATGGCTCCACCCAGGATTGGCTGGGCCCTTCCTTATTATCACCAAATAAGAAAATGCCTTACAGCTGGAGACATTTACTCAATTGAGGTTCCCTCCTTTCAGATGACTCTAGCTTGTGTCAAGTTGACATAAAACTACCCAGCATGTGTGTGTGTGTGTGTGTGTGTGTGTGGCCACACACGTTGCCATGATGAATGTGTAAAGGTCAGTGGACAACCTCAGCTGTCAGTCCAGCGTTCCACCTTGCTTGGAAACAGGGTTTCATCTTTTGCCACTATGTTGTCTGCCTTGTGTGGCCCATGCGTCTGTGGATTCTCCTACCTCTGTCCTTCCTCTTCCCACAGAGGCACAGGGATTACAGACAGGCTACTGTTTCTACGGCTTCTGAGGACTGAAACTTGGGCTTTCTTACTTGCGTGCCCCTGCACACACTAAGCTACAGCGTCAGCCCCTTCCTAACTTTTGCCTAGACACTTGCAGGCTCCCTGCTTCATCGTCTTCACCCCAGCTCCCTGTGGCTACCTTAATTGTCCCACTATCCAGTAATGTCTTAGCCTCGTGTTCTAACCTCACAAGCCCCGCCCCTGCTGCTCAGGAGTCTCACAACTTACTTCCTACATCCCTAGCTCCTCCTTTCCTGCCTCAGGGCCTTGACACAGCCATTTAATCAGTAACAAGTATGGCCAGTCTTTTTCCACCCAGAACTCCTGGCCACTCAGCTATGTGAGATCCTCCCCGTGGAATTTTGTTGTGTTTTTTTTTTTAAGACTTTATTTATGTATGTGAGTCTTTGACTCGCTGTATGTATATTTATGTATGTCACAGTCTTCAGACACACCAGAAGAGGGAATTGGATCCCATTACAGATGGTTGTGAACCACCATGTGGTTGAATTGAACCCAGGACTTCTGGAAGAGCAGCCAGTGCTCTTAACTACTGAGCCATCTCTCCAGACCCCTCCCTGTGGAATCTTAATAGGGCCTTCACAGTGTCTCTGCCTTGTACGATGGTTATTTGGGTTTCTATGAAGTGGACTCAAGAACAACCGAGGAAGGGCAGCAAGATGATTCTATGGGTAAAAGCACTTGCTATCAAGTCTGACAGACGAGAGTTCAATCCTCAGGACTCGTGTGGTAAAAAGAAAGAACCAGTCCCTGTATATTGTCTTTAAACTTCCACAGGACCACTGGTATTTCTTGTTTTGTGTGTGTGTGTGTGTGTGTGTGTGTGTGTGTGTGTGTGTGACACCCACCCCCACTGAAACACTCACAAAACCCTACATGACATCATAACCCACTTTGGAAATCGGATTCTAGGAGATCCTGACCACAGCACATACAGGACACTCAGGCCTCTGCAGCTGCTCCGTGTCCCCAACAGCCAGCATCAAGCTGCAGGCGCTGAGGATATGCCCCTAGGGAGCAGGTGCTGCAGCCAACCACATTTTCAGGTAGCTGAGCTCCAGTCAGCTTCTCGTGCAACTGTTTGAGCCACTGGAAGCACAACTGCTCGGCCAGGATTTGTTCCAAGTCAAAGGAGGAGGAGGAGGAGGAGGAGGAGGAGGAGGAGGAGGAGGAGGAGGAAGAGGAGGAGGAAGAGGAGGAGGAGGAAGAGGAAGAGGAAGAGGAGGAGGAAGAGGAGGAGAAGAAGAAGAAGAAAAGAAGAAGAAGAAGAAGAAGAAGAAGAAGAAGAAGAAGAAGAAGAGGAAGAAGGATATTTGTTCTTGTTTGATTTGGGGTGGTTTTGGTTGTTTCATTTCAATAAAAGACTTTTGTTGTTTTAAACCATTAAGTTTGGGGTGATTCGTTCTCTGGTAATCTATTATTAATGCCTTGCCACAGATGATTCGATTCAGGTTGCAGCAGACAGAGGGAAATAAATACAATTATCATGATAATAGCTACCAGGGCCAGAGTGTGGCTCAGTATTGGAGTGCTTGTCTAGTGCAAACTAGGCCCTGGATTTCATCCTTGGCACAGCAAAAACCAAACTAAAACAAACAGAAAGCTCCCTGAAGGGGCTGAGGAAACGATTCAGCCGATGAAGTAGTGCCGTGAGTACCTGAGTTCATCTCTACAGCACCCACATAAAAGTGGAGCTTAGCAGCTGTGTCTGTAACCTCAGTACTGGGGGGGTGGAGACAGGCAAATCCCTGGGGCTTGCTGACCAGTCAGCCTAGCCAATCAATGAGCTCCAGCTAGGCTCGATGAGAGAACCTGTCTCAAAAAGTAGAGTGGGTTGCCAGCATAGTGGAGCATGCCTTTAGTCCCAGCACTTAGGGAGCAGAGGCAGGTGGATCTCTGTGAGTTTGAGGCCAGCCTGGTCTACATAGAGAGTTCTAGGATATCCAGAGCTACATGGAGAGACCATGTATCATAAAAAAAAAATGTACCCCCAAAACACTAAACCAAACCCCCTCAAAAAAACAAAGACTGGGCCAGTGGTGGCACATGCCTTTAATCTCAACACTCGGGAAGCAGAGGTAGCTAGATCTCCATGAGTTGGAAGCCAGACTGGTCTACAGACAGAGTTCCAAGTTAGCCAAGGAACACAGAGAAGCCTTGTCCCCCAAAAATAAAGAAAGAAAGAAAAGTGAGGTGGAGTAGTAAGGTCAGACAACCAATGTTGACCTCTAACCTGCGCATGCGTGTGAAACAATGTGCATATGCACCCAGGTACACATATACCACACATACACACTTCACACACACATACTTCAAGAACGGTATAACAGCTACCATCTTCTAAGTGTCCACTATGATCCAGGCACCAAGTTAGAATTGTAATACCTTCTGGGAACCTACTCCTGATTGTCCGGAGTCTGGGCTTGGCATTCCCCACTTAGACTGAAGGCAAATAGTAAGTCACTTGTCCCACACAGGCAATAGGTGGCAGAGCTTGGGACACTGTGTTATGGACTAATCTCTTCTCTCCTTGTATATCCCACTGAGCTCAGACTGAGGCCAGCATCTTGATCCCTGCACACTGTGACAATAAACACCATCTGCTGGGTGGCCTTGAAGCGACAGGAATCCATTGCTTTCTATCCTAAAGACTGGAAGTTCAAGTTCAAGGCTCCAGCAGATTTCACATCTGGTCTGAGTTTTCTCTTTCACACATGGTGCCTTCTAGGTGTCCTCACATGGCAGGGACAAGACAGGAACAAAAGGGTCTCTTGGGCCTCTTTCATAAGGGCACTAATATGACCTAATGGCCTCCCCAGGGCCCTACCTCTTAACTCTACCACTGGGGATTAGAGGGACACAAACAATCAGTGTGGCACAGCCAGTAACCAGTGAGCAAGATGAACACCTACCAGAGAAGCCTCCTCGGGGTACCTGGTCCAAGCTCCTCCAGCCTTCGCTGTTCCCATCTAAGAGTTAGAGATCAGTGCAAGCCACAGATGACATTTTTCAAACTGTGACTGGAAGATATCAGCCAGCCCTTCTCTTGAATCCTGACAGCCTTGTGATTGCTTCAAGCAACAAAGTAGAAATGAGGCCAGGTGATCTCCAAGGCCACTATCCCACAATCCCCAGCTCCGGTGAAAGGGGAGGAAGTGCATTTAGGAAAGAATTGCTTCTAAAAATGTGTAAGGAAGAGAGGAGAAGAGGGAAGAAGGGGAACCGAAGGGGGGGTGGGGTGGATGAACCAATTGCTTCTAAGATGTGTGAAGACTAAGCAGGCTGTGGAGAATTGCTTTTTTTCTATGTAGTCCCAGCTGGTGTAGAATCTGCTCTGTACAGCAGACTGAGCTAGAACTTGTGATGATCCTCCTGCCTCAGCCTCCCAAATGCTGGGATCAAGCCTGTACTTGTGACCTCCAATGTAGCTAATCCCCACATTTAAATAAATAAGAACAAGCATAATTAGCTAGGATGCTTGCCCTACGAGGTAACTGCTTCTAAAGCTAGGTGTGGTGGGCATGGGCTTGTAATTCCAACACTCAGGCGGTAGAGAGGCCAGAGGGACAGGAGTTCATTCTTAGCCATTCTACAGCGTTCATGACTAGTCTGCGCTCCATGTGACCGTGCCCCAAAAGAAAGAAGGGCAGGGAGAAAGTGGGAGGGAGAGGGAGGGAGAAAGGGGAAGAAGAAAGAGAAGGGGAGGGAGAAAGGAAAGGAGAAGAGAGGGGAGGAAAAGAAGAAAGACTTGCTTTTGGAAGATAAGGTTGGAACTAACGATAACAAACAAAAAAACCACCATTAACAATAAAATCAGCCTGTTACCAACCTTCCAGACCTTTCAGATCTAGAGCTGTTCTGCTATAAGCTCTTTGGTCCTAGTCAATGTCTCCATCTTGAAAGACCTGTCTGAGAAATCACTGAGTAGGGGTGCCTGGATAGAGTCCCATAATAAAGCTCTTGTGGGACATTGTGCTAGGTCCTGGATTCCAGCCTCAACACCGAGAGTCTGGGGAAATCACCCAGTCTGTGTTCTAAACTCTTATAAATGCCCTTCCGTTACATGGAGACATTTCAGTGTGCCCTTGTGGGGGTGGGATGTCCCATTCCTGACTCTAGTGGTTCTGAGAAACTTAGTTCTGCATCACTGAGAAGTTTGTCTGATGGTTTTTGTTGTTGCTGTTTGTTTCTGACAATCCATAGACCACAGTATTGTCTTGAACAAAGGTTCTCATTTTAGATTTTATTTGTTCATTCAGCAACAAGTAGCTACATGTGGCTATTTAAATTAATTACGCTGAGATAAAATGCCCTATTGAGGTCTTTTGGTTACATCAGCCACATGGAAAGTACCCTATATGCTAACTGTGGCTAGCACTGGTTAGCACAGTCACGCGACACTTTTACCCCATAGAAAGTTCCTCCAGGCAACATCATTCTCCTTGGGGAGAGGGAGCTGTTTGCTTTGGAGCATGACTGTCCCAGAAGCTGGGGCTGTGCATGACTCCTGCAATACAATCTAAGCAGCTACAAAAGAAGACAGGTGATGGGTCGCCAATCACCATGCCGCCTCTGACTGTCCAGCCTGCAGTAGCACCGATTTTCTGTTTTCAGAACTCACTGTGGCCTCCAGGATCCTATAACCAAGTCTCCTGAATCCCTGTTATCCCCCAGGTTGGGAAGAAGTTTGGGAGTACCAAGGTCCCTGGAACTTGCTCTGTGACCAGGCTGGCTTAGATCTCCCACAGATCTGTCTGTCGCTGCATCTTAAATGCTGGGATTACATGCATGTGCCACCACACCCAGCTGGAGACTTCAAAATATTTTCCACATTAACTTCTTGATTGGGGATGCTTCATTTTGAGTAATTCTATCCTTAAGATCTTTGGTCTGAGAGGACTATGTCCCTTCCACCCAGGTCCTCCCCAAGCAAATCAAACAACTAGTAGTCTGCTGGAGTTCAAACTTGCTCAGGTCCAATTACACTTTCGGGGTGTGAATTGAGGAACTCTGGGGGAGGTAGCCAGGGTGGAATGTGTCAGGGTCTATACTGCGGTAATGAACTGAGGCCTTTGTTCCCAGGAGCCTAGCAGCTGACAACTGAGCTATTTCCGGAAGGACAGAGGTGCTCTGAGTCCCCGGCCAGGTGCAGCAGAGTGAAAGGGAAGCTCTTTAACTGCCACAAAGATATTCTAGGGTGGCTTTGGTTTTCTTCTTCCCTTTGAAAAAAATCAGAGGTCCGAGAAAGCTGGGAATGTTGCCTGGGGATGTGGTAGAGCATTTTTTTACCTACCGAATGGCATCTTCAGGCCACGGTATCATAAATAAATTAGGCAGGCATGGCTGCTCACACCTGTAATCCCAACTGCTCAGGCAGGAAGACGCTCTCAAGGATTGAGGCCAGTTTAGGTTACTGAGTAAGATCTTGGTTTAAAAAATATTTTTAAAATAAATGAATTTCCAAAACTAACCACCATCACCGCCACCCAGTACAAAATCAGAGGTTTGCCACAGTCTAAAATGAACAGTGGGGGGGAGGGGGGGGCACAGGGACCTGCAACCTAGGCTCTTTTCATCTTCTAAGGAGAACCACATAATCCGAATTGGGGGAATCAGATACATTATTTCTAACTTGTGGCATATGGTTTCTGTGGCTTTGGGAGAGGTCAGGGAAGGGAGAGCTATGTAGCCCTGGCCTTGACTGCCTAGTTACATTCTGTTCTGTTTTAATGACTTAGGGTTTGCTAGCTGGTGAGCTTGACTGTAACATACCTTTACTAGCCTTGGAGACTGTGTGGGTAAGTTGGAAGGTTTTAGAACATTCAAAAGAAAATTAACATTCTTCTAGTACCTATTTGTCTCAGAAAGACCTCAGCTCACAGACTGGAGTAAGTAGGAGCTAGTGGCCTTCCAGACGGGGCATATAAGAACAAGCCAGAGACCCCAGATCAAACACTCCTCTCCCCTGCATGTTGAGACGCTTATTTGCTTATTATCCCATGCCTTCATGTCCTGTTTTCAAATGCAGATGTCTAGGGAAAGGTGACACATTTGCCTCTCGCACCTCCATAGGAAGCAAGCAAGTGCATTCCTGGCAAATGCTTGCCAGAGCAGAGGCAGCTGGGTGAAGCTGCCTGTGAGCCCGAATGAAAACTGCAGATGCTGGAGGGTCCCCCCACTCCCACCCTGGAGTTCTAGGGTGGAGCCTAGCTTTCAAAGCTCCCCAGATGATGTCAATAAGTACCCAAACTGCAGCCAGGCTTGGTGGCTCACACTTAGAAACCCAGCACTCAGGGAGCTAAGATGAAAGGATTGGGATCAGTTCGAGGCTAACCTTCACTACAGAGACTGTCTTTCCCGCCTTCTCTCTCTGTCTCCCTCTCTCTAACACAAGCACAAATAGAAAGAAACAAAAGGTAAAAACTGCTAAATTGTAACCTCTTTTAAAACAGAAAGAAAAAAGAAGAATGCAGCAAAAAAGACAAAAGAGAACAACAGTTCTGGCCCTGCTTGCTGGCCTCACTGCCCTGCTAGGGTTGCTTATCTGAACTTTGTTTGCTTGTCGGAAACCTGTTAAATGAAAATGATAAACAGAGGCCTCCAGAAGGCTTGTTAAAATAGATTCCCCGGGAGTAAAAAAATAGATTTCCAGGGAGGTGTCCGAAGCAGGATCTCTCTGTGTTGGATGGAGGCCAGCCTATTTTATGGATGGAGTTCCAGGCCAGGCTACTAGGTCTACTAGGGAGACCTATCTCAACAACAACAATGACACTCTGATAAATAAGTGAAATAGATTTTTCAGGTCCTATTCTGACCACAAAGATTCTGACACAGTAAGTCTAGAGGAAGAGAGTGAACCTCTAAAATTTGCATATTTTGTGTGGCCCTTGAAAGTGCTGACAACAGAACCCAGGGCGTGAGGCATCGAGGCTTTCGTACTGAGCTATGTCTCAGCCCTTCAAAATCTTAAAATTGGGCCATTAAGATGACTCAGTGGGTAAAGGAGCCTGCCACCAAGTCAAATGTTGTGAGTTCGATCCATAGGATCCACATGGTAGAAGGAGACACTTGATTCCTAAAAGCTGTCTTTGACTTCCATATGTATATGCGTGTGTGCATAAACACAAAATAAATGTTTTTAAAAGTAAGAAAAGAAAAAGAGCTGAGAAGATGACTCGTTGGTTAAAGTACCACTCCCACAAGACTGAGGACTTGAATTCTGATACCCAAAGACAACCTCCCGCATGCACCTGGAAGTTTGCCACACCCATACCAACACAGGTGCCAACTCCTGTGTCACTCCCACATACACACGCACACGCACACACAGACACAAAGAAGAAGGTTCATTTTCTCTATCAGTTAAAGAATTAAAAGACAAGGAAAAATCCGAAACACAGGTAGCAGCAGAGAAGTCTCAAGCACTGCAGACAGAATTAGCAGTTGAAAGGAGACATTTACCCGGGTGGGGAAGCACAGGCAAGCAGCAGACACGCAGAAAGACCAAGACCAGCTCCAAAGAAAATGGGACTCAGCGAAATACCCAGTCTCTTCTCAAGGGCTGCAGTTTTTAATGTCTTCCTCCCCTAACTTAAGGTTGATCAGGTTGAAGACAGACAGGATGGTTGATTGGCCCAGGACCACTTGTCCCATGTCCTGAGCAGGCCTTGAACTTGTTGAGCTGTAGAGACAAAGACTCTACAAAGCCTTTATTTTAAGCAGCTAGGCTTTTGTCTCAAGTCAGGAGGATGAGGAAGAAGTTGACCATCTTGGAAATTCTCCACCATTATTGCCTCACCATGGCCCCTCTCCCTCTCTGATTGCTTACCAGGGAGTCTGTGTAACTCCTGGTCTCTCAGGTGTGACCAATTAAAGCTGCAGTTTGAAACAGAAAGGACCCCCCCACACACACACACATATGCTCTCTTTCCCTTGTTTCTGCTGTCCTCTCAAGCCTGCCCTCCCACCCCGCCTCTCAGCCTTTGCACTTCTCCCACCAAGGCCTGTCTTCTCTCAACCCCACACTTCCTCCTCCTGGCAGGTGGTCAGCCAAAATGTCCAAAGTAGCAGTGAAAAGAGAACCCAGAACCCAGTCATCCTGTACTTGGAGGTATGAGGCAAGTGCTTTTATGAACCCTAGCATTTTCCCCCGGGGGCGGGAGTGTCTTTCCAATGGTGTGATCTATGTGGAAGATTCACTAGGACAAAGCAAGGGTCAGCACACATGGGACACAATGGAGAGTCCAGACTCTCCATTGAGAAAAGGGAAATTGAACAAAGAGAAAAGAACACTGCAGGTATGGATTTCCTCTGCTACCTAAGGATGGCTCTTATCCTGAGGCTGTCTCAGACACTTCAAGGTTGTCTTCTATGAAACACTTGAAGAATGTTTGATGAAACTGGAACATACCAGGTCATTCTGCTTTGACAGGACCTTGCCCCTATTTCACTGCAGCTGGGATACATTTTTTTTTTTTAAACCAGAGCTGGTAGGCTAGGCCCACTCGAGGTGCACCTAGTCTCAATTACCATTGAGGTCGCCTCTTCCATATGGTGCTAGTTTGAGATCACTTGCTTTTCTAGGCTTTGGGACCTGGGATGACCATAACCTGAAGTTATTCGTTTGGGAGATTTTATTTGTTTTGTTTCCTTGAAGTAATTTTTTTAAAAAAATCGTCTTATATACTTGTAAATCATGTCATTGGTTAAAATGTAAACAGCTGGCATGGTAACACACATCTTTTACCAAGGCCAACCAAATGTGCAGATGATGGGTGGATGGATGGCTATGAGTGGATAAACAGAAGCTAGCTGGATAGATAGCCAGAGGGACAAGTGGATGAGTATGTATGTGGATGGAGGACTGATGGATGGACAGATGAATAGATGGATGGATAGACTTGTTGTCCACTGTGTTAAGATACCTCCCCTGTGAATACCCTGACACTGAGACCAACAGTTCTCCAAGGTTTAGGTCTTATGTCCTCTTTAGTTCTTCCTTTATTATTAGGGACACCAAAAGCTTTTGTTAGCATTGGCCATATCTCTCGGTATTTCCTACAGTAAATGTAAAAATGAGATGGCTCAGTAGTTAAAGCGCACTTGCTATTCTTGTAGAAAACCTGGGCTCAATTCAATCCCCAGAATCCACACAAGGGCCCACAAGCATCTATCTGTAACTCTAGTACCAAGGGCTCCAACACCCTCTTTTGTCCTCCCTGGGCAACAGGCACACACGTAGTGCCCAGATATGCTTGTAGGCAAAACACTCATATACATAAAATGATCAGACAAACAAACAAACCACAAAGAAAAATAAAATGGAAACAGTTTTTAATGTTTATATCTGATCCTCTCTTGTGAACTTTACAGACACCTGTGCTCACATGTGCACATAACCACACAAAAACACCAGCATGTGATTAACAGTTAAAAATAAACCTTTAGGACCAGAGAGATGAATGGCTCCATGGGTAAAGGCATAAAGATGACCATATGAAGTTGGGTGCCTTTGCGACTGATAGCCTCTAAGATTGCCCATAATCCACGCCTTCCATTGTACACTCAGTGGCTGAAAGCAGCAGCCATGTCTTCTCCCAGAGGAGCTCCGAGAGAGAAGATTGTAGCCCCGAACCACACCTTTGTTACACTCTCTGGAGAGAGTGTTCACACCCTTTGTTACACTCTGTGGAGAGAGTGTTCACACCCAGGGCTACATCCACCCAGCAAGGCTGCTCCTGTTTCAGGGACCCGCACAAAACCATGCGGAAAGCAAACACATTTGTTACTTTCAGCCACTAAATGTAACCTAATTTGTAACCTAATAATAGATCACTACGGTGCATAGTACCATCAACAGCACATTTTGATTTAAAAAAAAAGTGCTCAGTGCTTAAGGTTAAGAGAACTTGTTGCTCTCCTAGAGGACATGGGTTGTTTGTCTGCATGAAGGTTGGACCACTCACGGTCACTCCAACTCCAGGGAAGCTCTTCAAAGCTCCACTCAACTGAAATAGCCACTTTATTTTTTTTTTCCAAACCAAAAAAAAAAATCTAGAAAATGACATTGTACATTTTATAAACCTCTTTGGCATCTGGGGTATTTATTTATCTATTTATTTATTTTTATTTCTATTTCTGTTCTGAGGACGAGCCCAGGCTTTGGTTTGGTTACTTTCAGTCACTAAGTGTTGGTATAATTTATAGTATAACAATAGCTAATTAAGGTACATAGTAACCCTTCTGTCATCAGTCTAGATTCCAGCTCCTGAAGGTTTCCTTTCTTAATTCTAAAAATTACATTTATGGGAGCTGGAGAGACAGCTGAGCAGCTCAGAGCACTGTCTGCTCTTCCAGAAGACCCAGGGTCACAACATCCACATGGCAGCTCACGACGATCTGTAACTCCATTCCCAGGGGATGGGACACCTTCTGATCACCTGTGTGGGCCAAGCACACATGGAGCACAATCATCTATGCAGGCAAAACAGCCGTGTACATCATGTAAATAAAAAAACATACATGTCATCTTTATGTATTTGTGTATGTGTTTGTGCTCACATGCCCTGCCAGTCTGGGGGAGTCAGAAGAGAACTTGTGGAAGATACTTTCCCCTTCCATCATGTGAGTCCCGGGCATAGAAAGAACTCAGATTTAGTAGTAGCCAGCATCTTTCCTTTTCTTTCTTTCCTCCTCCTCCCTCTCCTCCTCCTCCTCCTCCTCTTCCTCCTCCCTCTCCTCCTCCTCCTCCTCTTCCTCCTCCTTTTTCACAGCTGCTGAGGCATCCACTAAGTTGGGATATTGACATGTGGCCTTGGTTAATGAGAACCCAGTCTCCTAGGACTGCACTCACAAAAGCCTTTTCAGAAGTCCTGGATCTCAGGGCCCTGACTATCAGAGGGACCCTGGAACCACATCATGAGAACTACTGACCTAAATAACCAGGATACCCCCCCACACACACCCAAAGGCTCTAGATCCTTTACCCCCTCCCCCATTCTATTTTCCTGCTTGAGATCTTTGTTATTTGTTTAATGATTGGTTTGTGACTGATGCCAACCAGGAGGTATTGTCCCCAGTTAGAAGGCATGATGAACAAGTCCCCAATCTTGCCTGTGTGGTCTCCAAAATATTACACAAAAGGGGAAGGATGCCCATCTCGAAGACCTATGGTGAAAGCTGAGCTATATCTAGTCTGGGAAGGTCAGAGGACATTCATTGTTCTAAGGAGAGATTCTGGTGTTCCTGTAAGGCCTGTGAGGAATCTTCAGGGATTTCCCCTTCTCTGTCCCTTTTCCTGCACCACCTATCACCTCTCTCCCCACCCCTCCAGGGTCACCTCCACACCCAACCCCCTGCGGAAAGTTTACACTGTTTTCAGCCAGGAGAATTGTCCCTGACTAGTCCGTCAGAGAAACGCAAGCAGCTGTAGCAAAGACTAAAAATAGTCTCCTCCGTGACCAGTGTCTTCCCACGGCCTTTTCTCCACGCTCACCTCCTTCTCCGTCCCCACCTTCAGCGGAGGCAGGAAGGTCCTGGGAGGGTGTGAGCCCGCTGGGACCTGCCAGACTCCCTAGCCTTCCCCCCCCCAACCAGCACAAGTTCCTGATTCTATTTTGCAGTGCTCTCCACCTTGCCACGCCCTATTCCGGAGAACCTGCTTCCCCAGGGGGTGGAAGGCTAGCCCGCTTGGGCTGCAGATTTTCTGGCACTTTAATGGTTAAACGGGAAGCCTGGGGTGGGAGAGAGAGCCGCCCGGTGCTATGCGCGCAGGCTCCAGGCGGTGTCCCCAGCGTCGCTCTTTCTCCGTGAGGCAGAAGATGGAATCCGAACGCGAGGGGTTAGTCTTTCCAGTTAGCAGTGTTGAGCCACCCAGCCTGCAGCGGCTCAGCTTGCCAGAGCCATAGCGTTGTCGCTTTCCTTCTGGGAGGTTACAGTTTTTGCAAGCATCCACACCCCGCGCTGCGGGCGCGACCCAGGAGTTCGATGTGTGGCCAGGACTTGCCTGGCCTCTCTTTGCCCTGATATCCTGGGACATGCGCCTGACAAAACCGGCCATCTCCTGCATTTCAGGGGTGGCTTGTGGTGTCCAGTGACCTTTGCCACTGTGTACTGCTGCAGTTTCGAAACAGCAAAGAATAAGGAACTTTGCCAAACCACACAAAACTTCAAACCGCACCAGCTCCAACTGGACACGCCCGGGGAAAGCTGCCTTTATCTACTCCCTCTGTCCTCCTCATCTCACAGTTGACTGGGGCTGGTGGAAACCACTGGAACGCTTTAGCCCTCCCACTCATCCTCGAGCCCCCTGAAGATCCTGGATTGTTCTGGAAGCCAAGCCCAATCCGGCTTCCACCCAGCTGGGGGGATCTGAGAGCCACCTGCCAAGCTAGTCACTTCACAATAAGTTTCCATTGTGTGGCAGAAAGCTGGGTGGATACGAGCCAGAGGAGAGGGAGAAGAGTTGAAAGGTTTGGATCCCAGAGAGTAGTGAAGGGGAGAATTGAAAGATTTGAACCTTGAGAGGAAAGGAGCAATCTGCCCAGAGCAGGGTGGGGCTCTAAGATTCTACAGAACTCTCTTTTGCTCTGACCCTAAGGACTTTTTCCTCCTTCCTCAGTGGCTTGCAGTGGCGCCAGAGCCCCTGTGCAGAGACGGCTGTCTCACAAGTCCAGCATTGGGTTTTGAAATCCCCACCCTATCCCCGGGCAATTCCGGGACAAAATTGCCTTTCTCTCCAGGTTTTTCTCTGGAAACTTCGGTTTAATTTGCTTAAGACCAGAGTCTCATGTAACCCAGGCTGGCCACAATCTGGGTACAGTGATCCTGAATTTCTAATCCTATTCAGATTACAGGCAAATACCACAGGGTAGCTTCTCTGAAAACTCTTAGATGTCAGTCCCACAGCTATGAACATGTTTGCCATTCCCCACAGAAAGAGATCCTTCTTCAGGTCCATCTTCAAACCTGGTGGCAGAGGGACAGAAGAGGAGGCTTCACAAATACAAACATTTAATGGTGAGGTAGTAATATTGGTGTCAGTGGTGACAACACGGGCACAAGGCTGGGAGAGTCCTTTGGCAGCTGACTTTCTCTCTTCCAGGGAAGCTTGTCACCTTTCCCAGGTGTCTGTGGCACCTCTGTGGTGCTAGTCATTACTCTGCAGAGAGGTGGGATTGTCGCTCCCAAACAAGCAAACACCAGTTCAGCCTGAGGAAGCAGGTAGGCCACAGGATTCATCTAAAGTCTTCAGGCTGCTTTCTGTCCCAGTAACTCTGTGTAAAATGAGGGATTAGGAACTGGTAAAATATGGAGTGGTTCCGCACAAGTCTTCCACTCACATCTAGTCCTGGGTGCAAATGGACATACCCTTCCTTGGAAACTGCCAACCGCCTGCAAGGGGCTTTATACACAGTGTACTAGGCAACACCCGCTATCCCATGACATTTCATCAACACCCGGGCCACAAGCATGGAGGTATCCCCAACTCCCGCAGCTACAGTCCAATTGCAAGGAACAGAGAATGTTTCCAGCTATTTTAAGCAAGAATAGGAAATTACTCCAGGAAATTAGGTACTCACAAAATTCCTGGAAGGCCCGAGAGGAACAGTCTCTGAACTCACAAAACACTACCATTGAATTGGTACCCAAGATTGCTGTCCTCTGTGCCACTAGCAGGAAGGTGAGGGGGGAGAGGGCGGGAGCTGCCTCTAAAGATGCAGATTGCAGCTGAGATCTAATGATTAAGATCCCATGCCACCACGGCCTCTCTCAAGAGCCACAAGAGCCCGTGGCTCTACCCACAAGAACCAGTGGTGAGCAATTGCCAAAATATTGTCACACATAACTCCCGACAACCTCCATCACCACCACACAATGTGTCCAGCAACTACAGCCAGAGCAGAAACCAGTCTGCTTCACGCCTTCCTTCTGAACCTCACACAGATGTATCTAATTGTCAAAATTGAATTCTCATCCACAGCCCCAGCTGCAAAGGTGTCTGGGAGATGTAGTTTTTAGATTTCTATCCTTTGGAGTAAGAAGGCTTCATAGGACAGGGTTAGAAAGGAGGTGGCACACCTGGTACCACACCTCCATTTTACAGCTAAGAAAGCTGAGGTTCCAAGAGTTAAGGAAAGTACCAGAGCTGGTGAACAGGTCTTTCAGTTTCTACACTACAAAAGCCACACTCTCATGCATTGCACAAAGCCAGCGGTTTCAGTGCATTTGGAGCTTTGGCACTCTTGGAGCCTGTCTTTGCCCAAGAACCCATAGTAGAGCAGAGGCCACCATACAACACCTGCCACAGGCTCAAAGGCTAGATGGTAGGCAGTGAAATACAACTGAGACCCAAAGACCATAAACAGCTCATGTAAGGTTGCTAGGAGAGGGGATTGGAAAACGAAACCCAAGGTTTCTAATTACAGCTACTCTCCTTTGCTCCAGGAGTAGTTGGACAGCCAACCATCATCCAGGCCCTGCTGCCACATTCATGGAACTCTCCTTATTTGTCGCCCATCAGAGTTAAAACTACCAGGCAGATACTCTTCCAGTTGTCTTGGGCTTAGGATCAACCAATCAGATGCCCCCCATCTAAGACCTAGGAGTCAGCTGACACAGAGGCATGAGGCACACAGAGGTCCATTGTGATAGCAGATGGCACTGGGGCACTGGGGCACTGGGGCACTGGGGCACTGGGGCACCAGGGACCATCTCCATGTTCACACATGACAATATACACCAGGTTTTATAGACTTCACTTGAGACTTGTCACCCGTATTGGCCAGACTTAGGCCATGATCCAGACTGCTGCATGGCTTCCTTTGTTCCGTCTGCTTTGCAAACCACTCGCCAGCCCTCCTGGTTATTTTTCCAGTTCTCCAAGATCATTTTGATAAAAGTCCTTTTCTGCTTAAATAAGCCAGAATTGCTTCCTGTTGCTTGGAGCCAAGAGCCCTGGCTGCTAAAGCTGAGTCGCCAGATTTCGCCTGGCTTCCCTCAGTGAGACCACACAGAGCACCACTAATTCCTAGATACCTCAGGCATTCCAGACTACTTCCTGAAAGCTCCCAGTCCCAGGACCTTTGCCTGGTGATCTGACGTCAAGAGTTCTGGCAGGACATGCTGGGCATGCCTATAATCCTAGCACTCTAGAGGTGGGGAGAGAAGGTTCAGAAGGTCATGTCAACCCCAGCTACATACCAAGTTCAAGGCCAGACCAGGGGAGGTACATGAGACCCTTACTCAAAACAATAAGGGGGAGGGGGCTGGGGATTTTGCTCAGTGGTAGAGCACTTGCCTAGCAAGCTCAAGGCCCTGGGTTCCATCCTCAGCTCTGGGGGAAAAAAATAAGGGAGTGAATATGCAGTCAGTACTCAGGGGGCTTGCCTAGCACACTCAAAACTCTGGGTTCATGTCTCACTCCCTAGCACTGCATAAACCATCTCAGGTTCAGAACTACCGGCACTGTAGTCTGTTTCTAGCAGGGCGTGAATCAGTGGTTGTCTTGAGGCCTTAAGAAGATAGGAGATGAGGGTCCAGCTATGGTCCACTGAGCAGTGTTCCTTATCAAGGCCAGACAGGGAATGGGGAAGGCTGAGGAGAGCCTGGGAAGGACAGAGAAGGCTGGGTACAGGGGGGAGGGGGCAAGGGGGATGCTGAGAAGGTCAGGGATGGGTGGGAAGGGTCTCAGAAGTTCAGAGGAGTCTGGGAAGATCCTGGAGAGAGCATGGGAAGCTCAGAGATGTATGGAGGAGAGCCTGGGAAGATCAGGGAAGGCTGGGAGTGTCTGGGCACTCATTGCTCTTGCACAGGACCCAGACCATTTCCCAGCACCCACGTGGTGTCTCACAATCATCTGTAACTTTGGTTCCAGGGGAGCCAAAGCCTTTTTATGACTTTCATGGGTAATACACATAAGTGCCTGCAGGCAATAAATAAAAAAATAAATAATAAACAAACAAAAAAAACCTCATACACATAAAACAGGAAGTTTAACATTTTAAAAAGTAATTTAATAAAGGCCAACCAGTGAACAAGCTCAAGGTCACTGTCACTAAGATGACAGTGTGCTACAAACTTGGGCTTATTTCTGTGACAATCCCCACAATCCTTAGTTTCCTACTTAAAGTCCCCTCAGTGTGATTGGAAAGAGGCTCCAAAGCTAGAGGTGCTGCTGCTCCTTCCAGAGGACCGGAGCTCCCCAGAGGCAGGAAGATCAGCTCTATCGGGTAGGCAGGGGGGCCAGGAACTCAAGGTTGTGGTCAGCAACACACTGAGTGAAAGGTCAATCTGAATTCCATGAAATCCCGGGGCATGAGGAGAACTCAGGGTGAAAAGTGCCTACTCCATAAGCATGAAGACCTGAGTTTGATTTCCTAGAACCCAGGTTTGTTTTGTTTTGTTTTAATTTAAAGCTTCTGATTAGGCTGGTTAAGAGCACTGACTGCTCTTCCAGAGGACCCGAGTTCAATTCCCAGCACCCACACGGAAGCTCACCACTGTCCATGACCTCAGTTCCAGGGACTCTGACACCCTCACACTGACATACATGCAGGCAAAACACCAGTGCACGTAAAATAAAAACAAATATATTTTTTTTTACAAAGTTTGTAATCAAAGGCAGCAGGCCAAGTGAGAGTCTGTCTCAAAATAAAACAGACAGAAGAGACAAAGATGACAATGACAACAAAAGCTATAAAAGCAAAGGTGGGAGGAGAGGAAAAGGTGAGGAACAGCCAAGAAACAACACCCGATGTCGACTTCTGCCTTCCACATACACATGGAAACACACAGGAATTACCACAAACATACACAGAAGAAAAGAAAGAAAACAAGCTGAGACCCAAGGAGGATCATATGTCTTAAAGCTAGCAGTGTAGAAAAATGCCACTGGTCCTGCTGTGGCCCTAAGAGACCAGAACTGATGGAGTCACTGGCATTCTGGCCTGCTGGGATCCCCACAAAACAAAGATGCTACCTCTTCCTCTAGAGCAGCCAGGTCTGGGCTTCCCATTAGACCCAAACACCAGCCCAGACCATCCCTTGAGAAGACCTTGTGGACTTTGGAGTCAGTCCAAGTTGGGTTTGAATCCCAGCTATAACAGTCAACACCTATGGGATCCTGGCCAAGTCTTTTAGGCTAACTAATTACAAAGGTGATGCCCAAGGACGTATACCTCCAAGAGTTTGTGTCCTCTTGTTTCTAAATTTGTCTATATTACTTTCTTTGGCTAATTTAACTTCTCTGGTTATTAGAAAGCATGATGAGAAGGGAGTGGGGTTGGGTATTTGTATAACAGTCCAGTCCAGTCCAACTGCCTGGACTCCAGGAAGCTCAGTCTGTCTGAGTCAAAATGTCCTCGGGGGTCAGCAAAATGACTCAATGGGTAAAAGGGCTTGCTGCCAAAGCCTGAAAATCGGAGTTCGATCATTGGAATTCAGATAAAGGTGAAAGGAGAGAACCAGTTCTACAAAGCTGGCCTCTGAGTTTCTCCACAAACACACTATGGTACACGTACCCATCACATATACACACCAATAATAACAATAATGCATTTGTAAAATAAAGGTCGTGAGGAGAAAAGCTGAAGCCTCCAGCCAGTAGCCAGTACCAAGGCCCCATTCCTAGGAGAAAGCTTTGGCTTTCTAGCCCAATCTAGTGGCCAGCTGATTATGTTCACCTGAGATACCCCAGCTGCCGCTGCACGGAGTTCCGAGAACCCTCCAGTTAGCATGAGGGATCTTGAGAGAGAATCGTCCACTTCCTTTTTAAACCTCTAAGGTTTGAGATAGTTACAACATCATAAATAACAACAGAACTCTGGTTAAGGCCTTTCTGAGCCTCAGTAGAGGTTCTATAAAATGGGACGATAGTTACTGCTAAAACCTCTGTGGGGGAGGGCTGTGGACACAGTTCAGGAAAGTGTTTGTCTTGCAACCATGAAGACTTAAGTTCAAGGTCCAGAACCTATTTAAGAAAAAAAAAAACCCACATAATATGTATGTATGTATGTATGTATGTATGTATGTATGTATGTATACGTTGAGTATGGTGACATATTAAATATATGATCCCAGCTCTGAGATGGAGAAATTCTCCCAGATGGTGCATCCTGGGACTTGTTGGCCACTCAGTCTAGCCTACTTGGCTCCAGGTCAGAGAGAGACTCTGTCTTTAAAAAAAAAAAAAAAAGGGTGGATTAGGGCTAGAGAGATGACTCAGCGGTTAAGAGCACTGGTTTCTCTTCCAGAGGTCCTGAGTTCAATTCTCAGTAACCACATGATGGCTCACAACCATCTGTAATGGGATCTGATGAACCTCTTCTGTCATGCAGGCTTAACATGCAAATAGAACGCTCATATACATAAATAAATAAATGTTAAAACAAAGCAAACAGGATGGATTAGGTAGGCAGACCAAAGTGCCTACCGCCAAGCCTGACTACCTGAGTTGGATCTCTGGGACCTACACAGTAAAAGGAGAGAACCAACTCCCAACTCCCACAAATTGTCCTCCAACTGCCACCCATGTACTGTAGCATCCCCTCCCCCAGTAAATAAGTGTGCTTTTAAAAACTAAAAGAAAAACAAAATAGATAACACCTGAAAAATGACACTTGAAGTTGTTCTCTGTTAATGGGAATACACATTGTCTTAGTTCATTGCTGTGAAGAGACACCAAGACCAAGGCAAGCCTTAGAAAGGACAACGTTTAACTGGGGCTGGCTTACAGGTTCAGAGATTCAGTCCATCATCATCATGGTGGGAACAGGCAGCATCCAGGCAGGCATGGGGCTGGAGAGCAAGCTGAGAGTTCTCCATCCATATCTGCAGGCAGCAGAAAGACTCGAACTCTGGGCTTGGAATGAGCTTTTTGAAACCCCTAACCCCACCCCCAGGAACACATTTCCTCCAACAAGGTCACATCTCCTAATCCTTCTAAGTAGTGCCACTTCCTGCTGACTAAGCATTCAAACATTTGAACCTGGTTGGGGGGACATTCTCATTCAAACCACTAAACACATACATATGCACTTGCACATGGATATGCACGCATGCGCATGCATGCATGCACCAATATGCATACTCATATACAGACATATGAGTAAATTTAGTCCATAGTAACAATGATCATCTACTGGGTACGCATTGTGTTTCAGGCACTGTGGGAAATGTCTGATGTATTCTTGTCATTTAAAGCAGAATTCAGAGTTGAGTAGCTCATGAGCTAAGCTGTGTTAGGCTCTGACTCTGACCAAGAGACTTGGGAGTACAACCTAAAAGAAGGAAAGATGTATTTCAGCTCACTTTCAGTCCACAGTCCTTGGAGCCACTCATCTGGGCTCATGTTAAGGCAGAGAGCATCGTGGCAGTAGGGACAGATGGCAGATCTGGGTTGTTCCCTTCAGAGTGGACTGGAAGCGAAGCAGAGCTATAACAGAAAGAAGCCATCACAGGATAGAACCTCTAAAGAAATCCCTACGCCAGCCACCTATTTCCTCTGACTAGGCTCCACCTCCTATTTTTGACCACCTCTCTATCATGCCGTCTTACATCAAGGGATAGATCTGTTGATTACATCAGAGCCTTCTGGATGTCCTCCCAGACATAGCCAGTGGTGTGCTTTACTAATCTCCACAAGTCTCTCAAGCCAATCAAGGTGACAGTGAACGTTAACCATCCAAAATACCCATAGTGGAACTGTCTATCGGGGTGATGAAGGAAGGTAAGCACTCAAGAGGCCAATTTGGATAGAAATTCATGTTCCCTTGAGGGAGTTTAAGCATGGTTCTGTTTTGTGGCCAGTCCTGTGCTCTTGGCCCTGTTTCCATACGCTCCATATGCTCTAGTGTCAAAAGAGATGACAGAACTTGAATCGAATCTATTTTCGCTTCTAGGAACACTGTTAATAAGGGTTAGCAGCACCTGGTCGCAGCCAAAGACAGCTGATTCTCAGAGCAGGAAAAGCCTCTGCTTAAGAGACTGTTCTCAGCTTCAGAGGATCTCAGAAATCGGAAGCTAGTCCTACACACACACACACACACACACGCACGCACGCACGCACGCACGCACACACACACACACACACACACACACACACACACACACACGCACGCACAGGAGTGGATGGGTTGCCATGGGACCTGACTCACGAGGGGTTGGGGTGAGGCATGAATAGAACTCCTGCCACATAGACAGGTGCTATTAAGTGGCAGAGAGATCTGTCCTCATGCCAAGCTGACAAAATCCTTTTCTAACCCAGGCAGAGACCCAGGTGGTTGGGTAGAAGACCCCAGCTGCACAGCAACCCCCACCACCCCCTTTTCTCTGACTCCAGCAGGGCTTTGTCTCCAGTAAAGTCAGCCCCTCCCCCTCACCACTTCTGAGACAGATTCTCATTTTATAGTCCTGGTGTCCTGGAACTCACTCTGTAGAACAGGCTGGCCTTGAACTCACAAAGCTCATCCTGCCTCACCTTCCTCCATGCTGGGATTAAAGGCATGTGCCACCTTGCTTAGCTACGACCTTGCTTGGCTTGGAAGATCATCCTGCTTCCGTTTCTCCGGATTCTGGGATTTCAAGTTTGTACCTTGTCTGGTTTATGAGGTATGGGAGGATGGACTCCAGGGGCTTTAAGGGTGCTAGGCAAGTGATCTACCAACAGAGCCATCTGCCCAGTCCATCCTGCTTTTATATCTTTCTCCATGAACTGTTTTCATACTTGGAAAAGAAACAGCTATCTGTACAAATGGGGAGGTCAGAGATCAACAACAGGTGCCCTTGTCTTCCTCTACTGCCTGCCACCTTTTAAATTAATTAATTAATTTTGATACAGGGTCCCACTATGTAGCCCTGACTAGGCTGGAGCTCCCCCTAAGTACACCAAGCTGGCCTAGAACTCAGAGATTGACCTGCCTTGGCCTCTCAGATGTTGAGATTAAAGTGAACATCACCACCTTGGCTTCACCTTAAGTTATTTTTTTTAAACCTTTGTCTCTCACTGAAGCTAGAGCTTACCAATAGCCATTGCTAGGCTGACTGGCCAGGGAGCTCCAGGGATCCTTGTGTTTCTGCCTCCCTGGCACTGGGGTTATGGAATGGCAAGGGGGAGGTAGGAAGCCAGGTTCTCAGAAGTATCCTGGCTCACACTGGGGCCCCATCGGTTACACAGATGGTGCCTACCTCACAGAGCTTAGTGCAGTCTTGGACATTGGGTACACGCAGTTCTGATAAATGCATCTCACCAGCACAGACCTCTTCTGGTAAGCTTAGCACCTCCGTCATCCCAAGCCAGAAAAGGACCTGGCTGTACCTTGCCTTCAGCCAGCCAGCCTATATTTTGTTCCTTGTTAGAGCTGCTCTCTTCACAGACAGACAACCTCCTCCCCACTAAGGGTTTCTAGGATGTGCCACTTTGGCCTAAAGCAAGCCTCTTGTTAGCACCCGGTTAGGGATGTCCAGATGCTGCACCAAAGGCCATTAAATAGCCCCAGATGGTTGAGGGTGTTTGTTTTGCATCCCATCGACTCTCCTTGGAGCCCTGCCAGCCAGAATAGAAGCCAAGTATGCAGAGAGGGCCTGCACAGCTGGGTATGGCAGAGTTTCCTCAGGCAAGGCAGTGAGACCAGAGCCCAGAGGTTCCATTCTTCTGTCTGTCCTTCAGGCTCGCCCCATTCAATTAGTCTGTCTGTCCTGTCATGCTTATCACAAGGAAGGAGTTTGAGACCAGTCATTTACATTTTAGTCTGAGTGTAAGTGTTCCTTGAGCCTCTTTATTGTGGAATAAAAGACTTTCTTTTCTTCTCCAGGAATTCTAGCATGTGTGAAGCCCTTGGCTTTAACCAAGTAACAGAGAAGAGAGTAGGAGGAAACAAACAAACAGAAGGAAAGACAGATAAACATCATGTCATGTTTCTCTGCGCATCCTTAAAATAGAAGGATTCAGAGAGTAAAAAAGGAAAATGATGTGGCAAACTGGCTAAGAGATTAAAAAAAAAAAAAAAAGACTCGGAAGTCCAGAATCCAAACGGAAAAGATGGACTAATGTAAACATCTAAAGTCTTCTGCAATAAAACACAGCACCAAGCAGAGGCTGCAAAACTGCGGTCTTGCACACTCAACCTGGCCCAAATAGGGCTTTTACAAAGTTTAACATTTTCCCCAAGAGTACTGGAGATGTAGCTCGATTAGTAGAGTATTTGCCTACTGTGAGTGAAGTTCAGGGTTCATTCCCCAGCAGTGCATAGACCAGCTGTAAGAGTCCATGCCTATAATCCTTTCACTGGGGAGGTGAAAGCAGAAGGTTCAAAAGTTCAAGGTTAGTCTCAGCTACACAATGAGTTCAAGGCCAACCTGGGCTACATGAGACCCTGTCTCAAACAGAAAAGAAAGAAAGAAAAAAGAAAAAAAAACCCAGAACTTTCCCCATAAAAATTCAAATTTCCAGCATCTCCAGGAAAAAAAGTTAGAAGATGTAGCTAGCATACTGGTTCCCATCTTGGCATGTGGTGGCAGTTGGCTTGTGGCCAGTAGGAGCTGCCAATCTCAGAGAGCCAGCTTCACTTGCATGGCTTGCTTGCCTAGCCTCAGCAGGCACGGAGGTTTTCCATAAACAAAAGAAAAAGACAAAGGATACTCCAGGAGACTGTTTACGGTACATCCAGCAGAAAGATCTTATCCAGTCTGTGTAAACAGAAAAGCAACAGTTCAATAGAAGAATGGGGGCAGGGTGGAAACAGGTCCATCATAGCCTAAGAACTTCAAATAGCCATGAACAGGAAAGACTCAACTTCCTGGCAAGCAGGAAAAAGCAAACAAAACTGAGAAGATACTTTTTTTTTCCCCTCCCTAAGGCTGTCAAATGGCACAATATCAAAAAGCTCTCTGACACTCGCTCTTGGTAAGGACATAGAAGCCTGTGGTGCTGTTGCTAAGGACTCAGGAGCGCGTGGGTGCTGTTGATAAGGATGAGGACTGTTGCTGGAACTTTCCTAGAGGCCAGGCTGGCAGCTCCTGTCCAACTTTTTGTTTGCTTGCTTACTTACGGGGTTATTTATTTATTGCTGTTTTTGAGACAGTTTCCTGTGGACCAGGCTGGCTTCAGTTTCACTAGGTAGCCTAGGATAATTGTAAACTTCCACTCTCCTGCCGCCACTTCCCAAGTTGTTTATTTATTATGTATTTATTTTAGGGTAGCATTAAGGAAAAAAAAATCATGAGTTTGAACTCAGGTCTTTGAGCTTGATGTTCCATACCTTTGCCTGCTGAATCATCTCCCTGGACCCACAAGTTATTTCTTTATTCTTCTGTCTGTCTGTCTATCTATCTATCATCTATCTATCTATCTATCTATCATGTATCTGTCTATCTTTTTATCTCTATATTTATTTAGAGGCAGGCTTTCACTATGTAGATCAAGTTGCTCTTGAATTTGAACCCTTTCAAGTGTTAGCTTTGCTGGAATGGGCCACCATTCCTTCCAACAATCCTTACCTTTTTCTTTTCTTTTTTTCTATTTTCCTTTTTTTTTTTTTTTTTTTTTTTTTGGATTGGAACTCAAGGAAATCTGTCTGTCTACATCCCTAGTGCTGGAATTAAAGGTGGTTATGATATGAACACATTTTAAAACAAGTTTCAAACCATACAACAAGGAGTCCGCAGGAGATGACTCAGCAAGTAAAGGGGTTTGTTAGCTAACCTAACAACCTTACTTCAATCCCTGGGACTGACATGGTAGAAGGAGAGAATGAAATCCTACAAGTTGTCTTCTGACCTCCACCTACCTCTCTCTCTCTCTCTCTCTCTCTCTCTCTCACACACACACACACACACACACACACCATAAATGTAAAAATAATTAGAACAACACTGCTGCACTAGTGAACAGTGGTATGCACATTAGATTTTTGGAAACTACACGTACACTTAGCATGGTGCACAAAGCAGGTAACACACTCCTAGTGAGGGAATGGCTCCATTGTGATACCCTCGTCACCTTGCCTCGTACATCTGGCTGAGTAGACAAAGGCTTGCTAGAGCACTCAGGGTCAACAAAGTAGGAGAAGGGAGGTTGGGAGGAACTACTCAGGCTGTCATGACAAGTGTCTTACACCAGGAACTTCAATGACAAATGTGATATGGTTCTTCACTTACTCCCCATTTGTGGTGGTTTGGATAAGAATAGCTCACATAGGCTGACATACTCGAATGCTTAATCATCAGGGAGTGGCACTATTTGAGAAGGATTAGGAGGCGTGGCCTTGTTGGAAGAAGTGTGTCATGGTGGTAGGCTTTGAGGTTTCAAAAATCTACTCCACATCAGGTCCAGTCTCTCTCTCTCTCTCTCTCTCTCTCTCTCTCTCTCTCTCCCTGTGGCTCAGGATACAGTTCTTAACTACCTCTCCAGTACCATGCCTGCCTGCATAGTACCATGTTCCCCACCATAATGATAATGGACTATAACCTCTGATATTGTAGGCAAGTCCCAATTAAATGATTTCTCTTGCAAGAGTTGCCTTAGCCATGGGTCTCTTTACAACCATGAAACAGTGACTAAGACACCCTTCTGGGGGCTAGAAGTCACCATCAAGATGTCAGAAAAAGGGACTAGGAAGACAGTTCAGTGCTTTAGCAAGCATGCAGGCCTGAGTTCAAGAACCTAACTTTGTTTTCCTTTTTTTATTCCTACTATGCACTGGCAATGACTTGTCTTCCAAAGGTCAGTAAGCTGCTGAATTAGGAACACTGCAAGTTCAAGGCCTTCTTGAGCAACTCAGTGAGCCTTTTCCAATGGAAAATTAGGAAGGCTGGGGTTGGGGCTCACTGGTAGAGAGCTGGCACATGGCCCAGGCTCAATCTAAAGCACTGAAAAAAAAAGTTACATACTGAAAGCTTGATCCTCAATGGAATGCTCAGGACAAGGGATAGGACCTTGAATATGTAGAGCCTAGTGGGAGGTGACTAAGCCACAAGGAACTATTCTGATGAATAGGCCGAAGTTCCTCTTGAGAGATTGGGCTTGGAATGAGATTAGTCTTCTGAGAGTGAGTCAGATCTTCTGTGACTATGTGTTGGTTTGAATAGGTATGCCCGCCCCCCTAGACTCATGTGTTTGAATGTTTGGCTCATACAGAGTGGCACTATTAGGAGGTGTGGCTTCGTTGGAGTAGGTGTGGCCTTGTTAGAGGAAGTGTGTCACTGTGGGGATGGGCTTGGAGGTCTTCTGTGCTCAAGCTACACTCAGAGTGGCACACAGTCTCCTTCTGCTGCCTATGGATCAAGATGTAGAACTCTTGGCTCTTTCTCCAGCACCATGTCTGCCTGCATGCTGTCATGTTTCCCACCATGATGATAATGGACAGAACCTCTAAAACTGTAAGCCAGCCCCAATTAAATGTTTGCCTTTATAAAATAAGAGTTGCCTTAGTCATGGTATCTCTTTACAGCAATAGAAACATCCCAACTAAGGCAGACTGTGGTAATTCTCATAAGAGTAGGTTATTATATATCAGATTAGCCTCCTGCCCTCTTCGTCTTTGTCATTGACATCGTCGTCGTCATCATCATCATCATCATCATCATCATCACGTGTGCCTGATGTGGGGGTTATGCATGCCACTTTGTAGAGCCAGTTCTCTCCTTCAACCTTTACATGGATTTGAGCTTATGTCACCAGGCTCGTGCCATAAGAACCTTCACTTTCTGAGCCATCTCACTGGCTCCTTGCTTCCTGCCTCTTGCACACATACTTCCTCCAAACATGCTCTAAACCCCTTCTACTGCTTCACTGTGTTTTGACGGAGCCTGAGGCCCTCACCAGAATCCAAGTAGGTGTCAACAGGACAACCTTGAATTTCTACAAAAGAGATGTTTTTTTTTTTTTTTTTTAAAAAAAAGCTTATTTGGTGTCATATGCCTACAATCCTAGTGCTATGTAAGATGAGACAGAGAATCTAGAGTTCCAGGCCAACCTGGGCAAGACTATGTCACATACTCACAAAATGAGAGCCATGTATGGTGACACATGCCTTTGAAACTCAGTCCTGGAGGCAGAGGCAGGCAGATGTCTATAAGTTCAAGACCTGTTTGATCTACATAGCTAATTCCAGTGTTAATTTCACAAATCTTGAGGCAAATCTGAAGCGACCCTCGTAACATACTGGCCAGGATGACGGACACTGGCCAGGTCCATACCTGGCATTCCCAGAGCATGGCACCAAATTACATTAGTCAGAAACTTATATGAGCAAAACCCACAAGGCTTTGGGGGCAAGCATACATCCTCACATACTTCCTGCCTATGTACCTCCCATCTACGTGGAATCAAGCACACCCTGTGCAGTTGAGGCAACCACAGTTGTATATAGAAGTGAAAACACAGGGCTTTTTATCTTACTTGAAGGACAGCCTTCAGTATTCCAGGAAGTTACATGTCCTTGGGCAAGTGGGGCTTACTGGTAAGAAACATTTTGTTTTATAGATCTCTTAAGTGCAATAATTTAAACTAAAAACATAACTTTAGCCCTCACACCAGGCCAGCCAATGCTGCCTGGTCTCAAAGTGACACCACCCTGTCTCAAACAAGTAAACATGAGGGGACAAGGGAGATGACTTAGTGGGTAAAAGGTTTTGCCCTGCAAATGTGAGAATTTGAGTTTGAACCCTTAGAACTCAGTAAAAGCTGGACACATAACCCTAGACAGCATCTGTAATCCCTGCTCTCTGGATGGGAGGCAGAGACAGTACACCTGCATGCTCCCATGCATGCTAGCTTGGTATATGCAAAGATGAACAACAGAAAGCCAGATCTCTTAGTTGCAAGGTGGCAAGTGAGGACCAGTGCCAGAAGTAGTTTTCTGATGTCTATTCCCTACCTATCACACCATGAGCACATACACACACTCACATGTACACCTTCACACACACACTCACACACACTCACACACACATTCACACACAGACTCTCTCTCTCTCTCTCTCTCACACACACACACACACACACACACACACACACACACACATTTACACTCAGATATTTCCAGTGGCACTTGTCTTTATTCCCAGTACTTGGGAGGCAGAGGCAGGAGTATCTCTGTGAGTTGGAGGGCAACCTGGTCTATATAGTGAGTTTCAGGACATCCAGGGCTACATAGTTTCTCAAACAGAAGAAAAGTAATTATAAAAAAGTAAAATGGAGAATGAGAGAAGACACTCAATATCAGCTTCTGGCCCCCATGCACATGTGTTAGCACATACACCTGCACACATGAATACGCACCAAAATGAAGAAGAGGAAGGGGGAGAGGAAAAAGGGGAATTTGATAGGGTCTGAGGTGTAGCTCAATGTTCGAGTTCAGACAGTTCGCATGTGTGAAGCCATGGATTCAATCCTTACTATCAAAAAAAAAAAAAATGTAAAAAAGCCCAAGAAATTGAAAATAAGTAGTAATGAATTGAGTATAGATAAGAGCCTTAGATACAGCTTGATGGGAAAGTGCTTGTCTAGCATGCTTGAGCGCTGGGCCAGATCTCTCCCACTGCAAAACAAAACAAAAGATAAGACACAATTATAGTGAATACATGTGTGCATTTGAATATTAAACAGATCCTTTTGCATATGAATAGGTAGCATTGATGACCCTGGAAGAAGGAGGAACAGAGTTCCCAGAAAGGTAGAAAAAGGATTTTAACATTTTATACATATTTCATACATCAGTGCCCGCCCTCCAAGGATGTGTGAACTGCCGAAAGTGGGAAGAGGGCTGGAAAGCATGTGGAAAAATTGGAATCTGTTTGTGTTGTCTTTGGGAATATAAAATCCTGGAGGGTCTGTGGAAGAGAGGAATCCAGGCAGAAAGGGCAAATGGGCCATGAGCTCCCTTAAGGGAGACATCCCAGTCCATCTTACATCATCAGCCAACTTACAGATGAGTTCCTCGTAGCCTGGGTTACATAGGGAGCGTTCCTCTCTGCCCTTTGTTCACAAGCAGAGTGAAAGGACACAGGGTTGAAAGCTAAAGATAACCAGAAACCCAGGTGCCTTCCTCTACACTTAGCCTCTGTTTGCCTCTTCCTGTCACTTCCTTTGCAGAACCCCCCAAAGCCCTGTACTGCACTAGGTATTGTCCAAAGCTTTTCACCAGGTTCGCCTTGTGCCAATAACTTATTGTTGGTTGAGTCTATATGGGACTGTGTCCTCACCCTGCCTACAAGCTCCTTAAAGTTAAAGTGGTGCCGGGTTGGTAGTGGCGCACGCCTTTAATCCCAGCACTTGGGAGGCAGAGGCAGGCAGATTTCTGAGTTCAAGGTCAGCCTGGTCTACAGAGTTCCAGGACACCCAGGGCTACACAGAGAAACTCCGTCTCGAAAAACAAACAAACAAATAAACAAAAAGGTAAAGTGGTATACCTATAACAGTGCCTAAACTCCAAAGGCTAAGGCTGGAGACCACACGAACCTAGGTATTAGATACAGTCCCGGCAACACAGTGAGACATTGTAAGAAGAAAAATAAATTGATGAATAAATAAATAAATAAATAAATAAATAAAAAGAAGGGAGGAGTTTCTCAAAGATAAAAACTTTTTTTTTTTTAAATCAAGGTTTCCTTTGTAGTCTTGGCTGTCCTGGGACTCACTCTGTAGACTAGGCTAGCCTGGAAGTCAGAGATCCTTTTGCTTCTGCCTCCCAAGTCCAAGTGCCACCATGTCCCCACTAAAACTGATTCTTAAACCTATAACCTCAGCACTTTGGGAATCTGAGCTAGGAGAATGGAATTTGAAGTGGGCATGGGGCACACAAAACCATCTGTGGAAGAAGGAAGGGAAAGGAGGGCAAAAGACAAATTTAAAAGAAAAAAAAACCTTTCCTCTACTTTGCAGAGACACTGTCTAGAAGAAGGAAGATCAGAGGGGGATGAGGAGAAAGAGGAGAAGGAAAAAGAGGAGAAAAGGAGAGAGCAAAAAGAAATGAAGAAAACATACCAACTCTTAGCTGCTTCTAACCACTCTGGCTTATATCAGTATCTAGCACATAACAAGAGTATTAGTACACAGCCAGACAATGGGAGACATGATTCTGCCAGATGTGAGGCTGGGAGGGAGGGGGAAGTGAAGGAGGGAGAGAGAGAGAAAGAGAGAGAGAAAGAGAGAGAGAGCCCCATTGGGCTTTTGGGAGGCCTGGGAGAGAGTGTGAGAGACTCTATAGAGAGAGTGGGAGTCTCTCTATAGAGTCATGACTGACTTCAAACTCACAGAGATCCACCTGCCTCTGCCTCCTGAGTGCTGAGATTAGAGCTATTCATCACCGAGTCTAGCAGCCATCAGATGGGGGGAGGGGCAAGGGGATCTTCATTGCATATTCATAAGTAAAAAGAAAGGCTCTGTAGTGTGTTTCCAAGCATGTGACGGCTGGCCGAAGGGCAGTCTAGAAGAGTCAAACTGCAAAGACACTAAAAGAAAAGAAATAATTGCTTTCCTAGTGTTGGGAATGGGGAAGGACCAGTAGGTTAAATCACAAGAGGAAGGAGGCTCTGTTTGGTTTTGGGATGTGGTCTTCTGTAGCTGAGGCCAGCCTGTGAAGGCATTGTGTAGCTGAAAATGACTCTGAATTTCAGATCCTCTGACTTCACCTGCTAAGTACTGGGGTTATAAAGGTAGCAGTACCATGTTGTATTTTATGCACTGCTGAGGGCTAAACCTAAAGTTTTATGAATATCTGCCCCCTAAGCTAAATGTATTTCATGCACTCAGCCAACTGAGCCACAGCCTCAACCTTGAACCAGCTTGGTTGGTTGAGGCAGGATCTCACTGTGTAGCCCAGGCCTCGAACTCACAGAATGCTGGGTTCAAAGACATACCACATCCAGCTTGAATCAATATTTTGATGCAAGATATTGATAATAACAGAAAATGGTCCTAGAATGTATGAATTCTAAACTCACAGATTTAATTAAAACCGAAGAGAGAAGAGAGAAAGAGAGAGAGAGAGAGAGAGAGAGAGAGAGAGATCCAGAGTTAGTTAGCACAATGCAGGTTAGATAATTGACATTATTAAGTCCCAAGACTGATAATTCCCAAATCCCACTGAAACCCTATTTGAAAGTGTTAGGAGACTTGGGAGGCAGAGGCAGGCGGATTTCTGAGTTCGAGGCTAGCCTGGTCTACAGAGAGAGTTCCAGGACAGCCAAGGCTACACAGAGAAACCCTGTCTCAAAAAAAAAAAAAAAAACAAAAAACAAAAAACAAAAAACAAAAAACAAAAAAGAAAGAAAGAAAGAAAGAAAGAAAGTGTTAGAAGGATAACGCAGGGGAATTGATTCTCTCTGTCTATCATGTGGATTCTGGGAATTCAACTCAGGTCATCGGGTTTGATGATAAGCACTTTTACCCATAAATCTGGCTGATTATTATTATTATTATTATTATTATTATTATTATTTACATGGCTGTTGTTGCCTGCATGCATGTAAATGCACCACTTGCATGCCCGGCGCCCTTGGAGAGCAGAAAAGGTTGTTGGGTTCTCTGGAAGTGGAGTTACAGATGGTTGTGGGCTGGTGAGCTGGGACTCCAATCCAAGTCCTCAGAAGAGCAGCCAGTGCTTGTAACGGATGTGTCATCCATCTGTCCGGCCCACAGTTCTTTAGTTGGAGAGTCTCACTTAGGTAGTCTGAGCTAGTCTGGAACTGGTGATCCTCCTGCTTCTGTATTCTGAGTGCCAGGATTACAGACGTGTGCCACCCTATCTGGTTCTTTTATAGTCCCTCACCTCCCCTCCCCCCCCCAACACTTTAGAAACCAAATCCGGGGCTGTAAGCATGCTAGACAAGCACTCTGTCATTGAGCTGTACCCCTATCCTATGATTGTTGGGAACACTCTCACTATCTAGCCCAAGCTACCCTTAAAGTCATTATGTAGTATAGGCTAGCTTCAAACTCACTATGTAGTCTAGACTTGCTCTGAACTTGTGGCAATCTTCCTGGCCCAGCTTCTTGATAACAAGGATTACAAGCCCGTGCCCACATCCTACCTGTTTAAACATTTTTTTACAGAGAAGCCAAGTGTACTTCATTGCATTTAAGATCCTCTTTCTAGACTTTGCCACCACCTTGCCTATCGTTAGTCTGGCTGTGGGGCTCCCAGTTACTGGCAGCCCTTGGCTCAGGCACACTGCATATGGTTTGGTTTCCTTGGAGAATTAGGAAAGGGAGTTAAACTGGGTGGTGACAGTGGCATACACCTTTAATCCCAGCACTTGGGACACAGGGCTGCACAGAGAAATCCTGTTTCAAAAAAGAAGAGGAAGAGGAGGAGGAGAGAAGAAGGAAGGGGGGAGGAGGGAGAAAGGGAGAGAGAGAGAGAGAGAGAGAGAGAGGGAGAGAGAGAGTGACAGGGAAAGAGAGACCCACGCCCGGGGGGCGGGGGTGGGGGTGGAAATGCTGCTTGCAAAGCAGCTTGTGGAGAGTGTACAGAGAGGCACACTGCAGAGGAGACACAAAAGCTTAGCTGCCAGGAGATATTTATCAAGAAACAGCTTGACCAAAAGGCAGTGGGGTGCGACAGCCATTTCTGGAGGCTGGTTTGTTTCCACAGTAGACCAGGACAGGCACCTATCACAGACACACATCAGTGCCTTCCGTCCACCAGCTGTATCTACAATGCAATGGCAGCAAGTACTTTAGTCCCTGCCCTGTTTTGTCATGCACCAGACATTGCCAGATTGCCTTTCCAGCATCTTACCTCAGGGCGCAGGCATGCAGCAACTTAGTGCCTCCAGCCCTGAGTGAGGTGGGGTACAGTGCATGGGTGAGTGTGTGTGTGGGATCCTCACCACTGGGCTTAAGTGGGTGCTTCCTGCTGTTCCTAGCTCCCAGGTGACTGCTTCGCTCAGCTGCACGCTGCGCCACCACCCTCTGTTTCATTTATCATCCTTTTCCTCTGATGCCAGCTTCTGATTAGAGGGCTAGAGAATAAGCCCTGAGAGAGAACTAATTACTTAAGTGGAGGACGGAGAGGCAGTCCAAGGAATGGCTTGGAAACAGCTTCCTCGTGCCACCAGGGTTATTACCACAGGCTGAGGTGACCAGCATTGTCTTAGGTCAGATTCCGTGGGAACAGAGCCCCAGACAGGGATTCTCCGGCAATCCACTGGTTGGGGGGTGGGGCTCTCAGAAGGAAAAGATAAGCACTGGCAGAAGCCTGTCAGCAAGAGAAAGATGCTCAGTGGAGAAGCAGATTCTTTGAACATTAGCCTCACCTGGTACTGTCTTGGGGTCTCTTCTGCACTATGGATGATAACCCATATCACTGCCCCTATGCTTGACACAAAAGGTCCAGGCTTTCAAACCCACAAATGGATGAGTCATTGATTTCTCCCCATGGGGACCAGGGAACATATCAGCCCCAAGTCATCATTTCTAGGTGGGCTTGTTCTCCTAGGCTTAAGGTAGGGGGTCACTGTGGCCAAGGCTCCAGGGTACCCAGCAGCACATCAATAGCATAAAGGGCTGGCTTCAGAAACAGTAGCTGAACTGGTGTGGTGGTACGAGCCTGTCACACTAGCACTTGGTAAGAAGAGGTAGAAGAACTCAAGGTCATAGGCGACCTGGACACCAAAGTAAGACCCCCCACCTCAGTAAACAGTGGCTGAGGGTGTAGCTCAGTACAGAGTGTTTGTCCAGCCTGTGTCAGGCCCTGTATCAGTTCAGAAACAGGCTTCAGTATCACAAAAGGAAGAAAGAGGGTTAGAGAGATGCCTCAGTTGGAAAGTGTTTGCCACACAAGCAGGAGGACCCAATTTCAGATCTCTAACACGCTCTTAAAAAGTCAGGCATGAGCTGTGCTCTTCGAGTGCCAGCATTGGAGAGGTGAAGGCAGGACAATCCCAGGCCACATTGGCTAAGTGGTCCAAATGAATCAATGAGTTCAAGGGTCATTGAGAAACCCTGTCTCCAAAAAAATAAACACAAGGTGAATGGGCCAATAAGATGGCTCCATGATGGTGTTTTCCACGATGCCCAATGGTCTGAGTTGGATCCTAGAAACTCATGTAATAGGAGAACCCCCACCCCCATGTTATTCTCTGACTGCCCCAGATACACTGTGGCATATGAAACCCACTTACTTATACATAATAAATAAATAAATAAATAAATAAATAAATAAATAAAGTTTAAAATTTAAAAAATTTTAAAAGTGATAAGGTGTGCCAGGTGTGGTACATGACTTAAATCCCAGAAGTCCAGAGGCAGAGGTGAGTGCATCTCTGTGAGTTCAAGAATGACCTACATACAGTTCCAGGCTAGCTAGGGCTACATAGTGATACCATGTCTCAAAAAAAAAAAAAAATCAATCAATCAATCAGTCAATCAAGCAATCAGATAAAGAGGCATGGAAGAAGACATACAACATCAACTTTTGGCCTCCAACACCCCCACATACACACAAATGTACACACACACACACACACACACACACACACACACACACACCAGGTAAACAGAACAAGAGCATTCCAAGCAGAATCTGTAGAAGTGTCTACATGGTTAGAGCCTGTGAACCCCTCTCCACTGCCTATTGCCACAGAAGATGAGAGGGGACAGCTTCCACTCAGGTGGGCCTTGGTAAGCAGTCACCAGCAGGATATCTGCCCAGGTGTTTTCCAAAATGATCCAATATGAGACTCACTGGGAACCACAGCTTGTGGCCCTGTGGTCAAATGCTGAGCTGACAGACCTCAAGGATTCCCTGGGAAGCATCCAGAAGTAGGTTAGCTTTAATAACAGCAGCAGAGGAAGAGGTTCCTCTGTCAAGTGCTATTCTGAGTGCTGAAAATCTCATTTAATCCTTAAAACAACCCTCAAGTGAGCTGTCCCCATTTTATAGATAGAGAGACTGAGGCCCAGCTACGTTCGTTAATTTGCTCATGTTGTGCAGCTAGAAATACCTGTCATTTGGCCTTCACATGTGCCATGGCAAATGCATACACACATAAATAAATATATATAATGAAAAAATCTATAGGGGCTGGAGATATGACTTAGTAGTTAGGAGTAATAACTGTTCATCCACAGGACCTGGTATTCGATTCACAGAACCCATATAAGTGGCTCACTAACGTTCCACAGCATGCTGTGTCACTGTGACACTATTACGGATTGTGGGCGGGCTACAGTAAGTGTGTTTGCCTCCTACCATATTGCTAACTTGCAATGGATTGATAGGAATGAAAATAAAGGAACACCTGTATATAACTGTATCTTATGGATGTAGAAACATTAGATAAAAATCTGATAAGCCAAGTAAGTTCTTAAGGATGGAGGTCCCTAGAAATAGAGGTAAGGTGTTAATAAAGATGGTGGGTAAAAAAAATGATTACATTTGTTTATATTACGTGTGTGCATGTGTGTTATGTGCATGTGCCAGGGTTTAATGTGGAAGTCAGAAGACAACTTTAGGGAGTGGTTCTCTCCTTCTTCCATGTGGGTTCTGGGGACTAAACTGGGGTCATCAGGCTTGGGAGCGAGTCTTTTCAATCTGCTGAAAAGCTTGCCTGCCCTCAATTTTTTTTTTAAAGAAAGCATTTTATGTAGCCCAGGCTAGCCTGGAACTGTGTACATAGCCAAGAATGACCTTAAGTTTCTAATTCTTCTGCCTCTATCCCCTCTATGCTAGGATTATAGGCGTAAGTAATTATACTTGGTTTACATGGTACTAGGGATACCATCCAGGGTTTTATTATGAACGTCAGGTAAGCAAGCACTCTATCAACTAAGACATACCCAGCCCTGTGCGCTCAATTGTAACTTTTGGTTTCTTTGTTTTTCCAGACAAGGTTTCTCTGTGTAGCCCTGGCTGTTCTAGAACTTGCTCTGTAGACTAGTCTAGCCTCAAACTCATATTGATCCATCTGCCTCTGCCTCCTGAGCTGGGATTAAAGGCATGCAACACCACTGCTTGGCTCAATTAGAACTCTTTACAAAGAGAATATTTTAAATCATCACATATTAAAAAAAATACTCTAATACAAAAACAAAATGATTTCAAACAGGTTTACCTTTAAAAGTGCCTAGCACACAGTAGGTATTTAATTAACAGGAACTGCCAGAAATATTATGATCACCCATAAGCCATTCACAGGGTACCTATTATGTATGTACAAGTCATAGTTAGTCTCCATCAGGAGGCACAGAAATGCAAGATAATGTCCTTGCTCTGAGAGAGAGACAGGGAAGGGGATGGGGGAGAGAGCCAAGCACCCCATGATAGTGTTTATTTTGCATCTAATGAGTATCTTATTTTGTATCTAATGAGTGCTATAGACAATGGGACAGACATCATTTCCAGCTGGCCTCTTTTGAGGAAGTAGGGCTGCCGGGAGGCTTCAAAAAGGGGGAAAGAATTCAGCAGGAAGATAAAGGGGAAAGAGCATTGCCATCACCCAAAAGAGCTTCCTTGGAGGAGCAGATGGCCTTGAGAGGCAAGCATAGAGGCTAGGTGGACACGTGACTTGGAATAGTCAGATCTGTGGGAATCCAGGAAGCAGAGCAGGTGAGCACCAGCAGGCAGCGTATGCCATCACTCCCAGCTCGAAGATTTCGTTTGCTTTTTAATTCTGTGTAAATACGTGCGTCAGTGTCGGGAGCACGTGTACATTAGTGTAGTTTCTCAAGGGTGCTAGAAGACAGTGGTGTCTGCTTTGTGAACGTGCGCATTGTGATGATGTATGTGACGGTGTTCCCGACATTGTGTGATTTGCTGGCTTGAGATCTGAGCGCTGGAGATGCTAAGCACATTCCCAAAGTCTGGTCTTTCTGAGTGACAGCAAAGGAGGTAGAGGAAAACCAGTAGCACACAACGTGTGAATTCCTAGATTGGCCTCTGAGAGTCATAACAGGGTTGCCCAAGATGGTGTGAGGAGATATGACCAGATAGTATGAAATGAAGTCTTACTTAAGCTACCTACACACCAAGGATGGGATAAATGCTGAAGAATTTCTGACGGTCTCTGGTTTGCCCTGCTATCAGCAAAGTGCCATCCCATAGATGGGCCAACAAACAAACAAATAATATGGACTCTAGCAAAGGTTCCTGCTGCTAAGTCTGATGACCTGAGTCCAATCCTTGGGACCCACATGGTAGAAAAGAAGATCATGCTTTCACGAGTTGTAATCTGACCACCACACATGTGCCACTGCGTGCACCCGGGATGCACACACACAGACATACACACAATAAGCAAACAAATAAACGTAAGAAAAAAAAAACCCAAAGATCATTCTGGCTCTGGTGCCTGGGTATCTGCATACACCACATGTATAGAGATAACGCTTTAAAAAAAAATTACAACTTGATTAATTAACCACAAGGTCCTGGGAAATTGAGTTTAAGAAAAATTTGGATAATTGGGACAGCATATAATATCAAGAATGTTAAATACACAAGTCAGCTGAGCACGCAGAGTTTACGGCAAGCTCTGATTAAAATGAAGTTTCTGATAATCAAAGTTTTAATGGCAGAGACTCATTTGAATTTCTTCTGTATAAAAGGGAGATTGGATAGTATGTGTGCAGAATATCTTGTGATATTTTTTCCATTCTCCTTAGTTCCAGCTAAGTCCCAGAAATGCTTTCTTAGATACTTCTTTCAGGAAAATAAAAGGGGACCGGGCCAATCCCTTGGTTTGTCCCTGGCTAGCCAAAACAGGACTTGCCACAGATGTGTTTACCAGATTGCTCTGCAAATTGGAAAAGAGGAAAAGCCTGCCCGTCATCTAAGCCCTTTCAAAAATCAAAGCCATCCCAGGCTCACCAGAAGCCTAAACCAGCCAAGAGATAGGCCAAGTTTATAAACGTCCATAATATGTTTATTGCAAGGATGTCAATTATTCAATATCCCTGCCCCCTTGGGTCTGAGATCGGAATATTTCCACAAAAAGAAATCTGCGTTTTACTGCGTTTCCTGCATCATAATTCCAGATGTCTGTAAGATTCCAGTGCCAGGCATGGGGTTGGGGAGGGAGACAACGAAGCTGTGGATAATTCTGTCACACTCTAGTCCAACTGAGAGGCAGCAGTGGCCGCAGGGGTGGCGTGTTTCCGGTAGTGGCATATTCTTTCTCTGCTTCTTCATGATCAGGAGGCATAGGAGTCGTCATTGCAATCAGGGGAACTGGCTGTCCCCAGTCTCAAGCAGACTTTCCTGTCTGCCTCTGGAAACCTGACACGTCACACCAGAGACCTATTCTTTAATGAAATGGCTGCAGTGTGCCTAATTTATGCCAGGATAGAAAACGCCAATAGGGCACAAAGGCCACTTGTTTCTGCTGCGGTAGGGAACACATATGGGCCACATCAGCCACAAAAGAATGAGAATAGCTTTGCAAGGTAGCCTGCTCAGAGAATTGCCTTCTTTCTCACTGGCTTTTATAAAGCAAGAGAGATATTTACTGTGTGCTTACACGCTGGCCCATTCAGCCCTGTTTATTAGAACATAAGGTTGTGCAAGCATTTCTCCCAGGCCTGTTTATGAGCAAGTGTGTAAGAAAAGCAGGTTGTGCCACGGAATTGTCAGTGGGATTTATTCGCTCCTTTCCCCCATGCTCTTCTGGCTAACATTACCCAGCACAGCACCCTGTTAAAGAGGGGCAGAATAGTCTCTTCAAATGTGCTGGATCAGGAGGGGTGGTCTGTAGGCTTGACCTCCAGGACGCTGAACAGCCACTGCACCAGGATAGATTTTTGCCTTCCATCAGACTACGTGTGAGCTGACCTGTTACATAACCGAGTACTGGCGGGTGGCATGACCAGGAAGGTCAGGGCTAGTCTTATCATACAAGTACTCTTCAAATTTGGGGCTTTGGCCTCTGGTCAACACAGTCATGACCAGCAGCTCAGAGAGTGAGGGCAAGAGAAGTTTCTTCACTGGTCTTTATGCCAAGAAGTCTCTAAAGTGAAGAACATACACCTTACTACTCCACAAAACAGCTTTTAAAATCTTGTCTCCGGTATCCCTGCAGTTCAGGCTAGCTTTGGACTTGTGTTATAGAAGACGACCTTGACCTTCTGATCCTCCTGCCTCTAATCGCCAGTGGTGAGATTACAGGTATGTGCCCCACCTCTAGTTTGTAGAGTGCTGGAGATTGAACCCATGGCTTTGTTCATGCTAAGCAAGCACTCTACCAACCGAGCTATACCCCCAACCCTACAAAATAATCTTTTGAGGGATAATGCGAATTACCCTACACACACACACACACACACACACACACACACACACACACACACACAAATACACTCACACACAGAGACATAAAACACAGGCTCACACACATAGATACACACATACACAGTGCAGGTGGGAAGAGTGTGTCCCCACTTCAGAGCTTCTATTTGTGTTACTGTGATCAGCTGGCTTATTGAGCCAGATATTTTATTCAGCTGGGAGAGAATGCTACCCCTTGTCTTGTGCCTCTGTAGTGACTTCACTCTAGGTAAGAATTAGGCCCCCCACCCCCCGCTCCCCAAATAACATTGGTCTTGTTACTGTGCTTTTTGAAATACTGGCACATTATTGACTTATGAGCACACATTTTTAAAATTAATTTTAATTGTGAATGTGTGTGTGTGTGTGTGTTTATTGTGTGTGTCTGTGTCCGTGTCCATGTCTGTGTACATGAGTATGGGTAGCATCAGAGGCCAAAAGAGGGTGTCAGACTCCCTGGAGCTGAAGTTAAAGCACTGACTAACTTTATGTGTATGGGTGTTTTGCCTTACATATATTTCTGTGTACCGCGTGACTGCCTGGTCCTCAACGGGGCTAAAAAATGGAGTGGGATCCCCTGGAACTGGTGTTACAGAAGGAGTTGCAGACAGTTGCGAGCCTGTTCTATGGGTACTGTGAAGCTAATCCTGATCCTCGGGTGCTCTTAACGGAAGTGGAAATTTCTGTTTTCTTCGGAAACTCAGTTATGTCATATGATGTTTTGCTGGAGTAGCCACGTGTGAAAGAATGTTGAAGCAAACAGGTGAAAGAATGTTTTGCTGAAGCAGACACGGGTGAGAGGATGCATGATGCTTAGAAAGAACATAAATATGAAACACCCCCACCCCCACCCCCCGCTCCCAGACAGTGGGAGGAAGCTCTGGCACTGGTTTGTCTTGCATCACATTGCTGATCTTTGCTTGTTATGTCTTTGTAGAGAGTAACTCACCAAAGAACTTTTATTGATATTCCAGTGGACTCTGGCCAATTGGATTAGTGGAGTCTCTACTGTTTCGTCTGGATCAAATTGCCATTGGTGATTAGTGTTTGATGTTTGCCAAGTGGACTGGACTGCTGCTGCTGATTCCTGTTGGTGTTTAGCTAGTAGATTGGATTGAGAACAAGAAAGACTGGATGGAATAGCCCCAAAGAACTATTTCTAAACAGGTCCACAAACCCCATTTCCTACTAATCTTTCTTTTCCACCTATTTCTGGTGGATGGGTGGTAGGCTAGTAGGGAGGTTGCAGCATTTAAGAATGCTTGTTAAAGGAGGGTTTGAAACATCTAAATCTACACTTAACTGTTGAACTATCTCTTGCAAATTAACAAGATCAACCTCTATTGTTAACAAAGCACACACCTTTAACCCCAGCACTCACTTGGGAGGCAGAGGCAGGCAGCTCTCTAGGCTAGCCTGTTCTACATAATGAGTTCTACATAGTGAGTTCTAAGACAGTCACAGGTACACAGAGAAACTCTGTCTCAAAACAAACATCTGTTGTTGTAAGCCATATAAATTTTCGTATATATTTATAATTCATATATATTCCCAATAGCTGAGGAATTCAGCTCTTGGACCCCTTGCAGACACCAAAATTTGTGGATGCTCAAGACCCTTGTACAAAATGTCCCATGTTTGCACAGAGCCTTTATACAGCCTCACATCTCTGCTACAATCCCTTTAGGTTATTTATCACACCTAATACAATGTAAACAGTATGCAAATGGTTGTTGTACTATTTTCTTTAGAGGATATTGGCAATGAAAAACATGTCTGCCTATGTTGTATGTGGGCGCTATTTTTCCTCAATATATTTTAGACAAGGTTGGTTGACTCCACGAATATATAGTCCATGTGCACAAAGGAGTGAGTAGACATGTGTAGCAAGCAGGATGTAAAAATTATATTGGGGACTGGAGAGATGGCTCAACAGTTAAGAGCACTAAATGCTCTTCCAGAGGTCCTGAGTTCAATTCCCAGCAACCACATGGTAGCGTACAACCATCTGTAATGGCATCCAATCCCCTCTTCTGGTATGTCTGAAGACAGCTACAGTGTACTCACATACATAAAATAAATAAATCTTTTAAAAAACAACCACCTTTTTGCTGTTGGGGTTGAGCACTCTTGAAAGTGAAGTCATCATGTCAAGTGAGTATAGTAACTTGTCGGGTGACATGACTTTGTGGTCTTAAGGAAATATTACAGTGTTGTCATTGAAGTGAGAAAGACCGGAGCACTGGAAGCACAGTGAGAGGAGCCACAGGCTCTTTAGTGTGTCTTTTGTCTTGGAGCTATTTCTAAAGCTTGAGGGGAGAAAATGATGTCATAGGAAAAGTAAGGACACGTGTTAGTGGGAAGCTTAAAAGGAACCATCTGGAGTCTGGAGAAAGGCACGAGGTGTGGGGGGTGGCATCCTGGGGCCCCCACAGAGGGAGCAAAGGTGCTTCTTATTGTCCCGAGGCTTCAGAAATTTCTAAAAATAGCATGCCCTTTACTGACACAGAGCCCAGCAGCACCATGAAGTTCATGGGCCATGTCCCATGCTAAGCCAGAAGGTCTGTTTTGACTGTCGTTTATCTTCTGTTGTATAAGTCTTGCTTGGGACACCAGACACTGAGCGGCCAGGCTATGCCCAATTTTGCTTCAACAAAAGTGTCAAGTAATCCTGACCACTACTTGCACTCTGGGAAAATAGTTTCCGCCCCAGAGTCTGTTTGTGGTGTACTTGTAGCCTAACACGAACACGTGTTGTCCTCGATTGAGGATCTGGGTCACAGGTCAGGGAGGTGAGGCAGAACCTATTCAGGAAATAAGGTGCAGCCCTGTGACTCTGGTCCTTTCCTCCAAGGTTTTCCAAGGCTGCTAGAGTGCTGGGTGACTGTGTGCGTGTGATTCGAAGCTAGAAGGAGTGGGACCTCCAATGACAGTGATGTGGATTATGAAGAATTGTTATATTCTCAGGGAACCTCCCGTATCTGAGAATTGCTGCAGAGAGACTTGGGCAGAGAGGATGAGGAGGGTTGGACCACTCAGGGCTCACACACTGAGCACTGTTTATGAGTATTATGGAGCAAGGGCTGTGTGTACAAGTGACTCCTTCCTCAACAACAAAGGATCCAAAAGGATCCAAGAGGAGGAAGTAGCAGGTCTAAGAAGTCACTAGCCTGCCCTTCCTTCAGAGTGGAGTGAGGAGAGTTCTTTCTCCAGGAGTTCTCCTGGGAGAACTCCTAAAGAAAGGAGTCCTCAGGTGTTTTGGCTCCAGGTCTATGGTGGCTATGGCTGGGCAGGGCTGACAGTGGGATGAACTACTGCATACAGAGTGGAAGGGAGCAAGGGAAAGCTGGCCTCTTCTGTGCACACCACCGCTAACTAGGAGACCAGCTGAAAATAGTCCCGCCAACTTGGTTAACCTCCACCCAGGGAGATTGCCACCTGAGGGACAGAAGGAAGCTAGAGGCTTACAGGACATTCCATACTCCACCACATGCAGAGTCCACAGGAGGACATTGAATGTCCCGCCTTATTCCCTTGAGACATTATCTCTCAGTAAACCTGGAACTAGGCTGGTGGCCAGAAAGTCTCATTGCCTCTCCTCCCTCACCACCCCATGCTGGCGGTACTGGCACTCATGACTACATCTGGATTTATACGAAGGTTCTGGGAATTTGAACCCAGGTTCTCAACTGGTACAGCAAGTTCTCCTATTCTCTGGGCCGTCTCCCAGCCTGTGACCGAGTTCTCTAAAGTTCCTGCTTATTGACCTGAACTGTGTCATCCCAAGATTCATGGCGGTGGTTGGAGCCCTAACTGTCCATATGATTGCATTTGAAAATGGAGATTACAAAGGAGTAAGTATGGTTTAATCAGGACTTGAAGTTGGAGGCCTAAAAGAACAGGACTGTTAACCTAATTAAACACTAAATAAAAGGCCACTGGGCAGTGGTGGCGCACGCCTTTCATTCCAGCACTTGGGAGGCAGAGGCAGGTGGATCTCTGAGTTTGAGGCCAGCCTGGTCTACAGAGTGAGTTCTAGGACAGCAGAGGCTACACAGAGAAATCCTGTCTTGAAACACCTCCCCAAGAAAGAGAGAGAGAGAGAGAGAGAGAGAGAGAGAGAGAGAGAGAGAGAGAGAACAGAGTGCTAGCATCTCTATATTTCCAGCATTTGAAGGGTAGAAGTGGGAAGATAAAGAATTGTTTATCTTTAGCTAACATAGGGAGCTCAAGGCCAGCCTGGACCACACATGACTCTATCACACGCAACACAACAACAAGAACAACAACAAAAACTAAAGGGTGTACATACCACAGGTGTACACTCAGGGAAAAGGCCAAGAGAAGGCACAAGAAGGCAGCCAGAAGTGGGGACCTCACAGACATCATCTCTGCCAGCACCTTGATCGTGGACCTCTAACATTAGAACTGTGAGACAGAAGTTGATTAAGCGACCCAGTCCTGTCACAGAATCTCAAGCCAACAACGAAGATCACCACAGTCTCTCCCGTCCCATAGGTTCTTACAACGTGATGAGGAGCCAACGACAATGCCTCTTCCAGGGGTGGGGTCTGCATCCGTTGCCCTTAAACCTGGTCTGGCCTTCATGACTGCCCAGTCCATACTAGACGTGAATCTATGTGGCTTTTTAAAAAGATTTTTGTTATTATCGTTTTTTTGAGAGAGGTCTCTAGGAAGTCCTGGTTGTCCTGAAACTCTCTATGTAGATCAGACTTCCCCAACTCACAGAGATCCTCCTGCCCAAGTGCTAGGATTTGAGCATGTGCTGCCACACCTGGTTGGCTATCCTTATCTTTGTAAATTACCTCTCTGTCTCCCTGTCTCTTTCTGTCTCTGTCTCTGTCTCTCTGTCTCTGTCTCTGTCTCTGTCTCTGTCTCTCTCTCTCTCTCTCTCTCTCTCTCTCTCTCTTTCTCTCTCTCTCTGGTGTGTGTGCCTGTGTGCTCATTCGATGAGCACATTGTAGAAGTTGGTTCTCATTCCTCCCACCACGTGGGAAATCAGGCTTGACATCATCTCCCCCCCCAACCCCCCAAAGAGCCATTTCACTGCTCCATGAGGTCTACCGTTTTAAAGCCACCCCAGTGATGCCTTGTACAGGGAAGGGAGGCAAATGGAAGTCTTGGACTTTGCCCAGGCTGGGAGCAAACTAAAGTACACTGGGATAATTGGTGGTGCTTCTTTTGGGGTTGGTTTATTGTGTAGCAATACAGAGCAGAGCAAAGGTCCTTAGAACAAATTCATCCTGGAGACCACCTGAGTAGAAGGAAGGATATCAGGATTCACAAGCGTTGCCCGTTTTGTGTGAGCCTTTGGTTGTTTCAGACCATCAAACTGGGTGACACATCAGTGCACAGCTACAGGCCACCAAATGAGCACTTCTCCAGTGGTCACACCCACCTTGACAATTTCTATTCTTTTGGCCTCTGGCAAATCTTCCTGAAAAGATTTATTTTTTAAAAAACATGTTGATCAACCTTCGTATGGGGTTTAAAGAGAGTCTGTGAGCAGAAAGAAAATGGTGGGATGGGGGAGGTTGAGCTAGAGGCTAGAATAATTAAAGGTTAAATTCCACGTTTGCATTTGGTATTTATAGAATTTTCCATGCTTGGCATGAGAGTTTTAAAACCGGGCTGCACAGGGAAGCTCTTTCAGCCCTGAAAGGAGGGAAAGGGGATTTTTGCACAAGATACTGAGCCTCCCTGGCTCACAGTTGTCAAAGGCAGCGTGATCAACTCGCTTTGCTACTTCACGTGAGTCTGGGAAGGGAAAGAAGACGGACAACAGAATAGAAGCTGTGAACACAGTGGAGCCAAACAAATGTTTACGTATTGTGTGTGTGTGTGTGTGTGTGTGTGTGAGAGAGAGAGAGAGAGAGAGAGAGAGAGAGAGAGAGAGAGAGAGAGTGAGAGAGGGAGGGAGAGAGAGAGATATCAGTCCATAAAAGCAGACTTTTGTTTTGCTTTATCTGGGCTTTGAGACTGGGAAATTGAATGTAGAGCCTTGAATGTACTAGACAAATGCTCTACCACTGGCTCTAGCCCTAGCCCTCTTGCATTTTTTCTTTTCTTTTTCTTTCTTTTTTTTGGGGGGGGAGGGGAGGGGAGGAGGATGGTGGTTCTGAGATAAGGTCTCTCTGTGTAGCCCTGACTGTCCTGGAACTAAGTCTGTAGACCAGGCTGGCCTCGAACTTGGAGATCTGCCTGCCTTTGCTTCCTGAGTGCTGGGATTAATGGTGCAGCCAGCGCTGCCTGGCTGCCTTCTTTCATTTCATTTTATTACTTTATTTTGTTTTTCTGTCTTGTTTTGAGGCAATCTTGCTAGGTTACTTAAGCTAGCCTTGCTTTCTTTCTGTAGTTCAGATAGGCCTTAAAGGTAACAATCCTCCTGCCTCAACATTCTCAGTAACTAGAATCACAGGAGGAAGCCACTACATGTCTTTTTCCTCATTGTTGTCTGAAAAGTGATGTTGCCTACATCATTTGTCAGAAGAAGAAATAAGTGTGGAAGAGTCTGCAGTCCTACACAGGGATGCTATGTCTATGTCTACATGAAAGGAGAAATAAGGAGGCTGGCCTCCCAGGCATCAGCTGGAGCTGAGGACCAACACTGGAACTCACTTCTGCTTTTTTATAAGTTGATTTTTGCCTCCCACCCCACCCTCTTTTTAGCACTAAACTTCAAAGAAACTCTTCTGTCTTTTAGCAACCTGATACTTTGTTTCAGGACACTGATATGCCCTGTGGTTTTCTGGAAGCTTTGTGGGCAGTGGGAGGGGAGGAGCCTGTGGAAGAAAGGCCAGGGGCATTTGTGTGTGGGTTCAGAGTGACCCCCTCCCAGCCGGTTTTCTGAATGTGGGCTCTGCATTGCTCTCCAATGGCCTATTAACAGGACTATTGGAGAAGAAAGCGCAGAGAGATCACGTGGCAAGTGGGAAACAGATGGATATTCTGGGACTTTAAATGTGAGTTCACATTTCCAAACTTCTGGTGCTGCTAGTTCTCAGAAGTGGAGGAAGACAGATCTCTATAAGGTCAAGGCTGGTTAGGGCTACATACTGAGATCGCATCTAAAGGAAAACAAAGGAATAAAAACATAGTCTTGCATCCAGACATAGTGTTTTATAGCTGTAATTCCAGTGCTTGGGAGGCTGAGGCAGGAGGGCTATAATGAAGTCAAGGCCAGACTGGGCTACATAGTAGGTTCTAGACCAGCATGAGCTACACTGTGTGATCTTGTCTGAAAAAACAAAAAGACAAAATAAAAATGGACCATTTAAACAGACAGTGCACCCATGATCTCGTTAGAGACAGCTCATCACAATCACTCAACAGGTGGGAGCAACCCAACAGGTGAGTGGATAAACAACCCAAGCTTCTACCACAGATAAACGGATAAACAACCCAAGCTTCTACCAGCGGGTGAGTGGATAAACAACCCAAGCTTCTCCCAGCAGGTGAGTGGATAAACAAAACGTGGTGCAACCAGGGAACCATGTAACTAATACTCCATGACTAATGGAACATTAGTCAACTTTAATAAAGAAGTTCTGGGTTGGAGAGACACTCAGAGAGTAAAGCACTTGCCACCAAGCCTAATAACATGAATTGGATCCCTGGGACCCACATGGTAGAAGGAGAGAAGCAACTCCAACAAGTTGTCCTCTGATCTAAAATCATTCTGTGGCACACACTTGTGTGACTACACAAGAAATAACTGTTTTGCTGAGATGGGTGGAGTTCTAACACATACATACAACCTTATTGAACCTTGAAAACATTATGCTAAGCAAAATGAGCTAGACAAACAAACAAAACAAAGCAAACAACCAAATCCTGCATGGGTCCACTCATATGAGGCCTAGAGCAAGCAAATTCCTACAGACAGACCATAGACTGTGAATAGCCAGGAAGAAGGGCAAAGGGGTGGATGGTGGATGAGGACAAAATTTCTGTTGGAAAAAAATTAAAAAGTCCTGTACATGGATGCAGTGATGGTCACATGATGGCCAGTGTACTGGCTGGTTTTGTGTCAACTTGACACAAGCTGGAGTTAACACAGAGAAAGGAGTTTCAGTTGAGGAAATGCCTCCATGAGATCCAGCTATAAGGCATTTTCTCAATTAGTGATCAAGTGGGGAGGGCCCCTTGTGGATGGGACCATCCCTGGGCTGGTAGTCTTGGGTTCTATAAGAAAGCAAGCTAAGCAAGCCAGGGGAAGCAAGCCAGTAAGCAGCACCCCACCATGGTCTCTACATCAGCTCCTGTCTCCAAGTTCCTTCCCTGTTTGAGTTCCTGTCCTCACTTCCTTCAGTGATGAACAGTACTGAGGAAGTGAAAGCTGAATAAACCCTTTCCTTTCCAACTTGCTTCTTGGTCATGATGCTTTGTGCAGGAGTAGACACCCTGACTAAGACAACTGTGCACAGAATACTTCTTGTTGTTGTTGTTGTTGTTTTGGGTTTTTTTTTCCTTTGGTTTTTCGAGACAGGGTTTCTCTGTGTAGTCCTGGCTGTCCTGGAACTCACTCGGTAGACCAGGCTGGCCTCGAACTCAGAAATTCGCCTGCCCCCAAGTGCTGGGATAACAGGCGTGTGCCACCACCGCCCGGCCGCACAGAATACTTCTGAAGTGTGGCACTGATACACATCTGTCATCCCAGAACTAGGGAGGCAGAGCCAGGGGGATCAACACAAGTTCCAAGCTAGTTTGGAGTATGTGAAAAGAGCCCATCTCAAAACAAACAGATGAGGGGGAGGACTAAAATTTTATACTTGACATATTTTGCCATAAAAGTTAATTTATTGAAATGAGGATCAGGTGGGTTGGCTGTGAGGCAGGGGAGTGAAGAGCAATAGCTTAATGGAACAGGGTGTCATTTAGGGAGATAAAAATGTTCTGGAACTAGATAGAAGTGGTGTTTGCACGGCAGTGTAAATGTACTAATGCCACTGAAGTGTTCGTTGGAAAATGGCTAATTTTGTCTCTGTTTTTTAAACAGCAGATTAGGAGGAAGTTGCAAACGAACATGGAAATGTAAAAGCTCTTTAATGCACTACAGTTAAGGACTGTGGGGGAATGCAAAACAAAACAACAGAACATTGCTTCAACAGTTTGGACAAAACATGTTTTTATGTGTTTAAGGAAAACCTGTCTGATAAAAATATTACCATTAAAAAAAAATGATGGTTAAAGAAACAAGCCAATCAGCTGCCCTTTTCTTTGGACTCGTGAGACTAAATTGTACCAGGAGAATGAAGTCTCGTTTTAAAAAAGGAAAACTGCACTGGGAAAAAGACAACAAGCAAAGAGAAATTAATTGGAGGGGATCACTTCTCACTTTTGAATATATATTGCACACCACATGGGAATATGTTGATAATAAACAGCATATATTAATAAATATATAAGACATGATCACAGTATGGCTTCAATGATCAATGAAAATTAGATATTTAGGGGTTTCAACTGTAGCTCACTTGGTAATGTGCTCACCTAGCATGCACAAAGCACCACATAAAACCAGATATATGGGGCCAGTGAGATGACTTAGGCAGGTAAAGGCACCTGCTGCCAAGCCTGATGGCCTGAGTTCAGTCCCTGGGATTCACAGGGTAAAAGGTCAGAACTGGCTCCTGAAAGTTGTCCTCTGGCATGTTTATAGGTACCCACAAAATAAATGGAAAGATCATCATTATAGAATTATGATGTGCGATGACGCATGCCTGCAATCTCAGCACTCCAGAGATAAAGGAGTATAAGAGGTCCAAGGCCATCCTCCGTTACATATTGAATTCAAAGCCAGCCTGGGATATATGATACTCAGTCTCAAAAACAAGTAAAGACCTGGGCCTGGAGAGATGGCTCAGTAGTTAAGAGTACTGGCTATTCATCCAGTGGTTTGGCTTCTAGCACTCACATGGTGGCTCACAACCATCTGTAACTCCAGTTTAGGGACTCTGATGTCCTCTTCTGGCCTCTGCAAGAACCAAGCATGCATGTGGTGCACAGACATGCATGAAGGCAGAACACGCCTACACATACAATTTTAAAACGTCTAATTAAATAACTAATTAATTAGTTAATTAATTGAAGTCCTTGTGTGATTGTGCATTCCTTTAATCCCAATGCTGGGAAATTAGTAGCAGGCAGGTCTTGATGCCCTACATGGTGAGTTAGTGAGTTGTAGGTCAGCTAGGGCTACATACTGAGACCTTGTCAAAATAAGTGAATACATAGTTCTGGCAGCAAGATGGTTGTTGTGTGACAAGACTTTTCTTGGAGAGATGCAACACTCATGTCTACTCATCACAGATAAGGAGCCTATGGCTGAGCAAAGTACTTTACCACCGAAGTCCATCTTGGTGAACCAATGAGTTGAACTGCTGGTTACTTATAGGAATATGGGTGAAAGGTTACTTACGGGAGCAGAAAGGACTCAAAGACAACTCTAGCATCGATGCCCACCCTAGCAAGAATGACAGCTCACAAAAGCTGGAGCATAGTACACAGATTGCAGACGACTCAACAGGTTGAAGAGTGCCCTTTCTAAGTGACTCAGTTGATCTAAACCTCTTCCAGGCAGCTCAACTGGTTTCTGCTTCTTCCAGGAAACGGGTCTGGTTTCAGAGTCTTCTTTGCACTTGGCTTGTCTGAGAGTAACCCTCAATAATCTTATTGTTTACTTTTGGGAGGGAAGGAGTCTAATGAGTTTGATCAGTTTTAGGGACTTCCTACAGTTATTTTGAATCACTTATCATCTTTCTTAAGGAGGAAGCTTCATTGCTGGGTGGAATATTTCAATCTGGGAGGAAACTCCTACACAACAATGGCTTGGTGGGTAAAAGGGCTTGCTGCCATGCCTGGTGGCCTGAATTTGATTCCTGGGACATAAAAGGATGGAAAGAGAGAAGGAATTCCTGCACACTGTCCTCTGACCTCCTTATGTGTGGACACACAGATAATAAATCAGTAAGGAAACTATAAAAGGAACATAAATTGTGTGTGTGTGTGTGTGTGTGTGTGTGTGCGCGCGCGCGTGTGTGTGCTTGCTCACACAAACACATGCCACCACAGTTTACATGTGAAAGTCTGAGGACAACTTTGGTTTTGGTTTTGGTTTTTATCCTCTCCTTCTATGATGTGAGACCTAAGAATTGAACTCAAGTTGTTAAGCTTTGAAGCAAACACCTTTACATGCTGAGTCATCTTGCTGGGTTCTAATCAAAGAACTCTGAGGCAGACCTTCCCATGGGGTAGTCCTGCTGCTGACCTAGGGACCTCACTTAGCAAAATTATCACCAGTGCTGGCTAGTTTTATGTCAACTTGACACAAGCTAGAGTCATCTGAAAGGAGGGACCCTCAATTGAGTAAATGTCTCCATAAGATCGGGCTGAAAAAACATTTTTTTTAATTAGTGATTGATAGGGGAGGGTCCAGCTCATTGTGAGTGGTGCCATCCCTGGGCTGGTGGTCCTGGGTTCTATAAGAAAGCAGGCTGAGCAAGCCATGGGGAGCAAGCCAGTAAGCAGCATCCCACCATGGCCTCTGCATCAGCTCCTGCCTCCAGGTTCCTGCTCTACTTAACTTCCTGTCCTGACTTCCTCCGTGATGGACTGTGATCTGCAGGTGTAAGTCAACTAAACCCTTTCCTCCCCAACTTCCCTTTTGGTCATGTGATTCACGGCAACAAGAGAAACCCAGAGACACCCCCATAGAAGGAAGTCTGTAGTTGGCAAACACCGTCCACGCAGATACAACTTCTATTAGCTTGTTAGTTAGTTCTCTGCTATAAAATGTAGACGGGGGCTCACCAGGCATCTGAGGAAAACCTGAGTAAGCATGCCAAAAGCAAACAGACCAAGCAACCAGAAGGAAACAGACCACACTGTGAAATGTAAACTACAGGCTTAGGAGCTCGCACAGATGCACATTCCATCTACCAACGATGGTCCAAAGGAAGCATTATTTTGATAACAGTAAAAAGGGAGTATCCAAGGGGCTGCAGATGTGGCTCCATTGGTGAAGGGCTCAGCTAGCATGCATGAAGCTCTGAGTTCACTCCCCAGCACTGCATAAAACTAGTCATTGTATCACTTGCTTGTAATCCAAGCACTGGTCAGACAGCAGCTGGAGGATCGTAAGTTCAAGGTCATCCTTGGCTACATAGCAAGTTCAAAGTCAGCCTGGGCTACCTGAGACACTGTCTTAAAAAGAAAAAAGAAAAAAAAAGCAATCAGGGAGTTAATATTTTTTTAAAAAAATTAAAATGGAACAATTGGAAATTAAAAGTATGATTTTTTTAAAATAAAACGTTAAAGTGATTAGTATATAAAGATGGAAACATTTCTGTGGTAGTAGAGAAAAGAAAAAGTGAGAAGAAATATTTTTAGATTCGTTTTAATTATGAATATGGGAGTTGGGGGAGGGGTGCCTGTGAGTGTTGGGCCCTAAGTGGCCAGGAGTATCTAGTTTCCCTTGAGCTGGAATTATAAGCAGTTGGGAGTTGCCCAAGGCAGGTGCTGGGAACTGAACTCAGGTCCTCAGAAGAGCAACAACATGCCCCTAAACACTATTTCTAAATAGGCTGCTCTGCTTCTTGCTACTCACCTATGTGCCCACCCACCACAAGCACATCATATAAGACCTGAAGACCTTCTGCAACCTCTCCACCTCATCCCAAATATACCTCCTCCGTCCAGACTAGGCAGAGCCTGTACTCAACTGGCAGCCTCGCACCCTTACCTTAGCCACTTAAGCCGGGCACCCTTTTCCTAAACACCGACACTCTTCACTGCTCATTCTTTCTTAGACTGTGGCTAAAACATCAATTTTCCTCCCCTCCCCCTCCTCCTTTGGAAACCATCTCACAATATAGCTAAAGACAGCTTTGAACTCCTGATCCTCTCGCTTCAGCCTCCCAAATGGTGGCTTTCCCCCCACTGACCTTTAAATAAAAATGATATATTACTGTGTCACCCAGGCTGACTTTGAACACAAACCTCCCTTAGTCTCAGGCCTTTTAAGTACCCAGATCGCTGGTGTGTACCACTCTGCTTCATAATGAAAATGTTGGTTTTCTTTGAATCTAGATTTTAGCATAAAGACTAGCATGAAACGTCACGTAATAAATACTAGCAGACTAAATGAATAAATACTTTCAGTGCATGTATGAATGCATACAAACCAAGGGCTTTAAAATGCTACATACTTTTATTATATCTTGTGACTATCCCAAAATGGTAATACCAAAGACTGGGGCAGGGGGTCAGGGTAGGTGGACAACTTTACAACTTTAATTTCTAGCTAATTCTGTAGAGAAAAAAAAGTATGTGGAAGCTTGGCATAGTGATATACACCTTTAATCCCAGCACTCCGGGTGGGGGTGGGGCAGAGGCAGGTGGATCTGTGAGTTTGAGGCCAGTAGAGTCTACATAGCAAATTCTAGGATAGTCAGAACTACACAAAGAGACCCTGTCTCAGAAAACACACACACACACACACACACACACACACACACACACAGTAACCCCAAACCCCCAAAACATATGTGGAGTTAGGATATGAATATTGGTGGCCCAGATGACTGTAAGTCATAGCCACCTCTGTGACTCCCTCAGAGAAACAGTGGCCTCTTCCCTCCTCCCTGTCTGTGTATTGTGACACACCACAGCTGACAGGTGCCAACTGAGATGAAATTTAGTCATCATATGACCTACTTGTAACTTAACTCCCCAATGAGCCACAGGGCTTAAAGAGACCTGCAGAGAAACCACACACTTAGAAAGAAGATCAGTGACACGAGTTCTCCCGGACAAGATGAAAGCAGAAGAGACATTTTGTAAAGGATGAGCTCTCTGTCAGTGGCATTATGAAGCGAAACCAACCACGATCCAATCAGATCTGACGGGAAGCTGGTCCTGAAGCTGAAGACAATCAAGAGACAATTGAAAACCCAAGCTCCCAATCTTTGCCATTTTCATGAGAAACCTGGCCTTGAATGTACGCTGTACATTGGGAATGGCAGAAGCCTCCAGAACAGAGTCTTTAACTCCACAGGATCAGATCACCAAGGAAGGCAAAGTGACAAATCTGTGATGTAGAAATTGATGCACTCACCAAGTAACAAGATGCTGCAGCTGGTCTAACAACACCCCTCATGTCAGAGTGTTGACGAGCATGAAGGGTCTTGCCGATTTCTGAAACTTTGGAAATGTGGTGTCCACTGGTGACACCCACGGGTAATGCTGATGCTACTGTGGCTTGTTGTCCACATCCATGTTTGAAGGAAATGCTAAATATCAGGGAGCGGCTAGAGGGAATCAAGATGCCCTTTTATATCCCCATCAAATTCTCTGACTCTGAATTCTATTTGAAGGTCTGTTAAGAGTCTTGGGGTCTAGAGCAAGGTCCCTTATGACCTCTTTAGCAGGTGTGCCGTTAAAATTAATTTTTTAAGATGAGCTTGGTAGTGAACATCTGTAATCTCAGCAATAGGGAGGCAGAGGCGGAAAAATTGTATGGAGGCCAGACCTTAGTTCAAACACAATAACAGGGCCAATGACATGGGTAGGCTGGTAAAAGTACTTGATATCAAGCCTAAAGACCTGAGTTCAATTCTCAAAACTCTCTTGGTAGAAGGAGAAAACTAATCCTCATAAACTATTCTCTGACTTCCTTATGCCTCTTACAAAGAAATAAATGCAATTAAAAAATAATAATTGAGCTGGAGAGATAGCTCAGCTGGGAAGGTGTTTGCCACACAAGCATGGGGATCTGAGTTTGACTCCCCGAGCAGACACAGGCAGATCTCTGGGGCTCACTAGGCAGACAACCTAGCCTACTGGGCAAATCTCCAATCTAAGTGACAGATCCAGTCTCAAAACACAAGGTAGGCAGTACCTAAGGTAGAACATCACTTGAGATCGTCACGTGGTCTCTATGTGCACACACACAAAACAAAGAGGGAGAGCAATTCAAGAGCAACACCCAAAGTTATTCTCTGGTTTTCACACACACATGTGCACACACACATACACATGTGTATACGTGAACACACACACACACACACACACACACACACACACACACACACACACGAAAAGACAAGGTGGACAGTGCCTGAGGAACAACACCTGAGGCTGACCTCTGGCCTCCACACACAGGTGCACATGCATGTATGCATCCACACAAACACATATACACAAACAATAGTAATAACTAATATCAATAAAGTTAAGGGGTCTAGGAATGTGGTTCAGTGAAAGGCCCTGGGTTCAATTTCCAGCAACACACACACACACACACACACACACACACACACACACACTAATAGTAAGTTTTCAAATCATAGCCAGCCTTGCCTGGAACCAGGAATCACACATATTGACATTTATTACAAGCAGACAGGGGTAGAGTTATGCAATGTGCTCTTCTAACTCAGTGAGGTGCCAAGTCTCTGCCCTTAGGCATGCCAACAAAGACTTTGCATGAAAGGTACACCAAGCATAGATGTGACAATATTTAAGTGTCAGGATTCAACCAACCCTCCAGTTAGAACAGACACAGTGTCCTCTGTTGAGTAGCAGGCAATGGGAATGAACAAAACCTATAGCCCGGGGCAGTGCGTGCAGGGGCATTCGTCTTGCCCCATGTGATGTGTCTTAATAATCCCCATATCCGATGTTTCTTTATTTGTTTCTGAGGACAGTTTCACTATAACTCCAAGTCCTGGGCCCAAGCCACCCTACCCTCTAGACTCAATCTCTCAATTACCTGGGGCTGCAGATGCACTTGGCTAAGCCACATGTCTTGAATACCATTCATTCTATCAATGAAAAAAAAATTTTTTTTGGCTTGTGAATGTGTGTGTGGTATGTGTGTCTATGTGTATGGATCGTTCATGCGTGTGGGGTATAGATGTGTGGGTGGAACTTTGTGCAAGTAGAGGCCAGAGACTTGATATAAAAATGTCTTCCTCAATCATGCTAGATTTCCAGATGATTAGATTATGTCAAGGTAACAATTAGCACTAGCCACTATACACTCTAAAATAGCACTTCTAGTTGGAGCCAAACAGTGAACACATGAGCCTGAGAGGGACAGTCTATATTCAATCCTTACCAACCACTGGACCCTGGAGACTAGACTTTCCATGCTTTGCAGATGCCAGGCATTTGCCACTGGGGTAATGTTAACCTGCCTCTTCTAGTAAAGCTTAAAACAACTAATATGTGCACATATGCTATGTCTTACATGAAGTACTTAGACCTGAGCTAAATCATGCCCTCTAAGCATATATTAAAGCCCTCATTGGAATAGTAGGTCTTTAGAAAGGTCATTAAAGTTAAATGAGGTCATAAGGATGACAGACAAATTCTAGAAAGCTGTATCCTTCAAAGAGGAAGAGAGACCAGGGAGCTCCCTCCTTTTTTTTTAAATTGGATATTTTATTTATTTACATTTCAAATGTTATCCCCTTTCCCAGTTCCCTCCCAGAAACTCTCTATCCCATCCCCCCCTTACCCTGCTTCTATGAGGGTGCTCCCCTACCTACCTACCCACTCCTGCCTCATCTCCCTAGCATTCCTCTATACCAGGGCATCAATCTTTCATAGGACTAAGGGCCTCCCCTTCCATTGATGCCAGATAAGGCCTCTTCAGCTCCTTCAGTCCTTCCCCTAACTTCTCCATGGGAGATTCCTCTTCACACACACTGCAGAAAGGCCATGTGGTGGCCCAGCAAGCTGTCCACAAGCTGGGCAGTGGTGGTGCATACCTTCAGTCCCAGCACTCAGGGACAGAGAGGCAGGCAGATCTTTGTGAGTTAGAGGCTGACTTGGTATACAGAGAGAGTTCTAGGACAGCCAGGGCTACACAGCATGATCCTATCTCAAAAAAAAAAAAAAAAAAAAAAAAACTTAAAAAAAAATCCCAACTAACCAACCAAACAAACAAACAAACAAAAAACTGTCCATAAATCAGGAAGAGACCTCACCAGAATGCTACCATCTCAGTATCTTGACCTTGGACTTCCAAATTCCAGAATTGTAAGCTATATCAATGCTGTGGGCACAATCAACACTGTGTACACGGTGATACCTTTAACAGACTTAAGGCATCTATTCCTGGGGGGTGGGACACCAACAGCATAACTTTAGAGGAAGAGAAGGCCAGATAGATTCTGCCTTGTTTAGAAGGCTGCGTGTTCTTTAAGTCTTGAGTCACTGTGTAAGAAGTCCTTGGTGGCCCAATGTGGTGGTACACACTTTGAATCTCAGCACTAAAGACAAAAGGGCAGGTGGATCTCTGTGAATTTGGAGCCTGTTTGGTCTACAGAGTTAAAAACAACAACAACACAAAAAAAAAAAAAAAAAAAAAAAAAACAAAAAAAAAAACCATGATGGGTTGACTTGAGTTTCTAAAACCCAATGAATTGCATAAACAAATTCCAGCATGTGAATTGATTTAGAAATGAGGTAGGGATGGCTGTGATTAGGTAAATTAAGATGGAGTTATATGGCCATTGTGGCAGCCCACACCTTTAATTCCAGCACTCACAGAAAGAGACAAGTGGAATTCTGTAAGTTTGAAGCCAGCCTGGTATACATAACAAGTTCCGGGACAGCCAGAGCTGCATAGTGAGACCCTGTCTCAGAAAAACAAAAGAACAACAACAACAGAGAATGAGTTTATAATAGTATAGGGAGAGGCCTTGAATCCAGTGTGACTGGTATCTCATAAGACAAAAGAATTGTGGACTGAGAGACGGGAGGAGAAAGGAGGCAAAGAGTAAAGGAGGAAGAGGAGCAGGAAATGGGAGAAGACATCAGAGGGGAGAAGGAGGGAGGAGAGGAGAGGAGAGGAGAGGAGAGGAGAGGAGAGGAGAGGAGAGGAGAGGAGAGGAGAGGAGAGGAGAGGAGAGGAATGTATTCATAAGACAAATGGCTTGGAGCTTCCTGAAAATGAAAGAAACAGGGAAGCCCTTGGAGAGAGTATGGCCCCACCAACACCTTGACTTCGGCCTTCTAGTACCAGAAGTGTGAAGGAGTCAATTCTATCACTTGAAGCTGCCCAGTCCGTTTGTGGTCCTTTGTTTCAGTGGCCTCCAGAAAGGAGCATGCAGATGCTCTAGGCAAGAATAAAAGCCAAGTTCGGATTTCAGCTGACTAGGCTCAAGCCCCACCAAAGGGGGATTCCATCTTGGAAACATCCTGCTCGCCACACTGTTTGCCTTGTCCCAGCTGAGGTTCCGGACATGGCAGAGCAGAGACAAGCTACCTCCTTCCATGCCCTCATTGCACTCCTGATGGTCTGTCCTCTCCATGTTCTTGACATTATGGTTAGTTTAGGCCATGCAGTTTCAGAGCAGCATAGCTCTGTGTCCCTTTCCTTCATTCTGGCTCCAAGGGTGCTTCACAAGGTTATCCTGCTGTCAGGACATTAAAATTCCTAAAGGTAGTTTTGGCAGGATACAGAGACAGAATCTCTCCCTCGTGTGGCAGACAGGACAGTATGGCCCAGTGCACTCCTCTTTGCTTCTCTACAGGGCTGCTTGCTCAAGGGTCCTTACAACATGGCCACCAACTTCCCCAGAGCAAGCAATCACGGAAGAGCCAGCTGAAAATTGCAACGCTATTTACAATTCAAAAGTTATACACACCATGTAAATGTTGGGGGTCTGTGGGTCAGAGCAGATTCAGTGGAGTCACCCAAATTCAGAGATGTCACGAACACAAAAATACCATGAGACCTGGCTCACTGGGGCTACTTCGGAGACAGACTGCCTCACACAGTCTTCTCTCTGTAAGCGGATCCACTACTCATAGCTTTTAAGGAAGGAATGGAAGCATCACCCGAAGAGATAAGGAAGGTTTTCCCCTTCCATGGTGCATCTTCTATGGCACTATACTTTTATCACCAAAAGAAAAACCAGAAGCTATTGCACACCTACTAAGCCTAGTGTTTGGAAGGTGGAAACAGGAAGGTAGTGAATATGAGGCCATCCTGGGCTACACAGTGAGATTCTGTTTCAAAAGAAAAATAAAAGCATCTTCAAAATTCAATTGCTGAGTATTGCCCTGCACAGACACTGTTAGAGGCATCTGGAGTGGGGGTTGAGGGACATTGTCAGTTAAATGGTAAAGTACTTATTACACAAACATGATGAGTTGAGTTCCATCCCCAAACACCCACATTAAAAAAAGGAGGGGGCTGAAGAGATGGCTCCGTGGTTAAAAGCATGTATGGTTTTTCCAGAGTTCCTCACACCCACATCAGGTTGCTCACGACTTCCTGGAACTCCTAGCTCCAGAGGATTCAAAGCCTCTGGCCCCCTCAGGCATCTGCCTTTGGGACCCACACACATGCACATAATTCAAAACTTTTCAATGTAATTATTAAAGAAGGCGGGTATGGCAACAGTCAAGCATAATCCCAGCGCCTAGAATACAGAAAAGAGACTATCCCTGGATCTCACTGGCCAACCAGTCTAGCTAAATCTGTGAGCTCCAGGGTCAGTTAGAGAGCCGCATCTCTGTCTCAAAATATAAGGTAAAGGGGGAAACTGAAAGAGACACTTGATGTCAGCCTTTGACCTACACACACACACACACACACACACACACACACACACACAAAGCAGGCAACCCCTGCCCCCTCCTTTTTTGAGACAAGGATTCATTATGTAGCCCGGGCCTGGAATTCTCTATTAGAACAGGCTGGCCTTGAACTTATATATATCCACTTGTTTTGACCTCCAAAGCACTAGGATTAAAGGTGTAAACCTTCATGCCCAGTTTAGAATCATTCCATTAGCTAGTCATGGTGGTATATGCTTTTAGTCCCAGGACTCCAGAGGCAAAAACAGGTGGATATCCGAGTTCAAGGTCAACCTGGGCTACAAAGGAGCTCCAGGCTGTCACACAGAGAAACTCTGTCTTGAAAAACCATAAACCAACCAACCAAACAAACAAATAAAAATATTTCCTTGATTTTTTTTATTATTTATCTAGGAAATAGGCACAGGCAGCATTCAAGGAGATTGGAGGACAATAGCTTGTGACAGATGATTTCTTCCCTTCTACTGTGTGGGTCCTGGGACTCAGATTGTCAGAAGACACCTGCTGACAGTTCTTTTTAAGAATACTTTCAGGATACCAGGTGGTGGTTTTGCATGCCTTTAATCCCAGTACTCTGTAGGTAGAGACAGGAGGATCCCTGTGAGTTAGAGGGCAGCCTGGTCTACAAAGTGAGTTCCAGGACATCCAGGGCTAAACACACACACACACACACACACACACACACACACACACACACACACAGAGGGGAGAGAGAGAGAGAGAGAGAGAGAGAGAGAGAGAGAGAGCAGAGAGAGAGAGAGAGAGAACTTACAGGGGTAAGAATGTTCTAGGGTTCCGTGCTAGAGTACTTGCTGACTGTGGGCAAGGCCCTGAGCCCTGGGGTTCTATCCCTAGTGCCCCAAAGAATACTTCCTACTTTCAAGAAGTTGCATGCTAGACTTCTACTTACATTTCATTGGTCAGGATGTCATGACATCCAGTTGCAAGGAAGGCTGGGAAATAGAGACCATCTTTTCTCCACGAAGAAGTGTGCCTGGCTAAAATTCTATTGCTTCCAATGTTGGGAGTTAGGAGAGCTATCTAGGAACTAGTGGTTTTTACTGTGGGATTCTTCTAACTTTTAGGAAACAGGAAACACCTCCAGCCCCATGTCCATATATAATTCGCACCTGTCTTTTCTTCTGAGTCAGGGGCATTCTACACAGTATAAATTGAATTTGGGGCCTTTTGAAGCCTGGGGGTAGAGTCACTATCTGTTTAGCCTGAGACCCTCATTCTCTGTATTCATGTCACGTGCTAGGAATGAAACTGAGACTTGGAAACCAGGCCTGGGCATTTCACTGGTTTGCTTAATGTCTAGCCCATGAACCGGTGGGAGGCTTTATTTGCCTCTGGAAATCTGACAAGAAGCAGGCTTCAGTGACTCTGGGGGGGGGGGTGTGCTCTTTCGGAAAGACCTAGAATTCCAGCAACACACAGACCATGAGCTAAATAAGCTTCAAACAGTTTTGGGACCACATCCAACTAGATGGCTTCACACAAACCAGTTCTAGGGTCCGTCATGGACTTTTCGGGGAGATGAAAGAAATCACCAGACAGGCTTTTTTGAGAGTCGGCGCTGCTGGGTGTGCAATGTTTCCTTGGACATTTTCTTCAAATGCTTGACTCCGCGGTTTAAGTTTTTAATTCATCAAGGGCTTGAAGAACAAAGCTGCAAAGAGAAATTGATTAACACTTGGAGCCACTGGGCACCACCATTAAGCAAAGAGCCAAAGCGCTTGACTATGGGGTGAGGGTGGGGGTCCTTGATGCAAATAGCTTTGGCAAAGGACAAAGTGAAAATGTGACAGAGACCAAAAAGCTTCCATGGGTAAACATGCCTTAGCTGATCCCAGATGCTAACCTTAACCTGCTTCTTGGCTAGGCAAGTGATTTTCTTGGTGTTCTGACCAGATACCTTGGCCCCCCCCCAAAAAAAAAAATTAAGAGAAGAAATTTTATTTTGGCTTCTGGTTTAGGATACATCATCTATGACACTGGGGAAGAAACGACATGGGAGCAGAGCTGGCTGGTACCGTTGCATGGGGGTAAGGAGGCAGGCTGCTATGAATGCCTGGACTCAGCTCACTTTGTCTTCTTAATTCAGTCCAGGCCCCCCACCCAGGGGGTGATGAAGCCCATATTCATGGTGAGTCCTCAGTCAAACTTCTTTGGAAACCTCCTCACAGACACACCCAGAGGTGAGTTTCCATGGTAATTCTAAATGCAGTCTAGTTGACAGTGAAGATTAATAGTAGCAGCCAACAACCGAATAATTTTGTCTGTAATACCTACTCTTTGATTGTTCTCCTTTCCTTTTGTTTATTTTTTTTCTTTCTTTTGATTCTTTAAGATAGGCTTTCACTATGTAACTCAGGCTGGCACTGAACTCCTGGCAATCCTCCTGCCACCTCTCCTTTCTGAGTGCTAGAATTATACTGTCATAACAGATAACATGTTTGTATCTTTCTCTCTTCCCCTCTCTCTCACTCATTCACACACACACACACACACACACACACACAGAGAGAGATTTTTTGTTATACAGGGCACACTGGCCTGAAACTTATGACGATGCTCCTGCCTCAGCCTCCTGAGTTCTGGGATTACAGGCATGAGCCACCCTGTATGTGGCTTCATTGCTCTCTCTCTCTCTCTCTCTCTCTCTCTCTCTCTCTCTCTCCCTCCCTCCCTCTGTGTGTGTGTGTGTGTGTGTGTGTGTGTGTGTGTGTGTGTGTGTGTTGTTTCCATACTGGGTACTGAACCCAGAGACTTAAAAAGCACTCTATCACTGAACTAAATTCTCAAACTCCTTTTCTCTCATTTATTTATTTATTTATTTACTTACTTACTTACTTATTACTTTACAGCACAGTATCAGCCTCTTACTCCCAGTCACCCTTCACACAGACACTCTCCCCATTCCTCCCTCCCCCTCTCTTCTGAAAATGGAGAGGACCCCTATGAGTATCACCCCACCCTAGTACATGAAGTCACTGCAGGACTAGGCGCATCCTTTCCCACTGAAACCAGACAAGGGTGCCCAGTTAGGGGGACAGGATCAGATTCAGGGATAGTCCCCACTCCAGTTGATGCGGTGATGGAGGACCCACATGAAGACTAAGCTGTACATCTGTTACATATGAGCGGGAGGCTAGGTGCATCCCATGTATGTGCTTTGGTTGGTAGTTCAGTCTCTGAGAGTCCCAAGGGTCCAAGATGGTTGACTCTGTTGGTCTTCCTGTAGAGTTCCTATCCTCTTTGGGCCCCTCAATCCTCCCCCAGTTCTCAACCTCTTATATCTCAATGAAGAGTCATAGTATAAGCATTTCTCTCAAATGTAGATTATCAGTGCACCTACACAATGAGCATCCGCTCACATACACAAATTATAGTTCCCTACAGTTTCTTACAGCTCTTGCAAAAATCATTTCTATACATTCTACTGCTCCATAGGTTCACAATCATTTGTGTATAATATCATTGTGAATAAGAAATATTCATAAAGGACCTCATACAGGCCTAGGGCTCAGAAATAGAAAAATAAACAGGTTTCCTCCCAATAAGGGTGCTGTGTGCTTTCCATCAATGAAAATAGAACCTTATATTGAAAAATAAAATGGTAAGTGCGTAGACAAGTGTAGTCCAAACTCTAGTGATCGTCAGATCATACCACTATGATAAAATGCATGAGACAATCAACTTATAAAGTAGAAAGGTTTGTTTCAATTTATGATTTCAGCTCACAGTCAACTGGAACCATTACTTTGGGGCCTATAGAGGTCCCACATCATGGTGGAAATAGAGGAGGCCTGTTCCATTCATGGAAGCAGCAAAAGGAAGAAGGAAAGAAAGGACGGAAAGAATGTGATAGAAACGCCAGAATCAAAGCCACTTATAGAAGAAAAAGTTTATCCGAGGGTCGTGATTCCAGAGGGTCAGAGTCCATGATGGTGAAAGTGGAGGTGGCAGGTAGCTAAAGCAGGAGCTGAGAGCTCATGGCTCAAACTGCAAACAGAAAGCAGAGAGGGCTAACTTGAAATAGAACAAGTCTTTTGAAACCTCTAAACCTGCCCCCCAGCGACATATTCCTCTATCAAGGTCACACATCCTAATTCTCCTCCAAATAGCCACCAGCTAGGGAGCGTGTATTCCAATGCCTAGGACTTATGGAGGACATCTCATTGAAATCACCACAGGGGTGGCAGTGGGAACTCTAACTGAGATGAGGTGCCTCGGAGCTATAATCCCAGCCTTGACAATATAGCCAGATCCCATCTCAAAAACCAAACAAAAAAGCAAACAGAAACACCACATCTTACTGGAAACAACTCTTTCAGCCAGAAAGTCCTTCTCATCATGACCTTTCCCCCACTGAGTATACCTTGCTTCCCAATTGCAGCACACCAGAGCCCTGCCCTTCTTGCTAGTTCCTGGAGGAGGAAATACTGGCTTTGGACTCAGCACTCTTCCTTGTAGGTGTGGCCTGCCCCTGCAGAGCAGTCTTAGTTGAGGCAAAGGCGGGCTCCTGGGGCCCAGCCTTAGGATATCCTAAGTGTCCTCTATGCACAAGGAAAATTTCCCAGAAGGACAGGCCTCTGCTGAACTTCCTTTGGGGGCAGTTTTCCTTCTCTACTGAGCGGTACAGTCATCTGTCTCCCCTGAAATCTTGGACTGGAATACAGCTGGACAATGCTGACTCCCCAAGGTCAGGGACAATTGCTCCAGAGACTGACTAAAGCACCAGGGGAAATGGCAAGAAAAAACTTAATCTTCCATTTCTGATCTTCCCTTGGGCCTGTGACTGGCAGGAGATGGTCACCTGGCTCCTGGACAGCAGCCCCAGATCCCCCCAAGCCACCTTCGGGAATACTCTAGGCAGAGGTCAAAAAGAAGCTATAGTTTGTTTATGCTCCCTAATGTCCCACCAGTGCTGGCCAAATGACCTGTTTTGACAATGACCCTCTTTGGGGCATCTTCTCCAGGTTTGGCAGATGTATCCTGGTTCTCCAGGTTCCAATAATCCACCCCTTTGAGTAGTAAGGTCTTGACCTTGGCCTGACTCTCTGCCTAGGACACTTGTTTGTTTTATATTTATATATAATGACTGTAATGCCTGTGATCCCAGTAGGCTTGAAGAATAGACACCTTACCTGTCTTGTTTGCCACTGTGCCTCTGAATCCTAGCACTGCTCGTGGAGCCTACTAAGACCTCCTATGTTCCTTTGTCTTCTCTGATCATGAGCTCTTTTAGGTGGCTGCCTGAGTCTTGCCAGATGAACTGTGTCCTCTTCTGGAATACAATAGGCCTTCGATTTCCTTGGTATTCCAGGAATCAATATCCTCAGGTCAGAGATAGTACTCATTAACAGGTAGGCACAGCTCAGTCAAAAGGAGCTAGAAGGCAGGCAGCTTGGCATAGGCCTGGAATCCAAAACTTGGAGACTGAAGTTTAAAGGTCTGCCTGAACTACTGAGTTCAAGGCCAGAGCCAGGCTAGCCTGGGCAGCAAAGACTGAGAGAGAGAGAGAGAGAGAGAGAGAGAGAGAGAGAGAGAGAGAGAG
>JANHMN010000005.1:113504080-113518962 GCA_030674055.1 Rhabdomys pumilio | reverse complement strand
CCCCCCCCACACACACACAAGAAATAAAAATATAAAGGTTGTGAAATGACTAGTGATGGGGTGGGAGGTGGATCCTAATTCAGTCTAAGTAGAATGCTTATAAGAGGAAGGAATTTAGACATACAGAGATACTAAGAGATGCTGTGTCCAGAAGAAAGAACACCTAAGGCTCCTGATAAAAAGTGGCCCATCATATGTAAGGCCTCAGGAGGACCCATCATAAGCAGAAGTATGCCCTTTAAGCCCCCCTGTTTTAGTCACTATTCTATTGCTGTGAGGAAACACTATGACCAAGGCAACTGTCATAAAAGGGGGCTTGCTTACAGATTCAAGGGCTTAGTCCAGTATTATCATGCCAGGAGCATGATGTTGGGACAGTAGCTGAAAACTGTATCATTAACTGTTGGGTGAGAGCGAGAGTGAGAGCAAGAGAGAGAGTCAAGAAGGTGTTGGCCCAAGACAACTGAACTAAATTTAGCAGACACCCCCCCCCCCCCCCCAAACTACTTCCACAGCCAGCAACCGGAAATCTAAGGCTGAGTTTAGATGTGCTGAAAATTTCTGATTCGCAGTGTTATTGCCATAATAGCTGACTAGTCTGGAAAGTACTGTAAAGTAAGAGAATACCGTGTAGACAAATCTAGGCTGAATTGCATTACACTAAAGATTTAGGAGAGAAGTATTACTTTTTTCCCTCCCCTTTATGGCAAACAAACAAACAAACAAGCACAAACAAAAACAGAGCAGGCATAAATTCTTTTGATTATCTAATGTAAGGAATAAGACAGGGAGAGAAAGCTTTCACCAAACACACAGCAAAGATTTTCCTCTCCAGAGAATCTGCACGATTCCCCAGGAGTCAGCAATGTGCTAAGTGCTACTGGGTTCCCAGGAAGTGAGGCTCAAACCCACAGAGTCACCTAAGGACCAGGAAGCACATGAGGTCACAAGCTAAGAATCTCTTCAAGGACCTGAAAGGATCGTGAGCAATTATGTAATTATGAGGCTAATTAGAAGTCCTGGCCCACATAGCAGCCATGACAGGTATGAGTTTCTACAGATTTCCCAACTGAAATGTCTCAGAGCTTGTGTGGCCCTGGCATGTCCAGTTTCTGATTTCTAACTCCAGGAATCTGATCCGAGTGTTGGAAGCATGCCTTCCGCCCCACAGAGTTCAAACCTAGTAGCAGCATTTAACCATTCTTAGTTTTCTGATAACCTGCCAGGAGGCAAGATTTATAATCAACCGCATGGTATTTTGAACATTAGTTGAAATTACACTTGATATGGGCTCCAGATCATGTTTCATTCAGTCGGGCTCACCCAGTTCCGTTGCATCTAGAAGCAAAGGTCATGACCTCTTTCGAAAAGGGCTCAATGGAAGGGAAAATAGCAAGTCTCCGTGTTGAAGTAAAAGAATTTGGTTCATAAAATAAAACTCCAGCGACAGAAGGCAAAGGGAGTTTCCGCTGTTTGAAAAGCACAAGCTTGGAAAAAAAATGTTGATGATTTATGCAAATGAGAGAGGAAATGTGCCCCGAGGGATCTGGGCATAGACGCTCAAGTCGGAATTCTGGTTCCGAGGCTGGCTGTGTGTCTGATTCACTTGGGGACTGGGGCTGAGCCATTTAACCTCTCTGCTTCAGAGTCCCCTCATCCATAAACGCAGCCTAACAACGCTGTTCTTCTTGCCCCTGAAGGGGAGGCAGTAAAAATGAATGAAATGTCGGGGAATTACATCTAACAGCCATCGATTAGAAATAGAGCATATGGTCTTAATGACTGCTTGTTTCTGCCACAAATTCAACTCGGTCTTGGGCTAGCTCTGGGGCCACTCCCCACATGGCAGAGGTTCTGAAGGCAGTGAGTACTCTGCCCACTCCAGGGGTGCATAATGAGCCCCTTGGTCCTTGGCTTCCCCCTCCCCCACAACCTCCACAATGGAACCACAATGCCCAAATCTGCCCAGTCAGTGGGGATTTAAAATATTCTGTCCCATGTGTTAAAACATGTGTCAGACCACGTGTCCTGATCATTGCTTCAGAAAATATTGTCACTCACACACCTTCACAGGAATGGAAGCACCTGCTCACTGCCTAAAGTCCTTGGGAATGATTAGAAATAGGCAATAAAGCTGGAGAGACCCACTGATTGATTGAGAACCAGGTAGAGAAAGATGAAGCTGTATTATGGGGGTGGTGGCGTGAGTTAGCTATTTGTAAAACACCAATGTTTATGCCAGGAACTGAATTGAACTCTGAGAGTCCCTGGTGCAAGGGGGTTGGGGTGTGGACAGAAGCGACAACATTCCTGGCCTTGGTGGCTTGCAGTCCAGTAGAGGACAGACAGGTTACCAAGGCAGCAGCCTGCTTTTGTGCTGTAATGGGAACAAGGAGAGCCTGTGGGATTCAGGAATGGTTCCCAGGTCATAGTGCTGTAACTGAGAATTAAAGGATGACCAGGAGCCGGGGTACTAAGAAGGGTAGATATTCAGAACAGAGGGAAGATGGAGGAAGGGCTGGGGACGTAGCTCGGTTAGCAAAGTATTGGGCCCAGCATATATAAAAACGTCATGAGTTCAATTCCCAACACTGCATAAACTGCGAATGGTGATTTCAGCACTCGTAGGTGGATCATGGATTCAAGGTTATTCTTGGCTATACAGTGAGTTTGGGGTCAGCCTCAACTACTTGAGACCCTGTCATAAATAAATAAGCTGGGGTTAAGAAGATGGCTCAGCCCTGGTGGCAGGAGCAAGGGTGAGCTGGCCCCACCACTAGTCTGCTGTCCAGTGGCTTGGGCAAGGGAGAGATATCTTCCCCTTCCCTTGTCCTTTACCACCTTCGGCAGGCAAAAGAGCTGGCCCTGGGGTCATGAGAGCAGGAGAGCTGGTCTTAACCTTCACCAGCTGCAATACTTGGGAGAGCAGGCCCTGAACCTTGCCTGGGCAACACCATAGAGCTGGCTCTGATGGCAAAGGCAAAGGTGAGCCTCCCCAAGGGTCTGAGATTGGGAGAGCTTGCCCTGCCACTTGCCGGCTCCAGCATTGGGTAAGCTAGCCAGCACAGTATTGGAGAGCTTATACTTGTAGGGTGGGTATAGGAGAGCTGGCAGGCTGACCAACTCAGCTACCACCCAGGCCCAGATTCAGGGCTTTGACTTGGCCCACGCCAATATCTACTGCATCTGTGAACTGCTGGAGTTCTTGAGGGAGTCAGTCCTATGGATTCAAAGGTACAGGGTCTCCATGACACAGGACAACAACAGGATGATATCCAAAAGGAGTCCAGGTGAGGATCCAGCATTAATAGTGTCGCATAAGTGACCCATGACTCATTGCAGTGAACATCTGCAAGTAAAGATGTGTGGGCCAAAGGATGTGCTGTGGGACACACTGGGACACAATGCAACTTCCACGAGATGCTTTTTATGCTTTGGTTTATTTATTTATTTATTTATTTATTTATTTATTCATTCATTCTTTTGTTTTCTTTTGGGGGGAGGCTGCAAGAGTGGAGAGTAGATATATAGGGATAGAGAGATCAGTGGGATTGGGATAAAATGATGCACAACTCACAAAAAGTCAACAAATTTCTTCAAAAAGAAAAAAGAAGCAGCAGCAACAGTGGAAGGAGGAGGAGGAGGAGGAGAAGAGGAAGAGGAAGAAGAAGGAAAAAAGGAGGAGGAAGAAGAAGAGGAGGAAGAGGAGGAGGAGGAGGAGGAAGAAGAGGAGGAGGTAGTGGTTTAGTGGTTAAGAGCACAAAGTACTAGTGCAGAGGACCCAGGTTCAATCAATTCCCAGCACCCATGTGGCAGCTCTTAACCTTCTGTAATTTCGGTTCCAGGGATGCAACTCTAACTTATGGTCATATACACAGATAAAATTAAAAGTAAAGCGTATATTAAAAAATAACAAAATACATGAATAAACTAATTTAAAAAAAAAGAAGAGCACAGGAAGATTGGCAAGACCAAGTCTGTGTCTTAGAAAGATCACACTGAACTCTGGAAGCAGGAGAGGGAAGAAGAGGTCCCTATAGGGAGCCAGGAAGTTGTCCGTCTTCTGTTGTTATTGTTGCTGCTCTGACAAGTACCTGAGAAAAGCAACTTAATAGGAGGAATGGTTGAGTTTGGTTTGGGGATGTTAGAGAGCTCATGGAAGGCACAAAGGACCTGGTAGGCCAGAGCAGCTCACAGCTGCTTGTACTTCCAAGTTGTCTCCTTTTTGCCCCGCCCCCCTCTTTGGAACCGCCCTCAGAGACTCACCTGGAGGCATGTTTTACTGATCTCTTAGCTGCTCTCAATCCAATCAAGTTGCTGGTCAAAATGATTCATGCAAGAGGAATGATGAGAATGACAAAAACAAAACAAAACAAACAAACAAACAAAAAATGTGGTTGGGGATTTAGCCTACTGGTAGAGCCCTGGGTTCGATTCTCAGTTCCAGGAAAAACAAAAAACAACAACAAACAAACAGAAGAAAAATAAAAAACCAACCAGCCAGCCAACCCACCAGCTAGCTGGAGAGATCTCTCAGTCAGTAAAGCACTCCACTCAGAAGCATGAGGACCTGCTTTGGATCCCCAGAACCCATGTAAAAAGCCTGACCCAGTGCCCAGTGCCCAGAGCCTATACCACCAGCAATGGTGAGACTGGATGGTAGAGAAAGTCACATTCTGTAACCTTACTGGTCAGTTAGTCTGGCTTATATGGTAAAGTTCCAGATCCATGAGAGACTCCGATTCCAAACAAGAGATAGAAGGTACCCAAGGACTAACACTCATGGTAGTTCTCTGACCTCCACACACGAGCCCTACGTAGGAGTGCATCACATATACCTGCGTGTACACATGCATCATGAACACGCACACACATCCTGGAGGTGGTACTCACAGAAGGATAGAAGGCAGCATTGCTGGGACACTGAGCCCTGAGCACAGTGACTTTACAGAAGTGGATATCTGAAGGGAGGACGGACTCTGGGGGAAGTCTAAAGGAAGAGGAGGAAGCCAGGCTACTAGGGAGGACAGAGGTGTAGAAGCAGGGAAGATGGAATGTCTAGGAGAACGTAGCACCAAGGTCACAGGACAAAGAGGTGGTTGTGCGAATGAACTGGGTCGTGGCTTAGCATCTGATAGAGACTTCTCACTGAGACCTCACAGCAGAGGCTGGGGGTAACATGGTCCACCTGGGAGCTTGCTTTATTAGCATGCAGGAAGCCTGGGGCTCCACATCAAGCACCACATAAAACAATATGGTAGCATATTGTTTTCATCCTAGCACTGGAGAAATAGAGGCAGAAGAATCAGAAATTTAAGGACATCCTGTGCTACATATTGAGTTCCAGGCTAGCCTGGGCTACATGAGACTCTGTCTAGAAGAAGGAGAGGAGGAAACCTTATAACAGTGACCATGCTAAAATTACTCTTAATTAGGTGTAATAATGCTTGGATTGCAGTTTCTTTGGGATTTTCATCATATGTAATATAATCTTGTCATCAAGCAATTAATAACTTTAATCTCTTCCAATTCAGATGGACTTTGTTTCTTTTTCTTGCTTGATTGCGGTGGCTATGACTGCTACTGTCATCATGAATAGAAATGATGATGGGCCTCTTAACCTAGTTCTTGATCTCAGAGAGAAAGTGTTCAATATTTTACCATTAGTTCTACTGTTTGCTGTAAGTTTTGTTTAGGCATCCTTTATCAATTTAATGATTTATCAAATAATGGGTCCCTGTTCCCTTTTTAAGTTTGCTAAGCATTTCTACCATGACTGGGAGATGATTTGTTTTTTAATGGTCTCTCTGTGTGACCTGGGAAAGTTACTTTAACTGTAAAATTTTAAATGACCCACAATAATTTGGCATTAAAAGTATGATCACACACACACACACACACACACACACACACACACACACACACACAAAGCTGGACATGGTGGCACACACTTTTAATCCTAGAACTGGCAGATCCTATGAGTTCAAAGCCAATCTGGTCTACAGAGCAAGTGAGTTCCAGGACAGCCAGGGCTGTTACATAGAGAAACCTTGTTTCAACACATAGGCGCGCGCGAGCACACACACACACACACACACACACACACACACACACACACACACGATTTCAGTACCCAGGTGTTTGACCCTGGGTACTTAAATTTTCTCATATAGAAGATGAAAAAATAATTTTTGGTTTTGTTTTTTCCAGACAGAGTTTCTCTGCCTTGAGTATCCTGAAACTTGCTCTGTAGATCAGTCTGGCCTTGAACTTAGAGATCCACCTACCTCTGTTTCCCAAGCTCTGAGATCAAAGGTGTGTTCCAACATACCCCTGGCCCAGAAAGGATAGGTTTTTTTTTTTTTTTTAAGATTTAAAAAAATAATTCGGCCAAGCGGTGGTGGCGCACGCCTTTAATCCCACCACTTGGGAGGCAGAGGCAGGCGGATCTCCGAGTTCGAGGCCAGCCTGGTCTACAGAGTGAGTTCCAGGACAGCCCGGGCTACACAGAGAAACCCTGTCTCGAAACTCCCCCCCCCCAAAAAATTCATTTTATGTATATGAGTGTTTTCCCTGCATATATATGTCTGTGTATCAGATGCATCCTCGGTGCCTCCAGAGGCCAGAAGAGCATATCAGATCCCCTGGAACTGGAATTACAGATGGTTATGAACTGTCATATGGAAATTATAGTAGTGGTTCTCAAGTGGGTCATGACCCCTTTGACAAACCTGTCTCCAAAAAACAAAACCAAACAAAATCTACATTACAATTCCTAACATAGTAAAATTACAGTTATGAGGTAGCAACAGAAATAATTTTATGATTGGGGATCACCACAACATAGGAACTATATTAAAATGTCGAAGCATTAGGAAGGTTGAGGACCATTCACTTATAGTAACTCCCACACAGGAATTTGAGACATTTCCTAAGTTTAAGAGGCTGGATTTGAATCATAACTAGAGGCTTTGGTTTTTTGAAACAAGGTATAACTCAGGCTAGCCTTGAACTTATGACCCTCCTCCTTCTTCTGCCTCTGTGCATTGGGATAATAAGCAGGTACCACCACACCTGGCAAGGACTAGGGTTTGACCACCAAAGCCTAAGGGCTTAGGTCTCAAATATGCTGGAGATGTTGATGTTCCCAATACCTTTCTATATCTTGCTCTCAGCTCAGGGCTTCCTATAGTCCTTGCAAGGATGATCGGGAATGGGTTCTCCCTCTCACTGTATCTCTTTGTATTTGTTACACTGAATTCCATTCACTGTAATTGTATCTCTTTCCCCCTCCCCAGTGCTAAAGATACAACTACACGTGATTGCCCCACTACGAAAGCCTGAGTGTTCATTCCAATGGTGATGCCTGCCAGTCTCCCTTTTGCGGTTGTGCTTTGGTATCGGGGTTTGCTTGGGAGTCTCTGAATGATGCCCAGATCAAGGATCATATATAGCCTCAATGGAGGACGTTGCTCTAGAAGATCAAGTCATGCTTCTGGCGGTGCTGCCTCTGGAGGAAGAGGCCCCCTAGACCAGTGCTGGGTGAAAAAAGGCCCTAACCACTCTGGAAGTTGTTGGCTAGGAAAAAGTTCCTGTTTTCCTGGCTGTTGCTGAAAAACTGAGAGATAAAACTCCCAACAACAGGAGGAAGAAGAGAATAGTCAGGATGGGGACGAGGTGAAGGAGGAAGGAGAGGAAGCAGAAGTAGTTACATAGAGGGGAGGCATGGAAAAAGCAGAAGGCCAGGCCAAGTGCAGGATGCAGTGTAACTGGTGCTTAGTGATGGTTGCGTTCATCTTTGGCAAGAAGGGCTCCAATGCTGATTGCTAAGATCCATGTAATCCTGGCCTTTCCCTAATACGACTGTGTTGCCCAAGCAAAAGACAGAGATAGGAGACATGGAGGGAGGGGAAGAGGAAGGAAAAAAGTCGGAGCTCTCTGAAAGTGGAGGCAGACAAATTAGGCAGGTCATGCTTATTTACCTACTGAGTTTGAGGCCAGCTAGAGCTACAAAAGACACTATCTCAAAACAAACAAACAAGCAAATAAATCTTTAAAAGAAACTAAATGAAGGCAGTCATTTTCACATTAAAATTTCTGAAGGCCTTTGTGCCATAAATTGTTTTGTAACCAAGGAGAGAGGACAGAAACAATGACAACAAAAATGTCCTTTTGTTTTGTCTTGGTGTGATGCTAGCGATGGAGCCTGGGACTCTGTGCAGGATATGCAGATGCTTTGCCACTTAGCTACAACCCCAATCCCAGCACTGTTCTGTGGGTGAAGAAGTGCATGCAGGTTCAGACAGTATGGTGGTGCCTCATGCTTCCAGTTTTATCACTTGGGAAGCTGAAGCAGGCGAATCATCATAAGCTACATACAAATTGAATTCTAAGCCAGTCAGGGATACACCAGACTCTGTGTCAATATTAAAAAATTGAAAACAAAAACTCAGAGACTAATTTGCCCAATATCACACACCAGGCTAAAGGGCCAAGATGGCTCTTTAACCCAGTGGTATGGAGTACAAATCTATCTATCTATCTATCTATCTATCTATCTATCTATCTATCTATCTATCTATTTTTTTTTTCAAGACAAGGTTTCTCTGTGTGGTGCTGTCTGTCCTGGAACTCTTTCTGTAGACCAGGTTGGCCTTGAACTCAGAAATTCACCTGCCTCTGACTCAGAAGCGCTGAAATTAAAGGCATGTACCATCACTGTCCGACATACTTTTTACTTTTTAAAAGTGCGTGTGTGTGTCAGAGAGAGAGAGAGAGAGAGAGAGAGAGAGAGAGAGAGAAGAGAGAGAGAGAGACAGACAGACAGACAGACAGACAGAGGTAAAGAGTTCAGCAAACTATTTTGTAGAGTCAGTTTGTTTTTCTACATTTACATGGGATCCAGGGATCAAACCCAATTTGCTTTTTAAGTAAGCATCTTTTTGTTTGTTTGGTTAGTTGGTTGGTTGGTTTCACTCTGTGGAGCAGGCTGGCCTGGAACTCAGAGACCCACCTGCCCCTGTGTCTTGAGTGCTGGGATTAAAGGCTTGGGCCACCACAGTCTAGTTTTAAGCAAGCATTTTTACCATCTTGCCAGTCTATGGTTTTGTTTTTTTTGTTTGCTGGTTGGTTTGGTTTGGTTGAGGAACTTTCTTTTGTCAATTAGGGAAATCCACCCACAGTAACACCAGGAAGAGAAGGCAATTGATTAGAAGAGCCTACAGCAACAGAACCAGCAGGCCTCTGCAGGGGAAACTCGCAGATACTGAATCTCCCTGCTAAGAGTTTCAATATGGCCCACAAATTTTCTGGGAAACAATCCATCACTGTAGGGAGTGGGGCTGAACAAAAGGGGACTGGGAAGTAAGGACTCTGCTCTCAGAGATGAATAGGTAAAGTTATCTTGGGTGGCTCTGGGGCCAAGGAAGCATGGGTCTAGGAGGAACAAGCCTGGAGCAAGAGTGGGATCTAGGCATGTCGAAACCTTGGAGATATCCTGAGATCTGAGATCGGCAGGAGTAGGATCACTATGCCCCTGTCCCAGCCCTGCATGTCCTGGCACACACAGCCCTGTGCCCAGTACCCGTGCCTCACCAGAGGAAATCACAGCATCTGGTAGCCAGGTTTAACTTCCTTTCCCTTTATAAGGTCACGTCCAAAGCACCTAAAATTCCTCTTCATGCAAAGGAAGCATCCCAAGCACCCTGACCCAGTCCAATGATGTGCACTCACCCTCATAGTCCCTACTCACCCCCCAAAGGTTTAAATAGCCTGTCTTCCCCTGTCCAATAAACTCAACCAGTTCTCTGAAGCTGTTCCTGGGTGTGTGTTCTTTGTGCATTCATGGCTGACCAGGAATCCCTTATAAAATCATGTCCAAAAGCACCTAAAATTCCTCCTCAAAAAAAAAAAAAAAAAAAAAAAAATAAGAGCAGGCTGAAAATTAAGATAGAGAAATACAAATTTGAGACAATCCTGGGATATACACATCAGAGTTCTAGGACAGCTTGGGTTTTATAGTAACAAAGTAGTGAGTGCTATAATTAATTAAGAAGAGCTAGGTGGAACCTAGCAGTGCTGGTGAATACCTTTAATCCCAACATTCAAGGCAGAGACAAGTGGATCTCTGTGAGTTCCAGGCCAGCCTGTTCTACATAGAGAGTTCCAGAACAGTCAGGACTCCATAGAAACCCTGTTTAAAAAAACAAAAGTCAAATAAAGGAGGGAGGAGGGGGAGGGGGAGGAGGAGGGGGAGGGGAAGGGGGAGGGGGAGGGTAGGGTAGGTGTGGTAGTTCATATCTACAGTCTCAGTACCTGGGAGATAGAGGTTAATCTGCTTACAGTTCAAGGCCAGTTTTAAAAGACAGAGTCTCCCTATGAGACCTGCTTGGCTGAGAACACTCTATGCAGACCAAGCTGACTTCAAACTCAAGAGACCCACCTTCCCATGCTTCCTAAATGCGGGGATTAAAGGCATGTGCCACTGTTTCCCCTCAAGCCCTTGTTGCAGAAGAGAAAGTAAAGGGCAGAGGAAGAGGAGGAAGGTTTGTTATGAAGGGGCGGCAGCAAGATGGTTCATCTGGTAAAGGTGCTGGCTACCAATAATAACAACCAACCTGAGTTTGTTTGATGCCTGGGACTCACGTGACATGAGAGAACCAACTGACTCTCATTCATTAGTTGTCTTTTGATCTCCACATAAGTGTTGTGCTGCACACACACACACACACACACACACACACACACACACACACCCTGAAATATAAAACTTTTTTTAAAAAGAGCCTGGAGGATTGGTGGTAGTAAGCTGAGGATGAGGCTTAGTGGTTCAGAGCTTGCATAGTAAGTACAAAGCTCTGGCTCCTGACTCCGGCACCAAAATAAAGTAAACTACAGAAGGGAGAGATTTATCTCCGTTCTTTCACCCCTAACAGTGAATTAAAAGAGAAAGAAGAGGAGGAAGAAGAGAAGGAGGAAGAGAAAGCAGACATGAGTTTGAAGAGAGGGTCAGATGCCAAGGCAGGAGTGCATGAAGGATTTGGTTGGCAGCACTGTAACCTGCATCTCCTGCAAGCACAGGGACTGTGTCTCTTTTGCTCAACCCTGAACACCCAGGCCTGGCACAGTGCGCAACTAACAAATGCTTAATAAATGACAGAAGAATAAATGGGGGACTTGGAGTGGGGAGGCATGTGGCAGAGTGACAGAGTGCTCTTCTAATGTGGGCAAGGTTCTGGGGTCCATCCTTAGCACTACAAATAAACACCGGTTTAGAGCTGCAGAGATGGCTCAGCTAAGTTAAGAGCAGTTAAGAGCGCTTGCAGAAGGCCTTGAGTTTGTTTTCCAGCACCCATGTGATGGTTTACAATTGACTGTAACTCAAGTTCCAAAGGATCTAACACTTTCTTTTGGCCTCTGAGGACACCGGGCATGTATGCATGTAGTACTTAGCCATTTACATCCAGGAAAAATGCTCATTCACATAAAATTAAAACAAATAAAAAAAATTTTTGAGGCAGCATTTCTCTGTGTAGCCCTGACTGTCCTGGAACTCACTCTGTAGATTAAGCTGGCCTCAAACTCACAGAGATCCACCTGCCTCTGCCTTCTGATTACTGGGATTAAAGCCGTGCACCGCCACACCCAGCATAAATAGATCTTTTTTTTTTTGGTTTTTCGAGACAGGGTTTCTCTGTGTAGCCCCGGCTGGCCTGGAACTCACTCTGTAGACCAGGCTGGCCTTGAACTCAGAAATCCGCCTGCCTCTGCCTCCCAAGTGCTGGGATTAAAGGCGTGCGCCACCACTGCCCAGCAAATAGATCTTTTTTAAAAACAGTTTTAAAGAATGTTATTTATTGGTATGTCTACGGATCTGACTGCCTGTCAAGTGTATTCAAACTTGCGTGCGTGCGTGCGTGCGTGCGTGCGTGCGTGTGTGTGTGTGTGTGTGTGTGTGTGTGTGTGTGTTCAAACTTGTGTGGGAATGTGGAAACATCATGGGGCATGGTATGTTTTCTGAAATTCTGCCTATTTCTCTGAGACAAGTTCTTTTCCTTAACCTGGTGCTTTCGTTTCAGCTCTTACCAGGAAGACAACAAAGCTCTAGAGATCTTCCTTGCATTTATGGGAATCCCTGGTTTGTAGCAGGGGTAGGGGGAATGCTAGGGTCTGAAAATCTACTCCTCATGATTGGGAAGCAAGTACTCTTCTGAGATACCTCTTTAGCTCCCCCCCCCCAAGATTATAAAATAAGAGTGAATGTGCCCCTAAACCCACTATCAGGTTTGTGCCTTCCTAATAAGAACCAGACTCAACAGCTTCAGAATCACCCATAGGACCTTGGGAACCCTTGTCCCTGGGAAATAATTTCCAAGTATGGTTTCTCTTTCTTCATGCCAGCTGTATGTACCCCGTGGTCCCCATGCTCAAAGCCAGCTGGAGTTTTCTGGTGCCTGGAGAGTAGAGCCCTCGGAGTGCCCACCACCTTGCCTGGAGCTTTTCCCAACTCCTGTCCCATGGGTTTGCTGGCCAAGTCAATGCTACTGTTTCCACAACATCACTTCCTCTGCAGCGTGAGAAAAGAGGAAGAAAACTGCCTCTGTGACTCTCCTCTTCCCCCAGGGAAAGCACAAAGCTCTTGGAAACAATCAAAGCAGCCCTGTGTGCATGGGGAGACTTTTGTCTGTGCAGTCAGGGGTTGCTGAGCCGGCGACTTCCTGCAGGGACATTCGGCAGCTTTGCAGATAAATAAACGCTCACATTCAGAATGACCAGCCTAGAACACTTTTATTCGTCTTTCTCTTCCCCAGGCTGTACACAGATAATAAATCAAATTAGCATCTCGAACCTCCGGTTCAGTGCTCACCAGCATCAGTTCTGCTCAAGGGATGAGTGAGTTTCCGAGAGGCTGTTTCCAACTATTATCAGCTGGTGAAGTTGGAAAATTTTTGGACACTTCCAATGCTGGATAGGCCTCAGACTGAGGTTACAGGGTCCTTTTGGCCATTCCAGACCAGACTGTAAAAGAGGCAGCCAGAACCCCAGCCTTGGAATCCAGATTGGGTTGTAACTTAGAGAGAAAATACACATTTTCATTTTTCGGTCAATAATCATAGGAACATGAGCCAAAATAGACAACTGTCAGAAGGAGAGGGAGGGGTGGGAAGGGAGGGTGAGATGCGGAGGAGGGTAGAGGATTACAGTAATAATCAGAAACAGAGCAGGCATCTTTCCCATTCCCTGCTCCGTTTCATACATGCTTGCAGGATAAGACTAAATAAAGGAGAATTTTTTTCTTCAAGTAACCAAAAGTAAAACCTGCTCTTATTTTCTGATCACCAGATGGTAGAATGAAAGGGTTAACTGCTAAGATTTAGGGGTGTGATCCGGTATAAAATGTGTTCTGCTGCACTATCTAAATATGAGAATGTTTTGGAATTGCACCCTGTCTTGGGCTACCGGAAGGAACAGCGAAGCATCGATGTGATCACAGGTGTCATCCCACTGAGTGGCCTCTCAGCAGGCGAAAACTGCCACTCAGAAGCAGGCTGTGTAGTGCGGTCCTTGAATTAATAAAAATAAAACAAAATAAAATAACCACAGGCTAGTGAGCTGGTTCAGCAACGAAGAGCTGAGTAGAATGAGGAACTGAGTTCACTTCCCAGTGCCCATACTGGAAGGCTCACAAACATCTGTAACTTCAGAAGAAATCTGAGGACTCCTCTGACCTCTGAGGGCACCACCAGCACTCGTGTGCATATAAACACAAACACACGGAGACACACATACACGTAATTTAAAAAGTAATGATTCTCAAAATAAAACAAACACACTACCCAGAAGGGTAGTCCATGCCTATTTGTAATTCCAGCACTCAGGACAACGAGGCGGGAGGCGGGAGGGTTGCCGTGAGTTCCGGATCTGCCTGGAGCTACCGACTTACAGAATGAGGCAGCCTCATAAAACCAAAAAATAAAATAGCCGCAGAACTGCAACCCTTCCGTAGATTTCCCACCTTCACCTCACTAGAAGGGAAGTCAGTCGAACCTTGCTCAGCCTGTGTCTCAGCATGGAACGTCTATACAGTAAATAATAATGTGTGTGTGTGTGTATTTGTGTATGTGTGTATGTATGTGTGTCTATGTGTGTCTGTGTATATGTGTGTCTGTGTCTGTGTATGTATGTGTGTGTATGTGTTATTTGTGTGTGTGTATTTGTGTTTGTGTATGTGTGTGTATATGTATGTGTGTCTGTGTATGTATGTGTGTGTATGTGTTATTTGTGTGTGTATTTGTGTATGTGTGTATGTGTGTGTGTGTATGTATGTGTTATTTGTGTGTGTATGTGTTATTTGTGTGTGTATGTGTGTGTATGTGTGTATGTATGTGTGTGCATGTATGTGTGTATATGTGTATGTATATTTGTGTGTATGTGTGTATATGTATGTGTATTTGTGTATGTGTGTATGTGTGTATGTATGTGTGTGCATGTATGTGTGTATATGTGTATGAATATTTGTGTGTATGTGTGTATATGTATGTGTATTTGTGTATGTGTGTATATGTATGTGTGTGTCTGCATGTGTATGTGTCTGTGTCTGTGTATGTATGTGTTTGTGTGTGTGTGTGTGTTTGAGACCAAGCAGCAGCAGCTTTTCATATGTGTGTGTGTGTGTGTGTGTGTGTGTGTGTGTGTGTTTGAGACCAAGCAGCAGCAGCAGCTTTTCAAATGTGCCTTCAATTGCTTGCAGGGATGACTGACTAGGGTAGAGGTGGAGGCAGGGTAGGGATGGAAGGTTAATATATTTTTGAATAAAATTTCCTGTTATCTTGAAACAGAGAGAGAGAGAGAGAGAGAGAGAGAGAGAGAGAGAGAGAGAGAGA
>JANHMN010000005.1:113483979-113504070 GCA_030674055.1 Rhabdomys pumilio | reverse complement strand
AGAGAGAGAGAGAGAGAGAGAGAGAGAGAGAGAGAGAGAGAGAGAGAGAAAAGAAAAATAAAAATAGGGGAAAAGCTACAGGTTTTATTCGACCAAGACAATCCTCTTAGGGTGAACAATGGTTAGTGCCTTCTGTAAACTCACTTGCCATCAGTGAGCTTGCCAATCATTTATTCAGACACTCATTCTCTCTTGAGTGCCTTCTATATGCCCACCGCAGTACTCCATGCAAATATATAGGCATCGAGTAAACACCAGGTTTTCTCGATGAGTCTGTACCCTGGATAACAAGGTGGCTGCTGCTACAGGCTGTTTAACAGACCTACACTTTGAGAGACTTGGGTTCACATTCTCACATAACTTGCAGGGCAACTGAACCGGCAGTATAATTACTTTTTTTTTTTTCCCCTCTGTGCCTCAGTTTCCTGCTTTGCCAAGCAAGGTCCTACCTACCTAGCACAGAGCATTAGAGTAAGAGGCATCAGTATTAGCACAGTTATCTCACCCCAGGACTCCTGAGTCCACAGACCACCGCTTGGTGTTATTTCCGAAACTGGCCAGGCCCTCTGCCGCTGACCCTGGAAACCGGGTCATGGTAGACAAGGCGGAGTGTGTAGAGGGAGGGGTCTTTTGAGCGCGGCTACTCAGGTTTCCCTAGGGCCTCCGGCTAGTCTAAAAACTCACTTCGGAGGAAGGGAAAGAGCGTGAAGTGGCTCTTTCGATCTGAGACAACCCCTCCCGGAGACATCACCCCCTCCTCCCAGCCAGGCGCGGAGTGAAATCTTAGAAGCCGAGGCTGCTGGGTTTGAGCGGAATGCCGGAGTCGGTGGAAGTCGGAGCTAGTCCCCCCCGAAGGTCAGTGAGTTGTTTTGAGTTCTCGTACCCGGAAGGGGGGGAGCAGGGAGGAGAGGACGCCGGGGCCCGAGAGACCCCGCGTCAGAGCAGAAATTGTTTGTGCTCCGGAACAGGCAGCTCAGCGGAAGCCGCGACGGGGGCGGGTCACGTGCGGCGGTGGCCGTGCAGCTGCCGGGGGAGCCCGGCTAAGACAAGGGCCCGGCGGGGCGAGGGTGGCGCAGGGCGGCGGCTTTCGCAGCCCAAGGTGGAAGCCCGGTAGTCGGGGTTCCGGGAGCATGGGGAACCCAGAGCTCGAGCCCCGGAGGCGCGCGCGTTATGGAGGAGGTGGTGTGGGAGCCAGGGCGCTCCGAGCTCCGCGTGGTGCGGCGCGGGCGGGAGGAGGACGATGGCTGGGGGCAGTTGGGGGGCAGAGGGACGCCAGCGGGGCTCCCTCCTAGCAAGAGCGAGATCCACGCGGAGATTGCCGGAGTGGCCGAGATCCGAACAGGGAGGCGCCGCTCTTGCCGTCATCGGCCTTGTTTTCCTCTCTGAGGCAAATCCCGGAACGGCCGGAACAGCCATCCCTGCCTGAGTCCCAGGGGCTCCCCACTACGCCATGAGGGAGGGTGCATCCTGCAGGGTACCCGGTCGGTGGGCGACAGAGGTGGCTTAGCAAGATGTGAGTCGATGGCCCGCACGAATTCACACCCCCTCCCACGGTAGAGAGAGCTAGCCACTCTGGGCCTGCTCAGGAGTGTTATGGAGGTCGACAGGGGTACTGGAGAGAAACCACCTGCACCACTGAAGCTTGTGATGGCTTCGCGGCCGGTGGATTGGACCGCACACGTGCACAAAGTGGCGCGTAATTCTCTTGCGTGGGAGGGTTAAGGACACAAACTTGGTCACCTGCCAAGAACCCTTAGGAACTCTTCACTTTGGTGTCGCCCTCATTCTCCAGTGCCCTGGAATAGACTCCTCTTTTTAGGGAAAGTCCACGCTGCTCAGGTCTGAGGCCTGGAAAGAGTGTAGTAGTGTGGGCTAGCCTGGGATGAGAAAACCACCACAGTTCCTCTCGCGAAGGCACAGAACAGTTGTCTTGCAAAGTTTCCTGTACTCCTCCCCACACAGCCCAGTTGAGGAAGGGTGGCTTTTCCGGAGGTGAGGGAGGAGGGAATAGCCTTGAAGCTAGGGCTGGTGCATTATTAGGTCCTTTAACTATGACCCTGGAGCACGGGGGACACCCGGGTCGCCGCGTGTTGGTGTTCCAGACACTACACTTCAGTCGGCTGTAGCTTCTGTTTATGGTCGCTGCAGCGGGTGCTGAGCAAAGTCTGGGACAACAGGAGACGCCATTTGCATCCCCCCCCCCCCACCGCACCCCTGTGTGTTGGCAGGGGCGGGGATGTCGCCCTCCACGGAAGCGCATTTTGGCAGTGACACTGATTAGATGCTGGGCCGCTACGTGCACGGAATCGGGGTGGGCCTTCATCACTCCTGTTCGCCACTCACTCTTCTGGTGGGAAAGTTGTGGGTCCTCCCCCCAAGCCCCCCTTCTCGCCGCACAGCTGCGGTCTCCGGGGGCGGAATTAGAACATGTTAGCTCAGCCTGGAGAGACAGGATCTCGCCGGCCCGGGCCTCGAAAATCCAGCCCTGGCTTTGCGTCGAGCTGCCGAGTGCGGCGCTTACGCGCGCCCGGCTAGCCGAGGCCTGGTTTCCATCTGCCCCCTTTGCCTCCGTGTTAAGTTCGCCGGGGAAAACCCAACGATCCGTGCAAAGCCCCTCGGAGGAGCGCTACCCCCACCCCAGCCTGATCCTGACCGATGGAAAAAATGACAGTATAGGTCAGAACAGGCTGCCCGGGAGTATTAATGTGGCTGTCTCTGTTCCCGGTGCTAGGGGAGGATGGGCACCTCGCCAGGAAACCGCCGAGGGAGGAGCCATGAGGGCCGCCTGCCCCTCTTGAGGCTAGAAAACGTGGATTCTCACTGGGACCAAACAAATGTGGTTAGACAGCTACGGGAACGTATCCCAGTTAAATACGGATTCATCGTGTGTATTTCAAGCGACATCTCCTCCCCCACAATCAACTACACTGATTCAGTTAAAAATAAGATGAAAACAGGTTAATCTGTAGATGCGAACCTTGCTGTCATCTACTTATCATGAAACACGTCTAATAGATGATCTGACCTGAACCTGATTGTCTTGGTACAATGTGTCCTAAGGTAGAAGGGCCTCGGTTGCGCTACACCTTCGAGTACCTTTAATTAATAGAACTCGAAGAGACTATTTTAGTTGTAGTTTCTATTTGACGCTGCTTCCTTACACACTCCTGCAAGGTTGTTTGTACTTAGCTTTTACAGCCCACGTTTCTCTCTTGCCTTTCTTTTCCTGCGTACCTGCCACAGGGTGCGGGCAGGAGGAGGCCACAGAAGTATGGTGCTGCCAAGGCCGCCGCCCTCGGACTCTCACTTGCGCACCACGCGGCCTCCGAGGAGGGGAAATGTGAACTCTCCGGGTGGCGCTCGAGAACTGGAATTCTGATTTGGGTCTGAGGAATTGTTTCAAAGGCAGGTCAGCCATAGCTTTGGGATGGGGTCCGGGGAGGGTTGTTAGGTAGAGACTGTACAAGACAAGCAAGACCCAGAGGTGACCCAGGCTCTCAGGAGCAAACCTTAGAAGCTTCTGTGTTCTTTGTCTTTTGCGAGGCTGGCAGCCTGGCACTCACAGCTCAGATAAGGATCTACTAAGAGCCACAGCCCACCGCCGGGACATTTAAGTGATTAGTCTACCGTCAGTAGCCACTTATAGAAATGTCTTGTCTTTGAGAAAGAAAAAAAGCAGCCTCATGTTATGAGTGGTATTGGACCCTTCAGGCCCTTCTTTGCTGCCTGCACACACCTCCCTACCGTGCCAGACATAGTAAGGAGAACCTTTTCTAAATAGGAATCTGGCCAATTGTGTTCACACGAACATTATTTATATTTGAGTGTCAGTAAAATGTGGTCTAGTACTGGCAGAGGACTCGCCTTTCACCCAGCCTCTCTAGGAACAAGGTACCCTTGAAACATCTTGAAGAATCACTCTGAGAAAAGGTGGGTGGTATTCTGAAAGACCCCTGCTGTATCCTTCAAGACCGCGGGGAGAGTGTAAAGATGGTGTGTCTGATCCCTGCCTGGAACTTGACAGTAAAACAAACTAAATGAATGCCAGTAGAGAGCACTGTCCCGGGGCTTGCAAGCAAGTCGAGGATTGCCTGAATACCCAGATCCATCTGGGATCCAGAGTGAGACTCTGTAAGGGCTGGGGGAAAGTCACTCTTCCACAGTACCAAGTCAGGCCTTTAAGGTTAAGGAGTCAAGTGATAGTTCGAGGACATTTTTCTTTAACTATCTTGTGGACAAAAATAATGAATGCACTTTCTACTTTGCCCAAACATGCCTCCCAACAGACCTGGGTGAACGTTAGCTTCACCCACAGGAAGGGAATACAATACCCTAGCAAGCATATGTGGTCCTGGAGAGGTCTACACACTGGAAGCATATTCTCCGACGACCAACTCTATTATGAGGTAGACACTAAGACTGCTTTCCGTGCCTTCATTGTGATGGTCCTGGAGTCCAGAACTATTAAGCAGCTTGGCCAAAGCCCTAATGTTAGTTCCGAATAGGCCCTGGATTGGCTAGAAAGAGGGCTGTGTGGCCTCTCCCACGCTGTAGCCTGTGTGATTTATTTTAGGGGGAGGTTCTAAGGGACTGGCTGGACCCCAACCCTCCAAAGAAAAATGTGGCTTGAGATGCCCAACATCTTTGGTTGCCCCCCCCAAAGGAACGCTCCTGACTAAGGTAAACAGAATCTACCGTGAAAAGGGCCAAGGGAAGCATTGCAAAGGCCCCTAGCCCACCTAGCCGCATAGCATCCGGCAGTCACGTCCGCCCGGAGATGACTAGGACCTGGGGGTAGCCGATTGCTTAGGAACTCCTTATCGCCTATCTTCAGTGCCCCTGTGAGGCTTAGGTAAACGGCCACCCGCGGTGGTGACTGGTTCCTGCAGGTCCCCAGTCTCCAGGCTCTCCCCTAGGCTCCTCCGGTGGATCTGGCTAGCTGCCTAGTGGCGCCTCCAGAAGCTCCCGGCTTCTCTCCACTTGAGGCGCCAGCCCTGAGCTAAGCTCCCCTGCTTGCGACTGGAGAGCCCAGTTCATCAATCCAAGTTGGGGCGGCTGGATCCGGTTGTTCGTCCTCAAGCAAGCCCGATCACCACCAGCTCCCTCTTCCCCCAAGCGCGCGCACAAACACGCTTTCCAAGCGCGCTCCAGGCCTCCACTTTCCCTTCCTCTTCCTGGCTCGCTCTGGTGCTTCGAAAGCTCGCGGTGATTGTTTGCTTCGAAGAGTCCAGGTGGGGAAGGCTGTGCTCCCCCACCCCAGCCCACATATGTGCACACGCTGCTAAAGCCTGGGGCGCACAGCCAGGCCTATGAGACTCCCTTGTCCCCCGAGAAGTGGCAGCAGTTGGAGAGGATCTATTCTATCCGTGCTTCGGAGTGACACTGGAGTAGAACTAGGAGACCTGGCCAGTAGGGCCTGTGCCTGAATTTGGGGTTGGGAGAGTAAATCCTATCTCCCACGAGGGCTAGTAGGTCTGCCCCCGCACAGCTTACATTGACCACAGCGTGACATCCCTACGTGCTCCGTAGAGGCTGAGCGGCCTAGGCGCACTTGGGGACTTAGTGGTTTTGGGAGCCCTGGGGAGGCTGACCAGGCAAGGGAGAGAACGCAAGGAGCCCTCGCTTCTCAAGGCCGAACACCTTTCTTGGAGCCTTGAAACCCAGGGGAGCCGCTGTATGGAGTCACTGGTGATTGTTTCTTTCAGGATCCTTCCCAGTTGCGCCTCTGTCGCTTTCCACAGGCTGGAAAGACAAAATCTGAGCCGGGGGTTGGGGTGGGGGACTGGCTCACAGAACTGTGCTCTCGACTTTGCTTACCAAGTTCACTGTAGTCCCAGGATGCTCCCCTCCTCCCCAGGCCACACCTCACTGGGGCTGAAGGGCTTGTCTCCATCCTCATTGGTTCAAATCTCGAGTTTCATGGGGAGAGGGCACAGATTGCCAAAGTCACTACTCCTCACCCCCCCCCCCCTTGCCGCCTCAAGTCCCATAAGGATAACCTAAACACAGGATTCCCACACCGTGAACTAATCCTTCCTCGCCTCCTGGGATTAACTGGACTCACAGGTCCATAAAACACTTCCGGCTGGGCCAGAGGTTTTGTCTGCAGAAACACTTTAAAATAGTCCTCTGTGGCCGGGAGTCGGAATTGACACAGACAATCCCTGAGTTTTTTAAGACTGTGAAGGGAAATCATCTGAAGCGGGGTGTGTGTGTGTGTGAAGGGTAGGCAGATTCAGGGGCGGGGTGGGGGGTGGGGGAGGACGGTGCATTTTAACCAAATGACACTGACTCTGGGTAGGATGGGTAATCAACAGCAGCAGACCGCTTGCACCTGGCTTCTGACCTCACTTCAATGATGAAGACAAACACTTTGAAACTTGGGGGCTAAGTGGGAATTAAACACTACCTCTGTTCACCTTAGGTAGGTTTAAGAGGCTGGAAGTGTTGAAGAGCTTTGCAAAATGCAGCTTGGCCCGTCCATTTCACTGTGGTCAGGGTCTCTCCCACACATGGAAAACACCAGTGCTTTGTTAATTAAGACAGTAGAACTAAGCAAGCCCGACCCCAAATTCCTGCAAGAACATGGAAGATACAGTCAATCCAAAAGCACGTTCATGTTATGAATCCCTTCCCCCTTCCTCTCGTTTACATCACTTCAAATTAAGTTTCTGCAGAATGGGAGAATCTTTGGAATGTTCTAAGAAAATTCATTAAAATTCGAGGTTAATGAGAACGAAAAGAGTCCTTTAAAATGGATTAAACCACATTTTAAGACGAAAACCGGAAGAATATAAATCAAAGTAGCTTCCTGGCCTTGTCCCCTAATGTGGGTCTGGAGAGCAGATGCTGATAGATAGCCCACCCACCACACACACACACACACACACACACACACACACACACACACGGCCCCGGAAGTAGGACTTGACAGATTTGAACAGCAAGGTGACCTAGGTATGCTGGGGGAAGACCAGGAAGCAAGGCAAGGACTTGGCTTAAAATGAATATGAAAGGAAAGATTTAGGTCTGCTGGTGTTCCTGAAGGCCTAGAGCTACTCAAAATGAGGAGGTGAGGAGTGCCCTGTAATCTTCCCTGAAAGAGTCAAGCAACCCTACTGGCCCGGGGTGGTGGCCAGGTGCAAGAGGGATAAAGACTTAGGATGCGCATTAACCCAGCCTCTCTAATTTAGCGCGGGGTGGGGTTAGAGGTAGTGTAGTGGAGAGGCTCTGCTTGAGCTCGGCAGGCCTCCCTCTCACTTCCTTGACTACGCGGCCTCTGGCTTGGGCTAACCAGCCTTCAGCTCACTGCCCGAAACCCTAAGCCCTTCCCGCCCGGATGCCCAAGCTGCATCTCCAGGCTTCCCACTTCCTGGCAGCCTCGACTCTTCCCCTTCGTGATTCATTTAACCGAGGTTCAGAAAGCATGTTTACCTCGGCAGCCTTGGGCGACGCGGTCGTCGTAAAAAGCCCCTACGCCAGCGCCGACCAGTAGGGGGGGATTGTCTTATAGATTATTTTTCCTCCTGGTTTTTGTTTTGTTTTGTGTTTTTTAAACCAGAAGGCGAGGTTGGAGAGGGGGTGGGGTGGCGTGTTGCTGCTGTTTTCGCGAACACTGTATTTGAAAGAGAAACAAAAGCCGTTTAGGAGGTAGCATGGCTGTTTTTACATATAAAAAAGTCCAACGAATACCTAGGGGCCCCCAGCAGTGATAAACTAAACGCTCGGCGGATTTCGACAATTAGCAGTTAATCTGTTATGGGGGTCACCAAACAAGTTCTAAGGCTCCGAGGATACTGAATTCCTGTTCAGTTGAGCCCGGATCTGTTGGACACATCAAATGCCCATAGTTTCTTCCAGTGCAAATCCAGTTTTGGACAACTGGGTTTCCCAGGTTGGGGCACTGATTTGAGGTCTCATTAGATTCTTTTAGGCAGTTAAAGATCTGCCTGCATCGCCGCTCGGACTCACTCCCTGTCTGTTTGATTCAGAAGTGTCTATAAAGTGGTTTCACCCTCTAGTTTCTCAGGCCTCTGAATTTTGCACATAGTAGGCCTCCAAAAATATTAGCCATGTACGATAGAAACTAAAGTGAATCTCTGGGCCTGGAAGACAGACGGATATACAACCTCGTCCTGGGAAGCCTATTCGGGTGCCCAGACCTCCTCTTGAGCCGCTGCAGCCTGCGTTCGTCTTCGGCCTCCGCGGGCCAGGGCGGGCGGGGTAGGCCAGAAGGCACTAAGCGCCGGAGCCTGCACGATGATAAATATTGCGCAGACAGCCCATAAATAATTTGCATTATGTTCAGCTGACAACGCAGGGCGATTAATTTTAATAGCTACATATTTGCCTGGGCTGCTGCTTTCGTAGGCCCGGTAATGAAAGGCGAGAGGCCGCCCTGGCTCCGTGCTCATGGTCCCCCCGGAAGGCAGCCGGGAGGAATGGGAAGAAGGCTCGATGCGGTTTCTCCTCCAGGCAGTCCCCAGGGATCCCCGGCCCCTGCTTCCCTTCCCCCCCAGCTCTCTGCGCAGTGTAGAAGTGGGGTGCACGCGAAGCCCAAATAACCCCGAGGCCTCAAGCAACAGGAGCCACCATAATGACACTGCAATTTGTCTGGGTGGGGAGAGCCACTTGTGGACAGGGAGAGCCTGCGGGGGGCATGCTTCCCACCCAGACCAAACCCCGAGTGAATCGGGGGTGAGGGAGGTCACAGTCCACTTTGGCCCTCGGGGAAGTGCTGGTGTTTTCCAATGCGCCTAGTTGCCAGTGGATCTTTAGCCTGGCGAGGGCTTTGCCGACCTCAGGGCAAGAGCAAGGGGCAAAACAAAGCCAGGTGGTGTACCTTGTCCTCTTTTGGGGTTCAGAATCCTCTTTGCCCATCCCGCACCCGGAGAGGACCCCCCCCCCCCATGGTACTGCTTGCAAAGCACCGCCCATGGAAAGGATGGAAAGAAAGGGTCCCCAGTAGCTCTTTAAAAGAGGGGGCGGGGAAGAGAAGGCGGTGAGCAAGGCCACAACACGGCAGCCGCCGCGGTGGCCCGGTGGCCCGGTGGCCCGGTGCGTGCGTGTGCGTGTCGATATGTGCGTTGCGATGACAAAGCCCCGCTGCCGTCAGCAAGCTCCAGGCTGCTAGAGCGTGAGTGGGGGAGGGGAAGAGAAAGTAGTAGGGGGTGGAACCCTCGCTCACGTAGGTAGCCGGGAGCTGAAGCTTCTCTGGAGAAAGAGTTCATTCATGAGCCACAGGAGTCTCCCCATCCCAGCCAGGTGGAGCTGGCTAAAGCCAGCACCTGTGTATTTGCCTTTTTGGAAACAAGCAAGCTCATCGATCATTACCATATTTTAATTGCCTTTCTCAAAGGTCATCTCTAATTATGGGTTGCAAGAAGGGCAGGCTAAGGGGTCTGCAACCCCTTAGTGTGTGTGTGTGTGTGTGTGTGTGTGTGTGTGTGTGTGTGGCCTCTGAGACAATGCTCCTAGCTCAGATCGAAATGCCATTCCGAGGGTGTCCGCAGCTCCTGCAAGACTGTCACGACGTGCTGGATCCACGCAGACCCGGCTGCGTGCACAATAAAAGCCGAGCAGGCGGCAGAGGGCCGTGCAGACCCACGGGTTTTCTTTTTAGAAACGGTGGTGCGAAGAGACTTGACAATAATAACACGCAGCAGGATTAAATCAGGGCGGGAAAAAGAAACTGCGTTTTCGTTTCTAGGACTGAGAGGGTGTTTAACCCATCAGATCCCCCAAGAGCTGCTTTTATGCCCACATAGAGATAGGTGCGGGACACACTGCAGCTTGAGACAACCTATTTTTCATATGAATCTCTTCTCTTCTTTAAGCATGGTTGTCCATTACAGTGAGAGTGAACATTTTGTTTTATGGAAAATTATATCAGACTAGCTCAAAAGAAAAAAAACGGTTGAGGTGAGGTATATATATATCTTTTCGAAAGTGCGTTATTAGGATGCTTCCTCCTCACCCCCTCCCCTTCTTTTTAAATCACTTTCAGAAACTCTTGAGGCAAAAGGCTGTACTCAGAGGGAGCGGAGCAGAAGGACCTCGGGGTTCTTGGGACAGGATTGAAACCCGTAGAAATCAGTAAAGAGCTGCTGGGTATAGGTGGGCACCAGCCACACCGTGTTTGACTTTCTCAGAAGAGCCTGGCATTTGTGAGTCACCAGCCTGTTTCTGGGAATCCCGCATGCTGGAGCCAGGGCCTGGGTCAGGCGTCTTGGAGAGTTGGAGGGTCTTGCCTGCCTCTGCTTCCTGCTTGCCCCCACACCTGGCCTCCTGGCCTCACCAGCAGCCAGCTCTGTTGGGAGGAAGGCAGAGCCAGATGACTGGTCCAAAGCCCCAGAGACCGCCTGGCTTTCTCCTCCCCTGTAATCATAACCAGATGCATTTAAACGCCTTTCATCAGAGGAAGCCCGAAGCCCTTTAACAGGCGGCAATGAAAACTTTGCAAAGGCCTATTGGCCTTCGTAGTGGGGTCCCTGAGCCCATTTCTCAGCCAAGTCAGCCTGAGGTTGCCAGAGTCTAAGCTTTTTCCTCCTGTACTTGAGGCCAAAAAAGTTATCCATTGAAGCCAGTTGGGTACCAGGGCTGTTGTTAGGTGTGTGTGGGTACAGTCCCCATAGAAAAAAACAGGCATATAGAGAAGCCAGCAGCTAGGGCTGAAAGTGTGAGCCTGCTTAGAACGTATGTGTTCAGAACAGTTTCTATCCCCCTAGGCCACGCTCCCAACTAAACTCTACAGACTTTAATAGTTGCAAGAGCTGCAACTGTTTCATTTGTCCGTAGACCCTGGTACAAAGTAAGCCATTCAAATGTTTGGGCAGTAACAGCTATGGTGGGAAAGCAAGATATATTTAGGTTTAACATAAGAGCTCTGCCCCAAACAGTGTTTAATCTCTGGGGACCTCGGTTTCCTCATCTGTAAAATGGGCATGAGACTGCCTGTGTTCACAAGGTTGGGAAAACATCAGATGAAAGAATTGCACAGGAAGTTCTAGGAAGGTCATAATAAATTCTTAGTAAATATCTTGCCCTAGTCCTTTAAGAAGGCTAGGGAGAACTGGGACTGGGTGTTTGGAATGCAGCCTGGAGGCTGGGGTGGGGTGGGGTGGGGTGGGGGGCAGCTGAATCTAAGTCTTGCTGGCTTGGGGTTTGAATTAGAAGAAAGGATTGCACGTAGGACTGGTGGTTTAGTAATGGGTGCTTTGAGGTCCACTTACGAGGTTTGGGGAAGGGGGTGTTCTGTAGCCAGGACCACCAAAAGAGAAGGGGAAAGAAGGAGAGATTGTTTCCAAATGTGCGTCCACCGAGTATGGTGACTCATGGCGTAATCCCAGTACTATATGAGCTAGCCTGAGTTATATAGTGAGCTCTAGGTGGAGTATGGTGTGAGACTATCTCACCACCCACCAAAGTGTGCATTAGAGGCACAGGCAGGCCGCCCCAAAGCTGTGAACAATTGGAGGAAGCCTTTCCAGCCTTTGGTCTTAGTTTCTAGACAAGGGACTAAGACTCATGCCCTGAGGCCAGGCTGCCAGAGAAGAGTGGCCAGCAGTTGTGGTCTAGGAGGTGTCCCTTCAGTCTTGACCCCTGCTTGTATTTAATGTATCCCCTAACATCAGGCAGGGAAAGGGTTGGGTTCTGCCTGTCCTCACCAGCCATTTTCTCTCTCCCCGTTATAGGTTGTATTACTCGCAACACTGGGGATCAAACCCAGAGCCTTATGAATGTCTGACAAGAGCCTACTAACACACATTTGCTTGTGTTTGTTAATCATTGAGCAGGTTCTGTTAATCTGGCCCAGAACTTGCTGATATGGTTAGTCTCAAAAGCCAGTTTGCTTCATCTCCTCCCTAAGAGGCTACAATTACAGATAGGCCTTCAGGCCTACTGGGCATTTCTGTGGATTCTGAGAACTTGGCTGGTGAGAGCTTTAACCCTGAGCCATCTCCTCACCTCCATTGAAAAGACCTTTCTAGATAGCCCAAGTTGCTTTTGAACTCCTGCCATCAAGGGATCCTCCTGCCTCAGTCTCCTGAGTCACATGGTCCTTGTTCCTGCTCCTTAGCCAATGTTTGTGGTATTTGGGGGGGGGGGGGCAGAAGACCTTCTCTTCTTTAGTCTTTCACATTCTGTGTCTTGCAATCTCTCCCAGAAGGCCAGCCTGAAGGCCAAGATCAGTGTGGGTTGCCTGCATGGGGAATGGTCGAGGAGAAGGCTCTCCTTGGGGTGATTCAGCAGGAGGGCCTAGCCCTGTGAATGAAAACTCACTTGCTTGGGGTATGGCACAAGTTGGACTGTCAGGGTCATGGAGTTAAAAAGTATGGGTTTGTAAAGGAACGGGGAAGGAAAATATCGAAAGCTGGGTTTACCTGCCTGTCCTTTTCATCTCCGAACCACAGAGACAGGCATCTTCATCCAACAGGAGGCAAGAGAAATGTCGGGGAGGAAGAGAATAGGTAAAGAAGCAAAAGCAGCTGATGGAAGGACTCACTCTCTCTGCTGCTTATCTGGGCAGCCGGTGTAGGTCACGGAGGGAACAACAGGGTCTTTGGTGAAGCTTCTTCCCAGGGCGAGGGAGTGTGAAATCTACTCTCAGGAAGGCATGGGTCACTGTGCTACCAGGGTTATGTGAAGATTACAGTGCTATGAGATACATATGCCTGTAATCTGGGCACTTGGGCCCTGGGGAAACACAAGCAGGAATTTCACTATATAGTCTAGGCTACAGATTGAGACCGTCTCAAAACAAGCAAAACAGTAATGATAACAAAGACTTCATAATTTTAAAACAAAATATTTTTATGTTTATGATGTTTTTGTCCGCATGTATGTCTGTGTACCAACTGAGTGCTTGGTGTCATCGTAGGGCAGAAGAAGGTGTCAGATGGCCTGGAATTATGGATACAGATTGCTGTGAACTGTCCTGTGGGTATTGGGAATCAAACTTGAATCTTCTGGAAGAGCAGTCAGTGCTTTTAACTTCTGAACCATCTCTGTCTCCCTGTCTCTGTCTCTGTCTCTGTCTCTCTCTCTCTACACACACACACACACACACACACACACACACACACACACACACGTGGATGTCTCTGAAAGTCAGACCAGGCAGTCCTCTGCTATATATGTGCTAGGGCCCTTGGACCTTGGACCGGCTTGTATATGCTACCTGGCTGGTGGCTCAGTGTCTGAGAGATCTCAGGGGTCCAGGTCAGTTGAACTGCTGGTCTTCCCATGGGGCTGCCCTCCTCCTCAGCTTCTTCCAGCTTTTCCCTAATTCAACCACGGAGGTCCCCAACTTCAGCCCATTGGTTGGGTGTAAGTATCTGCATCTGTCTTAGTCAGTTGCTGGTTAAGCCTCTCAGAGAACAGCCATGCTGGGCTCCTGTCTGTAAGCACATCATAGCATCAGTAGTAGTATCAGGCCTTGGTGTGTCCCCCCCCCTTCCGCCCACATTTCCTCATGAGATGGATCCCAAGTTGGGCTGGTCACTGGACCACCTTTCCTTCAGTCTCTTCTCCATTTTTGTCCCTGCAGTTCTTTTAGACAGGCACTCTTGAGAGCTAAGCTTAATTAGCAGTGCTCTAAACAGAATAGTCTCCGTTCTAATAGATACTTATACCCTCCAGAGGCCTCATAAATTATACGGGGGGGGGGGGGGGGGGGGGGGGGCAGGGGGAAGCAGAGAGCTAAAATTAGGCCAGGGGAAAAAGAAATACAGCTATAAGGCAAATATGGATTTTATGAAAAATAGAAAATATCAAAAGACAGCTCTCTCCGTGAGCTTGTCAAGCGTAGGAAGGATGGAAGAAGGATTGAGTGGTGGGTCAGACAGCTTTTTGGCATTTCGGCACTGAAAGGGAACTAGGTAATGGATGAGACTGCCCATGTCTGCTGTTCTCTTTCACCTGCCATTTGGGGTGTAGTGTGAGGCAGCAGTTCTCCATTGTTCCAGGCAACATTGTCGAGATTACCTTACAAATAACCCCACACCCTCCATATACAGATATCTTTATGGTACAAAGCTAGGAATATTGTCAGCACATTTCCTAAAGTAAGTGTGGAGGGGGGGGGGAGAAATTACTTGAATACTTGCTGTTTGTGCCCCCACCTCCGATGTGGTTTTAAATACTCAGCACGGATAGTGTTGTGACTGAAGGGGTTGGGTACATCTCCAGGGCCCCAGGTTCCCATTATCCTTGTCTCTAACCCCTGAATGGAGAGTTTGACTTCTAATTTCATGCTAGGGGTTTCACAGGCAGCATAATTGTATTTGCCTCTGCCTTTGATCTGCTGTTTCATTGTGGCTCTGACTAGGAGACAGAGATAAAAATGTGCTGGAAAAACATGATTTTGTCTGGCTTTGGAATTTGTGGTTATTATTTTCTCGGGCTCCCTTACGATGACACACCTTCCCTAAATTTCAAATCAGAATCATTTCCCTCATTTTTGAACATCCAAAAGTTCTCTCTGGACTGTTGTCCCTTTCCCTAGTGTAGGTATCATTTAAAATTTTTTATGTACAGCTATTTTGCTTGCATGTATGGTGCATCTTCATAGTCCATAAGGGGCGGGGGTGGTGGAGATACAAATGGCTATGAGCAGCCGTGTGGATGCTGGGAATCGAACCCAGGCCTTCTAGAGAGGCAGCCAGTGTTCTTAACTACTGAGCCATCTCTCTCACCGTGATAAAGATAACATTTTTAGCAAGGATTTGGGGTGCACCTTTCACTGCTCATGTTTTAGATCTGAGCAGAAGCTAAAGTCACTACCGAGTAGAGAAGCCATAGGTGATCCCTGATTCCCCCTTTGCTATCCTTGCCAATACTTTCCAGTATGTATCTGGTTTTCCACAGCTCCCTTAAGGTGACCAGGGTCTGCAGGCTTAGTTCTTACAGTGGAAACAAAAGAAACTCAGACTTAGCAGGAACCTTGAGGGTCAGAGCTAAGTGACACTTGGGTGTAGGCCCTGAAGTAGCTGACTTCTCAGGCAGGGGTCACCTTATTGGGTTGTGTAGTTTGTGTGCTGCACAATGATTCCCAGCCAAGCCAGAGAGTGTGGGCTGGAATTCATGGGTACCATTTTCTAATTCTTACAATGGTAGCAAATAGGCTAGGGAAGAACCCCACCCTGCCTCTGATCAAGAAAAAAAAGAGGTGACATAAGGCAGGATGGAAGGCAAAAGATGTCCTAGGAGCACAGTACACTAGCCTAAGGTTACAAGCCAAAGTTGACCAGCTCCTTGGAGCAGTAGGCCCTGACATTGGGTTTATTTTTCTTTTCTTTTCTTTTTCTTTTTCTTTTTTTTTTCTTTTTTTTTTTTTTTTTTTTGTCATCTCTCATCTACAGGCTCTGGTGTTGTCACCTTACCACTCTCTGCTCTGGGGTAGAGGTGAGCAAGGGTAGTTTTGAAAGTAAGATGGGATGATTTGGGGTAAGGCAGAGAGTTTCTTTGGTTTTGAACAAGTGGTCTGTCTCTAAAGTGTGCTGACGATGACAGGCCTTTGTGTACTTGGTCTAGGCATTTAAGGATAAGACCATACAAGGCGGTACAACAGAGTTCAACATCCTTGTGAATTTCCTGTAACCCACAGGCCACACTAAGGAGATGGAGTCTCTTAGAGAGGGCTAGAGTGCCTAGCATGTACAAGGCACTGGGTTTGGGGCCCCAGAAACGGCTCCACACACACATAAAGGAACACAACTTTGAAAGGAAAGGTATTCAGATGTAAATCTATATATAACTGATTCTCTTTTTATTTTATTTTATTTATTTATTTATTTTATTTTTGGTTTTTTTGAGACAGGGTTTCTCTGTGTAGCCCTGGCTGTCCTGGAACTCACTCGGTAGACCAGGCTGGCCTCGAACTCAGAAATCCCGCCTGCCTCTGCCTCCCAAGTGCTGGGATTAAAGGCATGCGCCACCACCGCTGGCTTAACTGATTCTCTTTAAAGAAAGACAAATTTATTTTTTTTTGCATTATTCATTTTTTATTGGATATTTTATTTACATTTCAGATGCCATCCCCTTTCCCCATTTCCCCTCCCTAGAAAACCCCTATCCCATGCCCCCTTTTCCTTTTTGCTTTTATATAATTTTTTTAAAAATGTTAATCAAAGGCTTTATAAGTTTGGTAATGCTCAATCAGAAGTGTAACCCAATACCCAACCTAGATATATCAACTATCTTTGACTGGTGGAGACACGTGAACATCTGCCTCCATGTCCCCTCCCCTTCTCTCTCTTTCTCTCTGAGAAAGACAATTTAAACTTAAGTGCCTATTCTACCCTTATAACCAGAAATACATAGACCAGGAGCAGGGAGTTCATCCCTTTCATGGGTTTCCTGTGAGTGAGTGTGTATGTGTGTGTCCTTTGGCCTCTCCCTTTCCCCCTCTGTGCTAAGAATGGTACTCAGGGCTTCTTGCATGTTAGGCAACCTTTGTATCTCTGAGCCACATCCCCAGGCTGCTTGGCTGCCTCTTTCTACACTGTGGCCACCCCCACCCACACAAGGACTTTAAGCAAATTGAGTGTGGTGGTATGTTGAGTGGATATCAGGTCCATCATGGTGACTGGGAATTCTCAAACTTTTACTATTCTAAGTACTTAGGTATTGGTCTTTCCCACCTTAGGTTTCTGTTGTTTGTTTGTTTGTTTAATAGAAGATAACTGTAAACTTCTGTTCCAGTCTGTCTCTTACTTCATCAGAGCTGGGATTACAAGTATGTGCCACCCGGACCTGTTTTATGATATGCTGGGGCTTGATCTCAGCACTTCATAAATGCTAGGCAAGAACTTTACCAACTAAATTACCTCCCCAGGACTAATCCAATGTCAGTTTCATCTATTGATGTCTTAAGATGCTAAAGGAAGATTTTTAAGTGTCTGTACTTTTTCCTGTCCTCATTGTGGTGTAAGATCTCAAGATATCATTAAATTTGTTCCCATGTTTTATAATCACAATCACATCTTATAATCACATAGAGGTTGTTCATTGATCAGAGAAAAGAATTTTGGCAGTTACTATGGTTTCTCTGCGTAGCACTGGCTGCCCTGGAACTCACTCTGAAGGCCAGACTGGCCCTGAACTCACAGAGATCTGCCTTCCTCTGCCTCCCAAGTGCTCTGCCCTATTTCCCTTTATGTGGATATTTAGGTATTTGGTGCTGGAGAGATAACTTAATGGTTCAGAGCACTGGTTGCTAATCCAGGGGGCCCAAGTTTGATTCTCAGCACCCACATGGCAGCTCACAACCATAGGTTATTCAAGTTCTAGGAGATTCAAAGCCCTCTTCTGACCTCAGGAACCACACGGTGCGCAGATACTAGAAGATACATTTAGAAAAATATCTAGTTTATCATGGCTCTCCCCCACTCTTTGTGTGTGTGTGTGTGTGTGTGTGTGTGTGTGTGTGTGTGTGTGTGTAGGCATGTTGGGTCAGGTGGCCATAGTGACCAGAAGAGGGCATCAGAACCTCTTAGAGTTGGAGTTGAACTGGTCAAAACTGAGTGCTGGGAATCCACCTATAGTCCTTTGCAAGAACAGTAACTGCTCTCAAGGGCTGGGCTACTTCACCCTGGTGGAATTAACATTCACATCTTCGTCTTGCTCACTGTCCCAGCCTTCAAGATATAGATGAGACTTACCTCAGACTTGACAAGATCCCTCAGCTCCAGCCTCTGTGTACCACCCTGTCTCGTGTTAGTTGCATTTTCTTAAAACCTTTACTTTTAATGAAATGGGCTGGGAGTTTCAAATGGAATATTTTGGTTGAAAATTGCTTCTTTGCCACCCACTTAATGTCAGGAGCTTTGCAAAGAGGCTAGACTTTCTCATTCTTCATGTTTCCCTTAGTTTACATAAACTTTCACCCCTCTTTCCTAAATAGCAGCCTTTCTGGAGTAATGACTGTTACTCCCTGGAAATTTGGAATTATCCTCTGTTAGTAAAGTTTATTGTTTGTATGTATGTATGTATGTATGTATGTATGTATGTATGTATGTGTATGTATGTGTATATGTATGTGTGTGTATTTTCTAGATGTCCTGGAACTCACTCTGTAGATAAGGCTATCCTTGAACTCACAGAGATCTGCCTGCCTCTGCCTCCCGGTAGTGCTGGGTGCCACTACACCCTGGTTACTGTTAATAAACTCTTATCCTTCTTCCCCGGCACTGATCTATACTTCTAGAAATAAAGGCAATTTAAAAAATAATTTAATGTATCCTTCCCCCAGGCTTTTGATTTACGTCAATTACACATTCTTTTTATTTACGTCGATTTCACAGCCCTTTTATCCGTGTCTAGACATTTGCAATTCTGCCTTTCCACTAGGATTGTAAATTGCTAGAAGACCCAAGTTGTCTTTAAAAAGAAAATTCACCTTTGCACTTCTGGAGTCCTCTAAGTCCTCAGTAAGTTTTTCCTCGATGCCTTTTACATCTTTAAAAAAAAAAAAAAAAAAAAAAAAAAAAAAAAAAAAAAAAAAAAAAGGACACATAAAGTTACATCCTTCTCTAATCAGAGGCCCTTATAGACCATGGTAACTTTCAAATCCTAGCTTGTCCTGAAAGAGCCTGGCCTGGAAAGCCCTTGAATGCTAGGGACTGTGCTGCAGGCCTCACCATCCCCACCCGCGACTGCATGTGAGGGCAGAGGCCCAAGTTCCGGGCCACGGGGACCAAACACCGTGTGCCCAGAGTTGCTAACGTGCTGGCTGTCTCGGTAATCCGAGAACAAGAGGTGGTTAGTGGGAATTAAAACCCGCACTGGCGACTCGGGGAGGGAAGCTCTCCAGCCGCGGCTTCCCTGAGGGTCGCAGCTCTTCTGTCGCCTGTGGGGAGAGGGTCCACGTGGCCCGCAGTGGGGAGGGGGCTCCAGAGGGAGCGCAGGCGGCACGCTTCAGGAGCTTGGGGACAGTGGCCAGTTCCCTTCCGCCAAAGCCTGTGGCTCTGTGGAGCCACCGCCGGGGGCAGCGCGGCCTGCGCCTCCCGGTCAAGATGGCGGCGGGCGCGCAGCCACGCGGGCCACCGGCGCCCGGGAGAGGTGGCTGCAGTCCCCCAGGCCGGCGCCGCCGCGCGCGCTGTCCCCGGGCGGGAAGCCGCACCTCCTCGGGCGGCTCAGTTCCTCCACTTCTTCAGACAGCCTCAGTGCTCAACGTCACACCAGATCACTTTCTCACACCCCCAGTACGCGGGAGTGGGGTGGGGGTGGGGGACTCCTGTTACTAGGAGGTAGGGCCCGGACTCCAGGGACAAGGAGTGTGAGGCTGGCTTCCAGGTCCCACACGGTGGACGGAGAACCAACGGGGACTACTGGGTGCAGGCCTCACCCCCCCACACCCCCGGCATTTCCTCCAATCTTGGAGCACAATTCCACAATCTTCGTAGCCACTAAGGAAAACCCCTTCATAAGACACAGAGCCCAGAGCTGTTGAAGGCACCAGGAATGATCTTGGAGAATCCATAGTATTATTTAGTAAAGCTATAGAACAAGTGCGAGTCGTCCCCCGCCACACACATTTGCTCTGACATCGGAGAAAGCTGCCTTCCTCCTAGAAACCTTAGGTCCAATTTACTAGAAATGGCATTGATGAATGCTGCGTATTCTGAGTGATCTCTGGCTGGGCTCAGGTTGAGAGGTCAGGACACTGCCTGGCGCGCGCGCGCGCGCGCGCGAGACACACACACACACACACACACACACACACACACCCCAGGGGGAGGCTGGTGCAGGTAGTATCTCAATTGTGTGTGGGGGGAGATAAGTACCCAGAAAAGCTTCCCTATTACCTTTTGTAAATTGTTGGCTGACAACTCCTACCACCTCAAGGTTCTGTCTAAAGTTCCCACATTGGCATATCAGCTCTGGAAAAAGAGGCTTAAAGTGAAGTTTGGGGTTTTGTTTTGCTGAAGTGAAGTCGTTCTGCAGAACATTTGCACTGGCCTGTTATTCTGAGGGAAAACACTTCCTCCACCCACCTCCTCTGCAGCCACATAGGCAGCTCCCCTTTTAATTCTCATTCTCTCTCTCTCTCTCTCTCTCTCTCTCTCTCTCTCTCTCTCTCTCTCTCTC
>JANHMN010000005.1:113454435-113480890 GCA_030674055.1 Rhabdomys pumilio | reverse complement strand
TCTCTCTCTCTCTCTCTCTCTCTCTCTCTCTCTCTCTCTCTCTCTCTGGAGAGATCGCCAGCTGCTCTCCAACAGGCAGCGCCCTGAAATCTATTTAAAGAGAGGGAAAGGGGAGGAGAACAAAGGGGGAGGAGGGGGGCGGCGAGAGAGCAGGGAGGATCCGCCGCTCCGCGGGCACATCAAGCGCTCACATCTGTACACTCCGCGATCGATGGGGAGAATGGATAATATTTGTCAGCTGCAGACCTTTCTCTTCCTGGTTCCCAGGAAGGGGAGGGGGCGAGGGAGGGGGAAGGGCGGGCAGACCAGGCGAGAGAGGCCGCGTCAAGGACAGCGCGCCTCCCGCTGCAGCCGCACGGAAACCCAGTGCCCAGAAAGCCGGCGGATTTTTTTCTCTTATTATCATTATTAATTATTTTTTATTATTCCACAGCAGCCAGCGAGCGCTCAGCCGCGCCCCTCCCCCGCTCGCCTGTCGCCTCCCTTTGTTGATTTTCAGCTGCGAGCGTGGCGGGCCCGAGCCACCGCCGCCGCGGAGCCAGATTTGCTCTTGCGCCCTGGGTCGCAGCTGCGGCCCAGGAAGTCAGGGCTCCGCCCCCGCCCCCGCCCCCCGCGGCGCGGCAGATCTTGTCCACCAAGCGCGCGCGCATGCACACACACACACACACACACACACACACACACACACACACTCTCACACTCATTCGTGGCCAGCCACCAGGCTATCCTAGCAGTACTTTCTTGCGGCTTTGCGTCCCCCAAAGCCCAGGCGCTGGCTGCCTCGACCTGGAGCCAGCCGTGGGCCGCACACCGGCCTTCACCGCCCCCTTCCCCGGCCGCGGGACTCTGATGCCGCCACCCTCACACATGGTCTTCATTTAGCACACTAGCAGCTTGCTTCCTCTCTGCTCTTCTCCTCGGGGCTTTTCAGAGCGAGGAGGGAGGTTTAGAGGAAGTTAGAAACCTTGCGAGTCCACGGGGAAGGGGGAAAACCCTGGTTCGCAGTCTGAGCTTCCGAGATGGAGGGGAGCGTCCCACGGGGGATGGGACAGAGCCTAGGTGCCCTTCCCTTCCTTGAATGATAGGAAGGCTAAGTGAGAGGTGGCAGTCAGGAAAAAGGTGACAAATTTGCCTCCATTCTTTTTGCCTGTTATACCTTATATCACTAACCTAGTGGTTCCCTCAGCTAGGTGGAGACTGGGATGGGGTAGGGTGGAGTGGGAGCTGAGGGGACAGGCAGTCAACGAATGAGGCCTAAGATATCTCACACTGACCCAATCGTTATGGTTAGCTCACTGAACCTTTCCCTCTCACCCCAGGTTGAAAACCCCAGGGATGACCCACCAATTGGCCTGGGTCCACTGTGATGCGGAAGATGGGGGAGGGGAGCTGTGCAGAGATTCGGGGTTTATCTGTATACCCTCATCCTCCTGCGATATCAAGCCAGCCAGAGGTGGCGTCCCTGACTGTTCTGCGGTCCTGGGTAGGGCAGGAAGCTGGCGCGGCCGCCGGCTGGGCAGGCACCACTTGGCCTAGCCGGCTGTTCGCTGGAACTCGCGAAGCACCATCACGCTGAGTTGAGCTACCGAGACTCCGGCCTGGTCACACAGAGCTGTTTTCCTCCCACATTGTCAGTTAGTCTCTCTCGGAAGTCTCCCGATCTCCTCCGCCATCTGCTTTTCCCTTCCTTGACCGATCTCGGGAACTTCGAAAAGCATTCAACCGCCCTTTCCGAGATTCAAAAAGTTTTGTGTTTCCCTGGGGGTAGCAGCCTAATGCTTCCCCGGTTTCCCGGAACAAAGCAAGTATTCAGCGGGGAGGGGGGCAGGTTGACTCTCCCCTCTCAGCAGCACCTGGCGCCGGTGCAGGTTCAGAACACTCTCTTGAATGCAGGTGTCCTGGTGTGAAGGTGGGGGGCTTTCTTTCCTGGGCCTCTGCCACAGAAATCCCTCGCCGGGGAGCCCGACAGGACACTTGTGTTTGAGTGAGGTTATCATCCCGAGCTAGGAGGGCGCACACTCGGCTGTTTACAGTGTGTCTGCAGCAGCTGGGGATCACTTGCCCACACTTGACAGCGTGGGGCACCCTCTGGCTGCCAGACCCTCGGGCACTTCGCCCGAGGCCTTCGCAGCACTGGGGCCAGGGTGGGCAAGGAAAAGCGAGTGGTCGCTTCGAATTTTTGTGTTCTTGCAGTCCACAGACACCACCACCACCACCACAGTCTGGGTCGGGTAGTCTATCAAAGGAGTTTAGGGGAGGAGTGAAGAGCTCACAGGGGTTTTCAAAACAATCCTTGGGTTCCCATCAGACAAGCTAACTCCACCCCACCCCCTAGTCCGGGGTGCTCCCTGGATTCCACTCGTGGCTTAGAGGAGCCTCTCCCTCTGGACAGCGATCCGCAGCTCCACCTGCCTTTGCAACCCTACGCGATAGACTTCTCACCCCAAGCAAGGAGGGAGGGCTACACTAGCTGTGACCACTAGCGCCCCGGCCTTCTCGGCGGTGCAGCTTGGCCTTAGATCCGGCTCCAGCTCTTCCCTTCTCCCCGGCCTGTGGCTGGCTCCAGGCGCCTCCAGCGCGGCCTGAAACTTGATCCCGTGTCGGAAGGACAGTATGTAAACACCAGGCGCGCTCCGAGAACCCACGGGAGGGGCCGAGCGAGGGCTGCCCGGGCGAGCAGCTCCGAGGCCCCGCGCCCCCTCCTGCCTGCTCGCCCGGGGCGTGATCGGCAGGGCCGCTGCCTAGCTCTCTGCCTTCCCTGTTGGCTCAGCTAATTGGAGCCGCCGCCACTGTGGCGGCCTCTTGTTGAATTTTCTAGATCGCAACCGTTCAGTCGTGGCTGCCTGCGGCTCCCTTCCCCCCTCCCACAGCTGTTATCATGGCCAGCAACTTGTTGGTGATGGGGACAGTCCCTCCACTGACCCTGGCGTCAGGTTCCACATTCACTTAAGCAGTTCCTGAAGTGGTGTGTGTGTGTGTGTGTGTGTGTGTGTGTGTGAGGAGGGGAGAGAAAGTGTCTTAGTGTCTTGGAAGTGTGAGGATTCCCGCCAGGATTCGAGGCTCCTGGTGCTAAACCAGGGAACCTCCTGGCAGAAAGCCTTTATTCTCAAGGCCTTACATCAGGAAGTAGTGGCAGTACAGAGGGCCTCCAAGAACAACTCCACTAGCTTTGGTTCCTAACAGGAAAACATTATAAAGGGGTGGGGTGGTGTTGGCAGGGAAATAATTCCCTCTATCTTTCCCGGTCCCTTACTCTAGTTTACACCACAATTTGGAACTTGGGATGCAAGTCCCTTGGGCTTCCCACACTTGGGGTCTAGGCCACCTAAATGTCACAAAGCTGCTTGCGCTCTGAATTGATGTACCAGGCAGATCTAGGAAAAGACAACACTCTCTGGGCTCTGTAGATGCAAAGCTCCCAAGCTGGGTCAGCTTCAAGCCTATGGTGCTTCTCTCTCCTCCCAGACTCCTCTGGTCAACCATCGATTGTCCCAGCCACACATTTGTACTGGATGCCATCTATGTGTGCAGCCTGTAAACTGTAGGGGCCTATAAGAGGCTCAGCATTTGACTGGAAAGCAGTTTGGTAATCTCAGGAAGAAACTGCTGATGGTGGTACAAGAGCTCAGTTGCTTTTTATCCAACATGCCCATAGATTGATTACTAGTGAATGTCACAGGCCCTAGGCCCAACGTTTGGAAAAGCAGCAACCCCTCAGCCAGGAATCACATGTATAGATAAACTCCCAGGGTCTGGGTGAGCGAACCACCATTAGAGTATCTTCCACAGCCCGAAAGAGAGCAGCTGCTTGTCCGGTTTGGGTTCTGAGAAGGGTGTCTGTTCCTATCCTGGCTTTGATGGGTCTCTGACAACTGTTAGGGAACAAAGACTGGAGACCGTAGGCTCATTGACTGTCATTTTCCAACACCCCTGGTATTCGCCCCTGACTTTTACCCAGATGACTACTAGGAGGTTTTCCTGGGGTATCTTCCCAATCTGTTTATACTAGAACTCTGTTTCTCACTCCTTCCGGATTGGTTTAAACTATGATGAAAAGGAATTTCACAGAATTAATCCGATAACTTGATGCTGGCACTTTGGCAGGTCAAGTTCACATAGGGTTTTTTTTTTTGTGTGTGTGTGGTTGGTTGGTTGGTTCTGAGTTCTCCAGACCCTTCCAGTCGGCTAAAGTTGTTGTCTCTTATTGTTTATTTTTCTTCTATTTCTATAGCTGGGAGTGGGGGGAGATTTCTGAAAAATGTTTCCTCTCCTTCGCCTCTACCTAATCAGTCTGGGAATGCCTCATTCTCTTTTTAGGAGAAAGCATATTTCTATGTTTTGATAAGGAAGAGAATAATTGGTGTTCAGGCCTGAAAGGATAATTATGCGTCCCAGGAGCTTGCTGTCTCCTGTCTATTTAACAGATGATCTCGCTTTCTTGGCCCCTTCTCTCTGTCACACCCATCAACCCCCTTGCCACCAACAGGCCTGAAGGTTCTGGTAGCTTGAGAAGACCCTTCGAGGTAGGCATTCATGTTTGGTTTTTATCATACCAAGAATACCCCAAGCTAGCCATTGGAATTCCTGCTTCATCTGCTTGAAAGCTTATGCCAAGAGCTCCCCATGGGGCCTGTGGTGATGGATGTCTTGAGGCCTAGGAACGGGAGCTATCATGATGGGAAAAGTTGAGCGCCTGCATGAAAGACTCAGACCTGAACCAAAGGAAAATACAAACAGCAACCAAACAACTCCATGCACCTGGCTGGCTAACTGGAGGAAACAACTCTCTCTCCCTCCTCCATCCATCCATCCCGCAGCCAGTAAAGCCCACAGGCATACCATTTAGTTGGCTTTGCTTTATTTAGCTCAACTTCAGAATGGTACCCTTAAGCATATCAGGCAGCTGAGATGCAGCCATGACTCCTCGCTTCCCTTGGCGCCACTGTTAGCTTGGCTGAACTTGCTGTTCCTGTCTTTTTAGAGGAGTTGCTTGTAGTCTTGAGTCGGGATCGCACTGTGACACCTCCCCAGGGGTCCCCAGCTATTGATTTTTAATATCCGTATTCAATATTGTGTATTAAATATTGAATCCATGCATGAGAGGATGCGATGCAAATCACCAGCCGTGCCTGTGACTTTAATAGTTGTTTTATTGCCCGGAAACCACAGTTGGATGCAAGGCATCCTGCAGCCAAGGCTGGGGGTGGTGGGAGTGGTGGAGGGATGGCAGACAGAGAGAAGGGCTGAGCAAAGCTGGGCCTCCCAAGGCTGACTTGAGACCTCTGCAATAGCTCCTGCTGAAGGACTAGGGAGGTACTCTACAGTGTTTGCCTAAGGGCAGCAGACTGGGGGCCCACTCGGGGTTTCAATGGAAAGAGGCTGCTGTGTGAGACATGGACAGAGGAAGAGGTGTGGAGCCATGTCCTTCCTTCCGGGACTTCCCTAACTGGATGTCTGTTCCTGGCCAGTAACCACCCTTCCCTTCTCCATACTCACCCCAGGACATGCACACAGGACTACCAAACAGGAAAGTGAACGGCGGCAGGAAACCCAAGGCCTACTCTACTAGCTGAGCTCTGTAGCCTTAGTATCTCTCTTGTCCACTCACCTCTCTTAACCACTGGGGCAGTTTTCCTCCTCTGCCAACTGCCGGGAACGGGGTCTGCACTGTCTGCCTTATAGCTGGATGGAACTGCTGGTGCAAAGGAGATAATAATATTCAGGGAAAAGCCTTTTGTCTGCAGCTGTCCCCAGGTAGGCAGGCTGAGGGATTAGCGCTGGCTTTCCCTTTCTGTCTCCCTCCTCCTGTTGCCCCCTCCTTGGTGTCTTCTTTTCTGACAGAAGCCCGTTCCTCTTTAAAGACATTGTCCTTCACTCCTCAGGGGCCTCCACTTGGCCACCCAGGCTCCGTCTGCGACACCCATTTTCTCCACTCGGCTAGACAGTCAGGTTTTGACGAGACCGCCAACAGGGAGACAGGAAGAACCCGAAAAGGTAGGTGGGCATCCCAGAGTGTGGGTACAGGGAGTGTGCAGTGTGGGTACAGGGTGTGTGCATGTGCAGAGCCCCCAACAGTGGGGAAGTCCTTGGTTTCATTTAAGGGAAAAGAGGGTGTTTTGCAGTCGCGACCAGTGCAACAGAGTAGGTGGTAGGTACCTGAAGGGGAGCAGAGCCTGCTAGGTACTGATTGGCCCAGCGTGCCAATCTGCTTGTGGCCAGACAGCCTTGGTACCTACTCCGGGTCTTTTCTCAAATTGCATTACAGAGCTAGTGGTTGAGGAACGCCCAGCTTGGTTCCTAATTGCTGGAAAGCCAGAGCGGGTAGTATGCTATAATGGTACCGCTATAGGGAAGCCCAAATGGAAACTCAGTGGACCATGGCACTCCTGAGACCACCCTTCACCTATAAGCCTGCTATCTTTGTCTCAAGCTCGGAGAAAGGTGGATGCCATGCCAGAGGGGCCTGAATCCATGAAGACTGCTCCAGGGACTCCCTCTTCTGCCGGGAAGTTTCACAAACCTGACTCGTCCCGGAGCCGACAGAGACCAACTCTGGCAGCAGGGCCCGCCAAGAGTCGAGTGTGCGTTCGTCACTAGGCACAGGAATGGAGATATGCCAGGCAGGGCCTGGCTGCGCACGCCTCCGCGCCGGGCTCAGGCGGCTGCTGCAGCCTGTGTTTCCGGGTCTGCGGCTGAGCCTTCCTGGCGTTCTCCTCTGGCTTTGTCTCACTGCCAGCTTCTCGCTTGTCCTTACCAGTCTCCTGGGTCCATGGGTCGCGCTCTGCCTCCCAGAGTGCGCCTTTGCGCACGTGTAGCTGCCTTCCAGAAACCTAGCCTCTTTCTGCGGGTTTCTAGGCACTGCCTTAGGGTCGCTATGTGTCCACTTCTAGAAGGTTCCCCAGTCTTTATAAAAATTGTTCTCAGGACTATGAGACAGGAGCATCAGAGAGTTTGGGTTTGCTACGCTCCGATCCAGGCCGAAACTGGCGAGGGGCTTTTATTAGACCTCCTACTGCAGAGTCGAGGGGGGCACACTTCTGCGGCTGACCTCGCCCTACACTCTGGAGACTGTTAGTCGCCCTGGAGAATGTGGGCACGCTATCCTGCTGGCGGGACTTGTAGGCTGGGGTCCGAGTACCAGAGTGCACGCGCACGTGCCAAAGACAAGGACCCGCCGTGGATCAGCAGGCTGGGAGTGACTGGGCTGAAAGCCAGCGAACACCTGGAAACACCCTAGGCCCCAGGGCAGGTGACACCCTTCGGAACCCCGACTCCCTCCTCCCCCCTTCACCCCCCTCCCCGGCCCGCATGCGGTCGGCCTCTGCGGCGGAAACACGGTCCAACTCCTTGAAAGTAAACTTGCCGCGAGCTGCCAGGGCCGGGAGAGAGGGAGCGAGCTGGCGGGGGTGTCTGCGTCGGGGAGGCCGGGAAGGCTAGTGTCAAGTTTCAGCCCCTAATGACAATCGATGGCGAGGTGCCAAGGCCCTGGGAAACGGCTGGAGGGGAGCGGGGTGTGTGTGTGTGGGTGTGGGAGGGGGACGGAGGCGGATTGAGTGAAAGGGACCACGCCATAGGGCCCAACTTGCGAACCTCCGAGACGCGAGGCGCCCACAAGGGCTGAGAGGGAGGCGGCGGGGGCGGGGGCGGCGGGGGCGGGGGCGGCGGGCGGGGAGGGGCGCTCGAGGAGCCGCGGGAGTGGAGCGGAGCGCAAGCATCTTCCGCAATCCATTCATGCACTGAAGCGCGTGCAGAGCTGCTGCTCGCTGCCATTGTTACTCGCGGGCGGTGTGGGAGCAGAGCCTCCACTCTGGCGAGAGATAAATGGCCTCTGACAGCCCCTCCTCGCCAAGAGAGCTCCTCGGATTTCACCGCGCGGCGGCTCTCAGGTCTGTGCCTTGCTCGCTTCCCGGTGAGAACCTTTAAATCAGCCTCCCCGCCCTCCCTTCTCCCGGACTCTGTCCCCCGCCCCCTCCAGCCGGGCCAGGGCCCCCGGGGGCGCTGCGCACAGGCACCGGTCGCCTCCCCAGCCGGTTACGAAGTGGGGGCGCTAAGGGACCCGGGGACCGTGGGTGGGGAGAAGCAGCTAGCGCCCCCCACCCGGGCTCCGTTCCTCCGCCCGAACGCCCCGCCTCCGCGCCCACAAGATGGATCAGGCTACCGTGCGGAGAGCGGGCTGTAAATATTTTAAAAGTCTCTCGCGCGCCGGCGGTAATGGCTTTCGCAGTTGGAATGTGTGCTAGGGAAAGAGGAAGGGCGACGTGTGTGCTGTGTTGCGGGTTGGGGGAATTGTTTCTATACCCTCTCCCTAGGTTCAGGGTGGGCTGTAACGCCAGGATCCCGGGTTTCCCGCCCCGCCGCGTCCCGTGATAGCATCAAAAACACCAGTCGTTAGGGAACTTGAGTATATAGCAGGGCGACAAAAGGCCCAGTCGAGGTGACTCCAGAGCCACTTTCTTCTTCGAGGGAGGTCTCTCAAGGTCTTGGGTCTGAGACTGGCCCGAAACCGCTGGTCCAGGTCCACTTCTCACGGACGATCCGGGGAGGACGGGAAACGCACAAATAAGAGCCCCTCGAGTTAACGTGGCCATTAAAAGCTGGGGCTTGGGTTTCTGCAGCGGGGACAGGTCCCGTTTGCGTCTTTGGTCCCCCTTCTCAACTCCCTTGTAAAGCCCGTATCTGCTCAAAAGGCGCCATCCGCTTAGCATTTGAATCGGAACGAAGCTTTGTGGCTACCTGGGTTCGAAACCTAGGAAGGGGAGCGGGGAAAGGTCGGGGCGAAGAGAGGTTAATGCCCAGGCTTGGTGGCAGTCACGTGTGGGCACTTTTGCTTCCTTGGTTAGTGTAGGCTTGGAATCTATAAGGCTGAGCCCAGCCGGATAGAAGAGGGTGGGGGAGGGGATCCAGCCTTCTCTGTCGGGAGAGACTTAATGGGCCCACCACGGGGCATGTGTGAGGTGAGGTGGTCCCCTTTGCCAGCAGCAGCTTCCTGGCAGGGCAGAGGCGCCGAGGTGCTTGGAGCTGGGGCGGGCCAGGTACATCATGTTCTCGTGGAAGGTTCCAGAAGCGTGGGCCTAGGCTCGGACTGCTCATCTGTATCCTCCACCTGGCCCTCTCCCCGACCCGCCAAAGAGTGGGTGCGGGAGGCCTTTCGGGGCACGCCAGGGCTGCTCTAGACGTTCCAGTGCTTTCGTCTCTGGCAGCTCCTCTTCCAAGGGCTTGTGTTGCGCCCTTCTCGCTTGTTTGTCTCGTGTGAGCCTCGTAAACCGCCCTGATTTATTACCCAGACTAAATGCTTAATTTGTGAATATGAAACAGATTAAAAAGGGCGGGGGTAGGGGGCTTGAGGTCGGCATATTTTAGCAATCAGACCAAAGCAGCCCGGCAGATGTTTCAAATTTGTCGACATTTTCAGGCTCATGTGGAAAGCCAGTCAGAATGGTCAAGAGATCCTTTTTTCCTTCCTTCAACCTGGGGACTTGGCAGTGATCAACAGGAGGTGATTAGTAGTCACACACACACACACACACACACACACACACACACACACACACAAAGACACCAGCAGTCAAGGAGTTAACAGAGGCTGAGCTCTTCACCTCCAGGATTGGGGTGGAGGGGATGGGGGCCTAGGGTCACAAAGGCAAGCTGATCACAAAGCCTGGAGGGGGCCTAGCTAAAAAGGCCCGAGTATTAGAAGGTAACTCTGAAGAACAAAGTCGAGGGTCCATTAAAAGTTAATTCAGTAAATAAACTTCAGTGGCGATAAAACAAATAAGAAAGATGCTAACTCCAACTTAAAATAACCAGCAGATAATAGAAATAAGTAGCTTTGATGTGGCCTAGCCATGTGCTTTCCCTTTAGGCAGGTCCCCACAGTGAGCGGCCCACGACAGGCCTCTGTGGAGCACCCTCTCTCTTTGAAAAGACCCCATGTGTACAGGCAGTGCTTTTTGGCGTTTGTCATTTGGGAGCAACTTCACACATCAAAGGCGACCACAGTGTTCTTTTCAGCTCCCTGGTTCCACTCGCCCAGTGAAGCAGATACAATTTCTATAAATTGGCCTTCTCCTCTGGGTTTTGATTGATCATCACCATATGAGATTATTGAAAGTCTAATGTCTTATTTCACTTTCTCCAAGGGGTGAGGAGGGGAACCGTTTATTGGAAGTCGGGCCACGTGAAGACTCCCGTGTTGTGCAATAGTAATTTCCATTAGCCTGGATTTATCAACCTCCTGAAACTCCCATGCATTTCCTGTGGGTGCCTTGGTTCACCTCCCTTCCCCCTCCAGGTCTGTGTTTCTGTGACTGTTCACAGGTATCGTCCACAGTAGAGCCTTCCTATTGGGAAGGGGAAAATGAATGTTGACTAAACATAAAGGAACAAAAGATGTATTTTAAGCATATTTATTCCAATGCTCCAAATCTTTTATCTGGCCTTTGTTTCCCAGTCTAAACTTTTTTTTTTTGTCCCCCTTTCGCCTGGATGCGATCTTTTATTTATTTAAAGTTGATTATGGCGCCTCTGTCTTGTCCTGCACCAGACAAAAGCTTAGGGAAAGTCAAAGAACGCGTTAATTATATGTTTCTTGTAAACTGACTTTTCATTTCCCCCTAACACATTTAGCTGGCTTGGTGTTTAGTTTAACACTCAATTGCTGCAAATATGCTGCTTAAAATGCTGTCTTTATTAAAACAAATAAATGAATTCAAAGACCTTTCTAATTTCAACTCGAGTGGGCTAGAAACAGAAGAGAAAAACGATAGGAAAGAGCATGGGCTAGGAGACTAGAGAGGAAAGGCACACACATGTACACACACAAGCACACACACAGGCTACATTCCTTCTGTCATCCCTCCTTGTAGCCATGTTAAACTGGTCCATACAATTGTCCCTGGCTTCGCCCTGCAGCTTGCCAGCCTGCCAGAATTTTCCATCACTTGGTGCCTAAGGCGATCATTAGCTCAGAATGGACAGCCCTCTACCTGCTGGCCGCCAGTCACTTATCAGCCAGGGGAGGCTGACTACAGCCTCCTACATCAAGCCTGGGTCCCATTTGTTCAAATACCAAGGGGTCCTTGGTATTTGCCCCTGGGTGAGTTGGTACCTAATTAAAGTCTACCCAGGGCAGCTTGCACTAAATATACGTGGGCTGAGAGGAGGCTGGGAGGAAAAGGCAGTCATTACTTAAGCAGGGAAAGTGACTTTTCTGCGAACGGGAAGAAAGGGAACCGTCTGATCACTTTGTTTACGCTAAGCAGAGCTTCAGACACCACATCAATGACAACTAGGAAACAAGGGGAAACGGGAACGAAGGGGAAAATCCAGAGACCTCAGGCCCCTAAACTCAGGCTTCATCCTCTGGGAGCAAGAGGGAGGTTTATTTGAGCTCTAGACAATACTGGCTGCAGGGGGTTGGGGGGGAAATCCAAGTGCCCTTTGTGGCTTTGGAGTCATTGCTCATGTGCTACAGGGCCTGTGTACTCAGGAGCTGGAACTGTATAAATGGCCGTGGAGACAGAAAGGAACAGATGTGTCAAAGAATCCAGTAACTGAGTGTGTATGGCGAAGTTACCCTGACCAGGCACGGAGGAACAGGAGATGATCAGCTGAAGCCTAGGCCTAGGCAGCGGGATCTCAGTGATCAGAACTAGGGGGGTAAAGTGCTAGCTTCCAAACAAAGGTGGTTGTTGTGGATCTAGAAAGACCTTGGCGCTTTTTTTTTTTTTAAAGCCCTAGTGAATTCAAAGGGTGAAAACATTAGGTCAACGGGGCAAAAAGTGAAACCAAGTACCAAGCACAGGTAATCAGAGTTAGAGCAAGCAGTTCTGGTTGGAGAAACGGGTTCTTTTCTGGCCCAGTATTTTAACCAGTTAGCATTTATTAAGCACTTGCTTTATGCAAAGCAATATGCTGGACATCTGGGGCCACTAGTGCTAGAATCCTCAAATGACCCAGCAGGGGTGACTCCTTTCTTTTATGTGCAAGATAACAAAGGACATAAAGGACTGTGGGTGAGCTACTGAGGATGTGGAGAAGGAAGTCAGCCACTCCCTGCTACCCTTCGCCTGGGGCTGCATTCCGGGAGGGAGTTGAGGCTATCAGCCTCTTGGGGCTGAGAACCTCTCTACCTCCAGCCTAAACTGGGACCAAGCTCCAGAGCCTTCCAGATTGTTCTGTCTGGATGGTGGCAGAGGTCACATGGGTCCTTTACTTCCCCTTCCTTGGAAAGCCTGCCTAACTTTATTTCCCCTGGGGGTCAGGCCAGAGAGATTTTGATGCAAATCAAGAAGGCAGCTTTTCAAGTCAGGACTAGCCTGAACTGCTGGCCCAGACTGAGAGAAAAGAGCAGCTTGCACTGCCCCCCACCCAATTCTCTCTCTCTCTCTGTGTGTGTCTCTCTGTGTGTCTCTCTCTGTCTCTCTCTCTCTGTCTTTCTCTCTTTGTGTGTGTCTGTCTCTCTCTGTCTCTGTCTCTCTATCTCTCTCCCTACCTCCCTCTTTCCCCCCCTCCCCCTCCCTCCCCCTCCCTCCCTCTCCCCCTTCCTCCTTCCTTCTCTCCTCTCCCCCTACCCCCACCGGCTCTTCCTGGAACTCGATAAGGGAATACTGCCTTCCTTAACAAAACAAACTTGGGAATCTCCAAGGTTTCGAATCGTGAGGGGAGTCCCCCATCAGAGAATTCGAACTGGCTTAAATACATCCCCCTTCCCTGGGCACACTCCCTCTGTGCCCCCTAGATTCCACTTGCCCCTTGGGGTGTTTCAGTGTGATCACAGGTGCCCTCCTTCGAGCCATCTGGCCTGGGCCCAGCCTTTGCTCTCGGTTTCCCTAAGCACTGGCGAAACACGCTGGAACCTTCAAAGCGCATTCCTAAACACTACCGGGGAACTGTAGGGAAGTGCAAACAAAGAGACTAGGAGTACCCGGGCAGTTAGCGCACTGAGTCTGTGGGCCAACAGGGCTGGCCCAAGTTCAGTCAGACTCTCTGGCTCTGGGCCAGCCAGAGCTGGCACTGTGCCCTCTCTGGCCCACTACTCAGACTTCATTGCCCCCAAATTTGGGCGCCCCCCGCCCCCCCCCCCCCAGCCAAGCTAAGTCTCAGAAAGCCCTCCTGCCCACCCCTCGGCAGTGGGTCTCAGAACAGTACTTCCTCATTCTGGTTTAGGTGGATAGTTCCAGGCTTCCGTGAGAGCTTTCCAAGAGTAAGCTGTCCAAGGGCAGGATCCCTTCCCTTCTTCAGAGTGGCCTGGGGGGACTGAGGATGACCTGAGTTCCCTGCCTGGTAGTTTCGGAGTTTGAATAGTTGTGAATACTTGGTAACTTCGATCCTGTGCCCAGTAAAAGTCTGATCGTGCTTTGTGTACTTTAAGGTCCGCAAACAGAAGTTCCCTATAAATACAAACGGGATAGAGGGATGGGTGTTGAATCACACGGTTCTTCATGGGTGGTGAGCAGAGAGTCATTCATTCACTAACCTTTAGCTTAAGTCTCTGGTCTGTTTAGTACTACGCTGGTGGCTCTTGCAAGGGAGTGGGAGGAACACCCCAGGTTTCCAGGAATCTGCTTCCTCTCTCACACAAACGCTGGGAGAAAGTCTTTGTTTTTTGGTTTTTGTTTTTGTTTTTGTTGGGGGGGCGGGGCTCTTGGCACTTAGCCTAACCTGCCTGGAATTAGATACGTAGCCCAGAGTATTCTTGAACTTCTGCCTAAGACTTCTCTGAGTCTTGGGATTACAGGTGTATGAATGCCACCATGGCCAGTTCATGTGTATGTTTTGAAACGGGGCCTTTTGCTGGCCTGAGCTCATGGGAGGGAACATGGCTCCCTCAATCCTAACTGAGCTTGTGAGTAATTGGAACTGCAGGCTTATGCCATTACTACTAGCTAGGACTTTTCCCCCCTCTTTTCCCCACCCTACCTAGTACTGAGGATTGAGCTCAGAGTCTCATACATGCTAGGTAAGTTGCTTAGCACTGAGCTGCAGCCTCAGCCATTTTTATAGTTTTTCTTTTGAGACAGGGTCTCTATGCGTTGTCTAGGCTGGCTTTGAACTTAGAATCTACCTGCCTCAGCCATCTAAGTTAAAGGTGCAAAGTGACACATTCAGTTTATATATAGATGCTACAGATTTAAACTCAGACCCCTTTCGCTGTACAACACTGAACCCTTTCTCAGCCCTAAGAATTTTGGGGGTGGGGGTGGGGTTGCAAGGTCAGTTTTGAGACAGAATTTCTCTGTATAGCCCTGGCTGTCCTGGAACTTGATCTGTAGACCAGGCTGGCCTCAAACTCACAAAGATCTGCCTGCTGCTGCCTCCTGGGTGCTGGGACCAAAGGTGTGCGCCATTACCGCTCTGCCAAGAATGTATTTTTTTTAAGCCGTAATTCAATGGTGTGTTTTTACCCGTGCTCCACTTACGTACAAACACCTTCAGCCCAATCTGCTAAGTGGGGACTTGGGGGCTGGCGTCTTCCCCAAGACTCCATCCAGACAACTAGATCATATTGATTGCAAATGTTAGGGGGTAACACCTGTGCATGACCAAAAAACTTTCATGTTGGGTGGGGAGAGGCAGTATTTGTTTTCAGATAGGGTCTCATGTTGCTGAGGTTGGCTTTTGACTCCTGATCCTTCTGCCTCCATCCACTGAATGCTGGGATTACAGATGTGTGCCAGGATAGCACATGGCAAAAAAATTCTAAGGCTATTAAAGGGTATTGGGGGAGAAATATAACTCTCCTACCCATCTCCATTTCTCTGCAGGATCGCTGCTGCCAGTTTCCTGTGCACACTTGTCAGGATAGGTAAAAAGAAAAAAAAATTAAATTCTGTTCTGAAAAAAAGAGAGGGTTGGAAAAAATAGAGATTTACCTTGAAGAAGCCCAAACCCAAAGAAAAATCAAAAGACCTGTGCAATGGACACCTATATCAGAAGGCAGATTTTCAAAAGCACAATATGTATTTAACACTTCTATTCCAAGGAATTGGGAAGCCTTCCAGAGATCTGAATTAGTTTGAACTGCATCTTAAAGTATTACAGAGTAAAACATTCCCACCCCCACCCTCCCATAGATTGTAGCAATTTCTTATTCCCCACCCTTTCAGAGCCCAGTATGGTGGGTGGCTCATGCCTACAATCCCAGCATTCTCCAAGCTGAGGCAAGAGGATCACTTCAGTCTGAGACCTTGTCTCAACAACAACAATGACGATGACACTCAAAACCATAGGATAGGCATAGTGATAAATACTTACTTATAATCCAGGACTTGGGAGATAGAATCATGAGAATCAGTAGCTCAAGGTCGTACTCAGCTATTTAGTGGGTTCTTAGTCAGCCTGGTTTAGGACATAAGACCGTGTCTAAAACAAAACAAAACAAAAAGCCAAAGGAAAAAAAAAAGGCATGGGGGCGGGGGTGGGGTGGGGTGGGTGGGGTGGGGGTGGGGGGGCGTGCAGCATTCAATAGCTTAGCAAGGAAAGGTGCTTGCTGCCAAGCACACTGAGTTTGATCCTCAGAACCCAGGTGGTGGAAAGAGAACCAACTCCTGGAAGTCGTCCTGTGACCGCCATACTTACCCATGTGCACTAAAAATAAATAGAAATAAATAAAATGTAAACGGAATGAGTATATGAAAGCCTGTTTGGGGAAGCTGGGTTGCTACGGTTCACAAGCTGCCGAGGGCCAGTTGCCAAGCTGTGGGACTAAGTAGTTACTCTCAGCTCACGCATGTAATGGGAAAAAGCAATATGGCCCATCTCATGATGTTGAGAAGGTGGGCATAACTGACCTAAAATAATACCTGGCACCCAGCAAGTGATCATTGGGAGTTAGGGAGACTTGAGCCTCACACACACCTGGTTGGTTTCAACCTTGCTGTATTGTTTGTGAATAAGCTATTTGTCTTTGAGTCTCTGTGTCTCTGAAGCCTTGGGAGTTTGATTGTTACCTGCAAGAGACAGGAGGAACCCCAACATGGTACTTGCCTAAGATACCCTCAGACAGTTTCCATCATATTTTTGGTTTCTTCAAATCTGCACTGTTAGGACAATAACCACTGGACCAAAGCCTTCCACCCTCACCATTCTTATTTAAGACATTTGGGGGAGGGGTGGTGGTGGTGAGTAGCATGCATGACATTTCGAGTTTGGTCCCCAGCAGTATATAAAAACCAGGTAAAGGGCTAATGAGGTGGCTCAGCTGGTTTGTCTCAGAGCCTGAACACTTGCATTCTATCCCTGGGACTCAGTGACAGCTAGAGGTGGATATATGAGACTATACTTTTTTTATGAAAGGTAAACATTTGGATGAGTTGCAACTCAGAGGTAGAGTGGTACCTTATACTTAGCTTGTATGAGGTTCTGGGTTCTGTCTATCCTCAGTGCTAGAAGGAAAACAAAATAAAAAAGATGCTGGGGTGGGAGAGGTCATGTGACTCCCACTAGTCTGTAGTCTGGCCATCTGCTGTCCTGTTGATAAGAGCATCTTAGAAGACAGAACCTGTTGTTACGTAGAGATCCAGAAAGTCAAATCTTCTCCCTTAGGGATATGCCTAGGTTCACAAAGGGGCTGGAGGTCACAAAATTAAGGGTTGGTCAGGTGTGGTAGTGCAAGCCTTTAATTCCAGCCACTCAGGAGGCAGAAGTAGGTGGATCTCTGGGAAGCCAGCCTGGTCTATATAGAGAGTTCCAGAACAGGCAAGGCTACATAGTGAGAACCTGTATTGGTAACAAACAAACAAAGCTGAGGGGCAGACAAAAGAAGCGGGTGACTCTGTGAACCTCTCACTGTCCTGTGAGTTAGAGAGTTTTGTTCAGACCACCTCCTGCATCTGATAAAACTGTCTGGGATATACTTTCATACGATATGTTGACTGGTGGAATGGTGGAGGACTTGACAGCCTGAGGAAAGACAAAGGAATTTGTTTAAAGGTATACTTTGCTCTGTGCTAGAAAACACCTCTCGTAATGTTAGGCTTTGAAGGCAATAATATCTGCTCTTGACATCGTGGTGTTTCTGCCATATAATTTAATTAATGCGGGCACAAAACCAGAGTCAAACGTTCTGACAGTTCTTGGAAGCCACCTAAATCCCTTTGAAGTTCCTCCCGACACCCCAGTAACACACAGACAAAGCCCCTAAAGTTGAAGACAGCCCCTGATATGGGGTGCAGAATTTTATCAGCAGTTCAAATATTTGCAATTTCCTGATAATTTTTTCTTCTACAGAATGTTTTGTTTTACTTGGATGAGGTGGCATGTACCTACCCATGGTCCGAACTATAGGAGAGACTGGAGCAGGAGGATCCCTCGAGTCTATAAATTGAAGACTAATATAAGCAATGTATGATGTACCCTTAAGTTAGTCAGTCTGTCTGTCCTCTGTCTTTGTCTTTGTCTCTCTCTGTCTCTATCTCTCTGTTTCTGTTTTTCTGTCTCTGTCTCTGTCTCTGTCTCTGTCTCTGTCTCTGTCTCTCTCTCTCTCTCTCTCTCTCTCTCTCTGTGTGTGTGTGTGTGTGTTTCTGGGTCTCTTGCTGTCTTTCCTTTTGAGAAAGGGTCTCACTATTTATTAGGGTTCAAGTTGGCCTTGAACATGCTATGTAACCCAGGCTAGCCTGAAATTCTTTGACATCGTCCTACCCCAGTTTCCCAAGTGTTGGTATCGTAGACATTAAGCACCACACCCAGAAAGATCACCACCCTTTTAATTTTTTTTTTTTCTTCTTCAAGTTCGACTATCACATAGTTCCCGGGCTTCACACGTAAATTAGATACTAGAGTTACTAAGGAGGAAAAGAATTATATATCTGTATAAGATTATTTAATGCCTGTTACCCTCCTACCAATGCTTTGGGCACTGAACAGTGTCTTGGATGTCATCAAATGTCCCAAAAATGGAGAATAAATACATGAATAAAAAAGAAAATACTACGAGTTATGCTAAATTTAAAAAGTAAGAAGGGTAAGGGAATAAAGAGAGATAGTCTATTGAAAACAATATATTATTCTAAAAAGAAAAATCTCTTCTAGAAAGAAGGTAGAGAATGCATTGTGAGTCTTGGGTAGGCAAAGGGATATACTTAGGTGATGTTATCAGTCAGCTCTTGCTGAAATAAAACTGTGTAAGGAATCACCCAAAGCACAGATCAGCAATTAATTTTGTTGGATGTGTCCGTTGGTCACATGGGTTTGGTTGATGAGCAGAGGCTAGATCATAAGTAGGAGCTGGGTTCAAAATAGCTCCATGTGTCTTTCATCCTCCATGAATGAGTGGGCCAGTTATGGCCATGGTAAAAATTGTAAGAGCGCAGAAGGAGAACACAGTGGCTTGTAAGTCTCCCACTCAGGACTTACCACTGTTTCTTTTGCTTACGTTTCATTGGCTAAAGGGAGTTCTGTGATCTGATGTCAGTGGGCTGGGGCACTAGGCCTCACCTCTAGTGAAATGAGTTGCAGAGTCACCATGTAGCTAGGGAGGGAGTGTGGGGCAGTGAGCTGGGTGGGAAGTAGCCCAATCTGAAACAGATGGCTCAAACCAAAACTGTGTAGCTCTAGCTATGACATTTATATATACAAATACATATATCAAATGATAAAACTGCCTTTGGTGGAATCTTGTGTTTTAGATTAAATTTAAATAAACCCATATGATAATTACACATCGGCACCCCCTGAGGTGGTTTATGGATCATCGTTACCAACTTCAGGAAATCTGGGAATCCAGGCCACAGGTCTTACCAATGCTGAGAGAGTGGGTCTTGGGGGAAACTTTTCTTATCTCCTGGACGTCTCGTGCAGAGAGTTTCAGAGAGAGTGGGGGGAAAGATCAGAGGAGACCCCAGTGGCAGTAATTGCCCCTGCTGACTTCTGTGCCTGTCTTGGAATGGCAGCAATCTGTTTGTTGCTCTGCTGCCAACGAGCCCTTCAGCTGGTCTCCATGGCTGCCCAGGATCGAGGGCTGGGATGCAAGATTCCAGTTGCTCTTTGCAGTTCCTTGGTCCTTGCACCTACCCTGCCTTTGTCTTGCTGTCCTTTAGGCTTTTCTTTTCTTTTCTTTTCTTTTCTTTTCTTTTCTTTGCCTTCCTTCAGTGAATTCCTCCTGGGCTCTGCAGCCAGCCAAAGCTCTGGAAGCTGGCCCTTCACTTTAGGAAAGGTCGTCTTTCAATTGATTCCCGCAGCTAATGGAATCTAATCACTGAAGCCTGGAGTGATTGCAATCAGAGGAATCCACCCGGTGGAAAAGAATCTAAGTTTTCCTTTTGTAAGCTGAGTGAGTGAGGTGCTGAGGCAGGCATGGGCTCTACCAAGCTCCTCTTTGGATTCAGATTCTTACTTGTGTCTTTGGATTCCTGCTTTCAAAGTCGTGTAAAGTGATTGGCCGCCTGGGAGGAAACCTAGCCTAGAAGTGGAGGTGGGCTGGCTTCCAGAGCAGCAACCTTCAGGCTGGAGTGTGGGTGCAGGCACGCTCATACAACTGCAACTTGAGCTCTGAGCTCACAGGCAACCATGGTTTGATTTCGATGGGTTCACCTTGAACTTACCGCCATTTGAATCTCCCACTCATCTGTGTGTCCCACCCTTGAATCCTTCTCCGTATAAATCTTTTTGCAGTGCTTTCCCAGAAGTTTTCCTGTGCTTTCAGCATGCTTTCCCTATTAGATGTTGCTGCTGCCGCCGCCGCCAATGATGGTGATGATGATGATGATGATGACAAGCTGGGAGGATATTTATTTTCAGTGGAACACAGTAGCTGTGCAGAACAGTGCACACATCATTAGCATACAGCCAGATCAGCACACTTGCCTAACTGGTACCCACATCAGAATTCAGACAAAGCCTCCTCAGGCCTCCAAGCAGACACCTCAGCCTTCCTTACACACAGTAGGCAAGCATTCTCGTCTTTGAGGACCATTGCCACCCTACCCTGATTCCCAATAGCATCAGTTAGCCTCTGTTTGGTACTTTGTAGAATAGAAAGGCAAGGGAGTGTACTGTGTGTGTGGCTTCTTTTCCTTTCCATATGGCTGTGGGATCTGTACCCATTATGTGTAGTGCAATTGGTCCATTCCCTTTACTGTGTAGGGTCCTTATAGTACCCTGCTGTATGCGTACACATTTTATTTATTTACTGTTTCACTGTCGATGGGCATTTGGATAGTTTTAGAGTCATCACTAATAATGTGGCTGTGACTATTTCATATATATGCCTCGGAGCATCTACATTTCTGCCATGTGTGTCTAACCAGTAGTTGAACTGCCAGGGCTGTAGGTTCTGTCAGCTTTTGCTTTTGTTGTTGTTTTGTGGTACTGAAGATTGAACTCAGGGCCTTGGATTGAAGTTTTCTACCACTGAGCTATATGCCCTTACCGGTATCGTCAGCATCCATCATAGATAAGGCTGAAAAGCATCCCAGAGCCTATCTGAGCATGATGATGCCTCTGGAATCCTACCATTCAGGATTGGGATTTCAAGGTCAGCCTGAGCTACTCAGTGAATTCCAGGATAGGTTGGAATACAGCGTGAGACTGTCTCAAGCGGATAGTCTTTTTTTTTTTTTTTTTTTTTTTAAATCCTGAGCCCTAATGGCTCAGTGGGTAAAGGCACTTGCCACCAAGCCTGGCCACCTACTAGACACACACACACACACACACACACACACACACACACACACACACACACAAACCAAGTAACTAAATAAATGCAAACATTTTGTTTTTAAATTTTCTCAAACTGTATGTGTTACCTCAGCACTTGGAAGTCCAAGGCAGGGCTGCATAATGAGTTCCAGGTCACCCTGGGATACAGAGTAAGTTCTTTCTACCCGCCACTTCCCTGAAAGCAGTCTTCTCTGATATTTTCTGTGAACATCCTAGGGACATGTTATCTGCAGCTCTGGGAAACAGAGAAGACTGATTTGGAAATTTTCAGTAAAATAAAAAACTTGGTCCTTGATATTTAGTGACAATAACTTTTGGAAACTGAGAAAATAAAAATTCAAATCAGACTGGAGAGGTGGCTCAGTGGTTAAGAGCACTGGCTGCTCTTCCAGAGGACCCGAGTTCAACTCTTAGCACCCTCATGGCGGCTCACTGCAGTCTGTAACTCGTTCCAGGGGATATGACACCCTTCACCCCAATGCATATAATTTAAAGTTAAATATCTTTACCAATTCAGATCAATTCATGCCTGTCATTCAGCATGGGTTGAGGCTTGGGTATTGCTGCAAGGTTGAGTCAAGCCTAGGCTAGAGGGTAAGTTTAGGCTAGTTTTATCTACAGAGTGAGACCTTGTCTCAAAACAAAGCAACAACCCAGATCGCGTTATCCTTCTGTGGTCTGGTCCGGCCCCACTCCAGGGCCGTTGTCCCCAATTCACAATGTCACTGTGCATTTTTACTAGCTGCTGTTTTCTTGGTGAGCCCATCCAGAGCTCCTCCTGCAGTGATAACCTTGCTCACCAGCCTGGGTTTCACTCTGCACCCTTGGCTGGCCTGGAACTCCAAGATGTCTTCTGTCTCACAGAGATCTGCCTGCCCCTAAGTGCCTCTTCAGAAAGGGATCAAAAGTTTGTATTACCTTGCCCAGCTCACCCTAATTTGTAATTCCGGGTTTCACCTTTCCCAGGGAGTACGGTCATCCACTGTTCTGTCAGGACCCCTCTGTTATCTTTATGCTGATTGTCACAGCTATAAAACTCACCGCTGCATTGTTTCGTATCTAAGCTCCTCTTTAGTTCGGTTGTGTGGTTTATTTGTTTTGCTTTGTTTACATGTTTGTTTTGGGCTTTCTAACAGAGGGTTTTACTAAGTAGCAGAACCGAAGATGACCCAGGCTGGTCAAAATCCAAATCCTCCTGCCTCAGTCTCTTAAATGCTGGGCAGTTTTAAGAGGGCAGGGGCCACAGAACCAATGGAAGTGTTTTTAACACCAATTCTGTCTCTCAGTCTGGCAGGGTGGCACATAACTCTCTTAGCACTTGGGAGATAGAGAGAGGGGGAGTCATGTGTATAGGCTGGCCTCTACTACTTAGCAAGTAGCTGGGTTCTCTGTGATCCTGTCTCAAAAACAAACCAGGCTGGAGAGATGGCTCAGCAATTAGAGCATTAGTGACTCTTCCAAAGGACCTGAGTTTGATTCCCAGCACCCATGATTGTCTATAATTCTAGTTTCAGGGGATAAACACCCTCTTCTGGCCTCCTTAGGCACCACACTCATGCGGTATACAAATATATATTCAGGCAAAACACCCGTATACAGGAACTAAAACAAACAAACAAAAAAACCCCGAAAGCTTTCTTTTAGTTATATAAGGGTAAAAAAGTCTTCCCAGGGTTTGAACAAGGACAATTTGTCATTTGTGACTAGTATCAGCTACTCATTCTTAGGCTAGCCTGGATAGCATAGTGAGAGACTCCATCTCAAAAAGAAAGGGGAACAGGGAATGTTAGCATTTCCTCTAGGCCCCGCCCAGCAGTTACCTAGCAACAGCCAGGTAAGAGCCTGGCTCACAAATAAAAGGTTTCTCTCCCTCCCTCCCTCTCTCTTTCTCTCTCTCTTTCTCTCTCCCCCCTCTCTCTTTCTCTCTCTCTTCCTCTCCTTCCCTCCCTTCCTCCCTCTCTATTCTCTGTCTTTCCCCACATGTTCCTGGGCAGCCTCTTTCCTTCTTTCTCCTCTCTCTTTGTGTCCTTCTCTGTCCCCTTTCTTTCTCTGCCTCTACTCCCTCCTCAAGACCCCCTCCCCATGTCCCAAATAAACTTTATTTTATACTAGACCAGTCTTATGACTGATACCTGGGTGTGGGGGATGCCTCAGCATGGGCCTGCTAAGGTACCCCCTTTCACCACATCACGCCACTGCATTACAAAACATATCAGGGAGAGAAAAGAAAACGTTTACATTCAATATGATGAGCATATATGTGAGTAGCATTCCGATCTCTTTTGGTTGTCTTATAAATAACCTGGCGGAGAAGGGCCCATTGGCTGGTTCACACACCAGTGGCCTCAGGGTTGCTTGGGATGCCGGTTTAGAATACAGAGTTCTGGCCCCATGCCCAAAAATTCTCAGTAGTCCTGGGGTGGGGCCTGGAACTCTCTATCTTTAACACTCCTGACTATGACACATGGCTAGGTTTGGAAACTAGATGAGTCTGAAAAGAATGCTTTCTTCTTGGACGTGAGGAAATTCCAGGGACCTTGATTGGGATCCAGAGACTGGGGTTTGCATCTCCCATCTCTCTCCAGGTATGTTATGACTTACCCAACCCTTGGCCTCACTTTTCTGTGAAGTGAGAATCATGCAGTACGTCTATTTGGATTACTAGTGGTGGGCAACAGATTGTCCTAGAACATCACATAAGGCTGTTTTGTTTGTTTGTTTGTTTGTTTGTTTGTTTGTTTGTTTGTTTTGAGACAAGGTCTCTCTGTATAGTCCTTGCTGGCTGTCCTGGAGCTCACTATATAAACCAGGCTGTCCTCAAACTCACCGAGGAGATCCATCTGCCTCTGCCTGTTGAGTGCTGTATTTAAAGGTGTGCTCTACCATGCCCATTGAAGGTTGCTTTTTTAGTAACATTAGGGGCATGGCACAGGGGGGTAGGGGATAGGGACAAGAAGAAACCATGTGGCCTTTTCTGACTTAAATCATCGTCTCACAGTGTCACCTCTGGTACATTGAAGAACACTCAAAAGCCCAGATAGGTTTGAAGATGTACACACTATCTCATGGTAAAAGACCATGACCGTCAATATGTTTGAAAGCAGCACGATGAGGTCAGCGCTTGACAAACCTTAGACTGACAGAACTTCTTCCAATCTGAGATCTCGGAGGAGCTCGCAGCAAAATCAATACCAGGTCCCACCTTTCCAGTTGTGGGTGTGTCAGGGGCCCATAGAAAAGTAGAGAAGTCAACACTCCTCGTTTCCCGGTAATCTCTAGTCACTTTGAATATAGTTCAAGACAGCAGTGGAGCACCGTCTGATGCTGATAAACACCCTAGCTTCCCAGAGAAGGTGGTCAGGTCCATAAGGCCTCTGTTGGTTCCTTGTGACCTCAATATCAGGCCTCTTCCTATGCCTAGTCTCCACTGGCAGCTCTTTGGCTTGGAATGGAGACTCCAAGCCATTTGCACTTAAGGCACTCTGGGACCCACTTTTGCTAGTGTGATGGCTAGACAGTAGCTTTTGTAGCATGGTTCTTCTGCCTCCCTGATCTCTTCAGACTTTGTTTTCCTCACTGCAGGTTTGGTGACACTGAGAGAAGGTCAGGTAGAGACTTGGAGAGGTGGGGTTAGAGCAGGGGGAGATTGGGGGAATCTCCCAGGGAGGAAGAGATGGTTAGTTTCTTGGCAACACATTCTACAGGCCTCATCTGAGGCAGCATGGAGAGGGATCTGGGGCTCCCTGCAGTGTCAGAGTGGGCAGAACAGCAGAGGAAGGAGCCATTATGGGCCTGGTCCTATATGCTAGCATTTATGAAGGGGGCAGAAGACCTCTTTGAAAGGGGTTTGGTGCTCTGAGGAAACTGTTCTCCTAGGCCTTCCTGCTTTTCCTGGTGGGGCTCTCCAGCTGTTACATCAGCACCCCTCCTCCACTGGCATCCATTTAGCAACTGTCTTGTTCAGAGCTCCTGGAGAAAGAGCTCACAGGAATGTAGAAGTTAGCCCCCACCCCTGGTGTGTGTGTGTGTGTGTGTGTGTGTGTGTGTGTGTGTGTGTGTTCCTTGTATTTTATGGTGCACAGCCCTGATGCCTAGAAATGGATGCAGTGTGTGTGTGTGTGTGTGTGTGTGTGTGTATGTGTATTTATGAGACAAGGTCTTATGTGGCCCAAGCTGGCCTCAAACTTGCTATGTAGGTGAGAGTGACCTTGAACTTCTGATTCTCCTGCCTCCACCTCTTAAAAGCTGGAATTACTGATATACTTGGCTATGCTTAGTATTTGCCACCCTACCCTCACTGTGTGTGTGTGTGTGTGTGTGTGTGTGTGTGTGTGCGCGCGCGAATGTGTTTTCATTCTGGGGTTCTAACTTAGCTCCTTATGCTTGCCTTACAAGCATTTTATTAACTGAGCTGTATCTCCAGCCCCTCTGCCCAGTTTTATGCAGTACTTTGAACTGATCCCAGGCCTTTATGAATGCCAGGCAAGCACTCCACCAACCGAGCTGTATCCTTAGCCCTCCATGTTGTCATGGGACCTGACACACCACATGTCCCATGGTAAGCAGCCTAAGAATTCACGGTGGGGAAGGCAGGGCAAGGAGTAACAGGACTGGGCCACGGGATAGGCTGCCTATTCTCATCTCTGTGCCTCAGTTTCCTTATCTGTAAAATGATGGTAAGGGGTGTCCTCTTCATGAGGAGGAAGTGAGTGCCTTTATGCGATTCCCATCTGTTAGGGATTGGCATAAGTGGGACTGTAGAAAGTGACCAGCATCATCTAGAAGGAGAAGCAGAAGCCAAGAGGCTAGGGAGGGGAACTGTATTTAAGCAGCCTCCCTCTGCATCATATATAGGGCAGAGGAAACACTGTGTCTATCAAGAGTTCATTAGCTCTGTGATCTTAGGACAGCTACCAAATCTCAGGGTCTCTCTCTCTCTCTCTCTCTCTCTCTCTCTCTCTCTGTTTTTAAGAAACTGTTTTGATAGGTAGACTAGGGTGGCCAACCTTGAACTCCCATATCTCTCAGAATGGCTTAGAGCTTTTTGAATTTTAATGTAAGATTTTGAGACAGGGTCTCAATATGTAGCTTTGCCTGGCCTGGAACTTGATAGGTAGACCAGGCTGCCCTCAACACTCAGAAATCACTTGCCTCTGTGTCAGCAGTGCTGGGATTAAAGAGGTATATCACCACACCAGGCTTGGCTTTGAATTTATGACTCTCCTTCCTCAGACTCCCGAGTGCTAGGATTATAGGAATGAGCCACTGTGCCTGGCCTTAAGCCTTGGTTCTATCACCTATAAAATAAGGTCATGGCCATGCCTTATTTTAACCATACATTCATGAAAGTCACATAAAGGAAGGCATTAACTGTGCGTCTCATTCTTCATAGGTCTTACCATGAAATGGCATAAAGGAAATTAGTAAACAAGTGAAGGTTCCTTCCCTACTGGCTCACAGCCGTGCATCCAGAGGGTGTTTTGTTGTTGCTGCTGCTGTTGCCGGCATGCAGGGGATTGGACTCAGGGCCTTGTCTATACCAGGCAGCTGCTTTACCACTGAGCTATAAGCTGGCTCCCAAGACAGTGTTTGATTTATAGCTATCTGGAGATCTGACTTCCGTAGGCTTATTAGAGGCAAAAATGGTGGTGCACTCCTTTAATCCAGACAGCTGGGGTTTGGTTCTCAGCACCCGTATGGTGACTCACAACTGCCTTGGGTACATACACTTAATTGAATCTCTCTCTCCCCTCTCTCTCTCTCTCTCTCTCTCTCTCTCTCTCTCTCTCTCTCTCTC
>JANHMN010000005.1:113352000-113454425 GCA_030674055.1 Rhabdomys pumilio | reverse complement strand
CTCTCTCTCTCTCTCTCTCTCTCTCTCTCTCTCTCTCTCTCTCTCTCGTGTCTTGCTATGTAGACCTGTCTAGCTGGAACTCAGTTTGTAGACCAGGTTGGCCTTTAACTCAAAAGGCCTTCTGAGTGCTGGGTGCATGTGCCACCACACCCAGCTTTGCCTGTGTTCTTGAATATGTTCCCTGATCTCGGGTGTATTGTTATGGCAACTGAAAATAAACTAAGACATTGATACATCCTCACAGTTGGGTGGTTGTCTGGTCAGTTCCTCTGCTGGATACAACAGGCTAGCTAGCTCACAGAGCTGGAGTCATTGAGAGGATGCCAGAATAGTCTGGCAGTTGGTGCCCATTGCCCACTTCGATAGAGCTTCAGTGCTTTTTTTCTCCTGTAGCTTCCTGTCCACTAGGATATGAGACTGTTTCCTTCTATGGGAGTCTCAGAACTGCCTCAAAGGGCAAAATAAAAAGCTGCAGCCTGGGCCTCTTAAGGTGTCACCTCAGAAGTCATGCAATACTGCTTCAGGATATTCCTGCTCTTCAGAGCAAGTTATTGAGGCTGCCCAAATTCTAGGGGATGGCTATAGGTTTTGCCCTATATTGGTCTGCTCATACTTCCACTGACAGAGTACCTGGGTGCTGTTGATAGACCCAATGGTTTTGTGGTCTGGAAATCAAATCAGAGTGTCAATGCGCTTGGCTCTTTTCGAGGTTCCTGCTCTTGGGTTGTAGGTGGCCACCTTCTAACTGTGCTATCATGGTTTTCCCTCTCCGTGTGCCTGTGTTCTCTTCTAGGACAGAAGTCAAGGTAGATTAGGGTGTACCCTCCTGATAGCATTTTAGCCTAAGGGCTGTGGTTTCCCATAAGGTCACATTCTAGGTTACTAGGGTATTAGCATGAAAATATACTCCCTTCCTACCTTCCTAGGAGGTGCTGTCAAGAATCCATGCCTTGTTGGATGGATTCTGAGGTGACCCAGTGTCTCACAGATGAGGTGCAACAGGCCAGCTTTGAATACAACTGTTACTGCTATTGTCTCATCTGCTTACCTGGGGCTTAGTGAGAAAGAACTCTGACTAGGCCTCACATCCTCCATTTTCAATTTCTCCCACAAGCAGGAACTTTCCCCAGTTAGCTGCTGAAGTGGACTCTGTCCCTAAAATGTTGTTGCTGGGCACACAGCAGGCTACTGGGACCACCTCACCTATCTTTGCTACCTGTCTTTCTTTGTTTGAATTCATTGTAAGTGGAGTTTGTGGGTGGCTTCCAAGAACAGGACAGTACAGACTGTCCACACCCACCTTTGTCACCTCCCAGGTACAGCCCACCATCTTCCATCTGACTTCTTCTCCCCTAAGATGTCAAATGTCTTTCTAGAGCAGTTTCCTTGGAGAGAGTATCTCAGATCGCAGACACGTACATAGGGAATGTACAGAAAATATTTACAGAGCAGAACTCATTTCAGAATCTTCACGGTCCTTTCAGGTCCTAGTTCAGAAGTCTGCAGCCCTGAATTTCAAAGAACCCTCTTGGGATTCTGGGGTTTTTTTGTTCTTGTTTTTTTTGTTTTGTTTTGGTTTGGTTTTTTATTATTTTCTCTGTCTCTGTCTCTCTCTGTCTCTGTCTCTCTCTGTCTCTCTGTCTCTCTGTCTCTCTCTGTCTCTCTCTGTCTCTCTCTGTCTCTCTCTCTCTCTCTCTCTCTCTCTCTCTGTGTGTGTGTGTGTGTGTGTGTGTGTGTGTGTGTGATGTGAACTGGGCACCCCTGTGCATGATGCTTCTGTTGGATTCCAATTCTCTTCTTCCATCATGGGTTCTGGGGATTAGACTCAGGTCATCAAGTCTGTGAAGCATGTGCTTTTCCTGGCTGATCCATCATCTCTCTGCCCCGTCCGTGGGGATTCTGAAGGATTTTCTCAAGACCCATGCTCCTTCCCCATCCCACAGCGGCTCATTTTAACAACAACAATAACAGCAACAATAATATCTCTATGTAGCCCTGGCTGTCCTGGAACTCAGTCTGTAGACCAGGCTGGCCTCCAACTCAGAGATCTGCCTGCCTCTGCCTTAAAAGTGCCGGGACTAAAGGCGTTCGCCACCACACCCTACCAAGATTTTATTTTTAAATTACATACATCTATGTGTGAGTATGTACCTGTGTGCGTGGTGGGGGAGGGGCTGGTAGAATGCCCTCAGATGATAGAAGAGTTCATCTTGACTCCCGATACCTGCAGTTACAGGTGTTTCTGAGCTACCTACTGTGGGTGCTGGGATGAGGTTTGGAGGAAGACTGGTTTTGGGAGTGAGGTAGCTTTTCTGTTTTGTTTTGAGATCTTATGCTGAGCTAGCTTGCCATCCTTCCTCCACTACCTGGGTACTATAACAACAGGTATGAGGTAATTATAGGTATCTGGTGTGCTGGACCATTTCTGTTTCTCCTATATCCACATGTAAACACTACCCCCCCCAAATTGTCCCCCACCTCAGCCTTCATCTCCTTTCTATCCCTCCTAGAGCCAGGAAAATCAAGGACAGATAGTTTGTAGACATAGCTGCCCCCAAGAAGAGACAGGGGAAGAAAAGAGACGAACGCAAATAAACAGCATGCAGAAGCAGACATCAAATGTCCCACTTCTGGGTACAGCCCAAGGAAAGTTGATAGTGGCACCATCAACTTACACAGCTGACAAAAGCTAGAACGTCCTATGGCAGTTCAACTTCTGTCCAGCAGTTGGGTTCCACGCGGGTTCCATCTTGGAACTCTGTTAGGCTTTCCTAGCAGCTCGTCAGAAGCCTCCAATCTGCTAGCTGGCTGGAGTGAACTCCAGTTCTCTCTCCTCAGCCCTCCCACGGTGCTGTCTCTAATGGGTGCCAAGGTTTCATTCAGAAGGGGAGTTCACTGGGGGCTCTGAGGAGGGGACCCAGCCAGGGATTACTAATGCCCACACCCCTTGTTCAGCCTTGCTGCTTGACTCATGGTGGGTATCTTTGATGGAAGATTAGTAACTGTTCGAGACATGCAGACCTCAGAGTTGCCTCAGGCCCCAGGAATGAGGTCAGACGTGATAACCGCTGTGCTCTGGCCAGAGCTCCCACCATGCCATGCCTCTCTGCTAAACCAGAACATGTTTTCCAAACAGTCTGGCCAGTCAGTCAGGCCTGGGGCAGTGGTGGGTAGCAACAGGCTAAGTGTGTCGCTGGGCTGTGCCCCAAAGCTTGGGCTTCCTAAATCAGCACGTTCCCTGTAACTCAGTACTCTGACTTCTGTGCCTAGAAATAGAAAACTCTCCTGACTGGGGGGAGAGGGATGGAAAGCTAAGCCCTAGTGACAGGGGACTTTGAATTCTCAGGATGGTGACCGAAGGCTGCTAAGAATATCCAGCACTGACCACAAGCCAGTTGACATCCTATGCCATGGCTTCTCTTGCCCTTCCGGCATGGGAAGAAGGAGGTTCCTATGAAGTCCCAGCCTATGGAGTTGTCCCTTCTGGTAGGGGTGTAGACATGAAAGTGAGGAGGGAGGGGACATTAAAAAGCATCCACCGAGTCATCAAGGAATATAAAACTTGAAAACCATAGACCTATTTGCCCATCTCTTATAAAAATCAAGGCCAGTCATTCAGAGGGGACCAGAGGTAGTATATCAAGGACCAGCAGCTAGATCAGGTGTACTGAGGCTTAGCAGCTAAGGAACAAGAGCCAGGGAGACTCTAGACTCACACACTCCAATAGCTAGCCCTATTTCTTCTGCTACAAAGTGAGGGGCTTGGGTTAACCTTTTACAAACAAATATCTGTGTTTCATTGGTCTCACAAGCTCTCTGCAATAGAAAAGAGGCCACATATACAAGAGTGCAGGTCTCTAGGACTGCCCAAGGAAATTAAATAATAGCCTCAGTTTGGGTTTAGGGTTTAGGATTTGTTCTTGGAGGCCCGAAGAAAGCTGGAAAAAGCAGATTAAAGACTGAGCAGGAAAGTGACTCAGTTGGTAGACTAGTTGCCTGGTAGAGCATGAGCTTTGATCCCTAGACACACACACACACACAGACACACACACACACACACACACACACACGCCAGGTGCTGGCACACACCTATGACACTGAGAGGTGCAGGGTGCTGTCAGGAGAATCAGAAGTTCAAACCATCATGGGCTACTTGAGAACCTGTTTCCAAAAAGGAACTCAGCCAAGGAAACAAAACCAAAATAACCAGACAACAACAAGGTGGAGCAGAAGAGGAATGCCATGCCTTCGGAGTCTGAGAGTGGAGCTTATAGCGAAATTTCATGCTTAGCTTCTGTGAGACCTTTGTTTTCCTCTCCTGCCAAATAAGAGGTGGAAGAAGAGGGCAGAAATATATGAGTGTGAGTGTTGTTTATATGTGTGTGGGATGCAGAGGTTGGCATCAGGCATCTTCCTCTCTCCCTTTCTACATTTTCCTTCCTTGTTTGTTCTGTGTTCTTTGTAACCGTATCTCAGTATATAGCCGCCATACCCAGCCTTACATGTTTTTTTAAGTTGATGTTTTATATACGTATTTCATTTTGTTTAAGTTTTGGGATGGGAGTCTCATTGTGATGTTGCTCTGGCTGACTTGAAACTGCAGAAGTTCAAGAGCCTCCCAAGTGCCGCCACACCCAGCCCCCATCCACCTTACTTTTCCAGATAGGGTCTCTCACCGAACCTGGAGCTCATTGATTCAGCAAGTAAGTTATCCAGTAAGCTCCCCTGTCTCCATCTTCCATGTACTGGGATAACAGGTGTGCATTTGACTTTTATGTGGGTTCTGGGGGTCTAGGGTTCTTATGCTTTCATAGCAAGCATTGTCCCCAAAGCCATCTGCACAGTCTTCATGTCTATACCTTCAGAGTCAACAAATGCAATGTCTTTCAAATGCGAGCTAGCCTGAGGAATGCAGAGGGTTTCCAGGTTGTAGAATCACTGTCCTAGATAGAAAGTCATTCCAGGGACTGGAGAGATGGCTTGGCAGTTAGGAGTCCTAGCTGTTCTTCCAGAGGACTTGGGTTCAATATATGGTGGCTCACAACTGTCTATAACTTCAGTTCCAAGGGATCTGACACCCTTACACAAACATACATGAATTCTATTGTTATGGTGAATCACCAGTGTCCAAAAAGCAAGTTGGGGAGTAAAGGGTTTATTTGACTTATACCTCCATTTATCACTATTCATCATTGAAGGAAGTCAGGACAGAAAGTCAAACAGAGCAGGAACCTGAAGGCAGGAGCTGATGCAGAGGCCGTGGAGGGGTGCTGCTTACTGGCTTGTTCCTCATACCTTGCTCAGCCTGCTTTTATTTATAGAACCCAGAACCACTAGCCTAGGGATGGTGCCACCCACAATGGGTTGGGCCCTCCCCCATTATCACTAATTAAGAAAATGCCTTACAGGCCTGCCTATAGCCTGATCTTATGGAGGTGTTTTTCTCAATCGATGCTCACTCCTCTCTCACTTTTGCTTGTGTCAAGCTGACATAAAGTTATCCAGGACAGGAGTCAAGGTCAGTTGTCCTTCAGGGCCTGTGTACTTATAGTTTGCATGCCCTGGAGCTATCCTTGCTCCAGACTCATCCAACTTGTGCCTTCCCAGCCTCTGGTCATTTCCTGAGCAAGAAAGACCTCCTGGACCACCATAACTGAAGCTGTTGTGGCCTACCACTATGAGATCACAGGGTCCTGGGCCATCTATGTAAGCCTGTCTGCCACCTTTCAAAGTTGTCTATTTACCATGTGGCTCATCTCCTAGGGATAGGCATGTTGGTGGTCCTGGTCACCACTGGGCCTCTGGCACTTCCGACAGCCCATGATGCAGAAGAATGAGCCCTCAAATATACCACAAGCTGGGTGAGCCAATCATAGGATCGTAGACAGTACTGAGAGGAGGGGAAGTGTGGGGTGAAGAGGAAGGGGGGTTCGAATAGTGACGACCTAACTCGTGGCCTGGACAGTGGTCTGGAGAAGGGGTCTTGGGAGTGTGTGCTTTCTGAATAGAGCTGAGCTCTGGGTGACTGGACAAAGGGGACTGAGGGAAAGTGAGCAGGGACAGCTAGGTAGGCCCCAAGGTGACTAGGGGCTGAAAACCACTCTTGAATAAAGGTCTGGGCATGCCCAGGAGAGCTGGCTGGGACCTTTTATCTTTATCTCCAGTGAATACCCTGAATTACCATAGAGTTCTGGCTACAGGTCCTTCCTCCTTTTGTAGTTTTTTTTTTTATTGTAGTATTGTTAGGATGCTAGGTTCCCACCCCCCACCCCTTACATAGAGCAGACATCCTCTTTTGACAGGACCTTTGCCCGGCCTGTGCCTCTGTCTCTGACACTCTTCCTGCAGAAATCCACTTGACTCACCGCCTTACCTCACCTTTTCCTACCATTTTGTGTCTGTAAAAGGCCTTGGGCTGGTGAGGTGTTTCAGTGTGTAATGGAGCTTACCGCCAACCCCGTTGGCCTGAGTTCAGTCCCTGGCAGGAGAGAATCAACACTGGTAAGTTGTCCTTTGATCTCCATGCATGCTCTGTGGCATACATATGCCACCTCCACACTCTCAATCGCGAAAGGCTTCCTCTGGTCACCTCAGAGTCGTGCGAAGTTCTCCCCACACTCGCTTTTTTGACGCTCTTCTGCTCTCATGTCTTCTGTTGTGTCTGTTGTCCACCATCTTGGATCACTAGATGACCTATTACCTTGATTATTTAGCTGCCATCTGTCCTGCTGGAACACAAGTGTCCTGAAGGCAGCCACTTGGTTTGTCCCCTTTGGGTAGGCAGTGCCTGGACTGGCCTCTGCACACGGTGAGTGTGTGTCTTGTAGGCGGGGTATATGCTACAGGCTGCCTTGTGGGGAGTAAACTACAAAGGGACAGCAGCTGACAAGGAGGCAGTCAGGCAGTCATTGTCACAGCATTGACAAGAAACTTTGCTGGGCAGGCAGGATACTGGATTTGGTGTAGGAGGAGCAGTGAAGGAAGCTGGCAAGATCAAGGATTCCTGGGCTGCATTACTAAACCGTTGGTGGGGGCCATTTTCTATTGCTGCATAGCGTTCTGGAGACCAGGTACTTTATAAATAGAAATTTAAGACGGACGTGCTGGGGCATGCCTATAATCCCAGCATTTAGGAAGTGGGTGCTTGAGGATCAGGAGTTCAAGGCCAACATGAAAGGTACAGTAAGTAGACCTGTAACTAGTCTGAGTGGAAAATGAGGACCCAAGATGGCTCAGCAGGTAAAGGAACTTGCTTGAGTTTGATTTCTTGGACCCAGGACTCTGGAGGTTGTCCTCTGACCTCTTAACTTACACAAGGGCCATGTAGGACACACACACACACACACACACACACACACACACACACTGTCTTAGTCAGGGTTTCTATTCCTGCACAAGCATCATAACCAAGAAGCAAGTTGGGGAGGAAAGGGTTTATTCAGCTTATATTTTCCACATTGCTGTTCATCACCAAAGGAAGTCAGGACTGGAATTCAAGCAAGTCAAGAGGCAGGAGCTGATGCAGAGGCCATGGAGGAGTGTTACTTACTGGCTTGCTTTCTTATAGAACCCAGGATTACCAGCCCAGGGATGGAACCACCCACAATGGGCCCTCCCACATTTGATCACTAATTGAGAAAATGCCTTACAGCTGGATCTCATGGAGGCATTTCCTCAAGGGAGGTTCCTTTCTCTGGGATAACTCCAATTTGTGTCAAGTTGACACACAAAACCAGCCAGCGCGCTCGCACACACACACACACACACACACACACACACACACACAATAAAGTATATATATTTTTGTCCTTAAAGATAAAGAATAAATGTTTAAGCCAGGGGTGATAATGACTCACTCCTATAATTTCAGCCCTCAAGAAGGTGAGGCAGGGAGATTGCAGAAACTACTTAGCCTGGATCGAAGAAGGGAAAGGTAGAGTATATAGGCGTGGCTTACGTGCTTAGTATGTGTGAGACCTTGGGTTCTGAGGGAGGGGGGAAGAGAGGAAAGAAAAGAGGATCTAGCTACCCCCAAACAAAAAGATAAGAGATAGGGAGTGAGGGAGAGAGGTGAGGAAAGAGGGAGCACAGAGCTTCACAGCTTACAGTTCTGAAGGCCGGTAAGTGCAAGGGTGTGGTAGGCATCTGTGAGGACCTCCTTGCTACATCCCAACATGGTGGCGGTGGTGTCACGAGGTGAGATACAGATGCACGCTATTTCCCAAAGGCTCACCTCCAAATAGCACTAACAACTGTGACTGTTGGAGGTTACCGTTCCAACATATGTGGGAATCCAGTGGATGTCCCTGTGGAAAAGGCACCTGGGCTGGAGGAGAGACAGAACAGAGCTGGCATCCCGTCCAGAGCAGGGAGCTTCCATAACATTTGCTATTGGGTGGCATCCCGTCCAGAGCAGGGAGCTTCCATAACATTTGCTATTGGGACCAACTGGGCTGGCTGTACTGTAGAGAAAATTCTGTTCATGAGATTTTAGGTTTTATTTTTCTTCCTTGAGACAGGGTCTCACACTGTGCATAGCTCAGACTGGCTTTTAACTCACTGTGTAGCCTTAAGCTGGTTTTGAATTTTCAGCCCTGGCTCTGCTCATTGAGTGTTAGGCTTGCATGCATGGGCCACCATATCCTGCTTTCTCAGGTAATTTGACTTTATTATTTAAAAATTCTATTCATTGTTATAGGGGCAGTGCCACATGGAAGTAGTGACAACTCCGTTCTCTCCTTCCACCTCTGCGTGGGTTCCAGGAATTAAACTCAGGTCATCAGGCTTGAGTGGCAAATGCTTTTTACTCAGTGAGCCATCGCGCCCAGATTTAGGCATGCAATTTTACATTTTATCCTCCTGCTTTTATATCTAATTCTCACTCAGTTGTTTATTTTTAGACTATTATGTTAAGGGGAGGGGGGAAACTGGAAAAATCAGTCAGCTCTAGGGCACACCATACTCTCTTCCGACCTCCACACACATATACAATCAAATAAAAATAAATAGATCTTTTTTAAAAAAAAATCCATTTATTATATTTTGAATTTGTTATCATTTTATTGAGGTGTGGCACACAAAATACATACATCCGTGGAACCAACATCCAAACTATCAACATACGGAATACTCTAGAAGTCCCCACCGTGGAAGAGCAACTCTTAATTCAATTTCTTAACACCTTAGCTTTGTCCACTTTCAGAAGGACTCCTGTGACACAGGATTCTGGGGGCAGATTTCCTTTGGACCACATTTTATCAGTTAGCTGCATTATGCCATCTGTGCTTGCATCTTACAAAACAACCTTCCAGCAGGGCTGAGCCCTGGAAGCTATGTTTGTGGAGTATACTGACAGAAACCGGGACTTTGGCAGAGGCAGTGGTGGATTTCTTGTTACTTTGAGTGGGGCAGAGAGAATATCAGGTCCTGGCCCTCTCAGGCTTGTCTGTGACTGGCTCAGGCTAGACTGGAACTCTTGATCTTCTTTCTTGCCTCCTCCGCCTGCGATTACAAGTGTGTTGCTACCACCCTGGCTTCCTATCAGTGTTTGTAAGCAAGCGATAGGCTGGGCTTTGTGTTAGGTGCTGCTTGGGATTTCAAAGTGGAAGATGTGGTTGGGAGGGGTGAAGAGGAGATAAGTCTAGCTTGAAAGTCAACTGAGATGCTTAAAGTGCCAGACCTTGCCTCTTCTGGGGGGGGGGGGGGACGACTTTCTTCATGTCATTCTGGTCTAAGGATGAGAGTAGAATCATTGCCACAGGATAGGAGATAATTCAGGTTCTACTGTCTTAGTCATTTAGGAATGGATGAGAGATGGAAAGAGCAAAGAGGAGAGAGAGAGAGAGAGAGAGAGAGAGAGAGAGAGAGAGAGAGAGAGAATGAATGAATGAATGAATATGTCACTTCTGGGCTCAGAGGTGGTTTCTGGAACAGAAATTCTTCACAAGGGCCTATCATGCTGTTGGAGCATTGCTGGTTTCTGCCTCTCACATCCGAGGGAATTTCAGAATCCAACGTTCAGAAAGGGTGAATGCTATGGCCTGGGTGTGGTGTTCTTTCCCACTATCCACCCCCCACAAATATACATACAAGGATTCACATGCTGGAAACTTAATCTTCAATTCAGTAGTGTTGGGGTGGTGGCAACTTTAGGTAGTGGGGTTTTAGTAAGAGGTAATTAGGTGACTAGGTCCTAAGAGCCCTTCTGAAGAGATTAACGCAAGTGTCACTAGAGTGGATTAGCTTTCCAGAAATTGAGTTGCTTCAAAGCAAAAGTTACTCCCTAACTCTCTCTTGTCCCCTTCTCTATGTAGCTGCTATTCTCACTGCTTCCCTGCTGTGCTGTCATCGTGCAGGCAGGGGTCCCCTCACCAAGATACCAAAGTCACATTCTTGGAAACTTCCAGCCACCAGAATTGTAGCCAAGTAAGCATCTTTACTTCTTAACATGCTTCATCTCAGGTATTTTGTACTGCCGACACAAACATCTTGCCCAAGATCACACACTGATGTAGCCAGCCTTACAAAACAGATCCTTGTCCTCTCCAGGCTCCTTCCAGACTGTGTAGCACCCTTTCCCTTGACAAAGAGCCTAGTGTTGCCATCGAAAGAACGAAATTCCCTCATTCTGAAAGGCGTTGTGAATTCAGCTCTATTGTGTAGAATGGAGCAAAGATGTCTCGAGCCAGCATGACATTGTAATTCATGGCCCTCTCATTTTATTTATCTTTGCTTGGGTTTGTGTGTCTTTAGAAGCAGCCTTAAATCATTATTGGAACAAAGTAGCGAGAAAAATAATAATATATAATTACAAATGAAGAACACACCGTATGATCCTATTAATTGCCTTGCCTGCAATCTTTATTTTTGGCATTTTGATAATAATTAAAGGATTAGGCTTATTTAGTGGCAGTGGTGGGTTAGCCTTGAACTCTATAAACAGTAGCAGAACCCCCTATAAGGAGTAATCTGGTGCCATCTGCCACCTGGGACCCTGTCGAGCTGCACCAGGGCTATGCTCTGCCAGGCTCGTCTGAATATTTACTCTGCTCTGAAGAGAAACTGTGGCAATGGTTGGAAAATAAACCCCAAAGCAAGGAAGAAGCAGAGGAGTTAGGAGGCTGCACGCTGCATTAATCATCGCCAGCCAGCCTAGAGAAGAGGACCGTGGCTGGTTCAAGAAGACAGAGTGAAATTATCATCAAGATTGATTTCCCCTCCAGATTCCCTGTGCCAGCAAGCAGGCCAGGAAGGTTCCAGTGTAGCCACTGGCACTGAACCCATGAAGGCATCCCACCATACACTGTCAAAGAGCAAGGCAAGGCTTACCACCCTCTGCCTGTGGATCATTCTGGAGTTTCTGCCAGCTCCATCCTTGGCTACACAAGCCACAGGAGAGAAAAACAAAACAAAACAAAACAAAAACGAAAAAACAAACAAACAAAAAAACCCCAGCCAATCCTCTCCTAGGGACCTGGCAGATCAATTCACTGCAGGACAATGCTGTCCTTAGGAGACATCATTTGCATGCCAGGATGCAGTGAAGGCTACTTTTCTCAGAGCTGAGGAAAGTGGCCAATGAATGAAACTGTTCACAAGTCCTAGAAAGTATGAAAGTTAGTATCATGTCTTACCATGAGGGCAGGGGCAGAGATGACTTGGGCAGCAGTTGGATTTGGGGGAATCCTTAGGTGATGAGTGTCCAGACAAACAGCATGTTTAACTTGTCTCTAAGCCTCAGTTTCCTCATCTGTGGAATGGAGACAGTAGTTTTCTATAAGAAATCAGATCCGTGTCCTATTGTGTTTGGCAGATAGAAAGCCCTTAGTAAACTAGCTATTCTAGATGCTGAAGAAAGCAAATCTGCTCCCCAGATCTCAACTCTGTGTGATCTGTGACTTCAGCAGAGACTGTATGGAAGTGGTGGTGGGGAGAACCTCTTCCCATGGTATATGGCTCCCCCTGCCCCCGTGATGGTAGGGGTGGCTTTTGTTTGTTTCCAGGGCTAGCAATGGAACCCAGGGACCTCACACATGCTCAGTAAGTGTTCTACTAGTAAGCCAGCCCCATGAGTAATCTCCATGGAAGCTCAAAATCAGATAAACTTGGCCCAGGAGTGGGGAAGGACAAGGTGGGTTATAACATCACCAACAAATGCAGAGCCACAGTTTAGTATTACCAGAAGCACAGTGAGGTTTTCCAACTCCATTACAGGGTCTGCTTGCTCTGTCTGAAGAGTGAGTTTTTACCTTAAGTTTCCTGGCCCCACACATTTCCAAGGCTTACCTGGAAGGAAGGTACTCTTGAAGGAGACAGTAAATACTTAGGTTCCCATGGTGAGCAGGATGGAGCGGTTAACACCTGCTGATCCTGGAAAGAAAGAAACTCCTTGGATGATATTTACTGCAGTTGGCAAGTGGCCAGGATGACCCAAGAAAGATGTGATTGGAGGATTTGGCTCCAGAAGTATCTGGTTTGTAGAAGCAGTGTTGGTGCATGGCTGACAAGCCATGTACTTTATGCTAACATGTGCCAGAGGGCCATGAAATTAGGGGAATAATTCCTGTGGCTACACTTTCCTAGACTGGCTATATAAAAGTTTGGTTTGGGTGGCGGGGAGCAAGTCTAAGAGTTTTAGTCTCTTCAGCTATACAGTGAATGGTAGTGCCTAACCCATAGGGTTACTAGGGGGCATGCATAAGATTTCACGGAAATGTACCTAGTAAAGAATTGGAAGGGAACGAAGGTCCTCAATAAACAGTAGCTATTTTTATCCTGTACGAATTATTCAAACAGACTTGCTTGCTCCGAAGCATAAGCATCGCATGCTGACACAGTTCCTGCTAGGAGGTCAAAGGCATGGAACTGAGAGAAAAACTCAATTTCCCAGTGCCAGTTCTACCCAGAGCCTACATTTATGGTTCCTGAGGCTCTTGGGGAGAAAGAATCTACATCTTTTGCCACAAAGTAGCTGTCTAGAGTGGTCAGAGGTAGGCAAAGCATAATAAACGGGGCTCTGCATTTGGTTTTCTCTTGCTCTTGGCTAAGGGCTCCTGCTGTCACCTCCTGGGGGGTGATATTCTGCTGTACTTGGGAAGGCTAAGACACCTAGGGCCTTCCATAAACATGCACGTGCAAGTGACTCACTCGGCTCCCCTGACCAAGAAAGAGCTGTGTCTATTCATCTCGTGCTCCCATGGGTCCTTCTTGCCTTGTACTTCAGTTTCCTAATTACTTCTGCCTCAGTCTTCACCGGAACCACAGCTCTATTCCCTGCACATCAGCATGTGCTGCCCTTTCTGCCTGTGCACCCAGAATAAGAATAGACATCAGGAATCCAATCATTCATTCATGAATTTTTGGAGACAAGAGTCACAGTATGCAAGCCTGGAATTCACTCTGAAGGCCCAGTTGGACAGAGACCTGCCTCTCGAGTATACTGTCACAGGAGGTCTTTTGGTTTGTTTTGGGGACAGGGTCTCATGTGGCCCAGGCTGACCTTGAGTTCTCTCTGTAGCCGAGGCTAACCTTTAATTTTTTAATTTCTTTCTTCCTATCTTCCTTCCTTTCTCCCCCACCCACCCCCAAGAAAGGATTTCTTTGTGTAAATTTGGCTGTCCTAGCTTTGTAGACAAGGCTGGCCTCACACTCACAGAAATATGCGTGCCTCTGCTTCCCGAGTGCTGGGATTAAGGAGACCTTGAATTTCTGATCCTCCTGCATCCACCTCTTCACAGCCCATATATTTTTTTAATGGGGTTGTTGGGGATAGAACTCAGGGCACTGTACCAATTGAGTGACATTTCCAACCTTGGTTTGTTTTTGAGACAAGGTAGCAGCCCTGGCTGTCCTGAGCATGTTCTACAGAACAGGTTGGTCTTCAGCTTTCCATAGCCCTGCCTTTGCTTCCCAAGTGCCCGGATTTCTGAAGTATACCACCATTCTCAGCCTAATCTTGTGTGTGTGTGTGTGTGTGTGTGTGTGTGTGTGTGTGTGTGTGTGTGTATGTCTTTAAGAAGACACAGTGAACAGCAACAGAAAGAGTCCATTCAGACTGCTTTCAGACTGCTTACATGGTGGATAGATTGTTTGGAAATGGTAGATGACAAGTTGCTTGGTCAGAGAGTTCAGGATTGTTGGTTTGTTTTTAGAGACATGACCTCACTGTGCTGCCCAACCTGGCCTGGAACTCAATATATAGCTCAGGCTGGCTTGAAACTGGAGGTCCTCTTTCCTCCATCTCCCATCTACTGATGTTACACCCATCAAAGAAGTTTGAATTTTGTTAGCACAGCCTGAGTGTGGAGGTCAGAGGTCAGAGGTCAGTTCTCTCTTTCCAACATGGTGGTCATGGGGATAGAACTCAGGTTCTTAGGCTTGGCAACAGACACCTTTAGGAACTGAGCCACCTCACCAGCACCTAGTTGGTTCAATTTTTGAAACAAGCTTTTGCATTGTAGCCCAGCCTGGTTTTGAACTCATAATTCTACCTTCTAAATACTGGGATTATAGGAACTCACTGCCATGGCCTAGATGTGCATGTTGTACAAAGGCCTAACAGCTATGTGGAGGATGGATTGGAGGAGCATAAGAAATGGTACCTGGAATTAAAGATTTATTTATTTATTTATTTATTTATTTATTTATTTTCCCCTTCACCTCTGCCTCTTGCTCCAGGCTCAACTCACTCCTGCCCAAGGTATACTGTAGTTGTCTTCAGACACCCACCCATATGAGGGCATCAGATCTCTTTACGGATGGTTGTGAGCCACCATGTAGTTGCTGGGATTTGAACTCATGACCTCCTGAAGAGCAGTCGGTGCTCTTAACCGCTGAGCTGAGCCATCTCACCAGCCCGGTACCTGGAATTAAAATTTTCAGTAATAATCCAGGCAAGAGAATGTGGTAGACTGTTCTGTGGTTAAGGTCGAAGGTTGGAAACTAAGTAGAATATTGAAAAGGAGAATCAGTTCTCTTTGCCTGCAGAGTGCTGCAGGGGAGCACAGCAGAAAGTGAAGGAGGGGTTTTGGTAGGTTACAAAGAGCATGGACTCTGGAAAGGAGGCTGCCTGGATTTGAATCTTATTGTCACAGATTTCTTTGAGTGTTCTGAAGTCCTTTACTTCAGTTTTTCATGTGACCCATGGCTGGTGACCTTACTAGATAGTTGCAAGAATTCGTAGACAATTTCTGTCCTATGCTTGCTTGCTTAAACATCACTGAGTAAATGTTAGCTGTCTTACTAAGCTAGATATGGAGTCCAAGGTGAGTCTGCAGTTTGATACGGTGGACCTGGAACCTGGAAACAAACAAACCAAGAATCACTAAGTGAGGTACTGAAAGCATAAACTTGGATGAAGTTCCTCATGGAAGAGGGGAATATCTAGGCCCAAGGCTACAGAAAAGAGCCCACCAGGAAACCGAAAGTGGCTTTCAGCCTGACAAAAACATCTGTAAGTCCTGCCACTGGGAACTAATAAAAGGGCAGCAAGGTTAAGGAAGGCAAGGAATGAAACAGTTGCACAAACCTTTGATCTTAGCACTCAGGAGGCAAAGGCAGGCAGACCTCTGAGTTTGAGGGGAGCCTGCTCTACAGAGTGAATTCCATGATAGCCAGGGCTATGTAGAGACCCTGTCTCAAAAAAAAAAAAAAAAAAAAAAAACCAAAACAGAACTAGACACTCCCTCACCCAGCATAAAGGAAGGGACTGGTTCCCAGCACTTTCTGTAGAATGCCTAGAGAGGATGGATAGAATAGTCTGAAAAAAAAATGATGATTATATTATACAATGAAATTCCATGAGTTTTGGTACAAACAAGACCATTTCCTTGGGCTGATGGAAAGTCATATATCTGCTAGCTGTCTGTACCTATAAATCCAACTGCTTGGGAGACTGATACAGGAGGATTGCTTGAGTTAAGGAATTGAAGCCAGCTTGTGTAACCTAACTAGGAACACTGCCCCCGCCACCCAATATTGGCAACTGCAAGGTGTAGCAAGAAGTTTCCTGGGTAAGGAGCAGAATAGTTCATGCAAAGAAATTTGGCTCACAGGCACTGCTATAACCCAGGGGAACGGACACACACACACACACACACACACACACACACACACCCACCCCTACCTACAGCATAACTATACACACATCCTGTGCTTGTTTCTTCTCTTAACCACAGACCTTGGAAGTCTTCCCTATCTGTAAACAAAGCAGAACATTCCATGAAGGTGCTATCCAATTGTTGCTGGGCAAATTACATTGTTTCAAATCCTATGCTTTCACAAAGCTGTGCTTAACTAGTATCTTAAACATATAGACACACACCAGCAGCAATAACAAAAAACAAAACAAAAAAAAAAACCAAAAAAAAACAACCAACCAAACAAACAAAAAAACCTTTGAAACCGATGAGTAAAGAAACGAGACTGGTGTTTTGGCACATGCTTCTAACTTTTGCACTGGGGAGACAGAGGCAAGTGGATCTCTGAGGTCAGCCTAGTCTGCACAGAGTGAGTTCCAGGACACCCAGAACTAGATAGACCCTGTCTCAAGATACAATAAAATAAAATAAGGAAATGGAAATGTTACCTGGATGTAAGTATCTCTTTCAAGAAGTGTAACGGTCTTGGAAAACAGACACAGAGGAAGCCAATCGGAGGCCCTGAAAGACCTATTACATCACAGGAGATGCTTTGGCCAAAGGAGCAGAGCAGAGTCATAAAGAAGACTTCTTAGAATTCGAGATGGGAGGCAGCTAGGAGGAGACTGGAAATTATGTGAGCAGGTGGAGAGTCGACTTTAAAGGATCAGGATGATGTTCTGGGGTGCTGTGGTGACCCCAGAATGGGTGGTTGGCTTTCAGCAAGCAGGTAAGCTCCTTTTACAAGTTGCTTGCAATAGCGCTAAAAAGCAAGTCTGTCAGTAAGGAACAGGATCTGGGGACTTTGCTAATAAGACTTTAGATTGTGTGTGTTGGGGGGGGGGGAATTGTCTGAAATTTGTGTATTTTTCCTGGATAGGAAATGACATATGTGTCCTGGAAGGCTTTGACAACTTTGAAAAAAAATTTCCTAGAATTTATAGTTCTGATGGTTTTGCTGATGGTCTTGTAAATTGTATATTTAATCAAAGGCACTCGAATGCCTCTCTCTCTCTCTCTCTTTTTTTAACTATTGAAGAGCCATTTAAATGTCAACATAAGTGATTCCCTACCAAATAGTGCTGGTTAGACATTAGTTCCTCTAATAGACCATAATGATTCATAAGGAGGCATTTCTCGACTCTAAATTGTAGGCCTATTGAAATATAAATTAAGATGATAAATAATTTGACCTTACCTGAGAGTACTAAGTATTTACACGTGTCAAATACGAAATTACCCTGAATATCACAGCCCCTAAAAAGGCAGCCTTCGTCTCAGTAAATAAAACGGGTTAATGAATTTCCCTTGGAGAGTGAAGGGAAAGGGGAAATACACAAAAGGCTTTGCTCAAGGGGCTCGGTCCTCCCGGCCCTCCAGACTAGCAGTGGGGCTGGGGAGAGGCGCGGGCCAGGTTCCCCCGGAGCGCTAGGCGGGTGCTCGGCGTTCGGCGCGTTCCCCTCTCCCCCCTCCTTCCGCAACGCCGCTGGAGTTTCAAAACAAGGAGTTTCCACAGGAACTTTGCCAGGCCGAGCTCGCAGCCCTCCCGGGTTCCCGCAGCGGCATTCGCGGCGGCCTCCCCGCAGAGAGCGCTGACCCGGCGGCCACCCAGCGCTGAGCAAAGCTCAGCAGCCGGGGTTCACTCTCCGTGAAGGCGCAGAGTGTCGGGGGGGGGGGGCGCCCCACTGCGCCCTCGGCTCCGAGCCGAACCCATCCGCCGAGCCAGTGTGCTGGCCCGGGGAGGGAGTCGCCGAGGCGATCGTCGCCGAGTGGGCACGCCGGTTGCCGGCTGCCCGCCCGCGCTGGGGTTTGGTTTTGTTTTAAAGCCGCTTTGCACGCTGGGGCTGCGGCGGCGGCTGCTGCAGGGTTGTCGTGTGTGTGTGTGTGTGTGTGTGTGTGTGTGTGTGTGTATGTGTATGTTGGGGGGGAGTGTAGCACCTTGTCAATGAGAAATTTCCTGTTCGCAAGACTCAGCTTGCAGTTTCTGTCCTGCCCTTGAACTGACAAGTGGATCTCCGCGGCGAGAGTCTCAGAGAGCCTGGGCAGGCGCGCGGGGGCGGGGGCGGGGGCGGGAGCGAGGGCGGGGGCGGGGGCGGGGGCAGCGGCGCCGAAGCCCCGGGAGCCGGGCTGAGCTGGGCCGCCGCCTGCCCTCCCGTTTCCCTCGCGCACCCGTGAGCTCCGAGCCGAGCGGTGACTAATCTGTGGCTCCGGGCTTCTTGGCGCGCAGCCCGGGCTCGCCTCCCGCCCCCTTGTCCCTCCTCCTTCCCCAGCCCCTGCACGCAGAGCTCCGCGGGGTGAATCGTGCGGGCCGCCTTGCCTCCTTGCCTTGCCCGGAGTGTGGGAAGCGGCTCGAGGCAGGCGACTTGGGAACTGTCTCCTTCGACCCAGGCCCCGAGTGTGCGTGTGTTTCCTTCCCCGTAGGCACTTTGATCAGCATTTCCTCTGTGCCGCGGAGGAGCTAGAGTGAACAGAGGCTTTTTAACCCTCTGCATGCCAAATCCACTGAAGGTTCCAAGGGTGGGGAGACAGGTCCTCACCAAACGAATAGGTTTGGCCAAGCCGGAGTTATGTGGAGCCCAGCTGGATCCCAAGAATCTACCCCTGCCTGGCACACTCTTCTAGGGACAGCAGGCCGAGAAACCCAAAGCCAAGGCACTGCAGTAACCCAACCTGCCCGGCGAGGCGCGGTGTAGCTTGAAAGGCCCAGCGGGCTGTAGCTTCTGGAGGAGACAGGGAAGACTTGGAGGAACTGCCTTCGAGCAGTTCGCTGGCACGGGGATGCCTCCTAGTCTAGGGTAGGGAGCCTTGCTCTTGCCCCGCTCGCTGGGCTCCGGCCCCCACCCCCTCCCTTGGCTTGGCCTCGCTAGGGAGTTAATGATTGATTTACTGGCTCCGAGAGGCCGGCGCCCTCCCAAGCTATTTGTCCATGCTGAGGAGTTGCTGGAGAGAGGCGCAGAGGCCTAGGGAGCAGGGTCTCGCCTTGGAGGGGAAGCCGGGCTACCGACTGGAAGGGACGAGCACTTGGTTAGCTTCCACTGGGAGACTCTAGCCGTGTCCGCGGCGAACCCGCGGGAGGCCCTTGCCTGGATGAAGGGTGCCTTGGGAAGTGGCACATGTAAATGGATTGGCAGCTGGTGATTAGGCCGCTCGGTTTTATGAGTCATAATAGGCCGCCCGCCTGGCCCTCAACCTGCCGGTTGTAGACTCGGTGTGCTAGGGCCCAAGCGGTACACTCCTCCTAGCCACGCAGAGCGAGGATGCTCCAGGGGGCCCTGGCCGCCGTAAGCGTTGCGCAGGATTTCCTCTCATTTCTCGCGGAAGGCAACACAAACACCCTAAATCAAACTGCTCCGACAACCGAAGGCTCCACACAGACACATCAATAAGGATTTCGCCTCCCGCGTTCGAACGCACAGAAACACTTGTCCTATTTTTATGCAAATGACACCACACAAATAGATCTCGCAGGCCCAGGAGAGGGGCGGGAGGAGGAGGGACGCTGGCGCCCCACCAGGGGGCGGCGGGGGGGGGGCGTCAATCCCGCACCTCGGGGCCCGCGCTGGCTCGGGTGCAGTGGGGCTGGCACTAACCAGGAGGCCCGCCCCGCGTGCGGTGGCTCCCTGCCAGCGCCGCCTAGTCGGCCGCGTCCCCAGGCTGCCTGCAGAGGAGGATTAGGGAAGGAGCGAAGCGAGCCTGTGACTAATCGCGGGGCCTCGGACCGGAGCACCAAGGCCATGTGCGACTGACAGGATCGACACTAGCCGAGGACACGGCGACGCCTCGCTTAATTGCAGGCTTAAAAAATTGCCGCCTGAGCTGCTCCAGTGCAGAAGGCCATGGCATACGCGTGGGTCTGGGGAGTGCGACCTGGGGGGAAGGGGTTGTCCTGATTTCTCGCCCGGAAAGGGGAAGGTTTGACATCTCCTAAGCTGAGGGAGCTACACTGAGGGCCCCCCACTTTGCAGGGTTTTCCTAGGGCGTGCTAAGTGAGTGTGGGTGAGGTTGCCAGCCACTGGGGGGTAAGGTTTTCTATCATTTGTCCTTTTAGTCCATGCTTTCCTCTTCTCGCAATATACCCTATAAAGGAGGCCTGCAGTAACTGGGTAAGGTTCCAGTGAGCCTTTTGAAAAGAACCGCACGCTAAACACTTTACTTTGATCCTTTTCTTTATTCACTGACTGAAATACAGGGCCCCCGAAGGACCAGACGAAAACCAAGTGAAGGCAGCAAGGATCAAGGTCATTGAGTGCCAAAAGTCTGGGGTCACAGACAAGAACCCTGGTCTCTACGAAGGCCCGTGGTCACAGTCCCTATGTCCCAGGCCTTCTTCCTGGTGCGCTAGGGCCTGTGAGGAGAGAAACGTCGGCGGGGCGGCTGGTCTGTGAGTGGAGGTGGGGGTAGGAAGGCGGTGGCGGGGAACCCAGCGAGAGAAGTTTCCACCACGCTCTGCTCTGTTGCTGCCAAAATCCCCTGGCCCCTCCCCGCCTGCACTGCCTTCCGTTGCCACCACAAGTTTGGTTTAACGAGAGAGCTCGGGACAAAAGCAAACCTTTTCTATAGACCCCGAAAACAAAGGGGGAAAGAGACGCGCGAGGCCGCAGAGAAGCGGCTGCTGGCGTAATGGTGCCAGGCCGAAAGCAGAGCATTAGAACTGCAAAAGCCGCGCGGGCGGGAGGAAGTGCGAGGCAGGAGGCGGGAGCGCCGGGAGGGCGGGCGGGGGAGGGGCGCTGCGCCATGTTTCCGTGTCACCCGCCGAGTCGCCGGCGCTGGGCTCGGCCGCCGGCTCCCGCCTGCCTCCGTAACGGCAGAAAGCGTGCGATTAGCAGCCAGACAGGCGGGGACTCCGGGCCCACGGGGCCGCCGCACACGCCGCCCGCGGCCCCGGCCCGCACTCCCCTCCCCCGCCCGCCGGGTAATCCTCCTCGTCGCTGCAGCGCTGTGTGCACTCTCATTAGAGCAGGGTGGCTTTTCTCTGCGCACTCGCTCGGCTCCCGCTGGCAAAACAACGCCTTTCCCGGCCGGGCCCTGGGCCAGGGGAGTCGGGGAGGGCCGGACGGGGGCGGGGTGAGGCTGGGACAGCCACGCAGGTTAGCTCCGCCGCCCGTTCGTTGAAGATGGGGAGGACCCTTTGGCCCTCCCCCACGCGCAGTGTCAAAGCCGGAGGTCCATCCCCGACTCCCTGCCCCTTGGGAGCGGGGGTTGGGGTGGAGAAATGCTAGTGCCATCCTGACCTACTGCTGTCCGCGGCACGAGGCCAGAATGCGTGGGGCAGATGAGGGTGTCTGGGTTGAAGAGCCGGAGTGGACCCTGGGGAAGGTTCCCACAATTGGTTTTTGCCCCGAGTGACTTGCTAACGACCTCTTAAGGCCAGATGCTGGATTTCAGGTGTTGTTGCCCTGAGACCCTCAGGGAGACTTAGTGCTCTAAGCAAGCCTTTCTGGCTTTGGGGTTGACCGCTCAGAATGGGTAGGAAAGGGACTGGTGGTGATGAGGCTCCAGTGCTTCGGAGCGCCCCATTTTCTGTTCCGCGATCTCTGTACACAACAGTAGACAGCTTCTCCCAGCACCACACGCCCAGCTGCAGGGCTCGGGAGCAGGTGTTCCTGCCCGGCCAGAGTGGCGGCTCCGCGCCCCTCCTGTCCCAGATGCGGGGGCCCAGGGAGGGAGGGGAAGGCTTGTTGGTGGCAGTAACTGGGGGAACCTCTCGCCGGACTGCGGGGAGGCTCCTCCGTGCCTAAAATGGGTCTATTCCGGGGTGCGGACAATCGCCTGGAGCCAGGAGGTATCTAGGAGGACAGGCGGCCAGCTCCCGTCTGGAACTGCCTTAGGGGCCAGCGCTGGCCGTTCGGGGGCGGCGGGAGGGCTTCCGGTCCCCGTGACTGCGGCGGCGGGGCGGCCGGGAAGTTCCCGGCGCGGCCGCGAGGAGCACCCTCCCCTGGCTGCCGCCGCCGGGCAGCTCTTAGAGCAGCGCCCTAGGAAACCTCAGGGCATCGGGCGACGCCGCCCTCACCTTGTGCGGGGGTGGGGGCTTCAGGGGTGCTACCAGTTCCCCGCTCCTCCCCACGTGGGACCTGGGCGCAGGGTCGGGGACCCTGCGGGATCGGCCGCGCGCCTCCCAGCCCCTCCTCGCCGCTGCCATGGCGGGCACGTGAAGCGCAGCTCGGCGCCCGGAGCCCGCCGGGGAGCGGCCTGGCCAGCCGGCTCCTCTTGGCCGCGGGTCCAGGAACGCGGAACCAAGTCAGGCCGGGTCCCACTGAGCTCTCTGCGGCCCTTCACCCCAGAATCGGGCCTTGAGACCGCGCCAGACGGCTCGCCCGAGGGCAACTGGAGCTGACTAATGGGACGCGTGTGGGCCTCCGGAGAGGCCCGGCTGTCAGCAGATGCCCGCTCGCTCTGCGCTGACGCCGCGACCAGGCTCTTCGGGGAAGGGCGAGAGGAGGGGTTTCCCCGACCGGTGGTTTCGGCTCCCTGGGGACAATCCGGCTGTGGCTGGCTCTGGGCTTCGGGTCCTGTAGCCTGACCTCGGGCGGGCAGACTCGGGGTGCCTGGATTTAGGGTGCCTACGGGGAGAAGGTGCCTCAGAGCTCTGAGCCTGTTGTGGGCACAAGCTCAGGTCGACGTGGGGGTCGAGTCTTCTTTGCTTGGGATCTGAGGCCAGGAGCTTTACTGGGGGCCGGGGGGGGGCGATTTGCAGGTCACCTTGAGGGTGTGGACTTAGATACCAAAATCTTCAAATAGAAAGTCTTCCGGAAATCCCTCAGTGAGGAGAAAGGAATTGATAAAACTCAGTGCGAGTCCAGTTTAGTTGGGAGTTCTCAGGGTCTGGGCTGTGTGAGGCCTTCCAGTCCCCCCTTACAGGGTTTTGTGAAAATCAGTAGAGTTTCTTATTTCCAATGAACAGCCACCTCATTGTTGACACAGTTATTATACGGTCCTCCCAAATATAAGCTACCTGTTTAGTTTCAGCACAGCGTCTGGATGGACTCAGATGCAGACCAGTAACTAATAGAAAAAGAGAGGGGGCTTTTCGAGCTTGTGTCAGATGCAAAATAAATCTTCATAGCACATTTCTTATTTTATTGAGCTTAATTACACTAGAAATCCAGCCCCCCCCCCCCAAGGCCTGGAACCCTGCAGTAGAGATGCGACTTTTCCTGGAGAGCCTCCCCTTTGGAGAGGGGCTGCTGGTGGAAGGCAGTTAGGTTTTAAATGTCACTTCCAAATGAAAACGCTTTCCGTCAGCTTTTTTCTTTTTCTTTTCTTTTTCTTTTTTCTTTCTTTCTTTCTTTCTTTCTTTCTTTTTTTTTTTTTTGATGCAGTTTTCGAAAGGAGCATTTTTTCGAGATAAGAAGTGACCGATCAAAATCGCGGAGGGGAGGTTGTAAGCAGCCGCTTTGCCCCAGCTTAGCCTTATCTTATCTTTCACACTTGCATGGCGGAAAAAAAATTGGCTTATCTTTATCCCCACCCCCTTCTCGCCTTAATTGCTAAAAAACACTGGTGTGTTAAACGGGCAGGAAGGAGGTCTCTGGATTGTCAGCAGAACAGGAAGATTCAAAAAAAATGTGGGCTTCTGGGGAAAAGAGGGTGACAGTGTATTCTTTTCTCTAGGCCTTTCTTGTACAGTGTGGAGGGTCTAGTCCCAGCTGGAAGGGACCATGATCAGATTTTTTTCTTTTTTAAAAGAAGAATTAAAACAAAAACCAGTATGGCTTTGGCTTGGGCGGCCTCTTTTTTCCTCAGCATCCTGTTTACCAACCTCTCTCCTTCATCCCCTCCCCCTCCAAAACAAACAAACAAAAAACCCAACCGGTCAGTGGGTCTCTGGTTGAGACCTCTACCTTCATCTTCTCTCTTCTGTGTTGAGGGGTGGGGGTGCAGGGTTGGGACGTGCAGCCTGCTGGAAATCATTAAAATATATGCGGGTGTCTGCAAACACACACTTTTAAATCATGGCGTTTCCCCTCCATGCTGGTATATTTAAACTCCAGAGCGAGCTGGATCCCCTCCCTCTCAGTCGTTTGTCTGTGTCACCGACAGGCCGCTAATGGCCGGGCTTCCAGGCGCTGTGCATTATGCATTAACCTCCTCCTACCGCTGCCCCACACAGAACGTTCTGTCAGGCCTCAAAACGCAAACCACTCCACATCCCGGCTCCCTGCAATCAAGACAGGGCGGAGTGGGCTGCAGAGGTGCTAAAGAGCTGGAGCCGCTGGGGTATAGGTGAGGGCACAGCAGATTGGGCCTGGAGGAAGAATGGAATCGGGTAAATTGTGCTAGTGATTAACTTAAACCCTTTGGAATTCTCAGCCTGGAGAGGTGGGATGGTGACCACCCCACACCAATCACTCTCTCCTTCTGGGTCCCCCAGGCCCAGGCACTCAGTTGATTAGAATTGCACCAGTTCTGGTTTTCCTTCTGCTGGTCCTTAGTCCCTTCCAGACCCCACCAAGGCCCCAGGTAGCAGAGATAAGCAGAATCGAAAATGGTTGGGTGGGAAGGCAATTATTTTGCAACTCTGTCCCCTTTAATTTACATTCCCATTTACCCCGCCCCTCAAGCAGGATAAAATATGCCCCAGAGGGTCTAGCAAAAACCAGAACCCCCTCCTAGACATAGTGTAAGGGTGGGTCTCCAGGAGCATCCAGCTTCAAAGATGGCGTCAGGCCTTTCCCCAAAGCCTCCTGTGTTTCTGCCATCTGGTCAACACCTAGTCAGCCTTTGGCAACAGCAGTATAGACTGAGATTCCAGAGTTCAGGGTCCTGGCATAAATGCAGCTTAGAGCAGGAATTTCCTGAGATTATTTCTGTGAACCATACTGGTTCTGTCCTTTGGGCCACCCACGTCCAAATAGCCTATAACTCTCCAAAGGCCTGTCCAACCTGGAATCTAAGAGTTTTCTGCCCAGGAAGGCAGCTACCTCTCTTAGACATTTCACAATTAGTAAAACCCTTAGGGTCATGAATAGGCCTCCAACTGTTACTTCATTTGACTTTTGAAAGGAAAGCAGACTGAGCTAGATTGGTCTACCCTACTCCACCACATCACATCCTATGGATTTTTTAAAAGTTCATTTGCTAAACGTAAGACTGGAACACCATAAATGTGGGGTATTTGTATATTTTTAAAAGATAATTAACATTAACAGCATAGCCCACATTATATAAAGTAAAAATGCATCTTTACCACTCATGGATGGAGTGTTCCAATAACTTCAATAATAAATCTAGTAGCACCAGCCAGAAAAACACCAGCTGAGGAGGCCTATGACCTATAGAACTAGGGTTTCCATTCTATACATACCTGTCATAAATGAATCCCCAACCACACACACAGTTGGGAATCCAGATTGCCCCTAATCACAGGTAGGACCTCTGCATAGGATGCAAAACCTTACCCTAGACCTAGGGGGTGGCCAGACTGGTGGAAATTCGGGAGGTTTTATAATCAGCAGAATTCAACAAGGAAGAACAGACAGGTTTCAAGTTTGCTCCCAGAAGCTCCAATTTGGTTGCCCAGTTGCAGAGCCTGCTTAGAATCTGCAGCAGGAGAAGGCCGGGGAGTCTAAAGTCCAGCCATATGTTATAATCACAAGACCTTTTCATGGAGGATGAGGCTGGTGGGGGAGGGGCAGCATTCGCAGCTCCATCTCGCAGTACTTCTCATTGCCTTGCTGATTTATTTTCAGCTGGCAAGGCAGCCTCCCTTGCCTTGCGCTCACTTACTCATCCCCTGCACTTTGCTTTCACTGAAATCCTCCTCTCTTTCGGAATGCAGGGTATATATACCGGCCTGACATCAGGGTCAGCTCCAGAAGGGCTTAGAGGAGGGCAGAGGAGAGGGCAGGAAGAGCCAGACCTTAAACACCTGAGGCAGACACTAGGCACCCCCAGATCTAGTAGTGATCGCTTTGAGTGAGGTGAGGGCACAAAGGGGACTGCTTTTCAACAGCTCTTTTTTTCCAGGTAACAATTTTGACTAACCAGGCCAATAGGTGTGATCCTTCTCCACTTTAGGACCTGGGGAAAAATCTCACATTTTAATTCTCAGTGAATCAGAAACAACCGCCCCCCCACACACACACTTGCGTGCCTGCTTTTAGGACTCCCTTAATAAAATATTTTTAAAATCCCACGGAACTGGGAAATGCATCCCTAGGAGATGGAAGAGAAAGCTTTTAATCCCACCAAGTCATTGGAGAATCATGGAGTCCAGCGACTCCCTTAAAGGAGAGGGGGTGACTGCCACAAATTACGTCAAAGGCGAATTTACTGGCCTGTTTGCCTCCAGCATCAAATTTCCCCAGCAGTCAGCTTTCTCCTAGGCCCCTTCGCCCTTATGGCACCCCCCCCCCCCATTCATTTTAGCTCTAGGACTTAAAGTTAGACAAACAGACCCCATTGTCAGCAGTCTCGGGAGGCCCTAGGACTCTAGAAGCCTTGGGCTCCACGCTCGCCTCCTGGATTTTCCGAAAGTTCTGGACAGTTCATGTAACTTGGACGCTGGGAAAAGCCTGTTCCTGAGAGAATTGGGAGGTGAGAAGAGGGGGAGAGAAGGTGGCTGGGCATCGAGCCAGGGCTTCTGCGGTGCGGCCTAACCGAGCCGGATGAGCCTGGCACTGCTCCGCAGTTCGTCCAGGCCAGCCCTCCTGCCCAGCCCACAGCCGCATAGCGGCCTCTCTGCCTGGAACCGTGTTCAGAGTTTCCCCACAAATACCCAACTCCAGCTTTCCCGGTTATTTAAGACTTGTTTTGAATAAAAAGAGTCGCTTCAAAAAGAAATGTTGCTACAACACACAACCAGCGGCCTTTCCCCCAGCTGTGTCTGTAACTCGCATGCGTTCAGTCTAATAACTTTTAATGTCTAGCCCTAAAACGTCTTTATAAAAAAATAGCTTTACAGCATAATAGTCCAGGTGTCTTTCTGCTTGTTACCGGAGATTAAAAAAATGTGTAGGTTAGCTTTCAGAGACACCCCCCTCCGCCCCTCAAGAAAGACCAGGAAGAAAAAGACATGCATTCCATTCTGCAGGCGCGGGTCCTGGAAGCATTAGTGGCCCAGCACAGCTAGGCACTACCCGCTGGCCCGCCTGTCTTTTGTATCAGTTGTTACAAGCAGCTCTGGAGCATGAAGATTTAATTCTGTTCAAAGTTTCGGGTTTCCAACGGTAGAGATGTTTCACTTCTGCTTTGAGAAGGACTGTTTTTATAACTATGCTGAGAACTAAAACAAAATGAATACAATTGCCCCTAATATCAGTCTCAAAGTCAGTAGTGGGTGTCATTTTTAAAAGGGAAAATATCTTCTAGCTTAGAGATGAGATTTTGGCCTTGACCTTGACTTAGTAATCAACTTGGGATGCTTTTGATTAATTTTTGGCAAGTAGACGCTCCCGGATATTTTAAAAACTTTCCGTGTTGGTTTACTAGCCACTTCCATTTCGGACTTAGACTCTCCTCAAGCCTGCACCGTCCTGTCCTTAAGCAGAAGACATACTCCAGTTCGTCCCAGAATCGAAAGACCCCATAGAAGCACCGAATTGGGGTAACCTTTTGGCCTCGGTGTCAGAGCTCCCAGCCTGGGTGCCTTGACTTCCCTTCCCGCCAGCTTTACGAAGTGGAGCTGTGTTCGCCCTTCAGGCTCTGAGCTCGGGGGAGGCCGGAACCTCGCTTCTCGGCTTCCCCCTTTCGCTTGCCTGCCCTTCCCCCCACCCCCTGGCGCCCAGAACTGCTCCTAGTGCGTAGAAGCTCGATACGTGTCAATTGAATTGAACTGCTGCGGGCGCAGGCTGTACACTGCCGCCGAGCCCTGATCTGCACGACGTTACCGAGTGAAAATTTATGGGCTGAACGGTGAAGCCAAAAGTTGTTCCCGGCCAAGTAAAATAAAACGCGGGAGATCTCTCACGAGGCCGAGGTGAGAGACGAGGGCAGACCTTCCAGCCATTGGAGGTCCTGACCGTGAAATGCTCAAGAACTGGGAGAAACTCAGGCGCATCCCAGTTCCCTTTTTACGGTCCTCCAACCCCCTTGTGTCCCCAGGAGCGCCTCCCCCCCCCCCAACAATTCCCACACAATTGAAATGTCCGGGGAGCAAGGGCGCAGAACTGCCACTGTTGCCCGTGGTGGTGTTTTCACGTAGCTTTTAGCGCCTGAAGGGGAAGTAGCTCCACTGGGAAGAAGGGGCGAGGTGCGGTGGGGGTGGACGCCCACGCGCACTCAGGCTCTGCTGAGCTGGGTCTCGGAGGGGACGCTAGGCCTGGAGAGCGCAGAGCTGGTGGCGAGAGGAGGCAGTGGCGCCTGCCGCTGGGGTTTGACAGCTTTGGCAGAGAGGAGTGCGAGGCGCTTTATGGTAATTGCGGTCCTCCACTGGCCTTCTGGGTAGCAAGGGGAGTCTCAGCGCGCGGCAGGGAAAGCCGCCCCCGCCGCCCCCCATTCTTGGGGCTGGGGATCTGTTGGCCGACCTAGCCGTCGCCGCTGCGGAGTCGGTCTCCACTCCCCTAGGACGTGATCCCTGGCTGGGCGTGAATAGCCAATTCGGACCGGAGCTGGGACGGAGAGGACAGAGGGCGGTAGAGTTGGGGGGGGGTACGAGGACACGACCCGCCACCCAGGTGGTTCGGGGTTCAGATGTGGCGAGGCCCCAATGCATCCGGCCGGGAATCGGTGACGGCCGAGGAAAGTCGGGCGAACCTTTCCTGGGGAATCACCCCCTCCCGAAACCCCACCGTGGAGGCGCCGCAGCGGAGGGTGAGCTGAGACTGGGGATCTCAAACTTGCGAGAGCTGGAGGCGGCGGCGGCGGCGGCGGGCGGGCGGGCGGCTGTCGCCGGAGTGCTGCGCCTGAGGGGGGAGGGGAGGCGGCTGTTGGGAGGGAGGGAGGGCGGGCGGAGGGAGGGGGAGGAGGAAGAGGAGGGAACCTGGGAGGGGGGACGCGTTGGGATCGCGGCGTGCGGCAGCAGACGGAGCCGGGGCTCCCAGCGGCAAGGTGAGGCAGAGCCGCGCTCCGGGCAGAACAGCGGCCGAGCTCTTCGGCCGAGGGGGAGACGCGCCGGAACCGAGAGCGGGAGCGAGGCGGGCGGCGGTGGCGGAGGGGGACCACGCGAGCCGCCGGGCGGAGAGCCCGAGCCGCGCTGTCGCCGCGGAGGGACGACTTGGCCAACACACTCGCTCACTCACACACACACACACACACAGACACACACACACCCAGCCCGAGCGGGCACTCTCGGCGAACCGTCAACATGGCGCTGGGGCTCTTGCCCGAGCGCGGGCGGCAGCGGCGGCGCGGGAGCCTCTGAGGCTGCCGGAGCCTGGTCCAGCTGCGGGAGGAGAGGATCGCGCGGGGCCGGCGCCACCTGCCCTGAGGCTCGCAGCCCGCCCCGCCCCGCCCCACCCCCACGCGGCCCAGAGCCCACCCCTCTGCCGGGCCGACCCCGGGGACCGTAAAAGCGGCTGCAGACGGAGGCGAGCGAGCGCGGCGCTGGGAGTGGACTGCGGGCACCAGAGGAAGCCAAACTTTGCTGCTCGCTGCGCTTTCCCGGCCGGGGCTCTTCTGCTCCTTAGCGTAGCCACCCTTTCCCGACCCCGCACACGTCCACCCAGCCAGCCAGCCAGCCGCCCCCGGATCTTCCTCGCCGCCTGGACTCCGCTCCGGGGAAAACTTCAAAGCGCCGGATCGCAGGGCTCCCTGCCTACTTCCCCGACTGGGGATTTCAGGTCAGTGCCCGGAACACCTTTCCCCGGGGGCCGCGGGCGGGCTGGCGCGCCGGGGACTGCAGCCGACCTCCTCCTCCCTCGGAGGTTTTCTCCTCCGACTCCAGCAGACCCCCGTTGGGAGGTTTAGCTACCTTGCTTGCTTTCGTTTTTACATCAGAGCTGCAAGTTATTAAAAATGCAGCCAACCTAAGCGGCCCCCGCATGGGCACCAGGGAGGGAGGGACTCGACGGGGGGACCTGCCGCCTCCCGAGGGGTTGGGAGGACCGGGAGTTCAGCGAGTGGAAGTTTGCAGCCTCTGTGTGTCTGCGCGGGAGCGCGGTCGTCGCCGAGCGTCGGGAGTCAGGCGGGGGGGGGGGGGGGGCTGGGCTGGAAGCTGGGAAGCTAGTCTCGGCGTTACCTCGCTAGCAGGAAGGGGAGGGCGGCGGGTTCCCGTCTGCTTTCTTTTTCGACTCGGAAAAGAACTGTAAAAACCCCCAGCCGCCGCCGCTTCGTCTGGCCTCTCAAGGGGCCGGTGGTGCCTCCGAGTGGAACGACGGCTTGTGCGTGCGCTAGTGTGTGCGGCGGGCGCCTCGGACCGAGCCGAGCTCGACCTGCTGTCGTCGCTCAACTCCGGAGGGGAGTCCCGGGTTTTTTCTTGGCTTGCCCCAAAGCGTGAATCACGTGGAATAACGGGGAAAAAAATACTAGGAAACCATGGAGAGCCGGAGATTCGGACCGGACCAGTCTGCCGACCCGTCAGGTCAGATGCATTGTTTTGTAAATGTTCTTTTAAGATTCTAATTCGACCCCCCACCACCACCCCTTCCCTTAGGGAGACGTCGTAGGGTAGGTTTTAAGTTCAAGCCTCCCGGAGCCGGTGTAGACTTCTTGTTTAGGGACGGCTTGGGGGAGCGAGTAGAGCCCTCAGCCCTCCGCTAGGCTGTAGGGAGCCTGGTGGGAAGCCCTGATGGGCGTGTGAAAGTCTGCGGCCCGGGGAAGTTGGTCCCACTCGGAGGGCGGGCGACGCGGAGGCTCTAGTCGAAGAGGAACTTGCGCACCGGGCGCGATCCTCGGCTGAGGCGGGGAGGGCGAGGCGGCACAGGGCCAGCGCTTGGAGGGGGGCGGAAGGCTGCGCTACTGAGCCACCACAAACCCGGGGCTCCGGGCTGTGGCGAGAAGCGCCTGCTATTTTCGAAGAGAGCCTAGGAGCGCCTAGAACGGTAGGGCGGCTCGTGGCACGTGTAGTCCCGGCGGACTTCTGGCTGCCCGGTGGCTCAATGGAACACGTACCCAGGTCCCGAAGACGACCGAGCCCGTCTCCTTGGAGGCCGAGGCCGAGCCAGGCTTAATTTGCTGTTAATGAATCTTTTCCAGAAAGTCCGCGACCTCCAGCTAGACGCTGTGAGTGCCCGCGCGCGAAGGCGCGCGCCGCCGGCGTCTAGAGGGGTGGGGGTTGGGGGAATAGAAAAGCGAAGGAACAGGAGGAGGGTTATGTTTATTTAAAAACAAACCTTAAAAAGAAACCAGCGCGCCTCAAATAGGTATTCGTCCTGCCTGGTTGCGTCTAGACTAGACAGTCCGGGGTTTTAACTGTGGAACCCCCTCCCCGCGCACCCTTATTGAGAGGATGCTAGGGGATGGACGATACTGCTATTTGGTTCTAAGGGTAGTTCCTTGGACGGAAAAAAAAATCCTTTAAAATGGACCGGGAGTAAAAAAAACATGAGGAAATAGCCCACCCCAGAAGGTGGTGGGTGGTGAGCAGACAGACTTGGGTATTTCTAGCCATCTGACACTTCCTGTGGCATTGGAAACGGACACCACCACCGGGAGAGATCGACCTGTGCACGGTGCTGGATTTTGCCAACAGAATTGCTTGTGTTGAAGGTATTTTAATTGTCGACCTCAGAGACGCCTGTATGTGGACTCTTGGGGAATACGCTCTTCTAGATCTTTCCCACTCCATCCCCGACTTGTTACCTGGTCTGGGTTGCAGTGTTGCCTCTGGTGTTTATTTGGGGTTGGATTGTGTCGCGTAGACCTACGCGGAGGGGTGATGATTGATATGCCGTCCAGGTTTAATCTGAGGCTGGCCTTTAGTGTGCGGGTGCACACCACCACGTACGCGAATTGCCTGCGGTGGTTAGGGGATCACGCGGGTTTCGGTCACCAGGCGCTGGGCGGGTAGGTCTGGACTGAGGCTCGATCGGCCCCAGCTCTCCCCTTTGAGGCGCTGTCACCAGTAGGTGACTGAGAGTTAATTAGGAAGTGTTCTCTGGATCAATGGGCCGCACAGCTCATTAGCGATTCTCTCCAGCCCTTTGCAGGGCCAGCCTGGCCTCCGCCTCCCACACAGCCCGGGCCCCCGCGGCCCCGGCTGCGGAGAGTGCGGCTGGGAAGTGGGGAGGGGTGGTCAGTGAGGGACAGCGGGCAGGCCAGAATAACTTCGCAGGGCGGTGCGTTGAGTGCGGCGCCGCGAGGTCCTCACAGCCCGCTCTTTCTTCCTGCTCACGGCCGCCTCCACTGTGTCTTTAACTCGCTCTAGCTCGCTTTGCTGCCTGGCTGCTCCTCCCCGCCTCCCTCGCCTATCTCTTGTTCTCTAAGCACGACGCCTGTGCTCCCCGCCCAGTTTGGGATTAGACAAGATAAAAATAGGACTGCCCAGCGCGCAGAGCTGTGACAGTGCCCGGGTAGCCCGGCTGATGCGAGCGCAAGGGGTAGGGTCTGGGGAAGACTAGCAGGGTGCTCGGGGCAGCCAGATTCTTATTGGACCCTCACCCCCTACCCCGCAGGCGCCGTCACGCTCGCTGGACTCCTTCCGCTGTGAACCGTGCGGGCCAGGGGGACCTGAGCAGGGTCTCCGCGCTCTCGCGGGTGTTGTTGGTGTGCGGGTGATAGATCGGTCTAGACAGGCATGCAGACTCCCTCCCGGCTGAAGGACGGGGGGTGGGGGGGGAGGTAGAGTGGAGACGGCAGCAGACTCCCGAGAGCTGTGAGCGAGCAAGCTAAAGCTAGCCTGCGGGCCCAGCAAGCCGGGCTTGCTTGCCGGGTGGAAGGCAGATTGGGGGGGGGGGGTGTCTCTTAACCCTTTTAAGTGCGGTAAATAGTTTAATGGGAGGAGGGACAACGAGATTAGTAAAAGTGACTGGGGGTAGAGTGGTCCGCGGGGTGGAGGCCTAGGTTCTAGACCTACTAGTGTTTTCCTTTCTCTTCTGTGTGCATCCGCCAATTCTTTCACACATCGAATGCAGCTGCTAGACAGTACTAGCTTGACCTAGTACTTCTGTTTGGGGGAACTGTGAACACAAAATGGGCAGCCTCACTTAAGAATCTGAGTTTCAGAGAAGACTATGTAGACCTCTGTTTCCAACGGGGGACCTGATGCATGTGGGGGATACTCAAAGCAAGAGAAGGTAATTGGGCAAAGGTTCCGACCCAGACTCCTCCAGAATAAAGGCCCCAAGCCTGAGATGCCAGGCCAGTAAGTACAGTATGTATGCATTGGTGGGAGAACACAGCATTCCTTGAGTTGAACATAAATAAACGCTTATCCAAGAACTTGTGAATAGTTATGATAATCAGGCATGTGTGAGAAACAATCCAAATCGAAGGTGATCTGGACACTAATAAAAAAATCTATCACTTGTGTATCGATGGCCTACAATTTAATGCAGCTCACCATAAGTTAGTCTAGTTCTGTTCAGAGCTGGATATTGATAGGTAGGTCCCCCTATAGATAATTAACTTATCCCCTCCCTTCTTTTGCCCTTAAAAATTTGTGGCCTAAGGTTCCTCTATTTATGTTTAAGCTGCAAAGCCGTGCTGGTCAGGCCAGGAAATGAAGTTCATTATATGGCTAGCCAAAGAACCTAAGCAGTAGAAAGGAATGCTTAGATTAAGATGTATCCCTGAATGACAAGTGCTGGGACAAATCAAGAGACTTTGGTCCCTATGTCCTAATAGAACAAGAGATACATAGGAGATAAAGAACTGGCCAAGAGGAGTGTAAACATGGTTATGTAAATGTAGAAAATGTGCAACAGGGCAAGATAGTCTAAAAGAAAAAACTATAGATGTCGTGAAGTGGGAAACCAGGGTAGAATTTCTATGTGTTGCAAAGACGCAACCCATTTAAAGAAGTAAAGAGGATCCCAAAAGGCACACATATGCATACATACCCTGTGCTTAGAGACAGGGGCCTAATTACCAAGACCTCCCCTTTGCCTTGAGGTAGACTTTTCACCAGTGAGACTGATTGAAAGTAAAAAGGGCAACTCTCTTGACACATTCTCAGGGAGATAATGCGTTTGGCCAGTAGAACATGGCAAAGCAGCCTTCCAAACAGGTGGATGGCCCTTGTTCAGGATTGCTTCTAGTTAGTTCTTGCCCTGCTGGCTAGGCAGCAGGAATTCCGAAGAGGCTGGCAGTTCTTGACCTTGGGTGGCTGGAAGGTGAGGGAAATGGCTGCAGTAGTGGTCAGAAGAAAGGTGAGAAGGTGTGGTAAAGTTGGTCCTTGGACTGAGAGAGAGAATCGAAAGAAGTATGCACTCTGGGAGAAATAAGGGGGAGCTCGGATGCTTTCATTTTGGTATGCTTTATTATATATTTTTTTCTCCCTGCTGGAAGAGGCTATGCCTGGGATGGCCTGTGCAGGGGACATTAGCAGGCGCCTCAATGACCCCAGACATGTAAACTCCTACTAGGGTTTAGTTTGCTCAGGGCATTTATTTGCCTGGTCCCTCTTTGTCTAAGCCCCATCAGGAATTCCAGTTTGTATTGGGAGGATCACACTTAGGTGGAGCCCAGGCCGGGTGGGGCAGGGTTGTGCTGTGAGGAAGACTGGTAGCTTCCTAAAAGGTCCAAATGCTGCCCCAACCCTAACACAGCCCTCCGGAGCAACCAGCGACCCTTAACAATGCCATCCTGGTTTCCTCAAGGATTCATCGTCCAGACACCTAGCCAGGCAGGGTGGGGGAATCAAAGGGGCCAACCTCTGGGCTGAGCCTCACCGCTCCAGTTAGGAAGGCCCTTTGTTAGGTTCTAGTGTCCCAGGAGTTGATGAAAGTGTAAATACAAATAGTTTTGCCTAGGAGTCTCTTGGGACACTCTGGATCTGGTCTAGTGGGGGCTCTCTCCCCAACTTAGGCTCTGGCTGACCACCATGGGAGGAGCATGGACAGTGTTGATGGCCAATGGGATTCCTTTTGGGGGGCTGGCAGAGTTGGTCTCCCTGCTGAGATCTAGCTGGTAGGTTTGGGAAAATCCAACAAATGAAAGCACAGGAACTCCCATCCACCTGGGTGGTGGCCCGACAGGTCTCATCCCTGAGCACTTGGCCCAAGGTATGTATTTTCCTAACAGATTCCCAAAGTTGCTCCCCAACATGTCCCTCAAGACGGGCCGTGTATATTTTGTGGGGTAGCAGTTTTTGTGCTCTTCCCGGGTATTTCTGAAGGTTGCCATTCTGGCTGACTGACACTCAATTCCCTGTGTCCTCAAGCCAGATTCTTGTGGTATGGCCCCATTTATTTTCTTCAGAGAGCAAGTACCCACACAGGCTGGGCTCCCCACGATTAGATAAATGGAGAAGTCCACTCAGAGAAGATCCTGACAGCATAAAATATAATTTGTGATCTAAAAGACAGTTTCCAGTATAATCTCATTATGCACCACAGACTCCCGGTGTTATTTTGTGGAAGGCGGACAATGATCAATTTACATTGACCCGGGGCTGGGCGAGCTTTTAGATGGTAATTGCCATATTGATTTGCATGCAAAAAGGAGACCTGCTAAAATTAAAGACCGGAAGCTAAATTAAACTAAATTTATTGTCTAGGTGCAAACCAGGGGAACTATTGGGGGAGGAGGTGAGTCAGGTTAGGTTGCCAGGGGCAGTACAGGTAAGAGGCTAACTGAGCTTGGGGGGCAGTTTACAACTTTCCCGGATATCTTTGCCTTGAGATTTCAAAATGTGGGAAAGGAGTCGAGTTTAGGGGAAAGTTATAAAACGGTACAATTGCAGCGAAGGCCCTAGGTCTTTTAATGCTAACGGTAACTATAAGGGAGAGGGGAGGTTTATAGGGCTGCGGGGGTGTGTGTGTCTTCCTGCACCATTTCCGGCACTCCCCACCTCCCGTTTCTATTGTTTTGATTCTGTGGGGCCTTCGCTACGGTGCCAGGGACACCAAAATCTGAAGAGAGAAAGGAAGCGCGGGGGTGGGGGGTTGGGGGGTGGTGGGAGGTGGAGCCCTTCTCTGTTCCCGCCTTGCTCCTCCTCTCCCCTCTGGAGCGGAAGACCTTGTGGTGGGCGTGAAGGTGTTAGAGGCTAAGTACGCCCTCCACCTTGGCGAGGCCCGGTGGGTCCCCAACGGAATGGACTGTGGGCAATTGTCTCACGATGGAAGCTAAGGTCGCAGACTCGGCTGGATGGCAATTGCCCGGGAAGCCGCAGACTCCAGGTGGCCGATGTTGAGGGGGAGGGGGATGGGTGAATTGAATTGGAGTGGAGAGGGTGTCTACCAGAGCTTCAGGCCTGCCTAGTGCCAGGGTCAGGGGGTCGCCTCGAGAAGTTCTCGCATGCTAGGCCAGTTCCGAGCCAGGCAGGAGCTGGAAACTCGGCTGGCTAGCCAAAGCTGGGAAGTTTTAAAAAGAGAAAGAAAGCCACTTGCTGGAGGTCTGGCTGGGCGCCAGGTCAGCTGGACCGCATGGCCACTTGGAGTGGGGGTGAGGTGAATGGAGGGAGCGTGCAATCCTTCTCTCCACCTGGATCCTCTCCTTCTTGGTGGCTCTACCGGGTCTATTTCAGAGGTCCTTGTTGAGGCCCAGAGGCTGGCAAGAGTGACCAGATGTCTGGTTCCTGAGCCAGTCCTCACTAGGCAAAGGTGAAGAGTAATAAGCCTTTGATTTGAAAGTTCCTAAGGCAACTGAAAGCCTGGGGTGGGCCTAGGGGTTAGGAGGAATTGAGGAGAGGATCTTTCGGCTGTATCCTGGGAGGAAAGGCTGGGGAAAGGAGAGTCTTCTAGTTTGCCTTGGTGGTTGGCTTTTGGTTTGGATGTTGGGGTGCCCAGTAGGGCCTGATATCTACAAGTCATTTCCCTGATATTTTCTTTTCCCCTCCATCTGGTCCCTAGGGTTTCCTCTTGGAGCTTTAGGAGATGTTGACAAATGTAGGATTCCCTACCAAAGGCCTTTTGCTCGATCTAGACAATCGATTGCATTATGTGACAGGATTAGGGTGGCCATCTCAACCACAGGAACAGTACAGAACAGAGGCCAAGCCACCTACAACTGATGCTTGGCCCCCAACCAAGTCATCTCATTGTGAGAGATTTGTAGTGTGTAGGAGGAGACTGTGAAAGTCTTTTCAGTGACCTTAGAAACTGCTGTGATGTTTAGGGGAAACTGGGCTCTGCACTCATACTGGGTGAATTACATAAGGTTCATGTGCAGGCCCTTTACCTTGTAGTTGATACAGCCTTAAGATGCCTTCTGAATTTACTTGAGGTGAAGACAAAATGTGAAAATGGGTATTTCAAGTGACACAATTAGGCCAATAATTGGCTCCTCTCCGCAACTCCAGGACTGAGTTTGACCATGGCCCATTTTTACTAGCTGTGTGACCTTGGGGGCAAGTTATTTATGGCCTTTGAGCCTCAGTATGTTTCTTCATTTGTATGACTGGGAATAATTATCTACCTTTAGGATCAAAGACACTGGTTGGCACACAGTAGGCCCAGAGGGTTAATAATTGCCTTAAATTCTGTCATGTTCCTATAAGGTGCTCCTTAGTTCTCCAGTGTCTCAGGGACCAAGGATGCTTGCAGGTCAGCTGCTTCCTCTAGGGACATTCCTCTGGGTAGGCCTATATGGGCTCTTCTGTCTCTTTGTTTAGAGTTTTTTTGCCTTATGCCTTTAAGGGATTCCATATGCAACGACTTGGATTTTTTTCCCTTCTTAAGTGGGATCATTATATGGGTCGGAATTGATTCCAGAACTGGTATCTAGGTGCCGTTTGGAAAGTTTTCCAGTCATTATTTTAGGGGAGGGGACAGGAGCTGCTGGAGGAGAAGACCTAGTTGGAAGAGGTGAAGGAATGGCCTACTGCAGCCAGAGGTACTGTGGCCTGATAGGGATTAAGTCGGATGTTATGAAGGCTCAATGTGGTTTTCAATAAAGTCAGCCAGAGATTGCTCCTTTCATATCGATATGTATTTAAAAGAAATTACTAGCACGAGAAGAAAACCAGAGCTGTATGGATCCCGGCTGGTAGTAAGCTGCTGTGATCAGGTTCCCTCTTGGACTCCCAGAGGGGAAGTCAGCTTTTGATTGAAGCTACACTTGGTTCTTGACTCTCAGGGGATGCCTGCTCTGAAACAGGAGCTCTCCCTCCCTTTCCCTCCCCTCCTTTCCTTCTTTCCCTAAAAGCCTTTGTGCTGAAAGAGCTTCAGTAGGCATGAATCTCTGGTCCCTCTAAAGAAAGCCTTGCAGCCTTTGCTGACGTTGGTTTGTGAGCAGTGGGTTTTACCAGGCCAGCAGTTTTGCGCCCCCCCCCCCCCAGTTTAGCTCACTATTTTAGAGGTAATGTATGGACAGGATGCTCCTGACTGTTGTTATGGCTGCAGTGTGGAGCCCAGCTGCTTGGAATCTGAAGTCTCCATAACCTTTGAGGGGGGTCCCTCGGGAGGGGGCAGAGGTGGGGAGCTTGAGGATCCAGGATTGTTTTCGAGGGTCTGTTTGTTTTCTCCAGCCCCGGGAGAGGCTGAGGGTGGAGACCAGCAAGAGTATGTTCTAGCTTTGAGTCTGATTTAAAAAACTTGATTTAATTGGAGAAACTCCTAGGCATTTCACAGTTCTGTACAAATGCAAACTTGAAATAGCTTGAGACCTACGTCATTTAGGAAAGGATAAATGAAGTACAAAAATGTTCAAACTATGTAAATCCTTGGAGTTGTCTGCCCTCCCATAAACACATGACAAGTGCCAAGGCATCTCCAGTCAAAACATCCATGGGCCCGGCAGTCTCCACCCTTTGTATTTATTATTTTATTAACAGCATTTTACACAGCATTTAACAAGCCCAGACTGCCCGCTTTCCACAGTGACTGGGTGGAAAATGGGTGGGGGTGGGGGAAAGTGGTCTACAAACCCACTAGCTAGAGAGATCTCCAGATGGAGAGGCAGTTTATTTCTACTGGCCAAAAAGGAGCCAAAAGTAGTACTGAGGCGAGAGCTCCCTTCCTGTCCTAGGAGCATGTTTGGGCTTCTAGAATGTGTCTGCTCCCAGCTTCTACTTGGAAGGTAAAACAAGATTTACTCCCGGCTCCTCTGCCCCTTGGTTACTGGTGATCTTCAAAGAACTAGTATTTGTCTGTCGTTTTTCTATATCCTGGTGGAAAGTTTCTAACGAAAAGTAATGCCTTTCTTAAGTCATAAAATGAGCCTTGTATGATTATTTAATTAAAATCTATTTAAGGACCGATTAGGCGTGTAATTTGCGCTAATAATGACGATTATGGAAATGTTCAACTTAACCAAAAATCATAAAGGAGACATTTTGATCAGTGGGGCGACCAGTAAGTATTCAATGAGTTGGGCAATTTCTGAAAGACCAGAGGCGGACCTCTGTGGCCCTGCATAGAACTGCAGACATGCCCAGCGTCTGTGACAACCTCAAGGGCTGCAGGCCTCCCTATCACAGCCCCTGCCTAGCCACTAGGTCCAATGGCCTAGCAGTGTGAGCAGTCAGTCACCTCTTCCCATCCAGCTTCTCCAGACTCTACCAGAGGCACAAAGTCTGGGAGAGGGCTGATAAACCACTGCGAAATGGCGGTGCTCTTGGGCTTAACAAACTGCACGGAGAAACGCGCGCTTCCTTGGCTGGCCTTGGCTAGAGCCCGGAGGGGTGGGGTGGGGGGAGCCAGGATCCCTTGTTCCGGAGAAAGCTGCCAGCTGCTGGTCTTGGTGCGAAGGCGAAGGCAGACACAATGCTGCTGTTGTTGGTTTGATCTCTAACTGTGGATTGTTAGTCTGGCTTTAACTATGTGGTAAGGGGGGATGTGAAGGCTGTTTACAGCGAGTGCAAATAATGTGACAGCTGTTGGCGCGCGAGCAGCGCTGCGCCTCCTCAGCACTCACACAAAGCGCGCACTATGCAGGCAGGCCCCGTGGAGGAGCTGCAGAGGTGGCCACCACTTTGTGGCTGGCGCTTTCGGATGAGAGAAAGCTGGGCCACATCCTGTCACCAGTCAGATCCCAGCACACACCTTAAGGACTGCCCTAAGGGTGGGGTAGGGGTGTGGTTTATATGTTGTGGTTTAGGGATCTTGTTAGACAGGGGTGTCAGGAGAAGGCCCGAGGAATGTTGGGGTGGGGGTCTGGAGTGTCACTGTCTAGAGAGGTTTGGCCAAGATCCATGAACCTGGGTCCTCAGCTGCTTGTGACAGAGTTTGCAAGATTTGAGACAACAACCAGCAGCCCCAAGTAAGCTTATTGGGAAGAATGTGTTATTAACTGAAGGCTTTCTGGGGATCCCAGAGGCTCTGAATGCTGTTCTTCCTCTGCAATGGCTCTATTCAAATAAGTTAGAGACAGGCACTGCTGTGTTCTGGGCACTGGGCTCTGTTCTTCATGATGGAAATGCAAGTGTGTGGGTTCAAGATCCGAAGGAGTATGCATTTTCCGGGGTTGACTCTGAGCCCCATGTCTCAAAAGCTTCCCCTGTCAGAACAGGCTGGCCTTCAGCTACAGCCACAAAAGGCCTGGTGGAAGAGGCACCACTCTCTGGGCTCTAGGGTGGATGGGAGAACAGGATAAAGGTGACGGTGAACTCTGTTCAATCCTGACGATACAGAAGAACTTGGGTCAGCCTCTTGGGTGACCTGGGGCAAGCTGAGTAAAGTGTCATCCAAACTCCCCAGGAATCCCAAGGTCAAAAGAAGCCTTCCCAGGATATAGAAAATCTTTTCAGGGTGACTTAATTCTATAATCTCGCCTTCCGTGTTACTTTGGCCCTTGTGTGGACAACCGACAGGATGTCCGAGTCTAGATACCATCCCCCAGGTAGGACTTCTTTCTACATATTCCCCTTGGGGAGCTGTAAGATGCTTCTGGAGTGATACATGAACTTCGGTGCCAGTTCTATAAATTGGTCTCTTTTTATGACGTGTGCCATTTTCTGTAGGAATGTTGCTTGCCTTGGAGGAAAGGCGGAAAGATAAACAAGCCTGCAACGCCAAAACACTGGCAGTCTTTCCTTCCTTCCAGCTCCCTTAAAGCAGCCGGGCTGTATTTCCAGGATTAGACTCATGCTTGTAAGGAGGGACTCTGTTGGCTTTTTTCCCCCCAAGCAAATGCAAATTAGAGAAAAATAATTTTCTTTCAACGATATGCAATGTATTAGTCACTTGGTATCGTGCTCCAAGGCAGGCCTCATTTGCGTGTCTGCCAGCTCGCTCACATCTGCTCGGCGCTGTTGGGGCATTTTAACCTTGGCGGTATCGTGTCTAGTCCCATGGATCAAGAAAGAGTAATTAAGCTCTGAACAGCCACAAAAATTCGTGGGTCCCATCTATATGGCTTTGTTTTGGGGTTCTTTGAGTTCCAAGACTGAGTAGCAGACATGGAATTCTTATTGTTCCTGGTAAAGAAAATGAATTTCTCTCCTGCCCACCCCCAATTCCCAGCCTTCCAGGACTTCAAGGCAGTCAACAAGAAGCCTGCACGCAGATTTCAGGACCCTTGCATTTTGCACCTTACTTTCTTAAAAAGTTCCTTTGTGCTTCCTAGGGCTAGCCTTTTGTATAACTTGTTACTTTCTGTAGCAAATGTGTTTAGTTTATACAAAGCCTTAGTGGAGACTACAAGTACTCCACTCCTTAGCTACTATGTAAGTCTACTACTATGGCCTTGGTTATGTGGGGCATTTATTTAGGATTCCTCTTTAGATTGTGTGGATTCCCCAGTCCGGGGACAGAACTCTGTTGGGCTAGATCAAGTATTAGGCAAGGGGGTAGGGGGAGATGGGAGGTGAGAAAGAGCGCTGGCTTTCTTCCTAAGTTCTAGGTGCTGGGTCCACCTCCTTTTCAAGGACCTCCTGTTTCCAGATTCACCCCCACCTGCGCTTTGGATGGAGATACAGTTCACTGACTAGTTGATGTGGCACAGCCTGAAGGAATGGAAAAAGAACAAAAGGCAGGGAATCTCTGACCATTCCTGTAGAAGGGAGGGGGAAAATAGCCATATCTGTCCTTGGCTTAGGAGCGGTGGTAAATCTGACCCCATAGCTGGGGCTCTGGGTAGAGGATGGGTGCCCAGCAACCCAGTTTTAGTAGACTCTTGGGGTCTGCCCTATCCAGGGCTCCATGCCCGTCCCATTTTACAGTACACCATACTCAGTTCTCATCTTCTTAGGGGAGGGTCCAGAGGAGTAACTCTCTAGTCTGACTGAAGGAAGCTCACCGAGAAGGTAGGAAGGGTTTGCAGTCCTTACTCTACTGGTGGCCTTGGGAGCATGTCCCCTAAGGGCTCAAATTCTGCTTGAACACACTCAAAAGTTTATGTTTGTTTGAAATTTGATGGTGAAGACCAAAGAAGTAGTGAAGGCTCCCGAAAAGGAACTCTGGAAGTTCCTGTAAGAACGCAGGCTTCCAGGGGTTAACTTGGGTCTTTGGGGAGGGTGGCTGTCCAAGGGAGAACTAGTAGACTTTCTGGAAGGCCTGAGGGGATTTCTGGCCTGTGTTCCTACCTCTTCATGCTGGGACCTTGGCAGGGAGCTGTGAGGAGGGGCAGAAGGGGCTAGTGAGCTCTGAGCAGGGAGAGTGTGTGCTTGGAAAGACAGTCCCTTTGTTGCAGACTCCACGTCAAGCTCTGCAGAGGCGTGGAGAAGGGCCGCCCCTCCTCCTCCTTACTCCCTCCGCTGCCACTGAGGGCCAAGTTTATTCCCTATCCTGGTGGCTCTCTGCTGTGACCCTGGAGCCTCAGGAAAGAAACTGGGGAGGTTCTGTTTGCTGGGAAGATCAGTTCTGTGTGAGCATTTGCCATCGTCCGGCTCCTCCCCTGCTCCCTGACTTAGTCTTTTACTAATGTAAAATTTGGGTTTGTGGGTGGTGACACCCACAGAGCCAGCGGTTGTGGTTTGGAGTGTGCACCTGGGCAGCCTGGCTCACACACCTCTAACCCCACACCTCAGATAAATGCTATATGGCTCAGGATCTGGGAGCAATTTGAGGGTCCCCTACTCATCAGCTATATGACATCTGGGAAAGCAGCCCAGGAGGACCCGCCCTGCACTGCACATCCGGGAAAGCATTTTCTTTTCATTTCCCACCCCCACATAGGCCCTCCCCCCAACATTCTAAAATAGGAACATCTTCCCCCTCCCTTCCTTGACACCCAGAGCGTGGTGCTGCTGTGACTCAGTCTGCATTTGGAGCAGCCCCAGGAAGGGCTGGCACTAGGTTTAGGGCTAGCTTTAGGCTGGGGTGAAATCCACACCAGTCTCGTTCCCCCTCCTGGTCTGGCCCCTCTGTATCTCCCTCCTCAGCTCCCCACCCATGATAGATAGAAGACCCTGTCGCCATTCCGTGACTCAATATATGAACAGCATGTTCAGTGGAGTCAGATGCTGTTTGATGGGGTTAACCAGCTCCAGCTATTGCCAGGCAAAACTCAAGTCCATAGTGCAACCAAAGCCTCTAGAAAACACAGGGCCAAATATTTACAGAGGGGGACCAAGGTTGGAGCGATTCGGCCACCTGCCCAGGGACACAGGGTGGGTGAGGGTGAGAGCCATAGAGAACTGACAGGCTTCTTTCCTCAGGATCTCACCCAGCACACTGACTGGGACTGGGCTTCCTAAGCTAGATGCTTCGACAGACAGACAGACAGACAGACATGTCCAATCTTTGGCTGCTTCCCACATAATTGCCTGTAGGATGGAGGAAGGGCTTAGGGAAAGAACTTTAGAGAAGCCCCAAAGAAGAGATCGCCAGTGTTTGAGAGAGGTTTTGTCTCTGGGTGCAGGTGGCATCGGTGGCAATGGAAAATCTGCCACAGTGTGGTGGCAGTGGGGACAACAGAGACAGTTAAGCCTAGTGTGTGTCTCTCCCTTCACTACCTTTTCCTCGACCTGCTCCCTGTTGTCTGCAGGGGTAAAATTTAAATGTCCTTAAAGAGGAAACGAGTAAGTTGGCTGTGGTGTTATAGGACTTTAATCCCAGCAGAGATAGATCATCTCTTGAGTTCCAGGCTAGCCAGGACAGAAAGACCTTGTGTTTTAGAAAAGGAGAAAGTGGGTTCTTTTTCTGGATCTCTACTGTGCTGTCTTGGCAGAGATTGACTAAATGGTGTTAATAGGTACACCTTGGGGGGCCTCGTGTCTTTTTCAGAACATGAAACAATTGGGCTCCTTTTCAGAGATGCCCAGGGTTGGAGGGACAGCACCTTATCTTGATCCTTCTGACCTGCTTCTGCCACTCAGGCCAAGCATGGGTCCTCCAGCCACAAGCTTTGTCTCAGGAGAAAATGATTGCTCAGAGTCTGTTCAGGTGACTCCGCTGCTCTCAGTTAAACACAGTCCATTCTAAGAGCTGCAGCCGCATCCCATGCATCCCTGCCACATATAGGTCCCCCCAGACCTCGGTTCCAGCAGGCAGATACTGCAGCTAGCAATCAACCAGTTCCGTAAGAATCAGACAGCCGTCCCTGCTTGACTTGACTCTAAGCCACCTTTTCTTTGCTTTTCCTTTCTCATCTTTGCTTGGCTCTCCGTGACTGGCAGAAAGGGCTAAAACGCCAAGCCAGGTTAAAGCTAGCACCTTGCCCTCAGAACAGGTTGGTGCTTGTAATGTGCTTTTTCATGAGTGACGTCCCACATCTTGGCACTTCTAGAGGTACAGCCTGCATATGGAAGAAGGGGTAAAGAATGAGCTCTCCTTGCTTCTCCTTAAGGCATTCTGTCTTCCATCCACCATATCCCACAGCCAAGGGGTCAGCAAAGTCGCCTCTGAAGCACTTTGCTTTAGAGGTAGAGAGAAAAGTCCTGGCTATTTTACTAGAACTTTCTAGAAACTGGATGGAATGAAGTGTTGCTCTCTTCTGCCTTTTGCGCGCTCTCGGGGTCTCTCTGTCTGTCTGTTTTTTTACCCAGGAGTTTGGGTGATAGTACTCCCTGCTCCTCTATGGCTTCGTGGAACCAGGATGCTTCTCCTGAGTATATTTCTGCTGGCTGGAAATGACTGCCCTTGTTTGTCACCCTAGAGAAGGGCCTTCTGCCTAGCAGGGACCACAGTCATTGACCCTTCCTATTTTGATCTGTTGTTCTTTAGCCAGGCACCTGAAGAGTTAAAAGTCCTTAGCTTGTTGCAATGAAATTATGGCTGGCGGTGGCCCCGCTGCTCATTCAACAGACCTCCACTTTTAAACAGTTCAAAAAAAGTTCACGGGGCAGCTAAAGATTTTAAGTGTGGGTACACAAGTGTGCACAAGCACTCGTGCACATGTTTGTGCAGTCCACAGTGCACCTCCTCCTGGGTTAGCCCCCTCCCCGCAACTACATACAGATGAGAATAAAATGCATTCCAGGCCTTAACTCTCAGTCTGTCCCTGTGTCTGTGACACTTCATTCTGATGGCTAGTGTTATTTATCTGTGACAGTAATATTGAAAAAAGATGATGAGCGAACCTCAGAGAGGGGTTAAAGTTTCAGTTCCCCAGACTGTCCCAGGTTGTCCCCAGGTGCCTCACAGTCCCGGTGGCCTTTTCTGGAAAAACAAAGGACTGATGACACTGTTGGGCTTTTGTGGTCAAGAGGTCAGGCCTTCCCTAAGGAAGCACAATCCTGCTGATTGTGATTGTCTTTGAGGGTCCCTGAGGTACTCTTCCCAAGGTGGGCCACTCCATGTAGGAGGCAGCTGGGGTTCAAGCTGAGGAACTGGACCAGGGAGATTTGACTGTTCTCAGGCTGCTGCTTCTGAACCTTTTTCCTGGGGATTGATTCTGAAGTCCTCCTGTCCCCGGTGGGATTTCTGCACTTCATCAAGCCTCCATGAGGGCACGATCTGGTCTCTGCAGCTGCCTGCAGTCCAGGAACAGCGCTCTACTTGACCAGGCCTGCCTGCAATGTATTCCCTTTGTTGTGAGAGTGAGCAGGAGGTCCTCAGGAAAAGGACACTCCATGGAATGGGTCTTGGGTCTCTCCAGTCCCGGTGATGTGCCATTCCTTGCTTGTTTTGTATATTCAAAAGGAGAGAAACAGTGAACAGTTTCTACACAACCTTCGCCAGCACCCTAGTTGGTTCCTCCCATGCACTGTGGCTAGGCCATTTGGAGTTCCCCTGTCTGAAGAAAGAGACCCTTCCCAGGAAAACAGCTTCGCCAAACTCCATTCCCATGCTGCCTTCCCGGATTCCAGCCTCTTCAGGGCCCTCCCCTTCCAGCTTTATTGTTGAGCTCTAACTGTGCGTGGTGTGTTGGTGTGTGTTGTTCTATGGTTGGGGGCTGGTGGGGGTTGCTGGTGGACAAAAGGCCTAGTTAGGACAAAGAAAGGAGCATAGCTGAGCTTTTGGATTCAGTCCTCCGAAGTCCTCCCCACCCCCACCCCAGTCCCTGGCAGAAGAGTCCCTGGACGGGGTGCCTCCACCCAACCGACCTGGCAGTCTGCTTCTCGTGTGCTAAAGTGTAAAAGCAAGCATTTGCATATTTTCTCCTGCTAACAAAGGAAATGTGTCGACTTAAGGGAACATTTGGGCTTTCGGAAACTGTGTGGGTGGGTGTGTGAGGGAGGAGAAAAGTTCCCCTGATGATCTATCTGCACACCAATTATTTCGCACTCGGGTTTGGGTCCCGTGGAAAAATGCCGTGGCCTGTCCTGGACAAGGGAAACTGAGATGTGTTTGTGAGCAGGGAATTGCCGAGGGCCATCGGTCCCAGGCATTAAAGGCTCCCCTACTTATTAACCCAGCATTTAACAGCAGGGTATGGGCTGAAGCGCAGTCAAAAGAAACGGCTCAACCTCCAAAGAGCAATTAAAATCCTGCGCGAGGATAAATCACGCGCCGTGATAATCCTGTTAATAAAATGCAGCTTGTCCTGACCCTTCACTCACGCAGCAAACTAGAATGTGGTGTGGGTAGGGCGGTGGGCTGAGAAGGTAAGTGGGGGAGGTGGTCTGGGCTCCTTTGCGCCCTCCCCTCCACAGCCTCCCCCTCCCACGAGGTGGAAAATGGGTGGCTTTTGCCTGTTCCCTGTGTGCCAGCGGCTCGGAGCCCATCAGCATCAGCCCTGGCTGCAAAGACTTATATGCGCTAATGATTTCTTGTCCCCAGTGAGCAGGCGTCATTGAATTACTCAGCCGCCTCCCCCTGCAGCTCCCAGGCAAAACCACCCCTGTTAGGTGCTTAATCTAATCCAGGGCTCCAGTAGAGAGGTTCACCAGCCCACTGGACTCTCTCTTTCACCCTCAATCTTCTTCGGGTTGGGCGCAGGACAGCTTGGAAATTCAGTCTTAACAATGTGTGGTAATTTGAGTCTCAAACCTGACATCGCCACCACCTCACTGTTCCTGCATCTACCACCCCAAGAGAGATGAGTGTGCCAGTGACCTAACAACCTGTGTCTTTCTAGTCCCTCCTCAAATATGGCTTCTTTCTCTGGCAAAAGGGTGGACAGGCCCAGACCTGTGACTTCTTCCTGTTAGCTTGAGTCTGATCTCCTCCGTCACTGTGGGACAGGTGTGTTCTTGGTTCATGGACATTTGTAGACAGTCTGTCAGGCACAGGTTACGTCCTGTATAAATTACCCTGAAAGAGGCTTTGCTTTCTCTGTTTCATCAGCGCTTCTCTTTACCTAACCTCACGAGGACCCCCTCCCCCTTTTCTTTTTTAAACAGCCTAGACGCTTGAAGCCAAGCTGCCATCCTAGAGACGACATGCTTTCAGCAACTCCTCTGTATGGGAACGTTCACAGCTGGATGAGCAGCGAGAGGGTCCGAATGTGTGGAACAAGCGAAGACAGGTGAATAGTCTCCAGGGCCAGGCCTGGTGAGGGAGGACAGGTCTTCTCCCCCACACTCCTGAGCAGAGCCCATGCATACCCGAGCCCCCCTCACCTCCTCACAGCCAGAGAGGACCCCAAAAGGTCTGGACAAGAGAGATCTCCTAGCTGGTGGCCCTTGATTTACAGTTTTTACAGGCAGCCTGGTTCAGCGAAGCATTACCGCCCTTTAAAAGATTAGCCCCTAAAGCGGCCTTTCAGTGCGCTTTCGTCCTTAATTTATTATTTCATATTTATGAAGGAGAATTAATCCCCATCTATATGCTGCTTGAACTCTAAATGTCAGGAGTGTGGGCCCAGGTGGATCGGCATTCAATGTGCTTTTAAAACAAATAGTTTGCTTAGTAATAAATGAGGAGATGGCTACCCTTTCCTTGGGTACGACCCAAGGTTTCAGGTTGCCCTCTGCTGCCCTTCTGTGTGGCTATTGGCCTGGATTCTCATGACTGGACAGCCCAGTTAGGCTCTCTAATCCGTGATGTTGGATCCGTGGTGAGGCAGAGGCAACTGAACAGGAGATGGTCGAAGCAGCTTTGGGTGACCATGAAGCTTTGCCTCTGCTGCTTGTCACATGTGTTATCCTGAGGATTTGGAAGTTGGCATGGAACACTTTCTTTATCAATGCTCTCTGATAACAAGTCCCAGGACAGCCAACAGCAGCCTAGCACAGATGTGCAGGTTTCTCTTCTGCCTGGAGTAGCTGACATTTCTCTGATTCTATTGTACATCCCCACACATCTCCGCATTGTTTTGATAAAGGCTGCAAATATAACTTCCCTATCACCATGGAAACTAGTCTTGTGGACGGGGGTCCCTAACTTTGTTTGGGGGAAAGAAAGTTTTGAAAGCTTTCCCTCAGGGTTAATGCAGACGTGGGTAGATGAAGGGGCTACTAGCCTGTAGACTTCTAACCCGCTTGGTCCATGGCCATTTTATTTAATTTCTACCCTCCAGAACAGCTTGTAAGGGTTAGCTAAGACAGCACTTGGCCTCTGTAGAAAAGGTCACGTGAGAGAAGTGTGCTTAATTTCTGGCTTGCCCACCTCTGGGACATATGTGTTATTCATGTCCCCACACATGAAAGGCCTGCCTTTGCTTTGTTCTGCCAGGGTAATATTGAATCACCATTTGGGAGCAACTTTCACTATAGGTCATGGCAGGGAGGGTTAAGACAGTTCAAAAAAATAAATGAGATTAGTAGAAACTGGTCTGGTCCGGGGAGATAGATGAAAGATAGATTCAGCGAGAAATGTTTTCATGAAATTGGTGTGTCTTTTTAAATAGGAAAATTCCTGTGAATGATGGCGACGCTTCAAAAGCCAGGCTGGAGCTGAGGGAGGAGAATCCCTTGAATCACAACGTGGTAAGAGATGAATGGTCTCTCTTGATAGGATGGCTATCAGTGATTTGTAATCAACTATGCATTACTTTGTGTGTAATTAGGGATTGGTGTGTGTGTGTTTGTGTGTGTGTGTGTGTGTGTGTATGCGCGTGCTTGCAAGTACGTGCTCACTCATGAACACAAAGTAAGGAGGGGGAGGGCATCAGGACCTGGCTATGTATTGTTTTTAATATACTCTGTCACTTGGAAGCATGGGGCTTCCATAACCATCTATCCCATTAGTGCTCCAAACTGGGTAATTCTCTAGCCTCCAAGTAGCTCCTGAGGCGTTGTCAGTAAAATATGAAACACTGAACTGTCCTTTAAGGCACCAGGGAAGGGAAGTCAAAAGATGCAACCATACTTTGAGCATCAGCCCCTAAGCCCCTTTTGATTTAGAACTAAGATAAGCTAAAAAGTTCCTCATACCCATTGTCCTGAGGAAACCTGTTTCTTGTCCTGTTAAATAATACCTTTGTATGTCTAAGAAATGAGTAGCCCTCTCCCCAGTCCAACCTGACATGGGGTTAGTATGTGACCTGTACCCCGTAAGAGTGGTGCAGAGAATATCTCATTTGGTGTTGTGTGTGCTACAACGAAGACTTTGGACTGCACAGTAGGGTTTGCACAGATGAGCAAAATGATGTCTTGGTTTCTAGTCTGAGTGGATCTTTCAGTGCTTACAGGGTACTTAGTTGAACAGAAATGTAAAACAACAAAATGAGGCTTCCGAAGGATTTGAATGTGGGAGTGGCCAGGGCACTGGACACAGCAAAGCTGTCTTTAACCTTTTCTGTTGGATTGTTAAGGGTGATGTCATGTGACCCAGTGGGTGGCCTTTCTTTTGGACTGGGGCTGCTACTGTGACAGGTGTCCCAAATAACACGTGTTATTCTTTTACAAAGGTGGATACCAGTGGAGCCCATCGGATCGATGGCCTGTCAGCGCTGAGCATGGACCGCACAGGCCTCATCCGGGAAGGGCTCCGGGTCCCTGGAAACATCGTTTATTCTGGCTTGTGTGGCCTGGGCTCAGAAAAAGGTCGGGAGGCTACCCCAAGCTCTCTCAGTGGCCTTGGGTTTTCTTCGGAAAGAAATCCAGAGATGCAATTCAAACCGAATACTCCTGAGACAGTGGAGGCTTCTGCTGTCTCTGGAAAACCCCCAAATGGCTTCAGTGCTATATACAAAACACCGCCTGGGATACAAAAAAGTGCTGTAGCTACAGCAGAAAGCTTAGGTTTGGATAGGCCTGCAAGTGACAAACAGAGCCCTCTCAACATCAACGGTGCTAGTTACCTGCGACTGCCCTGGGTCAACCCTTACATGGAGGGGGCCACTCCGGCCATATATCCTTTCCTCGATTCGCCAAATAAGTATTCACTGAATATGTACAAGGCCTTGCTACCTCAGCAGTCCTACGGCTTGGCTCAGCCACTGTATTCTCCTGTCTGCACCAGTGGGGAACGCTTCCTCTACCTGCCACCACCACACTACGTCAACCCTCATATCCCCTCCTCCTTGGCTTCGCCCATGAGGCTCTCTACACCTTCAGCCTCTGCAGCCATTCCACCTCTCGTCCACTGCTCAGACAAAAGCCTACCATGGAAGATGGGTGTCAACTCTGGGAACCCAGTTGATTCTCACAGTTATCCTCACATCCAAAACAGTAAACAGCCCCGGGTGACCTCTACCAAGGCAGTCAATAGTGCCCTGCCAGGGGATACAGCTCTTCTGTTACCCCCTTCACCTCGGCCCTCAGCCCGAGGCCATCTTCCAACTCAGCCCGCTGCGGAGACCTACTCCGAGTTCCACAAGCCCTATCCCAGGATCTCCACCTCCCCCTCAGTCACCCTGACGAAGCCATACATGACAGCGAGTAGTGAGTTCCCCACAGCCAGGCTGTCCAATGGCAAGTACCCCAAGGCTCTAGAGGGAGGTGATTGTACCCAGTCCATGCCTGGACACACCCGGAAGACAACGGCTCAAGACAGAAAAGATGAGGGTTCACCACCTCTGTTGGAAAAGCAGACCGTTACCAAAGACGTCACAGACAAGCCACTTGACCTGTCTTCTAAAGTGGTAGATGTAGACGCTTCCAAAGCTGACCACATGAAAAAGATGGCTCCTACAGTCCTGGTTCACAGTCGAGCTGCAAGTGGATTAGTGCTCTCTGGAAGTGAGATTCCAAAAGAAACATTATCTCCACCAGGAAATGGCTGTTCTATCTATAGATCAGAGATCATCAGCACTGCTCCCTCATCCTGGGTGGTGCCAGGGCCAAGTCCTAATGAAGAGAACAATGGCAAAAGTCTATCGCTGAAAAACAAGGCTTTGGACTGGGCAATTCCGCAACAGCGGAGTTCCTCGTGCCCCCGCATGGGCGGCACAGATGCTGTGATCACTAATGTTTCGGGGTCTGTGTCCAGCTCAGGACGCCCAGCCTCTGCGTCACCAGCCCCTAACGCCAATGCAGATGGCACCAAGACCAGCAGGAGCTCTGTGGATACCACACCATCAGTCATCCAGCATGTGGGCCAGCCCCCATCGACGCCTGCCAAGCAGAGTGGCAGCACCAGCAGCAAGGGAGCCAAAGCCAGCAACCCAGAACCGAGTTTCAAAGCGAGCGAGAATGGCCTCCCGCCAACCTCAATATTTCTATCTCCAAATGAAGCATTCAGGTCCCCACCAATTCCCTACCCTAGGAGTTACCTCCCTTACCCAGCACCAGAAGGCATTGCTCTAAGTCCCCTCTCTCTACATGGCAAAGGACCTGTGTATCCTCACCCAGTTTTGTTACCCAATGGCAGTCTGTTTCCTGGGCACCTTGCCCCCAAGCCTGGCCTGCCCTACGGGCTGCATGCAAGCCGGCCAGAATTTGTGGCCTACCAAGATGCTCTGGGCCTGGGCATGGTACATCCCATGTTGCTCCCACACACACCCATTGAGATCACAAAAGAGGAGAAGCCAGAGAGAAGGTCCCGATCCCATGAGAGAGCCACCCGTTATGAGGACCCAACCCTCCGTAGCCGGTTTTCTGAGATGTTGGAAACTAGCAGCGCCAAACTACATCCAGAAGTCCCCACTGACAAGAACCTGAAGCCAAACTCTAGCTGGAATCAAGGGAAAACTGGGAGCAAAAGCGACAAACTAGTCTATGTAGACCTTCTCCGAGAAGAAACAGATGCTAAAGCTGACGCAGGAGCACCCAAAGCAGGCCTTGTAGCCGAGAATGTGGGTCAGAACACAGAGGCCACCAAGCCCTCAGCTGACCCCGTGGTCCAGCAACACCGTGAATTCATCTCCCTCAGAGAGGAGCTGGGCAGAATCAGTGACTTTCACGAATCTTTCACTTTCAAACAGGCCTCCAGCCAGCCAGTGTTCAGTTTAGGCAAGGATAGTGTTGCAGCAGGAACCAACAAGGAGAACCTGGGGGTGCAGGTAGCAACTCCATTCCTGGAGACAGCTCTGGGCAGCGAGGGCCCTGCTGTAACTTTCGGGAAAACCCAAGAGGATCACAAACCATTTTGTGTGGGCGGTGCCCCTCCAAGCATGGATGTCACCCCCACCTATACCAAAGAAGGAACTGATGAGGCTGAATCCAATGATGGCAAAGTTCTGAAACCGAAGCCATCCAAGCTGGCAAAAAGAATTGCTAACTCGGCAGGTTATGTGGGGGACAGATTCAAGTGTGTTACCACCGAACTGTATGCAGATTCCAGTCAGCTCAGCCGAGAGCAGCGGGCATTGCAGGTGAGCCCCCCCACCCAAATTTCACTAACTTTATCAGTTGTCAGTTTTTGTAATGTGCAAAGGGAATTTGGGGGTAACGTGGTAGGGCAGAGCACCAGGCAGATTTGGTTAATGACACTTATGATAATTGGAATGTGTGAAATGTGTTCAATAAGGGGACGGCAGTAGTAGCTCTTAGGAAGTTCATGTGTCTGGATACTTTAAGCTATTCTGTAGATTTTATGAGAACTCTACTGGAATGCTGATAACAAGTTGTAATTATTATGAAGGATGTCTAAACACTGCATGACGTTTACCTAGCAATTGCTTTGATGCCTCTGCCTGTAAGATAACAAATATATCTAGAAACGTTGCTTAGAGTACCTTGCTTGATATTTGGTGGAAATGTGTAGCAGTCGCATGTCTGTGGGAATCGTGCAATTTTTTTTCACCAAAAAAAAAAAAAATGAAAGAAAGAAAAAAATTCATTTAAAGGGATAGAGTATGTATTTAATTTGCTAGTGAATTATGATAGATGTTGTATAGGAATTTCCTTAAGATATTTTACTTTTAATTAAAAGATGAATAAAGCCAAATTGTTTTGCAATTGTTAAGAAAAAAATTGGTTTATGCTGATAAAAATGGATGAAGTTATCTAAATGATCCATTGAGTACTCATTTTAATTACATAGATGGAAGGATTACAAGAGGACAGTATTTTATGTCTACCCGCTGCTTACTGTGAGGTCAGTTCTTCAAATTTTTCTTACTAGAATCTTCCATAAACCTTTTGAGTTAAATTTCATTTCCAAATATACCAAGGGAAGTTTGTGGGCCATGGTCGTCTTTATTCATTGTACATCTTATCTCTTTTCTGTTGTGTTTTTCTTTTTTTTTTTCTTCTTTGCACTGTGGCTTTGTTTCGTTTTACTTATAACCTTCAAAAGAGAATGTCTGTCTCTATGCAATCGTGTATGTCTGGCTATACATACACATTGCGTCTGTCTATATACGCACACGACTTTATGGATAAAGTGTGAATACTCACATATAGACACTCTTAAATTTTATCTTTTAAACTTTAAAATATCTGAGTTGCATCTCATAAATTGTGGTTGGCTTTGGGCAAGCTTTTCTCTGAATACACTTTCCTTTATAGTATAAGGCACATGAAATAGCCTTTGTGGTAAGATGTTGTTTTTTTTTTTTTCCCATCTCCGTTTTCTTTTTAGCGTGCAATGATGCGCTTCTCAGAGCTGGAGATGAAAGAGAAAGAAGGTAGCCACCCAGCAACCAAAGACTCCGAGGTGTGCAAATTCAGCCCAGCCGACTGGGAAAGATTGAAAGGAAATCAGGAGAAAAAGCCAAAGTCAGTCACCCTGGAAGAGACCATTGCCGACCAGAACGACAGTGAGAGATGTAAGTAACCCGAGCAGCTGGCTGTGGCACCATATTGGTGAGAGCAGAGCCACCCTGCTTCTGAGGCCTGAGATGGTGAGAGGAAGAGTGATTTGTGGATAATGGCCCGAGGTCCATTTGGGGACTGTTCTGAAAAAGAGGCTGCTTTGGTCTTTAGCATAGTGATGGCTGCTTGCAGCAGCCAGGAATCTGGCGTCTATGGGATTCTTTTCTGGGACATGGTCTTGGTTTGCAAAGAAACACCGAGCTCAAAGTGAATGACTGAGCAATACAATGTAGCGGGAGAAAGTGGGTGGTAAAGGTCGGTTCTTTTTTTGAAGCAACTACAGTGATACTCTTTAGCCCTGCGCCTCTCCCACCTGGCAGTCTGCCGTGGACTGGGAAAAGTACTCAGGTGTTTTCCATCTAGGTTCTGTTGAAGTGGGATGAAGGTTGGTCAGAGCACCAGAAAGATGGCAACAGGTATTTGCTGAGTTTGTTTGCTGTCATTGGGAGTTATTAATAGAACCCAAGAACAGCGTATGGGAAAGGCCCTGCCAGACGGATGGTGGTTTATTGTCTGGAGGTAAATGTGGGTATAAGTAAGTGCCTTTCCAAAGATCTTTCAGTTTAAACAGTGGGTCCCATGTTGGGCTGGACTTTGGAGAGTTTTAAGGGTGTGCACAACAGTTGCTGAAGGTCTTTGGTTTTCTCAAATGTCTATGCTTAAGGTTTGAGGCCTGCTCTGGCCTTCAGAAACCCTGCTAGGGAAAGGGAATTAGGATGTCAGGGGAAACATGGACGACAGCAGTTGCAGAAGCTTTTTAGACAAGCCAGTCAGTGATGTTGAGTGATTTAAGAGCCCTCTGTTGTTGCTCTTGAAGGTCTAACACACCTGGTTCAGTCCTTGGTGCCCGAAGGAATCGGAGGATTTCTGGCCCAAGGACATGCATTTTTGGTTCTCTCGAGTGCCATCTTTCCTTTACTACCTCCAGTTCATCCTTTACGGTCCAGCAAATGCTCTGGCTGGCCTGCTGCCACAGTCAGACCCAAGGAGGTTTGCTGTGAGTTAGTCCTAAAGCAAAAGGGAGTTTCTATGGCAAACAAGTGATGCCCTTGCCCAAGGGACTCTTGATGTGCGTCTAAGTATCTGAAGGGTCTCTGTCAAAGGATGTGTACAGGGCAGTAAAGGGTCTGAGCTGCTCGTGGGTGAAGTGGCAAAGGAAGCCTTCCTCTACTCTGGTGCTCAGAGTGAACACAAAGCAGTCGAATCACGAGTACCTTGTGAGGTACTTGGCGAGGAAGGCGGCCCCTAGGAGTTTCAAAGTAGTCAAGGTATTTCTAGAAGGGAGGAGCTAGCTTAGAGTGGGAGTCCCCTTTGTTCTGAGTGAACACGCTAGAAGAAGAGGTTGAGAGGCTGGATAGGTTCCAGCCTTCTGGCCTTTTCTTAGTTTTCAAGTAACAGAGCCAGGCCCCAAGTGGCCACTGCCCTCAGATAAGAATCTGTGAGGCCTCCCACCTACCTGCCTGGGAGGTCTATCTCTTCCCCACTTGTTCTGTTTTGTTGTCCCCCCCCCCCCCAACCCTAAGATAAGAAATTGGAGTGGCTTGAGGGGCTCCTCCAAGGCTCTGACAGTGGGCTATCTGGAGGGTACCAGAACAGGGCTCCTGCCACTTGTAAGAACCAGAAATTGCCATCAAGTGCTCTGTAGGTTATGTGCAAAAGGCTTGTTTTCAAGAAGGAAAAGTATCACTATCCCCATACTTTTCTGCCTTTTACGACTCATAGATGTAACTGGAGTGGGGTGAAGGGGTGGGGACGACAAGCTCTTGGTGTATGAGAACTAAGGTGGGGATTTGGAGTAGAGGGGACAGGATTCTAAACTCTACCTATTTTTGGGGGTTTTTTGTTTGTTTGTTTGTTTGTTTGGTGTTTTGTTGTTGGTTGTGGGGTTTTTTGTTTTTGTTTTTGTTTTTTTCTTTTTTCTTTTTTTTGTGGGAATGGAGTAACAAATCTTACCAGGTATCCCAGGCTGGCCTTAGTCCTCCTGCCTTATCTTTTTGGAACCTGGGATTATAGGCATGCACCGCCAGTCTCTGCTCCCTTCCCCTTCTGAGGCAGCCCCTCTGCTCCAAGATGGTGGGTGCATCTTGTTGGGAGGGGACATGGTCAGGATTTTCATTTGTCCTCTTTGGTATGGTGGCTGAGCTCAGTGAGGGTAGAAATTGATTAAATGAGTCGAGTGTTTCCCTTCACACCTGACAATTCATGGAAGGAATTCTCTGTGACATTTTAGAGATAGGGAAGGGCAAGGAAGCATTAGCTTGGTCTTCGCTGAACATGAGCTACTTTGCCCTTTGCCAGTCTCTTGAGTGGGGTAGACCTGGAACCTGCTAAATTATAGCCTGAGTAGGAAATGGAGGAGGCTTGAGTCAAGGGGCTTTGTGGGAACTTCTCATCTGTCTCCCCCAGGACAGCACCAGCATGCTTTATGAACTAGAGAGATTTCTTGGCATTGATCACCTACTCTGCTCAGCTGTAGGTGACAGAGCTAGCTCCCTGCAGAGAGAAATGACATCTAGGATGACCCTCAAAAGTCTTAAACTCTCCCATCTTGTTTAGGGCTCACTGGGCATGGCTGCCACAGTGATGAAGTTGCTTTGTTGCCATGGTGATTTGTAAATGTTGCCATGGCGATGCTTCTACGAGGTATAGTATGGCACCACAGTCATAATAAATTATGGGATATATGTGCTGCAAGCCATATGACCATGCTATAGGGAGCAGATGTCAAACATTAAACAACACAGCCACACCCACATCTGCCTACATAGTGTGACCAAGGGGCCAACTGTACGAGCACTGGTAGGTGGTAGAACCTTGTGGTTAGGGCCTCTGTTCCTTGTTCTCTATTGGCCCATCTCCTTTGCTCTAAGGGTAATCTTGTTGGTAGTGGTTGGACTGGCCCCATTTGAAGAGGTCTAAGTGGAGGTATCTGGGAATGATGTAGACCTTCCTGTGTCTCATGGCAGGCAGTAGGGGTGTGTTTGCTCCAGAATTGTTAGTAGCTCCTGGAAGATCACCCTGGTGCAGATCTTTGGGGCTTCTCTGAAGGGAATGAGAGTTGTTGCCCTAAGAGACTTGGAGGAAGGCTGCGCAGAGGTTTCTAAGGATTTGAAGAATGGAGGAGAAGCCAGCTACACTGATGGTGTGTGGACTAGTGTGAACCTCAGATTCATCAGTGAGAGTTCTTGATGGTAATTGGGATGTGGAGAGAACAATAGGCCCGGCTCTGGGGTTTCCTCAAGATGAGGCAGACCTGGACTTGCCGTACAGAGATTCGATTCTCAGCCCCCAAGGCTCAGGAATACGGTGGCCGGATGGACGAGGAATGGTGGCGGGTTGAAGGAGCCAGTGAGCAACGTGCTAACTCTTTCCCTGCCAGCCTCCTTGGCAAGGAGTCATGGATGGTAATGGGGTGGTAGGGGCACCCCCTGTGTGCAGGTTTGCTCAGATGAGAAAATCCCAGAAAAGAATGAGATAACCAACCCCCCCCACACCCCCCAGTCTTTAGGGAATCATGTAAGGAATGGAGGCAGGCCCCTCTCCTGCTGATACTAGCCCATGACACAGTCTTTTGGGTGGTTTTACCAGGGCACTTTGGGCAAAAGGTCAGCTGACTGAGATAAGCTTCATTTCTCTCTTATGAGTTGGCAGGGAGGCTGAAAGCATCAGTGGAAAAGCTCCCCAAGAAAGATAGCTTAGACAGTGATACAGGTGCCTACTCAAGACCCGGAGTTCAACTGTTAAGACTAGGAAGTGAATGTAAATTACTCAGGGTGGAGAGAGCGTTAGCGGTTGATTGGCAGGAGGGGATGTGATGCTGGATCAGACAGGGCAATGGAATCTAAGAATGTGCTGCTGTCTGATAGTGATTTGTCCATTCATAGGCAGTTATGACATTACCCAGTTACCTTCCTTTCACATCACCTACAAAAGAGAGAGGGTGAGCAAGGTACACTTAAATTATGGGGTACATTTGAACTGGTTTAAGGATCCTGCATAAATAATTTCTCTGGCCCTTCCCTTTTCCCTGAGCAGCTAGGGTTGATGAAGGAAGAGGAGAGGTGGCTGGTCATCATGTTCCTACTTTATAGCCCAGTGTGGCCAAGTTGTAAAGTGATGTACAGTTAGTGGCAGAGTAGTTCAGAGGGTGGGTCACAGAGTGGCTAGCACAAGTGAGACCATGCAGCCTGCTATCTCCAAGACCCCTGCCATGCTGAGTGCAGTTGTCTATGGCAGTCTGCATGTCTTCTCTGGCTGCTGTCAAGCCTTATGGCGGGACATTGCCATTGCCAGAGACCTGCTTTGACCATGTCTTTGAGTTATAGGTACTCAGAGAACTGCAAAGCATGCCATACAAGGGGTGTTCTGTTTATAAAGTATACCAACAGGAGGAGAAGGGGCGGTTGGGGACATGTAACCATTCCTTAGCTCAGATTGGATCCAGTACCATGTTCCGTAAGGTGCTGCTCACCCTCAGCTGACAGCCACTCAATGCTGGATTGCCCTTGAGAGAAGTCGATGATGCATGAGCAGAGCTGGTAGGAAGTAGGAGTGGAATTTGAAATGTATTGAGCTCAGCCTATGAGGTGAATGTTTATTTCACCTGCAAAATGAATCCTGCAGCGCTACCAAAACACCAGACCCACATCCTCAAGGAGACCCACACCCCCAGGAACATGTGGGGTCATTTTAGTGATCCATGGGCAAGCACTAAGCCTTATGGTGGTTGTTACATAGTAGGTTTTTGTTGTTGTTGTTGTTGTTTAGGGGATTTATTTTCTGTGTGTGAACACATGTGTCACAATACATATGTGGAGGTCAGATGACAATTCTTCCACCATGTAGGTCCCAGGCATGGAACTCAGTTCCTCAGTTCCTTACCTTTGCCTGCTAACGCAGCTCACTGGTTCCCATGGTGTTTGTATTTGGTTGGGTATTGGAAAAACTGCCATACTAGAGCAATTCGTGGGCTACTTCTTGGTTAGAACAACAATTTGGAAGTGATGCAGGGCTATGGTGGTTCAGGGGGAGGGTAGCGGCCATAGATGTCTACGGGTCCTCTTGTCTCTTGGTTCGGTACAGAGAACTGAAGGAGCCCTGGGGAGCTGGAGCCAACAGTTTTGTTAATGCTTGTCTGGCTACAAAAGACTGTGAAGGGGATGAGGTCTTGTCTGTAGATGTTTGCATGAGAGAAAGAGCGCAGGTTAGGTGACCCGAGGCCCCGTGGGGATCCCCTATTTTGGACATTGAATGGGAACAGCTTCTTGATTTAGTGATAGGGATTTCTGTCGGCAGCCATCAGATTGAGCCCTTTGAAGTTGTCTCTGAAGTTGTAGGTTTTGCTAAGGCATCCTTGCCTTTGGCTCTGCTGGGCCTCTCCTCCCAGCAGCCCTGGGTCTGCAGGGTTCTTTGCCCCCTCATGCCCATCCAGGTCCTGGACTTCTTTCAACACTCTCCCATCTACATTCCTCATTTTTCATCATCTTTTGTCTGTTCAAGTAAACATCGATGTTGCCCCTTGGGCAAATGCCATTTTGGAGACATTTAGTCTTTTACTGCAACCTTCTTGCCCCGGTGTTTCCAAATAATGACCTAACAAATGCTTCTCTGAAGATTTTTTAGTTTAAACAGATTTGGTTGAGAGTGTGGATACCTCAGCCCTTTCTGAGTTCCTCTAGCCCCCAACTACAAAAAGGTTAGAAAAGACAAGGTACCTACCTTGCTGCACTTGCTGACTCATTTTAGCATGCCCTTTCTCTGGAAAGTTCTGAGTATTGTGCTTCCATGTTCCTAATGGGTGAGGATCTCTGTCTCCCAAGATCTGTCAGGCGTTCATCACCATGGCCTTGGCCGAGGCTGTCCTGCCTACTCCCTGTAGTCTGTCTCCAGGTAAGGACCTAGATCTTTATTTCTGTATTTTTGTCTGTCCTCACAGGCGAGATTAGTACTGGAAACAAACATGATCTCTTTGAAGCCCCAGAGGAGAAAGATGTTCCTGTGGAAAAGTATTTCTTGGAGAAGCCGCCTGTGAGTGAGCCACCCACTGACCAAGGGGTGGTGGACATGCCACAGAGCCCCACCCCCCGGGTAGACAGGAAACGCAAATTGTCAGGTGACAGCACCCACACTGAGAACACTGTGGAAGAGCTAGCTGAGGACCCTCTGAAAGCCAAGCGGAGGCGGATCTCCAAAGGTGAGCTTGGCCAGTTTCCACTGCCTGCTTGGGAGGCCTGTGCATGCAGCCGCAGAGGGCATACTTGAGTGTGGTTGTGTGGGATCACAGTGGGGCTATTGCAGCACCTCTCCCCCCTCCCTCCATAGACAGCCTCGCCACTCCCACAACGCCTCCTGAAGCCCTGGGGAGGCGGCACCCTCCTCCCCTCCCTCCAAACCCAGAGGTGGCCAAGGAAATATAAAGTGACCTACCAAGCAGAGACAGCGGCCACACCCTTCCCTTCCCCCACCCCATTGGTGCTATGTAAGACAGTTTTTTCCCTCCCCATGGGGCTTTTTGATTAATTTGTAGTTATTTCTCCATTAGATGACTGGCCTGAGAGGGAAATGACAAACAGTTCCTCTAACCACTTAGAAGACCCACATTGTAATGAGCTGACCAACCTGAAGGTGTGCATTGAATTAACAGGGCTCCATCCTAAAAAGCAGCGCCACTTGCTGCACCTTAGAGAACGGTGGGAGCAGCAGCAGGTGTCGCAGCAGCAGGTGTCGGCAGCCGAGAACAAACCTGGCCGGCAAAGCAGGAAGGAAGTGATCCAGGCTGTTCAGCCTGAGGTCACCTCCCAGGGGAATAACACCACTGAAGAGAAGCCTGGCAGGAAAAAGGCAGAGGCCAAAGGCAACAGAGGCTGGTCTGAAGAGTCCCTCAAATCCTGTGACAATGAGCAAGGTATGCAGAGACCACCTCTTGACTACTCACCTTACTTCTAGAGGATAGGTCATGCATTCCATGGGAAAAGGCCTCTTGGGGAGCACTGGGACTTGGGTCATCAAAATTTGTGGCAGGTGGTGCTTTTTAGTGATGGCCTCGCTCACCCCATTGCCTGTCTTCTTTCCACTTCCTTCCTGATTTCCCAGTATATGCATGGGCAGGAAGGGAAGGCTGGGTGGCCCCACAACCTTGCCAACACAATCCTTCCGGGCTCCAGCGCCTCAGTCTTCTGGATTCGTGAGCACCTGAGCCCAGTGGGTGGGGGAGAGCAGGAAGAACCAGTTTCTGTCCTCTTGTCCTGGCCCTTTGAAGAAACTTACCACTTGGTATTTTGAGGGTTAACCTATTTGCCATTTGAATGTGGGATAATTAAAATATTAATGCTTTGAAAACATAATTGGTATATCTTTAAAAACTGAAGCCGCTCCAGTGATCAGTGCTAACAATGGGCTTTTCTTTCTGCATCGGCTACAACCGTGTAACGCCTGCTTCTTCTCCCCCTCCCCCGCCCGTCCCCGCCCCCTCCGTATTTAGGCTTGCCTGTGTTCTCCGACTCTCCGCCCATGAAGAGCCTTTCATCCACCAATGCAAGTGGCAAAAAGCAGACTCAGCCAAGCTGCACGCCAGCCTCGAGGCTGCCTGCCAAACAGCAGAAAATTAAAGAAAGCCAGAAGACAGATGTGCTGTGCACAGAGGAAGGCGAGGATTGTCGGGCTGCCTCCCCGCTGCAAAAATACACAGACAACATCGAGAAGCCATCCGGGAAGAGACTGTGCAAAACCAAGCACTTGATACCTCAGGAGTCCAGAAGGAGCTTGCAGATCACAGGAGACTACTATGTGGAGAACAATGACACCAAGGTACCTTCTGCCCCGCTCCCTCCTTGTGCCTGCTTCTCATGGAGGAAGCTCCTATTTTTCTGGTCTGCAACCCCTGTTATATCACTCCTGTCCTAGAGGGGCAATGAAGTTTCCAAGTACTAAGAGTGAAACCCCACCCCCAACCCTCCTTTGACAGACCCCTCCCTTCCTAAAAAAGAAAGTGTCTTTCTCTGTGGGTTTGTCACTCTGGAAAAGGAAAGGGAGGAGAGGCAAGGGAGTGTTAAAGGGTCACAGTCTTACCTGTGCATACTGCTTACTCTCGTGACAGATGACTGTGCGGAGAGTCAGAAAACGACCTGAGCCCAGTCCAGACTACGATTTGTCACCACCAGCCAAGCAGGAGCCAAAGCCCTTTGACCGTTTGCAACAATTGCTACCGGCCACCCAGACCACACAGCTGCCATGCTCAAATTCTCCTCAAGAGACCACCCAGTCTCGCCCAATGCCGCCAGAAGCTCGGAGACTCATTGTCAATAAGAATGCTGGCGAGACCCTGCTGCAGCGAGCTGCCCGCCTAGGCTATGAGGTGAGTGTGTACTTATGGACACTCTGGATCTGAAGCATCTAGTTGCTGCGGCTTCAGGCTAGGCGCCGTAGCTTCAGGGAGGGACTTGGAGAGCAGAGCCCACCCCCTCCACATCAGGAATTGTTCCAAAGCCCAGCAGGATGTGTTTGTATTAGACCCACTCTGGCTGCTGTCTCTTTGGTACCTAGGTCTGTCAGGGTAGAAAAAGAAAGGCCTCAGATGTTCAGTTCCTGTTCAGGCAGGTAGGCTAGCCATGCCACGCTTGCTTCCTTATTTCTGATAGAAAGTCTGACATAACCCAGGACTTGGTGGCTGAGGTAAATTTTAATTATTTCTTTTGGTTTGTGATTAATAAGGGTGTAGAGAAGCAATTAGCTCTATTTAGGGTGGCTTATGCTATTGCTGGTAGAAAGGTGGTCTTCAGGGGTTGGAAGGGACTGTTGGCATGGTTGACATGGACCCACTACGGTGGGGAAGGTAACCCTGACTGGAATGATATCTGAGAGGGAGCAGCAGCCTGAGGGGGCTCTGCCCCAAATTCACTGCTGCCAACTGGACCTGTGCCCTCAGTGTTGGCCTGCCCAAGCACTCTACAGTATGCTCTAGGCCTGCATGATCCACGGTAACTCATTTTCCCTCTCATTTTCTTTGGGCTGGCAACTGCTGTTATCTGCACTTTTGGTTGAGGAAAGTTACAGAGGGACTGAAGAACTTGGAAAGATACTGACCCTGAACAGTGACCGAAAAGCCCAGCCCTGTCCCATAACCACCTTCCCCAGCTCTTCTTGGACTCTTCCCTCCAAAGACTTCAGGGGGACCCTTTCTGTAGTTCAGAACCTCCTGGAGCTAACCGCCTATTTCTGCCTCTGTATGCATCTCACACCCACTTGCCAATTGAAATTGTGGTGCAATAGCCCATAGGACAAAGGCCTTTTTTTTTTTTTTTTTTTTTAAATGCTGACATCAGCCCCCTGGGAGTTGAATGGTCAAAATAAAATGTTGTTCAGCGAGCTGTGTGTGAAGGTGTGAAGGAAACGTGTGGATACACTGGCCCACAGTAGGCCAGGGCCAGCAGGATTTAGCCAGCAGCCTGGCATCCTTACTTTCATTCTGATAAACCATTGTATTTCGAGGTGGGATCACCTAGCCCTACATTAACCAGTGACCCAGATCCCAGCCTGGGAATTGTAGCTTGGTGGGTGGGAACCTGAGGGAAGGATGGTTCTTGGGAACACTGTGTTTCTGGTTGCGTGTGCTGTTGGTTTGCATCAACACATCTCTGTTTTATATCTCAGGGCTGTCTCAGAGATAAGCTAGAGGGAAAGATTGGTAATCACCTCAGTTACTGTGGTTTAAGGGCCAGTGGCCATTGGTTGTTTAACCACAGGCAGAGAGCATCACCACCTTGGACAAGGGTGAGGCTACGTGCTCTGCATCGATTTCCTTTCATGGGGCTTCGCCAGTGCTACACTTGGGCTTCTGGCATGCTCACCAAAGGAGGCAGTGAGGGAACGAGGGTTCCCTCAAGGGCAGCAGGCTTCTTTGCTCATAGAGAAACAAGGCTTCTTTCTTAGCCCTTTGATCTCGGCATCATTTCCAAAGGTCTTACTCCTTTGCAGAGAGAAATGGTGAGGCTCAAGAGACCCTTGTGGCTTCTCTAAGGAATAGTTTTTATGCAGCTGGTAGGTCTGAGGCCTACACGAAGGAGCACTTTTTCAGGCTCTGTTCCTTTGATGGCCCAGGGAATATTTATTGAACTTCTCCATACAGGCATGTGGAATTTTCAATATGTAAATTTCAATACCCAGTGTTTTAACTATTAACGTTAAACCATTTCACTCACTCAGAGTCTGACTTTCCTGGGTTTCTTTTGGCAGAATTTGAGGTGTTGAATGCTATGCCATTCAGATGTGGCAATTTCAAACATTCTAAATGAAGGACAATTTCCTAGTCTGTAAGGAACTGTTGGAAACATGCAGTTATGGGCGAGTTTTTCCAGCAGTGAACTTTGCCACTGTTGTTTCCTAGTTGTCTAAAGATGCTTCAGGTACAGCAAAAAGGAAACCCCTCTCACCCGACCCTCATTCTCTTTCAGCTAATGTGGGTCTAGGGCTTTATAGCACCCCATCTCTTCAGGGGTGTCTTAACTAGAGAGACCACTGAGGAGGCAGGCAGGCCAGGCACACTCAATGTTGCTTGTCTCCTACTAAGAAGGCTTCTATTTCTCTAACTAAAATGCCAGCATGCAACCACATGCTTATGCATTTAGTGGTAATGGTTAAATTTTCTATGAATTAAATAAATCATGTTTTTAAAAAAGTTAATGAGGCATTTAATTAATTAACAATGTCGGGTTTATGGCCTTTATGGTTACAGTTTGCGGTTAATGGCATTCGGCTTATGGCCTCTTAACAGAATTGTCCAACAAAAACAGTTTGATTTTTGTTTAGGAATGGGTGGGCTGTCCTTCAAACACCCATTTCTGGTGCAGAAAATAACAGAAATGTATCAGGCAGGCACGTATCTTCACCCTGTTGGGGATAGCAGTTGGCATCTGTAAAGAGGCTTTCACTCCCTCCCACCTAGGAGAGTGGTATTAGCTTGCTTGACCCCAGCAATGGGTCAGAGGGATACTGATAACAGCTGGATTGAAGCCCTCTAGCCAGAGCCTTTTATTGGGCCTTTCGAGGCTTCCCAGCAGACCTGGGACTTGGCTTGGGTGACGAGTCAAATATTTCCTCTTGGTTGGGAATCTTAACCCCTCTGGACCACAGTCTCCCAGAGTGTTGGGTGAGAACACCCCCACTTTTCTTCCTGGTGTTTCCTAGGCTGTGGAAAGTGGTGTGGGGCAAGATGTCAAGCCAAGTGACATCAGTGCAGCTGAATGAGACTAGACCATGGCAAATGCCTGGCCTAGTCTGTGGCCACTGCTGCCTCCCTCCAGGAAAAGAACGAATTGACTTGGCCTTCTGCTCTGGCTTCTTTCATTTCTAGGTTCCCTCAAATCAGCCCTGTAGCAAGGTAGGCTTCCAGGTGAGGGCCATAATTGTCAGAACAAATAAACCCTGGGTTGAGAGGACACCGGGCAGACCGCCGGGATCCACATAAATTGATCTTTGCACAGCAGTCGGAGGTGCTTGCGGATCCCAGAGTCACGTGACGAGGTCTCTTCCTGGCTGGGGCACAGAGCTCATTAGATTGCAGCCGTCCACTCGAGTCTGGCTAGTGAGGGCCTGCTAAAAGAGCAGCAACTTCATGCGGTATCCTGGATACCAGTGCTCAGGGCAGGTGGCCTGGGAGCTCAGAGCATTGTGGGCTTTCTGGCAGGTTAGAACCTGAAGGAAGAAATGCCGTGCCAAGCATGCCTTTTCTCTTCCTCCCCTTGTTTTTGAAGGGAGCTGCCTGCCGTGGCGACCTGAAACAGCAGGGCACAGATGGTCAGATTTACCAGCATGCAGCTTTAGGCTCACAGGGAAGCATCTGGAACATTCTAGTTAGGACCCAAGCGACCCTTTACCTTTGACTGAACTGTCCTAGAAAGGGCATAAGAGAGTTTTCACAACCCACCTCATGTCTATGAGTGGCCATATTTTATGTCTAACAGACGAGTTTCCCCAATGTCACGAAGGGAGGCCCAGTGTTACCTGTGAGGTTTCCCTTTCACTAACAGACCATGGGTTAGGCCACTCCCACACTTACCCTATTCTTAGAAGTTAGGAACAATCTGCTTGGCATGACTTAGAGGAAGATAGTGTAATCTGTTTCCTGGTGACAGAATACTGTTCAATATGTTTGAAAACTTGCTTAATCATGGTAATAAGACATGGAATAAATTACTACCATGCTTACTGGGAGTGGTTCATGTTAATATCTTAACATGCTAAAGGAGTGAGATTAGTAACAGTGATTTGAATGCAAACTATTGACACCAACCCTCTTCTGCAGAGGGGGAGGGGCAGGCTTGTTCTATTTTGTTCTAGTATGGGTCTATCTGATTCTTGTCATTGACTTAGGTAAATAGGAGTGTATTTCATTGATTCAGTCTTGAGTAGAGTGAGAAGTGAGGAAAGGTGGGGTCATTTGAGGTCTTAGTGTCCTTGGTGGTGTGAATGAATAAAACCCAGAGCATTGCCTAGCAAGCAAAGGCTCTTCCACTGAACTACTTACTGTCCCCCCAGCCCTCTTTATGTCTTTTGTCCACATCTGTCTGTTGTAGGAGGGTGTTTGTTTGTTTGTTTTTAGAGTGGATTTTGCTTCACGTCCCAGGCTTGCCATCAAGGCTGGCCTCCAACTTAAAGTCATCCCCCTGCCTCAGTCTCTTGAGTGCTGGGATTACAGGTGTATACCACCACACTTGGCTTCCTGCTATTTCTTGGTGATGTCTAAGATACCTGGCAAGAGCCCCCACTAGAACCCTGCCTCTCATGCAGAGGCCTAGCTGCCCAGCCTCTGCCTCCAATCTGTACCCGGGGCTGAAATCTGCCTGAACGGCTCTGGGTTGCAGGATGTGGTGATGCTTTTCTATTTTGCTTCACTTCGATCGCATTTCCTTTTATCTAAACATGGCTGTTTACTATCTGTAATGACCCTGTGGAACATAAATGCCATTGTACAGGTGAATGCACCCTTGGATTAGTTTTGTTGACACAGGGTCTCACGGTATATCTTAGGCTAGTCTCAGATTCTTGTTGGTCCGCTGGCCTCAACCTCCTGAGTGTTGGGAATGACAAGTGTGAGCCACCATGCCTGGCTTTGGATGAACCCTTTTGAGATCTCTGCAGCTGAGTCTCTGCATGCTCCCTCAGCACTGAGACAAGCATGTTGGGACCACACAGCCTTGGGCCACACAGAGCCCTTCACAGTGTTCTGAGCCCCTCAATAAACACCCAGGCACCACCCAAACCACAGTGGGTTCTCAGGCCCCAATGTGGAGTCTTAGAACTATGGAGAAGTCTTCCTTGTGAGGTGGCTGTGTGGTGATCGGATGGCATTTTCCATTCCCTCCCCACAGGAAGTGGTCTTATATTGCCTGGAGAACAAGGTCTGTGATGTCAACCATCGAGACAATGCTGGTTACTGTGCCCTGCATGAAGCTTGTGCCAGGGGATGGCTCAACATTGTGCGCCACCTCCTTGAATATGGCGCTGATGTCAACTGCAGTGCCCAGGATGGAACCAGGTCAGTGGTGTGTCTTGTTCTTCTTGCATCCTCATCCTTCGGAGGAGCAGACAGTAGCTCTTAGGGGATGCAGGACCCCACCACCCCCACCCCGGAGAGGGAGAGCAAATCACACCTGCACAGATGCCAGCCTAGAATTGAACTGAACAGATTTTTCTGGCAGGTGTAGACAAACCTCTCCTAGTCTTAGCCAGTTTTATAGTTCTCCCACAAACCAAGAACCTCCATAGAGGCTATGTCTTCATGAAGAATGGGGGGGTGTGTGTGCTGCCTTTTCAAACTCTGAACTGTTCATTACCATCTGGGAAGTCACTATTCAAAGTACTTCTGAGCTGAAACACCCCTGGGGACAGACTAAAGACCATCTGTCCCTCCCTCCCCTGCTTCTTCAGTCACCACCCACACCCAAGCCCTGATGTTCACCTTGTCCTAATGTCAGCTCTGAGTCAGCACAGCATCTTGAGGGGTACACTGCTGGGAGGCAGGGCACGAGGGTTTCCCTCATGGTCATAAATAGCTAAAGGTAACCTGTGTATCTTTTAGGCTTTTGTTTTGTCTTTTTTTTTTTTTTTTTTTTTTTTTTTTTTGAGAGTCTTTCCATGTAGCCTTGGTTATCCTGAAACTCACTATGTACACCAGGCTGGCCTTGAGGCCACAGAGATCTCCCTGCCTCTGCCTCCTGAGTGCCATGGTTTTCTAATGGCATTGACTCCTGTGCCCTATTGCGAATATACCACTGTCAGGCCCTTAAGACACTTTCATCATAGACTTAAGTTCTTCCTTAGGCCTAAGGATAAAATAGATGGGTGTTTGAGAGCTGACCCTGAAATAGTCCCTTCCGAAGTCCTTTAGAGGAGAGCTAGTTCTTTGACTTTGAGCCAGTTGTTTATACCAACAATGATATTGCTACTGCACCCAGGATGTTCACTGTAGGAGAGGTGTGTGTGTGTGTGTGTGTGTGTTCACACAAGCTTAATCCCATGTCTCTTCCCAGGCCTCTGCATGATGCTGTGGAGAATGACCACTTGGAAATTGTCCGATTGCTTCTTTCCTATGGTGCTGACCCTACTTTAGCGACATACTCAGGAAGAACCATCATGAAAATGACCCACAGTGAACTTATGGAGAAGTTTCTAACAGGTATGATGTAGTCCGATGAATGATCTTATTCAAAAGGTTGATTCACCTGTGCATGGTATGGTGGCAGTCACCTACAGTCCTAGATACTCTGAGAACACAAGGATGGAGAAATGTGCATGTAAGGTCAGCCTGAGCACTTACTTAGCATACGGGAAGCCCTGGGCTCTCACTCACACCACCCAAAGGGTGGATGGGGTGGGAAGAGATGGAGACTATATATTTTGATTTGGGTGTGACTGGGCAGAAAGCGAAGGGTGGGTTTTATTTGTTTGTTTTTTGTTGTTGTTGGTTTTTCTTTTTTCTTTTTTTTTCCTTTTTTTGGATGGTATAATCATGTTGTAGTGAGGCCATTTGGATTTTTCGTGGTAGCTTCCTTTGATTGCTGTTTGGTTGGTTTCCTTTTCTACAAATCCCCTTTTCACCTAAGTATGGCCCATAAGTTTACATAGCAAGGCTGTGTTCTTCCTTGGTTTTCTACACAAAAGCTGCAGAGCTTCTTTGCTTTCGTTTGGTAGGTCAGGGTGGCCTGTCCCTCAGCAAGTCCCTCAAGTTAACAGTAATGTACCACAGAGGGCTTCTAAGAATTGAGAGGCTACTTGCAGACCCATCCACAAAGTAGCCTATCATGAGTTCATAGGGGAAATGCACCCTAACTGGATCAGCATTTTGTTATTGTCAAATGGGGTTTTGTTTTGTGTGGGGATAGGATTCCATAGAAGGGCCCAGGCTGGCCTCAAACTTTCTGGGATTATAGTTATGTGACACCACACCTAGTTTGCCAGTATATTTTATCTTCCTTCACTTATCCCCCGCCCCCTTTCTCTGCAGACTATTTAAATGACCTGCAGGGCCGAAATGATGATGACACCAGTGGCGCTTGGGAGTTCTATGGCAGCTCTGTGTGTGGTGAGTAGCATTGTTCATGGTAGTGTGGGGAGTGGGTGGCTTCCAATGTTTCTACCTTACCCTGAGGGAGGGAGGTGGGCACTGGAAGAACTTGGTTGCTGGAGAATATTGTTAGAGGTCTGGATTTGGTGGTGTGGCTGAAATCTTCTGTAGCTAATGGATCTCTCTCCCTCTCCCTCCCCCCCTTTCATTTGTCTTACATTAGAACCAGATGATGAAAGTGGGTACGATGTTTTGGCTAACCCCCCAGGACCAGAAGACCCAGATGAGGAAGAGGATACCTATAGCGATTTGTTTGAGTTTGAGTTTGCCGAAAGCTCCCTCTTGCCGTGTTATAACATCCAAGTGTCCGTCGCTCAGGGGTGAGCATGGCTATCTCTGGCACAAAGTGGCTAAGCTGCTTCTAAGGCAGTTTGTCCCATTAGGCAGATGAAAGTAGTTGAATAGGTGGCTCCTTAGCTGTCAGCAAATCTTGGATTAGGGTCCAGATTGCTTGATTATTTATGCCCAATGGAGATAGGGTTTAACCATAATATGGTATAGGTTGCCAGTGAGAAAGCAGGACCTTAGAGCCACCATCTTGGATATTACAGTTGTCACTCATCCCTGAACAAATCACCCTAGGAACTGCCCCCAAGACTTGAGGTATAATTGGATTGTAGAGATAACCTACCTCCTTGCCTAAGAATAGGCACAGTGAAGCTTGTTCAAATACTAGTAGATGTTCTTTGTAGAAAATGAGATCTATCCTAAGTTCTTTCAGCTCCAATTACTCTCCTTACCTTAAAGTCCAGCGATGAGCTACGGTAGGAGAGAGCGGGAGGGTTGACTAGAAGACAGCTGGTACTCAATAGTACTCAGGGTGTAATAGTACCTTTCCATTTGGCCAGAACTCTAAGCTCCACCCCTTTCTATTTTCTAGGCCACGAAACTGGCTTCTGCTCTCAGACGTGCTCAAGAAGTTGAAAATGTCCTCCAGGATATTCCGTTGCAATTTTCCAAATTTGGAAATTGTCACCATTTCAGAGGCAGAGTTTTACCGACAGGTCTCTACAAGTCTCTTGTTCTCCTGCCCCAAAGACCTGGAAGCCTTCAACCCTGAAAGCAAGGAGCTGTTGGATCTGGTGGAATTCACCAATGAGCTCCAGACACTGCTGGGCTCTTCTGTGGAGTGGCTCCACCCTAGTGACACGGGCCATGAAAACTACTGGTGAGCCACCTGCCCTGTCCACCCACTGTGTACAGTGTGTTATAGTGTTAATCCTTGTGCATATGTGTCATAATACAACAATTTCTGTAAAGAAAGGACACTATTACATATGAAAATATCTCTTCTTTATATAAGAGAAGTTACTCCAGTCAGAAGAATCTAGAAGCCCGTGTTTTCTTTCTAAACTTTGAAGTCAGTTTTTATGAAGCTATTCAAATGTCTTTATTTTTCAGTGCACACATGCTTTGAGATGTATGTTCGTTTTTACTTGGAACATTTTTCTTTTCTGTTCTTTTCTAAGGAGAAAAAATAAATGAATAAATGAATAAGTGAAAAAGAGTTCTGTGCTTGGTGTAATTTCATCCAAAGCTCTGGTGGTGGGCCATGGGTGTATTGTGTGGTCACGACTATCTGTTTGGTTTGGGGGAGTGAATCGAGTGAAGGCACTCGGTGGTGGTGTACTTTTATATTTTGTTTACAGAGTACCTTCTCACGCCAGGTAAATGCTATTGGACGTGATCCAGTGGTCTGTAATATAAACTCAAACCATATCCACACACACAGCAACTAGTTGTAAGAAACTTTTGTATCCTAATTTAAAAGCTGTGAAATTACTTTTCACACATCAAACCGGATTGTTTATATGTTTAAACATTTTATGCTCTTATTTAAAGAAGACTTGGAGCTATTTTTTTCCTGTACTCTGTAAAATATTGAAAACTAACAAAATATGTTGAGGTTGCTTGAAAATGTACATAAAACTAAAATTTTCTGAATTGTGTGTTTTATGTTTGAAATCTGTGTTTTAACTTTGTAAGTAAATTCTCTGCCTTTGTATTTATATTTTACAAAAATTTTTCTTAAAAGGCAATAAACCTGTTGAGGAAAGGAGCAAATTGAAGTACTTTGCATCCTTTGTATTCCTAAAGAGTTACCCATTGTCATTGGGTTTCTTTTACATGATGATGATGGATTCCCTGTGGGCAACTTGTAAACAAGTTCGTCTCCACAAATCCAAGTAGACTAAGGACTTTAGGGAGGCTATGCTGAGAATATGCTTTATCATCCCATTCTGAGAGTCTGATTCTTGGAACTCTCTTTGATCCCTTTTTGAGGTATTGGGAATCAAAACCATACCCTTACGCATGCTAAACAAATATTGAACACCCCTACCTCTTTTTTTTTTTTTTTTTTTTTAAAGAAAGTGTTCTCACTTTCTTCCAGGGCTCAGATTCAATCATACTGCGTTAACCTCGTGAGTAGCTGGGTTATAGGCCTGTACCGGTGTATCCAGCCTCAGGTCTTTTGTCTCTTTCTCCTTTGATTGCCCTAGCTCACTTGCATTGCTTTTGACCTTTACCTACTGCAATGCCACATTCATTACATGTCATAGTCCTTTAGGAGAGCTTTTCCCTTCAATGCTATAGTTATTGTCACTTCTCTTCCTCTAGGTCTCTTTGTTCTGTTACTCGGTTTAGCCTGATCAGCAAGGTCTGCAGTTTCGACATTTCTACTGCTTTTTTACTTTGGTCTAGCACTATCTACTAGTATTGTCAATTGGTTCATTCCACAGTCATGTAACTCCATTCTTCTACAGACAAAGGCTGGAAAGCTGGACTCCCTTGCAGCTTGTTTTACCCTCCAATACCAGGAACAAGTCAAAACAGGAAGATGGATTAGGGAAGCTTCCAGTTACTGCTGGAGCATTCCAACATCTAGTTATCAAATGGAGTCTTAAGTACACCAAGATGGGGAAAGATGGGGAAGGTAGGGATGGAGGAGGCCTGTGAATGCTATGGCCTAACAGGCCAAAAAAAAAAAAAAAAAAAAAATCAAGACATGGTTGGGAATGAGGAAATGTAGTGTGCTTGGATAACTCAATGTGGATTAGAGAAATGTTTGTCGGAAAGAAATTTGTGAAATTTGGACTATATGCTGAAAAAAGGTAACAGACAAAATTTCTGTTCCTTGTTTTTTGATCAACTTTTATGATGAGAAAAAAAAAATCTACACAAGCATTTTCAACAGAGAGTTCTTGTCATCTAGCGCAAACAGTCTCCCTACTCCAGACTGATTTTTGGTGAGATTTGGTTACATAGAATGTCACCTCAAAGTGTAGGTAGGAAGGCCAAAATGGAAAAAAAAATTGAATAGGAAACAAGACCAGCCCAACAGTGCTGCCTGCAGAAGGGATTGAGGTGGAAGAGTTCATGGTAAACTGAAACTACTCAGAGAGAGAATAAAAGGCTGCCAGGAGCTTCAAGGAAAATCCACAGCAAAATCCCAAGGTTATTTCAGCTAGAGACAAAGGGAGAGTCCCAAGTGGGGCCTTGAAGGATGTGGGGACAGTGAGCTCAGTGTGGGAAAATTGATGACCTGCCTTAAGGCTTTTGGGAAAGCTGGTAGAGGGCTTTCAAGTTTTAAAAGCTTGGGCTAGGGCTGGAGGGATGGCTCAGCGGTTAAGAGCACTGACTGCTCTTCCAGAGGTCCTGAGTTCAATTCCCAGCAACCACATGATGGCTCACAACCATCTGTAATGGGATCTGATGCCTTCTTCTGGTGTGTCTGAAGAGAGTGATGGTGTACTCATATGCATAAAATGAATAAATAAATTAAAAAAAAAAAAAGCTTGGGCTGATGAAATGGCTTAGCTGGAAAGGGTGACTGCTACCAAGCCTGATGACCTGAGTTCCATTCCTGGGACCCACATGGTGGAAGGAGAAAACCTACTCCAAGTTGTCCTTTGACCTCTATACATGCACCATGACACATGCGCATGCTCCTCCCCCCACACTCATGAAAGATGGACATAATAAAATTTTAGCCAGATGTGGTGGCTTTCGACCTAATCCCAACACCTGGGATGGGTGCTTAGTTTCAATATGAGACTAAGTTCCTGGCAGACAAGGCTACACAGTGAAACTTGATTCCCCCAAAATTCTGGGGTTAAAAATGGTATTCCATGCCATGAATCCCAGCACTTGGGAGGCAGAGGCAAGTGGATCTCTGAGTCCCAGGCCAGCCTGGTCTACAGAGTGAGTTCCAAGACAGCCAAGGCTGTGCAGAGAAACTCAAAAATAAATGAACAAACAAAGTTTTAAAATTAAAAAAAAAAAAACAATACTTTAAAAGAAAAGCAGGTTGTACTTCTACACAGAATTAACATAGCTTTCACATTGGAACAATATACATGTTTTTATTACTAGGGTTCTCTAGAGAAACAACCAATGGGATAATCTATATAATATCTATATCTATCTATATATATCTATCTATAGATAGATATCTCATATTGAGTTGCCACACATTAAAATAGTTATGACAGCTGAATCACACCTAAGAGGCTGAGAATCCAGTAGTTCCTTGTTCTTTGATGCTGAGTACCTCAGCAGCCCCAATCTGGCACTGAAAAACCTGGAAGGTTCCACAGGGGCTTCCCCTGCCCCCACTTGGGAAGTTCTGATATCAGCATAGTAATGAGCATGCAAATCAGTATGGCAGCTAGAGGCAAAGCCAGGTAGCATGAGAGTCCCTATGCTGTCCCCTGTTTAGCTGGACTGCTACCAGATGGTGCAGCCCATAGTTGGAGCCGGTCTTTCCACATCTGTCATAGAAATCTAGACAGTTCTTTGGGTAAGGCTCCCTGCTCAGATGGTTCTACCTTGTAGCACATTGACATAAAAACTGACTGTAACAATGTTTGATTTAAAAAAACAAACAAACAAAAAAACCCCCAAAAAACAGAAACAAGACATTGGGTGAAAATAGATGAACAAAGACAGAGACCAAATTTGAATGCAAGCCAGAGCAAATTAAAGCTTTGTGTCGCATGGATGGCATGACCACACAGAAAGACTTAGCTGACAAGATAGCACTGTGATCTTTCCCGAGTCAGCTGCTGTACAGGCTTGCCTCACGCTATGTTGCTTTATTTTTAGAAATTATTGTTTTGTTGAGTACGTTTATTTGTTTGAGAAAGGATATAATATAGCCCAGGATAGCCTTCCTTGGTAATGCAAGGATGACCTTGAATTTGTGCTCCTACTGCCTCCATTTCCGAAGTGCTGAGATTATAGGCTTGAACCATGATGCTCTGTTTATGCAGTGCTGTCATCAGATTCAAGGCTTCATGCTGTTTTGTTTAGCCTTGGCTGTCCTGGAACTCACTCTGTAGACCAGGCTGGCCTTGAACTCAGAAATCCGCCTGCCTCTGCCTCCCAAGTGCTGGGATTAAAGGTGTGCGCCACCACGGTCTGGCAGGCTTCATGCTTGTTAAACAAGCAGCCTACCAACTGAGCTACATCTCCATCCCAGAACATAGTGCTTTTGCACGTTAATCCTCGAGGACAAAATGTGTACTTGGCTCACCAGAGACCCAGTAGAAGTATCTGTGTTGTACTGCTAAAAATCTTTCATGTGCATTGTAGGTCAGAGCAAACACTAAACTTGATAGGGACAAAAGTCGCTGTGATTGCACATCGGGGATACACATATGGAATGTGGGGGAAGGAGAAAGAACCTTTTTTTTTTTTTTTTTTTTGGATGTCACAGATAAATTGGAGTTCAGGAATCAAATAGGATTATTTCCAAGCTTGGTCTCTTAAAGGGGCCCAAGAAACCCCGACAGCCTGGCAGCAGTGAGTACTCTCAGCACCAAGTTCTTGATCTCTAAGCACGTCTTTATTGCCAACACTTTTATACTCTTGTAGACAGCTCGCCTAAGTCTGTAGCAAGGTACACACAGACTTGCTTGGCCAGGTGGGGAAAAGATGGGGTTCATATGCCTCTTGAGGAAGGGGAGGTGGAGGAGATCACCACGATTTTTTAATCAGGTAATGTTTTACCCAAATCCAGTTTTGAGAAAACAATAAACGCAGAATGTGGGCCATTCTGTGAGACCACTGCGGCTGCTACCACCGCTGCCTCCTCCTCCTCCTCTTCTTTTTCAAGATTTATTTATGTGTGAGTACATAGTTGCTATCTTCAGACAGACCAGAAGAGGGCGCAAGATCCCATTACAGATGGTTGTGAGCCACCATGTGGTTGCCGGGAATTGAACTCAGGACCTCTGGAAGAGCACTCAGTACTCTTAACCACTAAGTCATCTCTCCAGCCCCTCCTTCTCCTTCTCATTCCTTCCCCATCCTCCTTCTATCTTCCCCTTTCTCTTCCTTTCTTCTCTCCTCCTCCCCCTCCTCCTTCTTCTTCCTTTTCTTCTCTTTCTTTTCTTCTCTTCTCCCCTCCTCTTCTTCCTCCTTCTCCTCTTCTTCCTCATCAGCATTCTCTTCATTGTTAAAAATCAGTGTGCTAGAAAAGAAAATTAAGGAAGAGGAATGTCCTAGATTAGAGAAGGCTGAAAAGAAAGGATACTGGGATGCAGAACGTGGACCTTGACAGATTCCTAGATGCAGGCAGGGAGTAAATAGCTATAAGACATCTGGTGACTCTTACTGTGTTCTTATTTATATGTAATACAAGAACTCATAGCCTGATGTGGTAGAGCCTGCCTTTAGTCCCGACATTCCTCTGCAGGTGGATCTCTGAGTTCAAGTCAGCTTGCTCACAAAAGGGAGTTTCAGGACAGCCAGGGCTACACAGAGAAACCTTGTCTCTATAAAACAAAACAAAACAAACAAAAAAGAACTCATGTAACATTCTGTTTTCATTTTGGAAATTTTACACCCATGTAACTACTCCCAGTTAAGAACCTACTAGAAAACTAATGGCTCACCAGCACTCAGGAGCAGGCAGATCTATGAGTTCAAGGCAGACCTTGTCTGCAGAATAAGTTCCAGGATAGGCAGGGCTGGCTACACAGGGAAAAATCCTGTCTCAAAGGAAGAAAGGAAGGAAGGAAGGAAGGAAGGAAGGAAGGAAGGAAGGAAGGAAGGAAGGTCTCAATACCAAAGTTTCTTTGTGACCTTTTCCTTTCAATACCTCCTCCTTCCCATGCACCCACAGATGTGGTTGTATAGAGCCACTTGAGAAGTTGAAATAATAATATTATCCATCTCCATTCACCACTTCAATTCTAGGGGATCCAATGTCCTCTTCTGATCTTTGTTTTGCAGTTAGTGCTCTTAACCGCTAAGCTGTCTCTCTAGCCCCAATAGTTTATTATATTATTATATTAAAAAAGAAAGAAAGAAAGAGAGAGAGAAAGAAAGAGCCAGGCGGTGGTGGCGCACGCCTTTAATCCCAGCACTTGGGAGGCAGAGGCAGTCGAATCTCTGAGTTTGAGGCCAGCCTGGTCTACAGAGTGAGTTCCAGGACAGCCAGGGCTACACAGAGAAACCCTGTTTCGAAAAACCAAAAAAAAAAAAAAAAAAAAAAGAAAAGAAAAAAAGAAAAAAGAAAGAAAGAAAGAAACCCAAAAGATTCTCATCTTCCTGCCTCTGCTTCCTGAGTGCTGGGATTAAAGGCATGTGCCACTACCATCTGAGTAATTCATAGTTTTGGGTTTCTTAAAAATATTTATTTTATATGTACGAGGGTTTCTTCCTCCCCCCCCCCCCCCCCCCCCCCCTTGTCTTCGCGTGTGTGTGTGTGTGTGTGTGTGTGTGTGTGTGTGTGATTGTATCCATACAAGGTATGTTCCTGGAGTTCTCAAAGATCAGAAGAGGACATTGGATACCCTAGAATTGAAGTTGTTTTTTGCTTGCTTGCTTTCTTCCTTCCTTTCTTTCTTTCTTCCTTCCTTCCTTCCTTCCTTCCTTCCTTTCTTTCTTTTTTTGAGACAGAGTTTCTTTGTATAACCTTGGTTGTCCTGGAACTCCGTAGACCAGGCTGGCCTCAAACTCAGAGATCTGCTTGCCTCTGCCTCCCGAGTACTGGGATTAAAGGCATGCGCCACCACTGCCTGGTTGAAGGTGAGAATCTGGAAACCAGACTTGGCTACATTGATGCTGCTGTCCTCCTAGCGTACTCTGGTTTAAAAGGTGTTTTACCAACTGATCTCCTCCTGAGCAAGAAGGTCCTCATGAACACAGCTGGAGCTAGGAGGGCACAAGGCAGTTGCTAGGGAGAAGCTAGGTCACTTCAAGAAGCTAGAACCTTCTTGTAGGGCCACAATACTCTTGCCCATTCACCCTTCATCACTTCCAGTACTGGACTCATTCATCCACCCAGTTAGGATACAAATCCAAACTAGCCATTTTGGCTCCAGAACTCCTCCTTAGCCTGGCTGACCTTTCTTAAAAGTAAGTTGGCTGCCTTCTTGGGCTTTCCTTACTCATCTTCTTTCTCCTTCCTTCCTCCTTTTTTTCCCACATTCATCAGAAGGCTCCTAGGCTAATGACTCCACCTACCTTCCCGACCTTTCCTGTAGATGCCTGACCTGTCAACACTCACGGTGGTGGATCGTCAGAGTCACATACATTCTGGGCAAGCTTGAGCTCAGGGTGAGACCGTGTCCCAAAATAACAAAAGTAAGGGGGAGTGTGGCGGGGTAGGGTAGGAGGCGGAGAAAGAAAAAGACCAAAAAAAAAAAAAAAAAAAAAACAAAAAAACAAAAAAAAACCAGTGTTCTAGATGAGTGGTAGGGTCACAGAAGGCCCCTGAGGGGGCATGAATAAGAGAAGTGGACAAAGAAATGAGCGTTCACTGAAACAAGATGCTATATTCCAGCTGCACCACTCAAGAAAGAAATGTCACACACATAATATCTACCAAAATAGAAGGCAAATTGCAGAAGAATACGTATAATGTGACACATTCGTATAAAGTTTAAAAATAGGCAAAATACCACGCTATATTCTTAATGTGGTTCTGACTAGCTAGTGATGATGTAAAAACAAGAAAAGGATATGGGTTGATCCGTAACCCTAGCTCCAGGGGACCCTAGTGCACTGCTCTCTACACCTGTACACGTAAGCACACACCCACAGGGACACACACCAGTACACATAATTTAAGATAAAGATAAAGCTTCAAAAATAGGGGGCAGGGCTGGGGAAGTACCTCCTCGGGTGGAGTGTGCAGGGGGTATTCATGAAATCCTGGGCTTGATCCCTGGCACTTCATAAGCAAATGGAGGCAGGAAGATCAGGAGAAGTTCAAGGTCATTCTCTCCTACATGGCGAATTCAAAGCAAGCCTGCTCAAAAGAAAAGGAAACAACCACCTTAGGACAGGAATGTTGATCCCCTCCAGGGGAGGGGCAAGTCATTCTGGGCTCATTGGGCAGCCTGACTCTGTACAATAAGACCCTGTCAAAAAGACAGGAAGGGGCTAGAGAGATACTCCAAGGTTAAAGGCCATGGAATCTTGCTCTTCCAGAGGACCTGGGTTAGATTGGCAGCATATACTTGGTGACTCACAACCATCCATGACTCTGGTTCCAGGAGATCCAACTCCCTCTTCTGACCTTCCTGGGTACCATGAATACATGTGGTACATAGACATATATGCAGGCAAAACATCTAAACTATAAATTTAAAACAATGTTTAAAATGAAAAATAAAGTAGCCAGCTACCGAGGAACAGCCTCCTACATATGTATATATGTAAGCAAACATGCACACACATATACAACATGCACACATATATTCTCTCTCTCTCCCTCTCTCTCTCTCTCTCTCACAGACACACACAGACACAAACACACACACACACAAATACACACAGAAAGCGAGATGAGATAAATGTCAGTCGAGTGATGAAAGGATAAAGAAAGTGTGGAGTGAACATCCAAGCGATAATACTTGGCACTAAAAGGAATAAAGTACTCAGGTAAGAAATGTGCTATAGCAGGGGTAAACCCTTTGCAGGCACACTGAGCAAAAGAAGCTATATGCAAAGATCCAAAGACTCCATGAGACCATTCATAGGAGATGTCTGCAGCAGGCAAATCCGCAAACAGAAAGTTAACCAGTGAGTCCCCGGAATTGGGGAGGGGCTCGAGGGAATAGAGAACCTCTGGGTTTTGGAAGGGCTTCAGTACACTGTGTTTAGTTCATTATGAAAATCATTACACAACACTGTGAATATATTAAAATCACTTGATTATACAATTGAAATGACTGAATTTTATGGTACGTAAATTATATCTCAATAAAGATTTTGTTTTTTAAAGGAACTTCATGTCTCAAAGCAGGAACAATCTATCTGTCTGGGAAGCTGCAGACTGAACAGCCCTCCCTGAGAGAGCTCACCTCTGATCCATTGGGTATAGGCTTGGGTGGCACAAGGACCGGGTTGGAATTTTCTAGACTAGAAACCTCTCAAACCTAGAGGCTCCTTTACCCCATCAGAAGCAGGTCGTGGTCTGGAAAAACATCTGGGTCCAACAACTTAACCATGTTAGTTTTGCCTGTGGCCCGGGCCTCTTGCCCTCATGGTAGCTGGATGAAGGAAGGGGTTATTCACAAACAGTTCCCTTCCCTGATCTAGCCATCATTGTCATACATTGTCACTTTCACCACATTCTTTTTGCTAGAAACCAATGGCTAAGACCTACCCATATTTTAAAAGAATCTATTGAACCTTGCTGGCTGTGAGATGCATTGGGGAATTGATTTATTTAGATATAAGGTTTCCTGGTGCCCAGCCTGGCCTCCAACTCAGTAGGGAACCAAAAATAACCTTAAACCCTTAATCCTCCTGCTTCCATCTCCTGCATGCTGGGATAACAGGCTGATTCCATCACACCCAGTTTATATGGCATTGGGAATCAAACCCAGAACCTACTAATAGGCAAATTCTTTACCAACTGAGCTATAACCCAGTCTGGTCTGCATACCATGTTCCAGGACAGCCAGGGCCACACAGAAAAACTGTATCTCAAAATAAATCTTTCTTTAAAAGTTTCTTCTTCTTCTTCTTCTTCTTCTTCTTCTTCTTCTTCTTCTTCTTCTTCTTCTTCTTCTTCTCCTTCTCCTTCTCCTTCTCCTTCTCCTTCTCCTTCTCCTTCTCCTTCTCCTTCTCCTTCTTCTTCTTCTTCTTCTTCTTCTTCTTCTTCTTCTTCTTCTTCTTCATTATATTTATGTGTTATTTTTGTATGTATGGGTATTTTGCCTACATATATGTATGTATACCACTTTTGTGCCTGCTACCCACAAAGGCCAAAAATAGATATCAGGTACCCTTGAACTGGAATTACAAATGGTTGTGAGCCCTCCATTGTGGGTGCTGGGAACTAAACCTGTATCCTCTGCAAAAGCAGCAAGAGCTCTTAAATGCTGAGACGTCTCTCCAGACCCTTCTCTATTATTTTTGATAGCTAATGTGGCTTTCTTAGCACACTAGAAGTTTTAAACTTTTTATATTTGGTCTTTAAAACTTTATTTGTGATGGAAGAGCATGTACAAGTCACATATACACGGAGGTCAAAAGACAATTGTGGGAGTTAGCTCTCTGTCCTGCCATGTGGACCCCTCAGATCAACCTCAGCTCTTAGCCTTGTGGTCAGGCATCTTTCGCAGCCCTTTATTTTGCCTATTGAGACCCAGTCTCACTCTGTCATCCAGACTCTAATGAAACTCATTCTGTAGCTTAGGCTGCCATCAAGTTTACAGAGATCCTCTCGCCTCAGCCTCCAGGATGCTAGGATTACAGATGCTAGCCATTACAACTGACGGGCACACTACAATTTATTTCACCAATGGCCTGGGTTTCTGGTTTGTTTTGTTTTGTTGGTTGGTTGGTTTTCATTGTTATTGTTTTTCCTTTTTATTATTTGTTTTGACACACAGTCTGACTCTGTATATATAGCCCTGGCTGACCACCATGCTTGGCAATATCTTGTTTTAAAAGAATATTTTAAATTACATTGATTGATTGTTTGTTTGTTTGTTTGTTTGGTTGGTTGGTTGGTTGGGGTTGCCTGCCTATATTCACATGTGCAATGGCCTGAATTTACCATGGAGGTCAGAGGACAGCTCAAGGGAGTTGATTTTCTCCTTCACTGTGTGGGTCCTGGGTACTGAACTCAAGTCATTAATCTTGGTGGCAATGTTCCTAACCTACCAAACCATTTTGCTAATCTTGGATTTTGGTTTTTGAGACAAGATCTCTTTTTTTGGATCTTGCCTGGAACTCACTAAGTAGTCCAGGCTGGCCTTAAACTCAAAATCCTCCTGCTTTGCCTTCCAAGTACTAGGAGGAAAGAGACAGACATGTGTCTCCATACCTAGTCCAACACCATGCTTTCTTAGTCATTCATAGATTTGAATTTGAGGGCTAAACACAAACAGATGAATAATAGTAGCAGCCACCCAAATAACAGTCTGCCACAGTAGTGCTACAGGTCTATAATCTCAACACTCAGGAGTGTGGAATAGATGGACAGCCTTGATTTGAGGCCAACCTGGACTACCACAGTGGATCCCAAGCCAGACTGGTATCCATAGCAAGACCCTGCCTCAAAAACAAACTGCACAGCTACAGGCAAGACTAGTATAAACACCTCCCTGCCCCCACCCTAACCATCTGTCTCCAAAGCCTCTAAATATGAAGTTAAAGAGGTTATGAGCCCCCTGACATGGGTGCTACAAACCAAACTTCTGTCCTCTTCAAGAACAGTGAGGGCTCTTAATAGTTCAGCTACCTCTCTGCTCCCTTCACAAAGTCAGAGCTTAACCACCAGCCATTGGTGGGGACTTTCCAAATCTTGCTTTTCCTTGCACTCCATCCCCAAAGCTGCTTTTTCTTTTGGTCCAGCACCACAGTTTTAAAAATAAACAACACACAATAAAATACAATTTAGGCGTCTGCAAGTTTAGGTGTTGAGGACACAGCTCAGTGGATAGAATGAGTGGCATTCTTGAAGCTCTGGGTTCTATCCAAGCACTTCATGAATGGGACATGGTGGCACACATGCCTGTATTGGGGGCATCAGGAGTTCAAGGTCATTTTGGGCTACCTAGCAACTTTGAGGGCAGCCTAGGATACACAGGACTCTGTTAAGAAAAGAATTCCACGTTGAAAAATGAAGCTTCCAGAAACCCACACAAAGGTCTCCGTCCATTTTCTTTTCTGCTCCCAGGTGCCCTACATTTCTGTCCCTGGGTATCCTAAGTTCCCTGAAGATAGTCACCAAGGCCTACTCAGTACTCTGCTGTACAATGGCCCCTCCATCAATGGTGGAGACAGACTTGGCCTGGGTCCCTTTAATTACCGGTTTAAAGGAGAAAGACAATCACATCTCTCAGCCCTGGGTTACTCTCTATACACAGGCTACTTGGTATCCCAGGCAACCTACCTGCAGGAATTTGTATTGTCTGTTGCTAAATTGGAGATCTTGGTGGCTGAGAATTTTCTTTGTGTTCCCTCAGCCCTGGTACCAGACCCAGTTGGAGGAAGGCCTTGTCTCATGTGTGGACTTGTCATTAGTTAGCAAAGAGAGAGGACATGGGCTCCTGTACCCTCCAGGAAGCCTAGTGTACAAATGTTACCCTTTTACTAATTTCTCTCTTTGTTTTCGAGTTAATTAAACGATCGGAAGTCTTTCTGGAGCTAAAAGGCCCAGCACAATTTCAGAGTTGTAATCTCCCCAAGGTAGTAGGACCTTCAGCCTTAGAATTTGATGTTCTCTCCGGTACTATGATGGCTGAGGTTAGGGGAATCTTTGAGCCCAGTAGTTGTGGGAAAGCATGGGTAACTGAGAGCTTGTCTTAAACAAACAAATCAAAACAAAAAGCAAGCTAGTAAACAAAGGGACTGAGGTGGAGTGCTTGCTCGCTATGAGAGGACTTGAAGAGGTCTGAAGATTGTCAAGAGAAAGAATGAGGCAAAAATGTCCCAAGAGCCTCCATTCTCAATCCCCTCTCCAATCATTTATGCCATCCCATCTGAGTCCTCTACAATCGACTGGAGCAGAAATGAAACATCCTACCAGTTCCCTGCCCGTGTTTTGCTTGCTTGTGCTTATTTGAGGCAGCATCTGACTGTATAGTCTGGGGTATCCTGGAACTCACTAAGTAAACCATAATGACCTTGACCTCACAGAGATCCACCTGCCTCTGCTTTCTGCCTCCCTAGTGCTGGGATTAAAGAGGCACACCGGACACCAGGCCTCTATCTCCCTGCCTAAACCATAGGCTTAAGAGCAAAAGCTAGCCTGGCATGTTGGCAAATACCTAGAAGGATTGCCATGAGTTCTAGTCTGGCCTGGGCTATAGAATGAGACGCCACCAAAACAAAATGACAACAAAAGCCCTGGGCTCCATTCCCAGCACCTCTTAAACCAGATGTGGTGGTGCATGATGGTAATCCCAGCACCCAGAAGGTGGAGGTAGGGTAGGAAGAACAGAAGAGAAGGAGGAGGAAGAGAAGGAGAAGGAGAAGAGAAAACAGAAATGAAAAGGCTCATGAGAGGACAAGGGAAAAGGTCTTAATCCGTTAATGGGCAAGGGAATAATAGAACTATGTGCTATGAAGGTAGGTGGGAGGGGAGTTCCAAGCCAACCAGCACAACATAGTTAAACCCTGTCTTATGGGAAATGGGGCGAGGGAGCCGGGTATGGTTATGTGTGCTCTTAACACTAGAACTCAGGAGGCAGAGGCAGGCAGATCTCTATGAGCTTGAGGCCAGCCTGATCTACATAGTGAGTTCTAGGATATTTAAGGATGCATAGTGAGACCCTTATCTTAAAAAAAAAAAAACCCCCCCCCCCCCCCCCCGTGTGAGTGTGTGTGTGTGTGTGTGTGTGTGTGTGTGTGTGTGTGCGCGCACATCTTCTGCTGAGAATGGAGAGACTACTTCCTCAAATGAGACAAATCTATCAGGAGCTAGGGATTAAAAGTCTGTAGTCTCATTTTGGCCCTCTTCCTACATTTCCTTTTTTTTCTTTTTTTTTTTTGTCTTCCTACATTTCCAACCCAAAATTTCGAATCTTACTCTTTACCAAACACTGCCTTTGATTTAGCTACCAACTCTCCAAGGCTGGGACTTGAATTTTCATTGTAGGTTAGCCAATCTTACCATGAGGTCTGGGGTTTGATTTTCTGAAGTTTAAGCTCTTTGACTGCTAGAGAGAAGATTCTTTTCCAGGGAGCACTAAAAACAATCTTTAGACGATGCCAATCTGGAACTGGTTAATTTTTTTCACTGCGCTCGTACTTTTCCTTTGTCAACTTTAAGCTTCTAGATGCAACTAACCAACATTGTCATGTTCCTCATTTGTCCCATAAATTGTCAAAAGTTTATAGATGGCATCACTAAGTTCCTTGTTCTCCAAAGGGGTCTGAACTTAGATGCTCTGCATGAGTGGAACACACTTCTTCCAGAAGACGGGAGTTATCAAACAAAAATCTCAGTACTATGTATAGGCTACCTCCCTATGAATTAGTAGTCAGGGAGACCCCAGGGGCCTCTAAAACAACACAGGCTATTGTCATTGCTCTTGGTTACTCACTCTATGACAAAAGATTACTGCTGAAGATGACACATTGGTTCAGTCAGAGAAACCAACTTGGAACTGGTGTGAAAAGTTCTTCCCTTCTGCTTGAGTTTCTTAGTGTCAGCAGGTGCCATGCAGACCACTGGGACTGGAAAGCCATCCACAGTACCAGCCAATGGTGAACTCTTCATGCTGACCTGCCAGGCAAGATGTGGCCACAGGTACAACAGTGGTATAAAGCTTATGACAAAAGTCAGTTGTTCTCTGATTGGATTTGAGGTCTGCATCCACAAGACAGAATTCATACCTGGTACTGTAAACCTGGTCTAACTCCCGTGGCTCCGAGGTCATAGGCCCTAGTGTGGTACCTACTGCTGTGGTTTTGTTAAATGGACATGCTGTCAAACTGCCTTCTAAATATATATGTTTATACTGAGAGCTCTGCGATCAACCTTGGGCAGGGAAGCTTCTTTCTGCAGTAGGCAGCAGCGAGTGCAGAGACTCAGAACTGGTCATGTGATAAGAAGTGACTGTTGAATGCTTAGCTCTACATGGGACATCTATACTAAACCCCCAAGGCTCAGGAAAAATTGAGGAGAAAAGGGTTGGAAAAAGATGTATGAGTAGAAGGATGAATGGAGAGGAATACTATGAAATGTCTTGTGGACATGACCTGGCCATTGTCCTCATGAAACCACCACAGTTATGGCCACCTGCACAAGATCTATACAAGATCAAGCCACCAAGATGAGTCAACATTCTAGCAGGTGACACTAATTGGGTTCAAGGGGGATGGAGAAGGAGAAGGAGGAGGAGGAGGAGGAGGAGGAGGAGGAGGAGGAGGAGGAGGAGGAGAAGGAGAAGAAGAAGAAGAAGAAGAAGAAGAAGAAGAAGAAGAAGAAGAAGAAGAAGAAGAAGAAGAAGAAGAAGAAGAAGAAGAAGAAGAGATGGATAAGATCATATATACGTACACTATAGATATGTATAAAATTGCCAAGGAATAAATAAAAAATTTGAAAAAAAAATTAAAAACTGTGTTGTTTTAGCCACTAAATGTGGATGACACTTTGCTCCATAACACGAATAACATCAACAATGAGGGATTTACAAAGATTCTTTCGTTATAAATTAAATAAAATCAACCAGCAGGCCCAGCAAACATCAATCTTGAATTAGTGATGAGTAGAGTATGATCAGTATATTGAGATGACTGAATCAATTGTAATCTGATAGGAAAAGCTGGTGATTTTGATTGGCAATGAAGTTCCAGGTGCTGCTGAGACAGTTGTATACCCAAAAGGAAAGGCTAAGTCCCAATTCAAGGGTAAGAAAAAGAAAAAGAAAGAAAAAAAGTTTGCCATTCAAGTTCACAAGTCCCATGAATTCGAGCTGGGGATGCCAAGGTAAGAATTTATTTCAGAAGCCGGGCGGTGGTGGCGCATGCCTTTAATCCCAGCACTTGGGAGGCAGAGGTAGGTGGATTTCTGAGTTAGAGGCCAGCCTGGTCTACAGAGTGAGTTCCAGGACAGCCAGGGCTACACAGAGAAACCCTGTCTCGGGAAAAAAAAAAAAAAAAAGAATTTATTTCAGAGAAAATTCGGGCCATCCCTTTGATGGCTGATCCTGTCCTTAAGAATTCAGGGACACTGTCTTTATAGAGAGCTTAACAGACTATTTTTATATGTGTATCCAGAAGCATTAAATATAGCCCCTTCTAGGGCTGGAGAGATGGCTCAGTGGTTAAGAGCAATGGCTACTCTCTCAGAGGTCCTGAGTTCAATTCCCAGCAACCACATGGTGACTCACAACCATCTATAATGAGATCTGGTGCCCTCTTCTGGTGTGTCTGAGGACAGATATAGTGTATTCATACACATAAAATAAATAAATAAATCTTTAAAAAAAAATATACCCCCTTCATTCTGTTTGCTTTCAGTCTTTCCCATCCTTCCATTGGTCTGACCCTTAAAATTCTCTCCCTGTTCTTCTGTCCCCTCCCCCTCCCCCTCCCTCATCTCCTACCTAGACCACATTTAGGAAGGTTCTAGGTCTCCAGTCCTGCTGGTTACTCAGTTGCTACTCTTGAAATGAGCTTCTGAGAACCCAAATGTCTTGTTGTGTAGGGATTGATTTAACTCGGGTCACAAGGAATGAAGAAAGGACAGGCACACATATGGAAAAACTGGGATTGCTTGGGCTGTGTGCTCTAATGGAGACAGACCCCAGCAACTCAGAACATTCATTGCATACAGCTTGTACCAGGTGGAGGTGGGTTAGCTAATTTCGGTAGGTCTTTAGGAGAACTGTCTCAGGTTGCAGTTATCTGGTAAAAGGAAGAAAGGAAGGAGTCTAGATTGATAGCCTCTGCGTGCAGTGTCAGCATCTAGACCCTAAGAAGAAGATGCAGTTGATATTTTCTGTGCACATTGGTTTTTAGTGAAAGGTCGGCCACTGGTCAATATTTGCACTTGGACCAGAGGAGGAAGGCTTTGTTATACCTCTGAAACTGGCCGGGAGAAGGCCTTGCCATTCCCATGAGTCTGAAGACTTAGGATCTTTGGCATGACCATGCTCATGTCAATAATACAGATTCAGTCAGGACTTTATTCACTCCCACAAGTCCTCCTTTCCAGGTCCACTGCCAAGTGATACTGGTAAGGAAGGGCTGAAAAGTGTTTATACAAAGCTTGCCAGTAGCTGTCTCTTCTTTCCTAATATCCAGTTTCCGAGCCTGTTTGTTTTTCGAGACAGGTTTTTCCTGTGTAGCCTTGACTATCTAGGAACTCACTTTATAGACCAGGCTGGCCTCAAACTCATAGAGATCTGCCTGTCTCTGCTTCCTCAGTGCTGGGATTAAAGGTGTGTGCCACAAACACCAGGCTCCCCAGGCTTCTAATGCACTTCCCCGGGCTCAGGCTACTCCTAGCCATTCAGCTCTTACTTGAACATTTACCCATCTATCCCCTAGGCTAGGGTTGACCTTCCTGTGTAGACCAAGCCTGAGATGGGTGTGGCACACACAAGGGATGCCGTGACATAAAAGACTACTCATTTGGGACTAGTATGAACTATATAATAAGGTTTTAGACCAGCCTAGGTGGCATAATGAGAATATTCCTCAAAAGTGTAAGGCATTGGGGGCAGTGGTCACATACTGGCATATGCCTACAATCCCAGTACTAAGGAGGCTGAGCTAGAAGCATTGCTGAAAGGTTGAGACCACAGCAAGTATCAAGCAAGCTAGGTCTCACAAACCCAATAAATAAACAAACCAGCAAATAGCTGGGAGTGGTACACTATAATCCTGCTGCTTAGGGTAGAAGCAGGAGAACCAGGAGTTCAAAGCCATCTTATCTGCATAGAATTCAGTCTGAGCCAAGGCTATATAAGATCTTGCCTCAAACGACATAGCAGAAGGCTCAGTGAGATATCTCAGTAGGTAAGGGAACATGTTGCCAGACCTGATGACCTGAGCTGGAGCCTCAGGACCCACCCACACAATGGAAGGAAAGAAGACTCTCAACTGTCTTCTGACTTCCAGTCTTTCACTATGATACACACACACACACACACACACACACACACACACACACACACACACCATAGATATATAAATATAAAAAAACAAACAAACAAACTAAAAAGAACAAATTAAAAAACAAAACCAAGACCTCATCAGCTTTTGCAGGACTGAGACTTCCTGCCCCGCCCATTCCTTCCTTTCTCATTGGTCCATCCATTCCAGCCAAGGGAGGACTTCTGTGGGTTTTGAGAAAACATGTTGCTGATGTACTGCAGACAGACAGAAAGTGCAAGTCTTACCAATGGACTCTCATAAACTGAAGAGACATATTGCACTTGGACACAAGCAGCACCCAGTTAAGGAACAGAACATTCCCTGACTCCCAGGCTGCCCCAGTGGCCACCTCCCATCATCATGTCCCTCCCTTGAATGAGATAACCATCTTCCTGGCTGCTGACTGCATGGGGCAGTTTGGCTTGGTTTGAAACCCTGTCTATGGGGAAATCAAACAGTACTTGCTTTCTTATATCTGAATCCTTCAACCCTATACTATAGAGAGAGAATCCCTCACACTGTAATGTGCAGGGATCCATTGTTGCTTCTCACTGCTGTATAGTATTCCACTATGTGAACGTACCACAGTTTCTTTTCTTCAATCGCCCTTTTTTTTTTTTTGAGACCTGGTGGCCCAGGCTAGCCTCAAACTTGCTGATCCTTCTGCCTCAGCCTTCTAAATGTTCGGATAAAAGGCATACATCACCATACCTGGCTCCAAAGCCTTCTGTGGAAGTAGCTAGAACACTGGGCTGCACAGCACACTGTACTAGACTCAGAGCATCTTTCTTTCATATCTGTTTTATCCTGGGGAATGAACCTAGGGCCTCTCACATGCAAGGCAAGCACTATACCAGTAAACTGCACCCTCTTCCCTTCTATAAACTTTGTTTCATTAACTTCTACATTCTAATAGCTGATTGCCTAATGGTGCCGGTACACATCTTTAATCCCAGCACTTGAGAGGCAAAGGCAGACAGATCTGAGTTTGAGGCCAGCCTGGTCTACAGAGCCAGTCCCAGGACAGCCAGGCCTACACAGAGAAACTGTCATAAAAACAAACAAACAAACAAACAAACAAACAAACTGCTCAATAAATATATTCAAATGAATGAATATCGAGTGACTGTTAACAAAACCACTAGAAAGTCCTATCCTTGTGGCTTTCCTGTAATTACATCCTTGTACTCTTAGCTCAATTCCCTCTGGGTTTAGGATGTAGCACCGACATGCAGAAGGCTCAGTCTTCAATCACTAGTAACCTAAAAAAAAAAAAAAAACAAAGAAAAGCCCCTCCTTGGTTCTACAGTGTTTGTTTTGTTTTGTTTGTTTGTTTTTAGCTTTCTGAAACACAGTCTCACAGAGCCCAGGCTGGCCTGCTATGTAATGGATGGTAACCTGCTACCATCTGAGTATCTAGGACTATAGGCATGCACTAATTTTTTTTTTTCATTTTGTGCGTATGTATGTGTTCCTCTGTGTACACGTGAGCATGGGAGTGTGTAGAGAGAATATCCTATGTATTGTATGGATGTATCACCTGTCAATTAAAAAGCCTATGGCCTATGGCTTAGGCAGGAAATAGAGGTGGGACATCTAGAAGGCAGAAAAGATGCTGGGATAGAGCCAAGCTGGATATTGGCTGTGAAGATGTGATGAGACAGATGCATGGTACTTGAGCACAGGTAACCAGCCACGTAGTAGAATGTAGGTTAAAATAAACAAAATATTTTAAGTTATATCTAATCAGCGAAGAGCCATGCTATATGGCCAAGGTATTTGGAAATATATTCTGAGTCTGAGTCTTATTTCTGGGAGCATGGAGCTAGGAGGAAGAATCAGAGTCGAACTTCAACAGGAGTGGTGTCTTAGTTTGGGTTTTACTGCTGTGAACAGACACCATGACCAAGGCAAGTCTTATGAGGACAACATTTAATTGGGGCTGGCTTACAGGTTCAGATGTTCAGTCCAGTATCATCAAGGCAGGAACATTGCTGCATCCAGGCAGGCGTGGTGCAGGAGAAGATGAGAGTTCTACATCTTCATCTAAAGGCTGCTAGTGAAAGACTGACTTCTAGACAACTAGGAGTAGGGTCTTAAAGCCCACACCAACAATGACACACCTACTCCAACAAGGCCACACCTCCAAATAGTGCCACTTCCTAGGCCAAGCATTTCCAAATGACCACATTCCACTCCCTGGCCCCATAGGCCCCAAGCACATGAGTCTATGGGGCCATACCTAGTCATAGCACAATGCAAAAATACATTTAGTCTAACTTACAAAGTCCCCATAGTCTGTAGCAGTCTCAACAATGTTAAAAGTCCAAAGTTCAAAGACTCTTCTGAGATTCATCCAACCACTTAAATGTAATTCCCAATGCAAGACAGGAAACCAGCTGGACAAACTCCAAACTCTGTGTCTCCATGTCTGATGTCAGGGCAGTTTTCAGATCTCCAACTCCTTTTTCATCTTTGTTGACTGCAACAAACTTCTTTGTCCTGGGGTTGGTTTCACTTCCTGTTAGCAGCTTTCCTCGGCAGGTATCCCGTGGCTCTGGCATCTGGAAACATCTTGGGGTCTCCAAGGCAATGTCAACATTACAACTTTTTGTTCCAATGTCTGAGTTCCACACGTGATCCTCTGGATTCCTCCAAAGGGTTTGGGTCACTTCTCCAGCTCTGCCCTCTGTAGCACTCTAGGCTCTGGTTGACCTCACTCCACTGCTGCTGTTCTTGGTGATCATCCCATGGTACTGGCATCTCCAATATATTGAGGTCTTCCATTGCATCTAGGTTTCACCAATAGCCTCTTATAGGCTCTCTTCATGATGCCAAGCCTCAACTTCTTTGCATGACCCCTTCAGTCCTGGGCCGTTAACTTCAACTGAGGCTGCACCTTCACCAATGGCCTTCCATGACCTTTAACAGTGCCAAGCCTCAGCTGTTTTCCATGACTCCTTCATGCCTTCAAAACTAGTACCAGGTAGGTGACTCTTACACATTTCCAAGTCCAGCTGCAGCAGGAGGTACAACCTTGGCTATCTCTGGAAAACAAATTCTTTGTGCTCTCAGAAAACACTTCCCAGATTTTCTCAGTGATGCTGTTTTCTTCTTAATCACCACTAATTATTTCCTAGCTCCAGCTAACTAGCATCAATTGTCCCTATAGTCCCTTCTATTCTTGACTATAAAGCCAGAGCCACATGGCCAAAGCTGTAGAGTTCTGCTGCTTGCCTGGGCTGGAACATGGCCCCTTGTTCTATTACATCATCACCAGCTTTCTCTTTTCCAATACTTTCATTGCCTAAGCTTGGCTGTCCAGGAAATTGTTCTGTAGATTGACCTTGAACTCAGAGTGGCTCTGTCTTCTGAAGGCTAGGATCAAAATCATGTACCGTTACACCTGGACTTAAGCTTCTATTTGGTATTTGCTCTATACCAGGCTGGCCTTGAACTCAGAGATCTGATTGTCTGTGTCTCTTGTAATTAAAGACATGTACCACCATGCTGGGTCTAAGCTTTTCATGGCCACTGCTCCTCAAGATCCAGATCAAAAGCCTGTGTGTTTCATTTCTGAATTATAGTTCATTCCAGATTAAAAGCTCACGTGAAAACAATAACCAAGTAATAATAATGCCTAATATAATAACTATTCCTTGTTCAATGGCAAATGCATAAGCAATAAGCTTAGCTGGGTGGGATCCTGCCACAAAGTCACCACTCCCTGAACACAGGATTCAGCTGCATTTCATTTCCTGGTGCCCATTTATTACTTGAACCATACATTTTATGTTTTTTCCTTTCTAAGCTTGCTACACTTGGTCAAAACTCACTTCATGAGGCTTACCCAGAGAACAAAGTCTCTGCTGGACTTCTTTTAGAGACTTCCTATGTCAATGCAATTAATATAAATCTCTTTATTTTAGCCTCAGGTAGACGCTTCAGACAGGGCCAAAAAGCAGCCATATTCTTCACCAAAATATCACAAGAACAGTTTCTTGACCACATAATAAAATTCCTTTCCTGGGAAGCCTCTAGAGCCAGGCTTCCATGGTTCAACAGCTACTCCAACAAGGCCACACTTCCAAGTAGTGCCACTCCCTGAGCCAAGCATATACAAACCATCACATGTGGGTATCCATACAGAAGTCAATGGCAAGTATCACCTTAAATTGTGTCCCATCTTATTTTTTTGAGGCCAGGTCTCTCATTGATTCTGGAGGTCAGTGATTCAACTTGGTGATTCGACTATCAAGCTGTAGGAGGATGCTGCCTGCCATGTTTGTTTTTTTACATGAGTGATGAGGATCTAAATCCAAGTTCTTGTGTTTGTCAGACGCTCTTCTCTCCTTTTCCCTACTCACCCCTCCTCTCTCCTCCTCCTCCTCTCCTCTCGTCTCCTCTCGTCTCCTCTCGTCTCCTCTCCTCTCCTCTCCTCTCCTCTTGCCTGATGTGAAGGGAATGACACAAGTTGACTCTATAATATCCCGATCTGGGGACAGGAAACAGTCTGAGTCATTTAGGCCACACACTGAACATTTTATCATTGGAGTTGTTGAAAACCTCTGAAGAAGAAGGGAAAGAAAGCAAATTACCTTTTTGGCAAGTCACGCCCCGCCCCCTCCCCCCCCCCACACCCCGGGGAGGGGCATGCCTCCTCCAGAAATGAATGATCCTGGTTTCTCTTCAGACTTTGGGTGTGTTTGCTTTCATTTTGACTCTACCCTGAAAATGGTTCCTCTCTGTGAGTGAATATGCTAATGAGCTCTTACAGAGATTCAACTTGCAACTGCAAAGTGATCAAAAGAACTATTTAAAACTGTTTTACCGCCTCTGCTTCTGAGTTTATCGGCACAGGAAACTTGATTTTGCTCCATCCCTTCAGTCTTCTCTCTCCCTCCCAGCCATGCAATGTAGGTTAGTCCTCACTAGTTTTGGGGAAATGGTTCTTGAGGATGAGAAAAAAAAATGGTGGGGGGTTGGGGTGGGGATGGCTAGATGACTCTGTAAGAGCCTCTTGCTATCAAGCCTGAGGATTTGAGTTTGATCCCTTTGACCAAGGTAGAAAAAAACCAACAACAAAGTTCTGTTCTCAGCCGTGCAGAATGTGTGTGTGTGTGTGTGTGTGTGTGTGTGTGTGTGTGTGTGTGTTACAAGTTAGCTGGGTGTGGTGGTACATACCTTTAATCTCAGTACTTGGGAGGCAGAGTCAGGACTATCTTTGTGAGTTTGAGGTCATTCTGGGCTACATTTTGAGTTTCAGGACGGCTAAGGCTACATTGTCTCAAAACAAAAGAAGCATTTAAAAATGTTTGTGGGCTGTTGGCCTGTGGCTGCCCACACCTTTAATCTCAGCACTCAGGAGGCAGAGACAGGGAGGTCTCTGAGTTCTAGGGCAGCCAGCCTGGTCTACAGAGTTGAGTTCCAAGGTTATATAGAAAAACCATGTTTGGAAAAATCAAAAGAAAAAAGAGAGAGAAAAGAAAGAAAGAAAGAAAGAAAGAAAGAAAGAAAGAAAGAAAGAAAGAAGGAAAGGAAGGGAGGGAAAAGGAACGTGTAGTGTGTAGTTAGGAAAACAGAGTGGAAGCTCTGTTCACAGGCAAGATTTACTTATGCTTTAGTTATCTACTGCTAAAGCACAGTATCTCACCATTTAGCGGCTGGAAATAGCACTGTTTCCCAGAATGCCTAAGGATTAGGGCATAAGGAGCACCTTAGCTAGATAGATCTGGCTCGTGCTGTTGGCGAGATGCCAGTAGTGGTCGGGGTCATGTGAAGAATCAACTGGGTCTGTTTCCAAGGATCTCGTTCCACGGCGGCTCACTCTACGGTTCTGCTTGAACGTCCTGGTGATCTGACTGTTAAGCTTCCCCCAGATTTCAAAGACGAAGCCATAATGCCTGTTTTTGTCCTAATGTTGGGTGTCACACAGTCATTCCTGTCCCATTCTCTTATTTAAAAAATGAATTGCTAAATACAGCTCACAACTCTGAGGGAAACTGAGCTCCGCCTTTTGGAGGGAGGAGTACCAAAGAATTTGTGTGCATATTTTAAAAGCAGTGCAGACAGTAAATGGGGAAACCAAGTGTCTTGGCAACACGGGAGGTAGCTACATACTTTCTTTTCCTTCTGTCAGATGACAGAGCTGAAAAGAGAGTGTTAAAAATGAATCAGGTAAGGATTTACCTTGAACTTCAAACTTGAGGTTCAGAAAAAAAATTCCACCTAAAGGGTATGGCCTTGGATTTTCAGTTGTCATGGCAATTTTAAATAGAGGCTGGGGCAGGGGGTATGGCTCAGTGACAGAGTGTGTGTGTGCTTAGCATGGGTGGGGCCCTGAGGCCCTGGGTCTATCTTCAGTATCTTCCGTCTCATTAAAGGTCTCTTGTTGGCTTGTGTAGGGTGAAAGCATATTTTCCCTGGAGATCTATACCCTGACTTCTAATTACTATCTAAATGTAATGCTGAACTGTTGACCAATGTTAAAGTTAATTTTCAGTGTCTGGGGAGATGATTCAGTCAGTAATGCGCTTGCCATGAAATCATAAGGACCCACATTTGGATTCTCCAGCATCGATGCAGAAGCCAGGCACTGTAGCCCATGCTTGTAAACTTGGACCCCGGGGAAGTGGAGACAGGCAGATCCTTGAAGCACACTGCCTAGCCAGTCTAGCTAAATAGGTAAGCTCTGGTTTCAAAGAAAGAGACTCTTGTCTCCAAAATACGAAGTGAAAAACAATAGAGGAAGACATTATACATGGGCATGTGTGTGTGCACGAGCGTGCATTCATAAGTGCACATACACACCCTTCCCCCCACACTCAAAAGACCTTTTTAATCAGGAGAGATGGCTAATTGAGTAAGAGAACTCACTGCTCTTCCAGAGAACCTGATGCCTTCTTCTGGCCTCTGAGGGCACTGGCACACATGCACACATACACAATAAACGTATTTTAAAGCTGGCCCACACCTTTAATTCCAGCACTGAAGAGGTAGTAGATCTCTGTGAGTTTGAGCCCAGCCTAGTCTTACAGAGTAAGTTCCAGGATAGCCATAGCTATACAGTGAGACCCTGTCTCAAATATGTATATGTGTGTATATATATATGTGCGTGTGTGTGTGTGTGTGTGTGTGTGTATATATATATATATATATATATATATATATATATATATATACACATGTGTATGTGTGCGTGTGTTTTGTTTTCAAAAGAAGGCAAAAATCAAGACTTTTAGATATCAGCAAAGGAGTTGGAAATGTTGCTTAGTAGCAGAGTACATCCTGGATTCAATGCAGAGCATGGTCAAAAATAAAAAATAAAAATAAAAATAAAAATTTTACAAGAGTCTTTAGTTGAGGTAGCAGTTAAGATAGTCCCGGCTACTAATTTTAAAGAGAATTCTAAGAACAGACATATCCATAAATAAAGAATGTAGGCTTAGATTTTTCAAAACCTACTTTAATAAGAGTTCTCAAATGCTTCCCCCCCACCCCCCAGCCTCTAGCCCACTGTTCAAAGGTAGGGGAGAAAAGATGGTTAACTGAACAATGGGGATATAGACCTGTTTAGAAGCAGTTCTTTGGGGGGGGGGTGATTTCAATCTCTGTTTGTCAGGATACCAGCAGTCTAGTTTAGTAGTGTCAAGAACCAACAGTCCAGTTCAAAAAGTATCACCAAACACAAATCAAATCGGCAGTAGTGGCATGATCCAGCAGAAACAGCCAGGCTTCAGCCAGATCATCATAAGTCGGTGGGAGTGGCCAGAACCAGCTGGAATGCCGGGAGACGTTTTCTACCATGCCTCTCTCAACAAAGTGAAGATCAGGGAAGACTCAAGACCAAGAGAGTATTGCACAGCTAACTATGCAAGTGTCCCGTCACTGTCTGTTGGGTTCTGCTTATATTCTCTGCAAACATCATATGTCCTATCATGGGTCTTGCTTCAGGAAAATACCACATGAATATGTACCACATGACACAACCAGAAATTTCTACTTAAAAGGAATGTTGAAATAAGTTTGTAAATGGCTACAAAACTGGCTTTTGGGGGTAGGGGCCAATTCTCCTTCAGAAGTTAGTTTATAAGTATGCCCGTTGCTACTGATTATGTTTTCCTCTTTAAAAAAAAAATAATTTATTTTATAATGAAGTCTGTAAATGAACTCTTACAACATTTCACTGAAAAATAGCTAGGGATCTTTTTTTGTTTTTTGTTTTGCTCATTCCAAAGTGTTCCATCAAATAACCTTAACTCCCCTAACATGGTAACCCATGTTCTTCAGAGAGTGTCCTTTTAACCTTGGGAAAGTTGGGAATTGAATATTGGCAAAGATGAAATTAATTGAGTAATACTGTAGTGATATTTTGGTGTTCAAAAATAAACAATCTATAGATGCAATTCAATTTCTAGAGTTTAAAAAAGCTTGAAAGCATTAAAGAATTTGATAGATTAGCCTTCTGTTTCCCCTTAAAACCATGGTGCAGCAATTAGCCTTGTTGTTTCGTGCCTATAAACCCAGCACTTTGGAGGCTGACAAAAGAGGATTGCAGGGGTTTGAAGCTAGCCTGGGCTACTGTCTCAGTTAGGTTTCTGCTGCTGAGCTAAACACCACATAACACAAAGCAAGGAGAGGAAAGGGTTTATGTGGTTTACAGGCTACAGCCTATCACCAAGAAACAAAGGCAGAAGAAACTCAGGGCAGGAACCTGGAGAGGTGAACCGAAGAAGAGACCTTTGAGCATCCCTGCTTATCTTATCTGGCTTGCTTCCTCTGGCTTAGAAACAGATAGAACCTCTGTTTGTTTGTTTAAAATGTCTTACATGCATTTGTTTCTGTGTGTACATATGTGGACATGTGTGCGCCATGGTATGCAAGTGGAGGATATGATTCTATCTTTCCAAGGGCTCCAGGAATCTAACCCAGGTCACCAAGCTTGACAGCAAGTGCCTTTACCCCATGAGTCACTTCTCCCCAGCCTCCTGTAATAGACTTTTTAGCCTTGCAATTTAAAGGTAAAAGGAATTTAAAATATGACTTTCTACCTGATGCAACAGTTACCTAGTTTGGGCATGGCCCTGGGTTTGATTCTTAGTACATCAAATAAGTAAATGCACAGAATAACTAAAATCATTTATTTGTGACAGTGTTCTTTGTAGTCCATGCTGACTTCAAACTCAATATGTAGCTGGCTTTGAACTCTCCCATCCAGTACTAACCAGGCCTGACCTTGCTTAGCTTCCGAGATCAGACGAGATCTGGCACATTCAGGGTGGTATGGCCGTAGACAGTTTTGAACTCTCAATCCTTCTGTTTTCACCTGAGCTGGGATTACCATCCTGTACCAGTATACTTGGTTTAAAGGAATTCAACATTTTTATTCAGCAAGCAGAGTTGCATAGTCGAAGACAAGTACACATTTGGCATGTTGAACAAATTCATTTGATTTACAAATGGTTATGTCCTTGGAAAGATTTCACGGCTCAAGGTCATCAACTTGTCCATCCAGGGAGGCGTAATCAAATATGAAAATAGTGAAAATTCCATGTAGGAAGGGGGTCACATTATGTAGTATATTGAGAAACATTTAGTTAAACTTGTTGAATTTGCCTTGAGTGAGCCTTTATTTAGAGTCCCCTCCCCGAGAAAAATTGCATTTATTTTTGATAAAAATAGCAAGGCCAATAAACTGAAGCGTAAGACTTGTAAAAGTCTTAAAACACTGAGCACTTAGTCTTAAAATAACTTAGTCTGTCAAAGTACTTGCCTAGCACGCTTGAGGTCCCTGGGTTCCATATCTCTATCGCCAGCCCCCACCCCCACCCCCGGGATGGGGGTGGGAGGAAGCTGGGTTAGGCATGAATGAAGAAATGAAGTCTTATATATTCTGTATTCTTCTAAAGTCACATATGTAGCAGTTTTCAAACAATAGCGCTGACTTCTCTGACACACTTCCCTTTGTGGAAAGGGTTTGCTTCCTTTCCCTTTCAATCTGGCCTCTGTGACTGCTTAAGCAATATATTATTGCATAGATGACACGACCATAGGGTGCTCTTTCCATAAATCTTTCTCTCTGTCTCTCTGTTTCTGTGCGTGTGTGTCTGCGCACGTGCATGCACGCATGAGCTCATATGTGTGAATGCAGGCAGGCACTAGGGAGCTTTAGAGGACAACAGCCTCTGGTGTTGGTCCTTTCCTCCTCCTACCTTGTTTGAGACAGGGTCTCTGTTTACCTCTGTACACCAGGATGTCTCCATCTTCCATTTCATTGTAGAAATACTGGGACTACAAAATCAAGCAGGGAACCTCCTGGCTCTTCTGGGGTATGAGGCTCTAGAGTCAGAGTCTTCTGCTTGTGTGGCAAGTGCTTCATTCCCAGCCCCCACCCCTGCCTTGAGACAGAATTTTGCCTTGGGTCCCAGATTGGCCTTGAGGTCAGAGTGCTCATGTCCCTTCTCATGAGTGCTGAGATTGCAGGTACAGGCTGCCACACCTGGCTTCACTCAGGGTTTGCTTAATACAGGTGAGCAGGCACATGAGCGTGGATACATCTAAACTGCCACTCAAAGAACGAGGCCAAAAAGGCTTCGGGGAATCTTTAAGCTGGGAAACCTCCTCTGAATCTGCTTCTAGGCTTAGGCTTTAAGTAACTGGCAGCTTCCATTTCCTCTCTCTTGGGATGCTCTGCTCTTGGCACACAGCCACCATGCTGTAAGGAAGCCCAAGCCACCCTGTGGTGCGGCCCACATGGAGGAGAAGCATAGCCAGCATGGCCTTGCCAGCTCTGGGTGTGCACCATCCTGAAAGTGGAGCTACCCTGATTCACACAACACACAGCATGCTGAGGCCCCAGACTAGACTCTTGAGCCAAATAAATGAGTATTGTTTTAGACCACCAATCCCGGGGTAGCTTAATTTAGTAATAAGTAACAAAGTAACTTAGACATAGCAGAGTGCACAAATCTTAAATGTTCTTTTTATATGTTTATAAAACCATGCAATTGTTAACTAGGTAGCATAGAGAAGGTCTGCATCTCTCTAAAAGGGTTCTCTAGACAAATAGTACCTGGACTGAGTCTACTGCCCATCATCATCATCATCATCATCATCATCATCATCATTGTCGTAGTCGTCATCGTCGTCATCATCATCGTCATCACTTTTTTGCAGTGATATTTCCAAACTTGACTGAATGAACAACACTCTCTTCAGCATCCCTGGATGAAGTCAATACTGGCTCTGATGGTGTAGGCCAGGAGAGTAGAAGCTCTGTGGAAGACAAGCAGACTTCAATCTGTAACCACTGGGAAGTAGGCTGGCAGGAAAAAAGCTGCTCTGCTCTTAAATCTGTCAGCAAAGTCGCCTTGTAAAAACCAAGCACAAGAGGCAAGTGCAAGAGCGTGGGGTGCTCTCTTAGCACATGCGATCTACCTGTGATCGGTAGCACCCTGAGGCCCAACTGGTCCCTATCCCAAACAACAGAGGCCAATAAAGGCTTCGGGGAATCTTGAAACTGACTGGAGAAAGGACCCCTCCCTCCCCAATCTGCTTCACCCATTGCTTTACTCCAAACTGTGGGCTGATTTCCATTAATCACACTTGGCCCTAATTACCCTGGAGCAACCATTCTTCCCCTGGCCTGGAGCTGGAATTTTAAGGGGCTACGGACAAAGCCGGTCCGTGGGTCCAAACAATAGTGAGAGCTTCAGGAAAAGGCTGCGTGAAGGAGATGTCCAACCCCAGTCCTTTCCTTGTACACTAAGGAAGTTCCAGGTCTGCTGGTGATCTCCCCAGGTAGGAACCCGAGTTCCTCCACTAAATAGATTTTCCTTTTGTTGTCACATTAATTTGCAACTCATTAATAGTGACAGAAGTGAGGTACTGCAACGATGTTATTTGCATATTCATGAGTGACTTATTATTAAACAAATAAGATTTTCCTATCTTCGCAGCACCCAAAGTAAGGCTGAACAGTACATTACACCGGCCCAGTGCTTTATTCTCTCTTTAATATGTTAATAGATGCAGTTGATTTCTTTAAGTAAATACGCATCTATAAAACAACACGTACTTTATAAAAAAGAAATTTAAATAATAATCCATTAGCAAAGTTGGCAACAATTTAAGAGGAACAACCCATTAATACTAACGCGTGGGAATCAATTTGCGAATTTTAACTCGGGTGGTGGGTTGCGGACGATTGAGGGGGAGGACATGCAAGTGTTGTGTGAGCTTTAAAAAAAAAAACATTTTAGTGAGTTTCGGGAGACAAGGACTGAGATCCTTTACATCTTTCAGGTGCCGGCTCCCCGTAGGTGGAAAACTGTCCGAGTCTTCACCTCCACATCTGCGTTTTCCCCACGTCCTCCGGAGATCGGAGCTGTGGGCTGACACCTAGCACGTGGCTTTTCACCGGGCCCCTAGGTTGCCCAGAAGCACAGGGTTAAGCGGGATGGGGGTGGGGCGAGGCCTGGCGTCTAGGCGGCTCTCCCACCCGGGCTGAGGCTGGGGCTCTCCCCTCCTGCCCTCCATCCCCGGGCACCCGCTTCATCACAGCCGGTTCTTTCCAGCTGGGGTCAGGGTGGCCTCCCCCCCGCGGTGTCGCGGAGCTCAGGGCCAACCGCGCACCCTTATCTCGGCCGAGTCAGACACTCGCCACGCGGAATCTGTTGACATTTACTATTGTTCGCAGGAGTCCGGAGCGCCGGGCGGGCGGGGCGGGGCGAGGGAGGGAGGGAGGGCGGGCGGGCGGGCGGCAAGTGTGAGGCCCGCGCTCCACGTGTGTGCGCGCGCTCGCGTGCTCGCCGAGGGGGTGGGGAGGGCCGTCTTCTTGGAAAATAAAAGTGGCCGGCGGGCCCGGAAGCTTCCAAGCCGGCTGAGCTGGCCCACGCCGGGAATTGAAGTGGTGGCGCGCGGGGGTGGGGTTGGGGGGTGCAGGAAGACCGAGCAAGCCGGCCGTGGGCTCCGCGGGGGAGGGGTGGGGACTGCTCCAGCCGCAGGGCCCCCAGTGACCCACAGGACACAAGTGCATTTGTGCCTAGCCGTGGTAGGGATTAAAGTGCCATACGGCCCGAGCGAGGGGGGCGAAGCGGGTAGAAAACAACCGGCGCGCACAAAGCGCGCATTGTTCCAGCCACCTCCATTATGCCGCGCTGCAGCCAAGAGCCTGTTTCGCAACTGCCGTCCCGGCGATCGGGCGCGCGCGCGCGCGTACACACACACACACACACACACACACACACACACACACACACACACA
>JANHMN010000005.1:113308754-113341254 GCA_030674055.1 Rhabdomys pumilio | reverse complement strand
TTGAAGGTGTGCACTGCCATACCTGGCTTTGTCCTCAAATTCACGATCCTCCCGTGGCAACCTCACAAGTAGTGGGAGACTAGGCATGAGAGATCATACTCCAAGGTGAGCTTCTGTGCACTGACTTGGTAAGGAGGCCAGATCCTGTTCCCATTGTTGGGGACTTTCTCCAATGTTCTGCTGTCGTTTAGAAAGCCTTCCCAGGCTGTGGGAAGAAGGGAAAACCAGGGCTGAAATGTCAGTCTGTTTCACTCTATTTGTGGCTAGTCAGCCCTCATGCTCACGCTGGCCTCTTCCCGGAGGGACTCTTAAGGTTCTTTTAGCTCTGACTTTCTGGTATTCTCTTCGGCAGCGCAAAAAGTAACCAGGGTTCTAATCCCCGAGACTGGATGTAGCTGAATGCTTGCCAAAGGCAGCTTTTGATGGATTGTGAGGTTTAGGTGTTTATGGCTCTTTTGGCAGTTCCATAGAACCACTGTGATGGACAGCCATGGCTTGCTTTTCTTGTCCATCATTTGGCCCTCCTTCTAGAAGCAGAACTCATACTTTAGGTGAACATTGTTCTTGGATGCTGAGTCTGTTTGTTACAGTCTCTGTTTCTGGTCTACTGGTATTGGATGAGTAGAGAACTCAGCCATGTCCCTCCTATGAATCTGGTCACTGTGATGTGTACCCAGGATCCCAAGTGGTGGTGGGGAGATATAACTTGCTGCTTCTAACAGAAGACAGGATCAAACCTCATACTGTAGTTGTCAAGAAGCTGGGCTGACTGACTGCCCATGAGTAGAGCTGACTACAGCCTCCGTTGTTTGAGCTCCTAGAGCTACCTGGATGTGAAGCTAGATCCATCTCAGTGACACGGGCCAACAAATTCTCTTTTTCTTTGCTTATGTCCTTTTGACTGGGTTGTTTTCAGCCCAACTTGCTTGTTCTGGAGGTGAGCAAGTCATGTTTTAACTTCCATCTCAAGGAACTATAGAGGACGCTGTTCTCTGATAAGCTTGAGGAAGCTCAATTCAGGAGGTAGAAACTCAGCCTAGAAATCCAAACACCATTTTTGGTCACTGTGCATGGCCTGGGGAGCTTTGTCATCAACTGAGTTCACTTTTCTGTTACCCTTCGTGTCTTCCCAGAAGTCCTACCCAGAAGGGATCTTATTTATTTATTTATTTATTTATTTATTTATTTATTTATTTATAATTCCCATCCATTCATCTCATGCAATCTCTGTTTTCTCCTCTCTCCTTTGCTCTCCATTCCCACCCTGTACCTGTGGAGCCTCAAAGTGAAGCTGGGTTATTGTTCCTTCAGAAGCAGTTTGTGTGTGTGTGTGTGTGTGTGTGTGTGTGTGTGTGTATCTGTGTGTGTCTGTGTGTCTGTGTGTGTGTGTGTGTGAGAGAGAGAGAGAGAGAGAGAGAGAGAGAGAGAGAGACAGAGAGACAGACAGACAGACAGAATCTCGCATTTCAATTTCAAGTTGGTCAATTGAGCTAAAACGGCTAGCCAACATGCTCCATGAATCCTCTTGTCTCTGCCTCCACTGGGCTGAGATGACAACTACAGGCCAGCTACCATGTGTGCCTTTTTTTAAGGGATTGCCGGGATCAAACTCATTCCCTCAGCTCCCACTTCCAGCACTTTACTGATTGAGCCATCTCCCTAGCTGCTGATGTGCTTTCTCCACTCTGCTCTGTTGACACTTCTCAGTCAGGATCTGAACATAGGGCTTAGTATCTAGTAGTACATGCCTGGTATTTGCTTCTTTGTTGCGGAATGAATTCCGTTGCCCCCTTCCCCCATCTGCTGTGCATTCTCAGTATGTTATCTTCCTTTTGAACAGTTCCTAATGCCCCATGTCTTCCATGAAACCTTATCAGTATGTGTGAGCTGGCCATCTTCCCTGGTTCTGGCCTAGATAAATGGGTGGCCCCTTTCCTTCCTATCCTGCGGCAGCCAGCCCTGTCACAGTGTAAAATATCGAGGAGCCCTGGACCAATAGATAAGAGACCTGGGGTCAGTGTCACTTACTTCCCATTCAAATTTCCTTTTGCTTTTTCATCTTTTATCATAAAGGCTAAGGAGTAAAACTCTCAAATTCCCAAATTCCTAGTGGTGAATATGCGATGCAGAGCCAGTCCACTGGAAGTGAGCAGAAAGGAAAGGAGTTTTCTTTTCAAATAAAGCAGACCTTGAGCAGAGAAGTTTTTTTTTTTTTTTTTTTTTTAAACCATCTCTGCTTTTCTTTTCCTGTCTGAAACACGAATGCTGTACTTACAAATGCAGCAGCCATTTTGGCACCATGAGGATGAAAACTGTGTCTTGTGTATGACAGGGCAGGAAGTTAGGAGTCTGCATTCTTGGTAACTTGCGTAGGTACATGACAGCTGGATTCTGTATATTCCTCTCGATTTCTTGTCTTTTCTTTTTATTCTCTACTTTTAAAATGTCATCTGTATTTTAATTAATTAATTGCATTTATTTATGTGTGTGGATATACATGTGCCACAATGTGTGTCTAGAGATCAGAAGACTATTCTCTGAGGTCAGTTCTCTCCTTTTATTATGTGGGTTCCAGGGACTGAAATCAGAATGTCAGGCTTGGCAGTGCCTTTACCCACTGAGCTATCCTACCAACCCCTCCTCTGGATTTCCTCGTTTATCAGAAACAGAAATCCATTATGTGCACAAGTCATTGCTTGTTGGGATTTCTGTCAGGTACACCATTCCTTTTTGAGCTAGGATCACACATATCATATAGGCTGGCTTCAGACTAGGTATGTGCAAAGCAGGACACTGTATACCTGCTTCTCTCCTTCTACCATGACGCTTGTTCTGGGATTGAACTCAAATCTTCAGGCTTACACAAAGTGATGGTTTGAATATGCTTGGCCCAGGGAGTAGCACTATTAGGAGGTGTGGCCTTGTTGGAGTAGGTTTGGCCTTGTTGGAGGAAGTGTGTCACTGTGGGGGTGGGCTTGAAGACCTTCATCCTAGCTGCCTGGAAGTGAGTCTTTCACTAGCAGCCTTCAGATGAAGATGTAGAACTCTCAGCCCCAATTAAATGTTGTCCTTATAAGAGTTGCCTTGGTCATGGTGTCTGTTCACAGCAATGGAAACCCCAACTAAGACACACAAGAAGCCCCTTTAACCATTGAGCATCCTTACCTGCCTGGGTGGGCACTTTGCCCACCAATGTTCCAGTCTAGTTCTTTCTGAAGTGACTTGACTTCTCTGGGCCCCTGTTTCCTTACTTATGGAATGACTATTTATGAATAACTGTTTTAGAAGATTTACTATTATCATCATTATTTTTTTTATTATTATCATCATCATCATCATTATTGTTTTGAGACATGTAGCTATATAATGAAACATGTCTCAAAAAAAAAAGACCATCTGTTTGACTCACTTAGGAGTGTATTTGAGAGAGGACCAATAGTGGCCAGCATTTTTAGCCTCCTCATGTAGCCTAAGATGACCTCAAATCCCCTATGTAATTCAGGGTGACCTTGAACTTCTGATTCTCCTATCCCCACCTCCCCATTGCTGGAATTAGAGGCATGTGCCACTGGGCCCAGTTAAAGATTGTAAAATAATTAATACATTTTTTTTTCTTCAGGGCATTGAACCCTTGGGCCTTATAAGAACTAGGCAAGTTCTCTCACATCCCCAGTGCTATCTTTTAGAGGCGGGATCTCCCTTTTCTGTAATATTGACCCTATGTTTAGGCCTCTAACATGTAGAGGCATTCTTTTGAATTGAGGTCTGGTCTCTCTTCATTTTTTTTGTTTTTTGTTTTGTTTTGTTTAGTTTTGAGACAGGGTATCTCTGTGTAGTCCATGCTGTCCCAGAACTCACTTTGTAGACCAGGCTGGCCTCAAACTCAGAGCTCTGCCTCCAGAGTACTGGGATTAAAGGCATGCACCACCACTGCCTGGCTCCATCTTCAAAATTTTATACCTTGTTGGGCCTAGTGGTGAAGGTCTGTAATTCCAGCACTAGGGAGGTAGAGGTCGGGGGACTGATATTTGAGGCCAGCCTAGGCTACATAATGAAACATGTCTCAAAAAAAAAAAAAAAGACCGTCTGTTTGACTCACTTAGGAGTGTATTTGAGAGAGGACCAATGGTGGCCAGCATCTACCTCTTAGGATCAGTATGGGGACAAAGCACGATACTTGATTGTGTGACTTTAAAGCCTGTGGCCATATAGTACTCAGCAGCTGATGAGATCCAGTCCACCCATCTCTTCCCAGTTGGGGTATGAACTTGGCAGCTTGAAAAGCCCTGGGAAAGAAGGGAATTTACACTGCAGCTACTCACAATGCTACAGACAGGCAGGCTTTCTTTCTTTCTTTCTTTCTTTCTTTCTTTCTTTCTTTCTTTCTTTTTTGACAGTCTCATGTGTCTTGCTTCTACCTCCTGCATGTTGGAATTATAGGTGTGAGCTACCACATCTGGTGCTGGGATCAAACCCAGGACATGGTGCATGATAGGTAAGGACTCTACCAACAGGGTCACATTCCTTTCTTCCTCTTCCTCCTTTCCTCCTCTTCTGTCTTTTTTTGGAGACAAGTCTCCGTAGCTCAAACTGGCTTGGAGCTTACTTTTGTAACCAAAGCAACCTCCTTGATTCAGCCTCCTTTAGTGTAGACTAATAGGGGAGAACTACCCTGCCATGTTTGGTTCTCAGGCTTGCTTGCTTGCTTTATTTATTTTTTGTTTGTTTGTTTGTTTATTGTCTTTTTTTCTGGAGAAAGTCCTTGTTAAACATAGTTACCAGCATGCTGTTACAGATGGGGACAAGTCCCTGCCAGCGGACCTCTGGAGAAACATTAACTTTCTTTGAAATTTCCTGTCGCAGTGGCGCACATTGACACAAACCTGTGATCCCAGCCAGCTCTTGGGAAAGAGGAATCAGGATCAGGAGCCCAAAGTTCAAGACCAGCCTGGCTATATGAGACTCTGTCCCTGGAACATCATCCATCTCCTTGGAGAAGAAATAAATCTACTGTTCCCCCTGAATAGTAGTAAATCCAAATGAAAGTTGGTTGGTCTGGTGGGGTGGGTGTAGAGGAGAATTAAGGTGTGTGTCTATGACGGGGTCATCTTCCCTCACAATTTTCTGCTCCTTCCCTTGACAATCTCACTGTGTAGCCCAGAATGTCCTTCAACTCCTGCTCTCCTGCAAAGTTTGTGCATGACTCCCAGCTCCTGTTCATCGTTTGCTGTTCAAACCTTCCTTCAGCTGCCTCATTTAACCAAGGTCCTGCAGGAAGCTGACTGCCTGCACTGCAAGGATAGGAGGTAGTGCCCAACTCAAAAGCCAGCCTGTATCTGTCCTTTCCCACTGAACACCTATGGACCATTTATCACCAGCACAGATATACATCTTCCCACTGTTAAAAGCTTAAGAACAACTAGGAGGGAATTGAATATCGTTGGTGAGAGGGATCTTTGGCAGACAGTCCTTCAGCATTCTTCTGGACTGTGGGGTCGCAATGGGACCATAGCAAATGTACTGACTGAGCGAGCAAGAGAGGTAGGGTGGAAGGAGTTTTGGAATGCCTGCACAGCTTCTGTGTCTTTCTGAAGTATGTTTGTGTTGACTCGCATCTCTGACGCACTCTTGAGCTTCAGCCTGCGCAGCTTGTGACTGAGGTCTTGGCCTCACTTGTGTGATCTGCCTGGCTCTCCTACCCCTTGGGACCATGCTGCTGTCTCCCTGTTAGTCCTTCTGCATGGCATTGGCAAGCTCCAGAGAAGAAAGGAATAATTTTGTCTTCTGTTATGTAGTAAAATAAAAGTTGTTGGCAAGCAGGAAGACTGGAAGGCCTTCAGGGCCACAGGCGTAATTAGAGTTCTGACAAAACCCAGTTCTGAGGAATGAAATATATGCACTTCAAGGCTCATGCTTGCTTTTTTTTTTTTTTTTGGTATATTTTTGTATATTTATTTCTTTAAAAATTAAGAGAGGAGGAAGACAGGTGTGGTGGTACATGTCTGTATTCACAGCACTGAAGCAGGAGGATTGCTATGAATTTAAGGCCAGCTTGGCTTATATAGCAAGATACTGTCTCAAAAGGCCAAATATAAATAAATAGATAAGTAAACATTTTGTTTTTCTAATAAAAAAAAATTAGAAGTTGCCTTTATTCCCTCAGAGGACCCCATGACTAAAAAAGTTCCCTCAGGGCTCAGCACTTTAAAGGGCTAACATTTGGCATCTCTTGCTTGATTCTTTTGAGGGCTGTGTTCTGAGTCTCAGCCAGGCATCTCTCTGCAGGTGTGAGGGTCATTACAGGGAATGCATTCTGGAACCAGGCCGGCTCCCTGCGCTCTGTTTCCACATATGGATATTAATTTATGTGATCACTTGAATACAAACGCTCAGCTGTCTCCATAAGTTATAGAAGCAATCATCCCAGGGAGTATCGGAGACACCGAGAGTCAATTCTTGTGTAATAATTTCATATTCGAGCCGGGGATGCCACATCTCAGCCCCTTTGGATAAAATGTGAGCCTGTGGAAATGCTCCCCTCCCCCACTTTATTATTGTGCATTTTATTTCTCCATAAAATACGTTTATGCCCTGGAAAAACAAACCAACCCAGGGGGCCTGGCTGACAGTGTGATGGGGGTTTGTGTGCCTTATTGGTGTTTCCGAAAACCATCAGCAGACATATGGTTGGGAACTACAGCTGGGAGCTACTGACAAAGCTCCTCTGGCCTGAGGTGGACAAAGGTCCTAGGCTCCAACAATCATCCCCGTGGGAAGTTGCTGGTCCTTTAAAACACACACACACACACACACACACACACACACAGAGAGAGAGAGAGAGAGAGAGAGAGAGAGAGAGAGAGAGAGAGAGAGAGACCAGGCATGATGGTACATTCCTGTAATTCCTACACTTGTGACTATCTTTAGTTCCAGGCTAGCCTGAGCTACATAGTGAGATCCTGTCTTTTTTTAAAATTTATTACTTTTCTTTATTTAATGTGTATATGTATCGGCATATTCATGCCACAGTGCACATGTGGATGTCAGAGGTCAACTTTTGGGAGTTGGTTCTGTCTTTCGACTGTGAGATTTGGGGATTGGTTCTCTTTTTCCATGGTGTGGGGTCTGGAGGATTGAACTCAGATAGGCAGGCTTGGTGACAAATACCTTTACCTGCTGAATCTTCTTTCCAGCCCAAGGTCCCAGATGAAACAAAACACCAATCTGATCAACCAGGGACAATGGAAGCAACCAAAGGAGCATGTGGTGAAGAATGTGCCCCTACTTCATCCCATCAGCTTCAGGCCTGACCTTTGTACCACTAACTGGAAGACCTTCCAGGGAAGCTGACTCCCATTCCCATGGGACTGGCTGTTGGAAAGGGATGCAGGCTTTCCTTCTGGGAGGGCAACTGTCTCTGGCAAGATGATCTCTTCAGGGCTGAGGAGTGAGCAGCTCTGACCTCATGCCCCCTGGAGTATCTTTCCCCTAGGGACCCTCATTTTGTGGACTCCTGACAACACTGTCCGTTTTGCTCCCAAGTCCCCTTCATGAACACATCCCCCCGACCCCTCGCAGTGGCTCTTCTGGACTCAGCTGACACCACTAAATACTGAGGAAGGAGGACAAAGGGGAAATTGACACAGAATACAAAAACCATAAAAGTAGCCTGGCTTACAAAGGGCAGGGGTCACACCCAGCCTCTCAGTGTCTGCTTCTTTCTGCATTGTTGTAGCCACAGGCTCAGGACCATTGGCAGGGGCCCAGGTCTCCTCTGCTTTCTCTATTCTTTCTAAAAAACCTCCCATTATTAGTCACATATTGGACCTGCCAGAATGATTCTCTATGTCTCTTATCTTTTCTCTTATGTTTTGTATCTTTTTCATTAAGCCCTATGTTCTGGAAGATTCTCTTGATTTTTTTTTTTTTTTTAAACTTTCAGGTCTTCAATTGATTTCCTTCACTCTGTCTCCATGCTTTTGAATTGCCACAGGTTCTGACGTTTGCTTTGATTGTGAGCATGGATCGGTTGTCTTCTGCCTTCAGGGTGCGCTAGCTTCCTGAATCTCTACAGGAGTGCTGGGTAAAGAAGCGACTGCTGCCACCTCCTGCCCCCCCCCTTCAATTTCTGTTCTCTCCTTCACTAAATTATCTCTGTTTCCATCCCCATTGGTCGCCTTTGTCTAACCTTTATGTTGTAAGATTTCTGTAGACGAATTATCATGATTCAGAAGCTTCCTCTGGTCCAAGAGGAACACACGTGGTGTGCATGTGTGGGAATAGCTGGTTGGTGGGTGAAGGGGGGTTTCCCCAGAGATAGATTCTGGGAGACTTTTCCAAGTTACTAATATACATACAAGCTGTTCTGGTTAGCTTCAGAAAACATGCCCCAGGTTGGTAGGTTTTTTTTTTTTTCTTTAACTTTTATTTTTTTATCTGAGACAGAATCTCCTGTAGCTGAGGTGGACTTCCTTCTTCTGAACTCTTGATCCACCTTCTCAGCGCTGGAACTGCAGATACGTACCGCCTCTTTGTCCTATGATTTGTTTGCTTGTTTGTTTGTTTTAAGGGAGTCTCACTATGTACACTATGTAGTTGTAGTCTAGCAGGGCCTTCACCCCTTCATCCCTTCACCCCTTCATCCTTGTGTTCCAGCCTCTCAAGCGCTTGGATTTCAGGGGAGGACCATTGGACCTGGCTTTCTGAGTTTTCAGGAAAGAGTCATTGGCATATATTGTTGGGAAGTGCACACATCAGCTCCAATGTCAACCACAAGAAACTGGGAGATTGGCCCCTGCTCTCTCCAGGCCTCAGGGTAGGATGGTAGTTGAGGTGGTTAGTTGGTCCAGGTGATGCACTCCCTCCTCTAGTCAGTCCAGTTTCCAACCATTTGCCCACTTCAACATTCAGGGACCCTTGCCAGCTCAGCCTTGAGTGTCTTCCTGCCTTCCTGCCTGGAAAATTCCAGCTGTGCTCACTCTGCTCTGTGTCACCTGTCACCACCTTTCCTTCTGCTCTCTGTCTTCTGGAGACGTGTTGAAATCTCTCATCTGCTGACACACCCTCACGCTGCCTGATTACTGGTTTTACCTTTTCTGTTCTTTGGCGATCCCATTAAAGGGATCTGGGGAAGGAGGGGAGATGAATGTGCCATTCGAAGTAAGCTAAACAGAGAACAGGCGCATCCACACAGGATCTGCTCTGCAGATGTCAGCTTCTGTGAATGATGGCTTACCACTGCCAGGTGTGTGTGTGTGTGTGTGTGTGTGTGTGTGTGTATGTGTGTGTGTAAAGACCTGGGAGCAAGTAGGAATAAGGGATATAGGGTATGGAGTTTTTCTCTTTTCCTTCTTTTCCTCCTTTTCCTCCTCTTCTTCTTTCTCCTCCTCCTCTTCCTCTTCCTCTTCCTCCTCTTCCTCTTCCTCCTCTTCCTCTTCGTCCTCCCCCTCCCCCTCCCCCTCCCCCTCCCCCTTCCCCTCCTCCTTTTTTCTGAGAGAGAGTTTCTCTGTGTAGCTCTGGGTGGTCAGGAAATTGCTCTGTAGACCAGGCTGGCCTCAAATTCTGAGATTCTCCTGCCTCTGCCTCCTAAATGCTGGGAATAAAGGCATAAGCCACCACTGCCCAGTGAGTTTTTCTTAAAACATTTATTATTTAAAATGGATTTTATCTACATTAATAATACATGAATGTATCTCTGTGTGGAAAGAAAAACCCATAAAAAAACGGAGACAATCTCTATCACACTGTTGTGTGTTAAACCAGGGGGATTGGAGTTTTTCCTCTGGTGGAGAGATACCAGCGGGGTTGGGGGCAGGTGCAGGGAAAGGAAAGCATACCAATAAAGGAAAGTCTATCAAGCAAGTTACTGTCTAACTGGGGCTCAATCCTAGTGCCTCTGGAAGTTAGTGGACAGGGGAGCTAGAAGGAGAACACGGGAGTTGGTGCACTCAGCTACCATGCTTGCTGGACTCCTAGTACCACAGCGTGCTCAGCTCAGTTCTGTCATAGACATACATCCCTTTTGTAGGCAAGAGGGTGCAATTGGGGGAGCGGTGGCTGGAAAAAAAGGAAGTGTTTATGGTGTCTGTGATCCACATATACAGCTATATACAGAGTAATATGTACAGAGAAAGAACTCAAAAGGTATTGTGGTAGGCAGAATTCCTGCTTCCAGGTTCTACCTGTGAGTCCCCAGAACCTGTTTGTTCATGTGGTGAGATTTCACTCCCAGGATCCAGTCTTGTAGTTTGTATAGTTCAGTTCACTACAGAAGTACCCTGTCTCCTAAATGAGCATTATTGTTACGGTGCTAGGGGTGAGGTCCTGAGCACATTAATTCCAGGCGAGGATGAGCTTGCTAGACAGTGCAGGGCCAAGCCCCATAGATGTTTCTCATCTACTCAGCCAACAGCAGTTAGCAGCAAGCAGAGTGGGAAGGAAGAGGCTGAGATGCCTTTCTTTTATAGCTTCTTCGTATATGGAGAAAATGTGGGACTCATCTTTCTTGTCTGGCTTATTTCAGGTAAGATGATAATCTCCAGTTCCATCCACTTACCCTCAACAGAGTTTCATTCTTTGTGGTTGAACACTCCATGGTGTATGTGTGCCATGCTTTTTTTTCTTTTTAAAATAAAAAAATATTATGTGTATGGATGTTTTGCCTGGATGTATGTCTTCAAACCACTTGTATGCCTGGTACCCACAGAGGCTAAAAGAGGGGGTCAGATCTGTTAGAACTGGAGTTATTGATGGCTGTGAGCTGAGATCTGAGGCCAGACCTTCTGAAAGAGCCAATAGTGCTCTCAACTGCTGAGCCATCTTTTCAGCCTTCCTCGTTTTCTTTACCTACTCACCTGTTGATGACTATGGAAGCTGATTCCCTATCTTGTCTTTTGTGAATAATGTCACATTAAGATCAGTATGCAGATGTTTCTATTGCATCTGGCAAATTCCTTCAGGTATATGTAGAGGAGATGACATGGTAGTTCTTTGTTATTGATATATATATATGAATGATATATCTCATATAGATCATATACCATACATACATCATATATCTCATATATTACATATAACATATATGAGATATATACATGAGATGTATATAATATATACAGTCTCATGTATCCCAGGTCTAAGGCTGGTCTTAAACTCACTGTCTACCTGAAAATGGCCTTTTCCCCCAACTCCCCTGCCTCCACCTTCTTGGTATGTTTAGCCATGTCTCTGGAACTGAAGACCAAGCCTGAAGAGCAGTTTTTTATTTTTGAATTTTTTGTTAGTTAATTAAAAAATATGTAGCCCAGGTTAGCCACAAACTCATGAAAATCTTTCTCCCTTTATCTCTTGTGTGCTGCATCATTGGTGTAAGCTACCATGCTTGGCTACTATTTGTGGGTTTGTTTGTTTGTTTGCTTACTTTGTTTTTGAGATAAGATTTTATGTTACTCAGGCTGGCTTCCAACTCCTGATCTTCCTGCCTCAGCCTCCCAACTGATGGAACTAAAGTGTGTGTTACATGACAGGCCCATTTTTAGTTTAGTTGTTACAGTTTTAACCTGTAGGAGCAGCTTAAAGTTTTTGTTGTTTTAAGACAGGATTTTGTCTCAGGCAATGGTGACACATTTGCTTTAATCCCAGCACTCGGGAGGCAGTGGCAGGCAGATCTCTGAGTTTGAGGCCAGCCTGGTCTACAGAGTGAGTTCTAGGACAGCCAAGCTGTTTATACAGATAGACCCCCATCTCGAAAACCAAACCAAACCAAACCAAACCAAACCAAACCAAACCAAACCAAACCAAACCAAACCAAACCAAACCAAACCAACAACAAAAAGACAGGGTTTTGCTATGAGGCCACGGCTGGCTAAGAATTTGTAGCAGTCCTTTTGTTTTAGCCTCTTGTGTGCTGGAATTACAAGCATGTACTATAACATAGGGCCCAAAAAACCTTGAAAACAAAGCATTTTTTTCTGGTTGGTGGCAGAAGACAGGAAGGAAATTAGAGATGGGAAGCATACAGACTAGAAGCACTGTCTTTTCTGTGAAAATGTGTAGGGACTTGCAGGTGGCCTGAAAGCAGGAAGCAGTTCATAAGTAAAGATTAGCTAGGGAACAGGACCCCCCGTCCTACCACACCAGGAGCTGAATCTGGGCAATAGCCTGGATGAAACTGGCAGTGAGTTTGCTAACAGACCCTTGACTTTGGCCTTCTGAAAGCCCCAGTACAAACAAGTCTACCTGGACTTCCGATCTTCTAAACTGGGAGGTCATAAATGAGTGGCCTTTGAAGCCATTTAAGTTTGCCTAATGTGGTGCAGGGCCATAGAGAACAAGGATGGCTATTTGTTAAGGTGATGCTGGTGGTACAACTTGGGAGGTGAAAGTGTGAATGTGGGTAGTTTTCTTTCTTTTTCTCTTTTCTTTTGTGGGTATGGGGCTGTTTTGAGACAAGGTGTCTGTTTTGAGACAGTCCCTGGCTCTCCTGGGACTTGTTCTGTAGACCAGACTGCCTTTGAACTCAGAGATCTGCCTGCTTCTGTCTCCCAGCTGTAATAGTTTTTTTAATCTAAATCATCTTTAAAACACACACACACACACACACACACACACACACACACACACACACATATATATGTATATGTATATGTGTATATATATATGTATATGTGGCCCATACCTTTGATCCTAGCACTGTGGAGGCAGAGGTGGGTAGATCTTTGAGTTAGAGGCCATCCTGGTTTACAGAGTGAGTTCCAGCCAAGACAGCCAGAGCTATACAGAGAAACTCTGTCTTAAACAACCCAGCCACCCCTCAAATTTAATTCTGTGTGTAGTAGGTAGGGAGTGATAGGTTTTCTTTGCTGACTAAATGAGCCAATTCAAGCCAAATTAAAGTATAAAGGCAAGTGTATTGGGGACAGCTCTTGAATGGGTTCACCAATTCCAAGGAATGAGGCCCAGGAAGTCTCCATGATGCAGACAAAGAGACAGAGAAGATGGGGGTGGGGTGGGGTGGAATAGAAAGAAACACACACACACACACACACACACACACACACACACAGAGAGAGAGAGAGAGAGAGAGAGAGAGAGAGAGAGAGAGAGAGAGAGAACACCAAAATATCTGGATTATATAATGAAGAACCTCTGGGTTGAAGAAGACCAGCTCCTGTATTGGAAAGTTCAGGATGGAGGGCGAGGTGCACCAGCCATGCCCTGTAACAGGTAGGGACTAAGGGATGCTGGGAAAATCTAGAGGCCAGATTGGCTTTGGTATGTTAAATAGGGACCTCAGCCACTTGTCCTTGGTCTGAATGCCAACATGGGGTTGTGTGATATGTGTATCTATTCAGGTGCCTGCAGAGGCATGACACATGCAGGACACATGGGATGTCTCCTGAAGCTGGAGCTATAGGCAGTTGTGAATTGCTTGAAAACATGCTCTTACCTACTAAGCCATCTCTCCAGCCCCTGTAACCATCTTTTTCCAAGAGAGAGAGAGAGAGAGAGAGAGAGAGAGAGAGGCTGAATATCATGGTGCTCACCTTTGATCCCAATATTTTGGAGACAGAGGGAGGCAGATCTCTGAGTTGGAGGCCAACCTGGTCTTATAGAGAGAGTTCCAGGACAGCCAGGGCTACACAGAGCAACCATCTCAACAAAACTAAACAATACAAAACAAAATGAAACAACAAAAGGACATGAAACAAAACAAAACAAAACAAAAAAAAGAAAAGAAAATGAAAAAAAAATACAACCCTAACTAAACACTTTAGCATTCTCCCAAGCAGAATATAGTCATAGCAATCCTTTTTCCAAATGCATCAAAATACAAATCATAATTATTAAAAAATACGGGTCTATGTACTTCCAGCAGACTCTGGGAACAGCTGATCCCATATAATCCCTCTAAAGCTTTGGCTCCGGTTGAAAACAAAACCTGGGGGAAGGGCTTGGCTCCCAGGTGCTTGACAGCATCAGTGATGGGCATGCCCTAAGAGCCTCGGGGCTGGAGGACACCCAGGCTTGGCTACTGTCTGTGCTGTCTATGTCTTGGCTATGGAGAGGAAAGAGCTTCTAGCAAACTGAAGCAAACTCCACCTCTGTCTTCTTGTCACCTGCCTTGCCTGCTAGGACGCGGCACAGCCCAGGCTTGAGCAGACTTTCCAATTCCTCCTGGGCCTGACTGAAGCCATTTTGCTTCAAACAACTAAACAGAATGAAATTTTTTGGTGCTTTGCCTGAAGGGAGGAGGCAGTAGTAGAAAAGGAGGAAGTCACATGGGTTTAATTACTTAATTACTTTATGTGATGGGGATAATAATTGCGTGTGATGCACGTGTAGGTGTTCACATGTGTGTGCGTGTGCATTCTTGTGGAGGCTAGAGGTTGATGCTGGGTATCTTCCTCTATTGCCCTCTAAACCTTTAGAAGTGTGTACGTGCACACTACAACAGTAGTGTGGAAGTCAGGATAAATGTTAAGAGTCAGTCAGTCTCTTTCTACCATGTTGTTCCTGGGGAATCTAATTTAGGTTGTCAGGCTTGATAGCAAGTGTCTTTACCCACGGAGCCATCTTTCCAGCCTTCTATCTTATTTTTTGAGACAAGGTTCCTCACTGAACCTGAGGCCTCCTAACATAGCTACACTGACTGTCCCAGAAGCTCTGGGGATACAGTTGTCTCTACTTCCTCAATTCTGGGATTATAGTTGTGTGTTATCATAGGCAGGTTTTTATTGTTTTTGTTTTTGTTTTTTTTTTATGTGAGTATTAGGGATCCAAACTTGTTTTTTTTTTTTTTTATGCTTACACATCAAGCACTCTACCAACTGAAACACCTTAGGAGCTCCCAGACCTTTTTAAAAATTTTATTTTAGGATTTACATATATATATATACATATATATGTATATGTATATGTATATATACATATATATATATGTATGTGTGTATATACATACATATACACATATACATACACACACACACATATATATACATATATATATACATATATATATATGTATATATATATATATCCATGTGAATTTATGCACACCATGCATGTGCAAGTGCCCAAGGAGAGGATTTTAGAGCCCATGGAGCTGGACTTACAGGCTGTTGTGACCCACAGGTGAGTACTGAAAACAGGACCTGGGGACCTGGATCCTTTGGAAGCGCATCATTAATCCTTGAGTCATCTCTCTAGTTTCCAGACTTGTCTAGACCTTGTGGAAAATCCAAACTACCAGAATCTCTCTGGTCTGAGCGCGTGCCAACTGACCAGGTTCATAACTGTGAGTTGATTCTTCCCCCCCTTCTCTCTCCCCCCTCCCTCCCTTTCCTCCTTCCTTCCTTCCTCCTCTTCCCCCTCCCCCTCTTGTGAATGTGGAAATGGACCTCAGGCCTCAAAGCATGCTGGGTAATCACTTTACCACTGTGCTGCATCCTCCATAATGTGGTTATGGAGAGTTACTGGCTCTATAGCCTCTTCTTTAGTGACCCCTTTCTGCCTTCTCCCCTCTCTAGTGTGTCCTCTAAACAACAGCCAGAGAAATTTCTTCTAAAACTCAAGCCACCCACTGTCCCTTTCAGCACAGAATGTTCTAGAAGTCTCCTGTGTTGTCTGAGAGATGATCTGGAACCTGCCCTTTTCCATCACCTGATCTCAGGGCCAGTCACCTCCCCTCCTCTGCCTCAGTCACATGGGCCTCTTGCAGTTCTTGGAATATTCTAGGCATATTCAGAGCCTTTGTACTGGGTCTCTGTGCTGTTCCCTGGCCTGCTTGTTCTTCATCATCCACAGGGCTGTCTTTAGCACCCCCTGAAGTGTCAACTTCTCAGTGAATCCTTGGTTTCACTTCCAACCCCGCCCTCCCTGCAGGCCACCCTGTACCTACTCTTCCCTGTTCTGGTCTCTTCTTCCATTCATCACCATATAATATATGCTAGAGTTTGCCCATTTGTTACCTTTCTGCCCTCCCATAAGACTGTAAACTCCCTTGACTACAGGAATTTGTAGTTAAAAAAAAACATATCTGTTCTGTTTACTAGTTTCCCAGGTCAGAGAACAGCCAGCGAGTGACATGCAACAAGTGCTTCATGATTGTTTGTTCATTGCATAATGAGACCGTGGGCCGTGAGTGATGGCTGGTGGGAAGGATTAAACAAGTCCAAGTGTGTGAAACAGTGGCCTGGATTTAACAGAATGGCCTATGGCCTTGGGTTCACAGTGGCCTTGGTCCAGGGAGCCCATTTTTCATCTTGGAGCCCTTGTGCTTTGACCACTAGTGGTCATGCTTCCCAGTCATGCTGTCTGTCAGCTGGCTTGACTTTTGCAAGGTTTTCAATACTTGACTTCCCTCCCATGGATGGAGCAAGGGTCATGTTAAAATCGTTCATGGGCTTGTTCCTGGGTGTTTTATGGGCAGATTTGTTGGACTAGAGAAGCCTGGGAGGGCTTGGGAGAAAAGGAGGTCAGAAGTAAGAAGGGAAAGCATGTGGCCTGGTTCTGCACCCCCATACCCACCCCAGGTCTAGGGTAGAAGTGCTCTTCCTTGGGGAAAAGCTGAGGCCCAGTGAATGAATGGGAGGCCTTGGGAGCTGGTGACGTTCTTGCACTGGGCCCACAGCTTGGTTGCCTCCTCTTCCTTCCAGCAGTTAGCAGCTTCTGAGACCTGCCTAGCTCCTAGCTGACATCACCGCCTGGGCTCTTCTTCTGCCTAGTAATGAGTGTTGGACCTGCCTCCAACCTGGACCTCAAGCCCTTTCCTTGTGGTTAAAGCTGTGGGATTGGAATGCTGCCATGGGGCACTACACTCTTGGCTTGCCTTGCCTTGCCTTGCCATCGGTAGCAGGTGCTGTGGGTGTTCCAGCTGCATGTAGCATGGCTTCTGTGCTCCAAGCATGGCTTATGGCAAATACCCATACTGCTTATGGCTGGCCAGGGTATTTTTCCTGCAGGAGGACAGGCCACAAGACAGAAACCATTGTCAACCAGAGATTCAACACTCTGTCTGCTGCATCCCCGTGGCTAGGGAAACTTCAGGTATGTTCATTGTCTCCCAGTGATCCCAGTAAGACTGTGCTCCAGTTATGCACTGTGAACAGTAACCTGGATTGCATAAACTTTACAAGTTTATTTCTCTTTCTGGGGTTGTTCTCAGATTGAGATGGGTTTGATAAGAGGTGGGGTGTTGTTGTGGGTTTAATTATGTCATTCCAAAGGATATGATAAAGGTTCCCAACCTCTGGTACCTGTGATTGTCACCTTATTTGGAAATGAGGTCTTTCAGTGTCAAGTAAAGCTGAGGTCATAGTGGATTAAGACAGGCTTTAAATTCAATGCCAGGTATCTTTAGAAGAAGAGTAGGGAGGGCTTAAAAGAGCCTGCTGTGCAAGTGTGAGGACCGGAGTTCACAACCCCAGCACTCACATGAGAAGCCAGGCATAGTCCTGGAATTCTAACACAGAGGAGACAGAGACAGAATCATTCCTGGGGCTTGCTGGCCAACCAATTTATCCTAATCAACAAGTCCCAAGTTCTAGTGAGAAACTCCGTCTCAGAAACAAACAGGTAAGTGCAAAGCAACAGAAGGAGATGCCGGACATCAAACCTCTGGCCTCCACAAGCACATACATATGCATGCACCCACACAGAGAGAGACATATACACAGAGAGACAGAGAGAGAGACAGAAACACACACACACACACACAGATACAGACAGAGGGTGAGAGACAAAGAGGGAGAGTTCTGGAAGGCGAAACTTCAAAACTGAGGTGTTGGGCTAGTAAGCTGTGACTAAAGGCATTTGCTGCCAAGCTTGATGACCTACGATCGATACTGGAGACCCGCACAGCTAAGGAGAGAACCAACTCAATGAATTTTCAATGACTGAAGCTGTTCTCTTGGTGGCAGTTTGTTATGGCAGCCTGAGGAAGCTGACAAGGTATACTCCTCCCCTTGGGATCTGAGTTGAGCCTGGGATCCTTTGACCAATAGCAGATGGTGACCAGATGCTAGGTCTAGACCTGAAGGGGCCTGGCAGCTTCCACCTCATCTCTCTTGGAAGCTATTCACTGTGCGGTGGGGGATTCCAAGCAACTATATAGGGAAATACCCCCCCACCCCCTACCCCCACCCCCCCAGGAAGAATCATGCCTTTGGCTGAGCTGTCAGGAAGCAGCCTGCGCCGACTTGTTAGAGCTTTAAGAAATAAGATCTTCCTGCTCCAGCCAAGATTCTCCCACAGATGCAGTTCAAATTGTAAAGTTGTGAGCCAATGGATGTTTGTATTAGGATTCAAGTACTAGGTTAGTTCACTGCCAAGCAGTAGATAACTGGAACACCTCTGAATGGCTTGTACTGTGACTTGTTTGTTTGTTTGTTTATTTACTTATTCACTTATTTACTTACTTATTTACTTATTTGAGACAAAGTCTTACTTTGTAACCCATGCTGGCCTGGAATTTACATTATAGTTACAGCTGGCCCCAAACTTGTGATCCACCTGCCTCAGCCTCCTTAACACAGATATTAGACATGCAATCCACCATATCCACAATATTATAATCTTTGTCTTTAAAATCTACCTCTAGAGACCATTCCCCAAGACACTTCCTGTTATGGTTAGACTATTTCTGTCTCCTCCAAAGCTCATATTGAAATCTCCATTGCCAAGGTGTTGGGAGGCAAGGCCTAATGGGAAGTCTTTAAATCATGACTGGCTGAGTGAGGTTATCAAAGCAGGCTTGCTGGAATGGGTTTGCTCTCTCTTCTGCCAAGTGTGTACATCAATGGCATCCTTCTTTCATCCTTCTTCCTTTTGCCACGTGACAATGGAATGAGGAGGGCCCTCATCAGGACCTGTTCTTTATAAATTCCCCAGTTTGTGGCATTGTGCTACAGCAGCAGAAATCAGGCTAGGGGAGATCCCATGTTTCTTCTTCTAACTTGAGTTCCACTTCAGACTCACCCTGGGTCTAAGAACCTCACTTCTCAGGCCTCACCCCTCTGAAATATGTTTGCTCTCCCCAATTTCCCACACATTGACACCTAGTGTCTTTGCCTCAACTGGGTGTGCTATATGGACATTTTAAATTAGTGCAATTGGTACCTGACGCCAATATACATACCGTCCTTAGCCTTCCAGGCCACACTCCAAGAGCAGGCCTCCATGTTGGTCCTACTGGAAGTTGGCCTCTGTCCACTCCTGATTTTGATCCATTCCTCATGTTGGTAAGCACCAAGCATGCCTTCCATCCTCAGAGTCCAGTATTAGCACCAAGCATCCATTGTGGAGCCTTGTCTGATGCCACATTTAACCTTGTTACCGATGCTGAAAACCCAAGAGTAGAGTTTCTTGGATGGCATCCATAAGGAGGGGCACACCTTTGTAGAGGATGAGATGGCTGAACCCCTGACTCCTGTCACCCCACTGAAATCTAATTCCTGGGAAATACTGAATTGCTCTTAAGAAAGGTTGCTCAGAGGCTAACCTGCCTTTTTTCTCCCTCCAGACTCATGTTTACCTACACATCTCCTTGGATGGTCGTAGGTCCTTCAGGACCTCCAAAGAAACCAGGTTTAGTACAGTACTGACCAGTGGAGATACAGAGTTCCTTGTAGATGTGACCAAGCTGCAGAATGTCCCCAGTCCACTCTTCTTGTTACTGCCAATAATTTTGCAACTGAGAATCAGAACCCATAAGTGGGACATATAATCAATTAAGTAGGCCATAGCCACCAATCAGAAAATCCAGCCAGATCAGGGGAGAACAAAAGCGAAGAGTGCATCTTTGGTAGTAGTGTTTCATGAAATTTTCATCTGGTGACATGGATGTGTCAAAGAGCCAAAATGGAAGTATATTTCATATCCTGGTTCCAGGTCAAAGAGCTCTAATGACACTCACTGGCTTAGGTCAATTTAAGCTGAAGTATTTTAAATTTTATTTTTATTTTTGACTTTTTAAAACTAATGTTTTTAAGACAGGCTCTCGTGAATGCTGTCCTGGAACTTGCTGTATAGATCAGGCTGGCCTTGAACTCAGAGATTTGCCTGCCTCTGACTCTTGAGTGCTGGGATTAAAGGCCTGCATCATCACCAACCAGCTTATTTTTGACCTTTTGAGATAAGGTCTCATGTAATCCAGGCTGGTCTTAAACTCAGTACACAACCAAGGGTAACCCTGACCTCTTGATCTTCCAATCTCTACCTCCCAATGGCTGGAATTCCAAGTATGTGCCACCATATGTGGTTTGAGTCAAGTGTGTGTGTGTGTGTGTGTGTGTGTGTGTGTGTGTGTGTGTGTCTGTTTATGCTCACATGTTACAGTGAGTGTATGGAGGTAGGTATGTATGAATATATATATATATATATATATATATATATATATATATATATGTATATATATATATATTGTTAGTTAGTTATATAGTTAGTGTATAGAGGCAAGTGTATGTGTATACCACAGTGAGTGTGTGGAGGTAAGAGTGTGTATATGTGGATGTAACAGGCCACAGTGAGTGTGTGTATATATATTATATGCACACATGCCATAGGGAGTGTGTGGTGTGCATGTATGTATGCATACATACCACAGGAAGTATATGGAGGTATGTGTGTGTGTATGTATAATGACACAAGTCACAGGGAGTGTGTGGAGGTCAGAGAACAACTTGTAAAAGCTGTTTTTTCTCTTTCTACGATGTGAGTCTTGGGGATGGAAAGTAGATCTTGTGGTTTAGTGGCAAATATCTTTACCTATTTGACTTGGGGCTAACCCAAGTTACAACTTTCTGCTTGTTTAAGAGGATGTCATTCCGTAGTCCGGGCTGGTCTGGGACTCACTGTGTAGCTCAGGATGACCTTGGACTTTCAACAACCCTCCTGCCTTCACGTTCCAAATGCTGGGATTGCAGTTATATACTACTGTATTTATTTGCTCGCTTTTTCTTCTTCTTTCTCCTCTTCCTTCCCTCTCCCCCTCCACCCCTCTCTTCCTCCTCTTCTTCTCCTCTTCTTTCTCCTCTCCCCTCCTCCTTCTTCTCTTCCCCCTCCTCCTGCTCCTCTTCCTCCTCCTTTTTCTCCTCCCCTCTTCTCCTCCCCGTCCTCCTTCTCTCCTCCTCCTTCTTTTCAGTGCTGGTAGATCAAATGTATGCTAGGGAAACAATAGGCTACTAAGCTACATTTCAGCCCTAGGGTTTTTTGTTTGTTTGCTTGTTTGTTTTTTAAGCTGGATCTCATTGTGTAGCTCAGGCTGGCCTAGAACTCTCACTTCTTGCTCTGCCTTCGAAGTGTTGGCATTGGAGGTATATGTCATTCTACCTCTCTAGCCTTGACTTTTCCAGCACAGTGGGCTGTGCCTGTTCTGCCTTTAAACTCTGCAGGTTCCCATCTGGCTTGGCTCTCCGTATCCTTACCTCCCTTCCGATTCTTCTCCCAACCGACCATTCTCTCCCTCCCAGTAGCCAAGTCTCAGTCCGGCATTCTTTCTTTCCAGTTTGAGTGGCGAGCTTGGCTGTGGGCTTCACAACACTAACTTGGTGCATGTTTCGTCTTTTAAGTGCTATGGAGGAGGGAGCAAGCGCACTGGCACTTGGGACGGTGGTGCACAGGATTCATTCTTCCTGTAAAGGTGTGGGAGGTCGTGCAGTGATTCTAGAGATGGGGGAAAACGATAATGGTGCGTCTCAGCAGCTACCTGGTATGGTGTGGTGATGACCTTGCCAGCACTGACTCAGAACTCATTCTGAGCTGCTGCCTTACAGAAGCCACATAGCATCCTAACAAAGGGGTTCTATGACCATGGCTTTCCAGTTGAAGCATAGAAAGGATGAGTCCTTTTTACCAGTTCATATAGCCTAGACAAAGTTGGGTGTTCGAGCGAGGAGGGGAGGGGTGGTAGAAAGCTCAGGTTTCAAGTTAGGTTTAGAAGTTCATGCCCGTAATCCCAGCACTTGGAGTCGGAGAAGGAGCCTGAGTTGTCTAGCCTAGGGGGCATAATAAAACAAAAGTTCTGGGAGGTGGCTCAGCAGGTGAAGTGCTTGCTGGGCAGAATCCTGAACCCTGGAAGCCATTTAAAAGCTAGACATGATAGGGCACTGGTCTGTAATCCGAGCACAACCCTACTGGGAGACAGGAGGCAGAGACAGGAAAATTTCCAAAATCTCCAGCTACCTTGGTTTGCACGGTAGTGAACAGCCAAGAGACCTGTCTCAAATAAGTTAGAAGACAAGGACTGGCACTTGAGGTTGTCCTCTGACTTTTCTAAGTGTACCATGTCATAGAACACTTGACAGGTACCTCCACAACATACACACACACACACACACACACACACGCACGCACGCACGCACGCACGCACGCACAGGCACACGCACACACCTCACGGCATGGTAGCCACATGAAAATATCACATATACACATAATAAGAAATAAAAATTTAAGAAAAATACCTCCTTCTCCTTTTCCTATTTCTTCTTCCCCCCCTCTGGAGAATTTCCTATTCAAATCCTCTTGAAGCAGAGAGCCCACCATGGTGGTCCAGTACCTTCTTCAAGCCTGGCTTGGGCTGCCCCTCCTCAGGCTAGCTGGCTGTTGCTCCAGGCAATATGATTAAAGTTGGTCCCTCCAGAGAGGGGCTGTGTTGGAGAATCGAAGACATGGAAGATGCTCATATTTTCTGCTCATTTCCAAGGCTGAGGTGCTCGGATGGAAATATTAGACTGTACAGCAAGCCCTGAAGGGTTGTCAGTTCAGAATCGGAGTAGTGAGGAGGAGAATCAAGACAAAAATCCCATCTCTGAAAATGTTAGAAATTCACCGGAGCATTGGATACCAAAAAAATCCTTGCAGGGCTGATTATGAAAGGAAAAAAACCAAAACAAAACAAAAATCCCAAAACAAAACAAAAACAACCTCCCCCCTCACACACACACAAAAATCAAAACCCTCTGTCTGTGAGATCGGAAGGCTCTTGCTCCCACTTTTAATTGCACCTGGAAAGGGGCTTAATATCTCAGCCAATTTCTCCATCATCTTTTGCAAATCTTGGGCTGCTCAGGTCCCCAGGGGTTTTGTGTAATAAAACGGGATGGTTAAAGGGCATGTTTCTGCATTAACGAATCTTTCTGCACTGGCTGGGCCTGAACATTATGTAAATGTTTACTGTAATTAAGAGATGAAGTTGTCAAGGAACAGTATTTTGGTGGCTGGTTTGGAGTTCCTGCCATGGATAGTCACTAGAGAAAGAAGAGGAATAGGAAGAGGCAGAGAGAAGAGAAGGTGGAAACGGGTGCTTTCCTTCCCCAGCAGTCTGGTTTTTACATGCCCTTTAGCTGGTAGTTAAGTGAGAGCAGGGGACAGGTATGGACAGGGGAGGCTTGGCTGGGCTTAGCTTTGTGCCCTGGCCCTGCTACAGTAGCCTTAAGCTTTCTTAAGCTTTCTTACAGTTTCTCTTATTGATACAGGGAACCTCGGGGCTGTATTTGTTGCTTGCTTGCTTGCTTGCCTGCTTGCTTGCTTTTGTTTGGTTTGTTTTTGATAACATGATGGTGGAGATTTTAACACTTGAAAAAATACCCCATATCCTAGAAGCTGTGAGTGATGGTTTACTCCTAGCCCTGGGGAGATGGAAGTAGGATGATCTTTAGTTTAAGATTAACAAGAACTGATGATAGATACATTCCATGATATATCTTTAATTTGCTTGAGTTTGAGGTACAAGTCTGACATTTTTTTTAAAAAATTGGGGTTTGCTGGGCTGTGGTGGTGCATACCTTTAATCCCAGCACTTGGGAGGCAGAGGCAGGCAGATTTCTGGTCTCTAGACTGAGTCCTATAAGAGCCAAGGCTACACACAGAAGCCTTTTTTTTTTCTTGAAAAAAAAATGTGTGCCAGTGCGCATGTGCGTATATGCACGCATGCACAATGCCCATGGAGACCATAGATTGATGTTAGATGTGTTCCTTAACCAGTCTCCACTTATTTTTTGAAGTGTCTCTCCTGTGATTCTGGAACTCACTGATTTGCCTTAACTGGCTGGCCAGCTAAGGATCTGCCTGTGTCTGACTCCCCAGTGCTAAGATTATAGGTACTCACTGCTGTGTCTGATTTGCTTTTTAAACTTGAGTTCTGGAAATCTAATCTCACATCCTTGTGCTTGCTTAGCAAGCACTTTACCTACTTAGACATCTCCCCAGCCCCTAGATCCATTTTGACATACACATGCCTCTCTGACGTCATCAGTTTAATATAGACAGCAATCACATTGCAGCGCCAAATGTTTCCTCTTTTGTTAATAAAGATTTATTCTATGACTTATTCATGTATGTGTTTGTGAGCATGTATGTACCTATACATGGTGCCCGAGGAAGCCAGAAGAGGGTATTAGATCCTCTGGAGCTAGAGTTATAGGTGCTTATAAACTGTCCAGCATGGGAGCTAGGACCAAACACTGGTCTTCTGCAAGAGACCCCACCCCCAAATCTGTATCATCTGTGAATCTCTGGAGTGTGTGAAAGGGTCAGTGGTAGAGATCCAAAGCTTCTGGATTTCCATGACACAGGGCATCAACAGGATAGCAGGGAGGAGTTCTGATGAGGATCCAATTTGATGGTGTCACAGAAGCCAGAGGTCTTGAACCAGACCAGCGACTCAATGTAATAAACGTCTGCGATTGAAGATGTGTGGACAGAGGGATAAACTGTGGGACACATTGTGACACACTACAGCTTCCATGGTGAGATGTTTTCCTATGCTTTGTTTGTTTGTTTGCATTTTTTTTTATTTTGGGGGGAAATTTTAAGGGTGAAGGATAGATATGAGGGGATGGGGAGATGAGCAGGACTGGGGTGCATGCTGTAAAACACGCAAAGAATCAATAAAAAGTTTAAAAAAATAGATTTTTTCCCTTACATAATATATTTTGATTATGGTTTCCCCTTTGTCATCTTCTCCAAGTTCCTTCCTACCTCTCCTCCCATCTGGATCTACCTCTTTCTGTCTCTCAGAAAATAAATAATATTCTAAGAGATAATGAAATAGAATAAAATAAAATATAATAAGATAAAGCCAAAACCATCACATAGAAGTTGGACAAGACAAACATCAGAAAAAGAGCCCAAAAGAAAAAAAACAAAAGGCACAAAACCCAGAGATGTATTTGCTCATATCCTCAGGAATACTATAAAAATACTAAGCTGGAAGCTATAATATATCTATGAATAAGACCTGGTACATCCATGTGCAGGCCCTGTGCACACTGCTTCAGTCTTTGTGAGTTCATGTGAGCTTTGTTCCTGTTGATGTAGAGGGGCTTGTTTCCTTGGTGTCCTCCAATCCCCTTGGATCTTATATTCTTTGTACCTCCTGTTCCATGGGGCTCCCTGAACCCTGAAGGGAAGGATTTGATGGAGACATATCATTTAGAGCTGTGTTTCAAGGTCTCTCACTCTCTGTGTAAAGTCTGGCTGTGGGTCTCTGTATTTGTTCCCATCTGCTGCAGGAGGATGCTTCTCTGCTGATGGCTGAGCAAGCCACTGATCTATGAATATAGCAGAATGTCATTAGAAGTCATTTTATTGCTATGTTCTCTTAGTACAACAGTCTATTTGGTTTGACCTAAGTTCCTGGGGTATCTATTCTCAGGTTCTTAGTTACCCGAGCAATGTCAGGTATGGGTTCCATCTTGTAGACTGGGCTCCAGGTTAAATCAGTTATTGGTTGGTTACTCCCACAAGCTTGTGCCACCACTGCTGAAGCCTATCTTGCAGGCAGAACAGATTGTAGATCAAAGGGTTTGGTGTTTACTTCTGTGTTTTTGGTAGTGGGCAGAGTACATTGTTGTACCAAAACCACTAGAAAGTAGGGATGAAGGCTCTCTGTAGGCACCAGCTCAACTTCTCCATGTTAAATCAGGGTTGCAGGTGTTATCTTTAGCAATGGGGCCTTACAGTTGGTTTGTAGAGAGCAACCTATAGCCTTGGCAACTGCCTGGGTTGTTTGGGGATTCTCCCAGTTGGGACTCTGTCTCCCACATTATTGGCAATTTCATTTAAATTGCCTTCATATATGTGCTACTATGTTAGGTTCCCATACAACCCATCAAATGGCTCTTAATTTTAGCTGCCTCTCCCCATATTCCCTCCTTCATCTTCTTCCCCCTGACTTGATCCTCCCATTCCAGCTCCCTGACATCCATCCATGATTATCGTATTTCCCTTTCATAATACAATCTATCTGTCCCCCCTAGTCCCTTACCCTATACCTAACTTCTGTGGTTTTATGGATTGCATGATTATCATTGACTTAACAGCTCATATCTACATACAAGCAAATACATATCACATTTGTATTTCTGGGTCTGGGCTATTTTCCCTCTAGTTCCACATATTTATCTGACACTTTCATGATTTCATTTTCCATGTTGAGTAATACTCCATTGTGTAGATGTACCACATTTTCCTTATCCATTCTTTTGTTGAGTTTCTGTTTCCAGTTTCTAGCTATGGTTGAGCAAGTGTCTCTATGGTAGGATGATGCATCCTTTGGGTATACACCCAGGAGTGGTAGAGCTGGATCTTGAGGTAGATTGATTCCTACTTCCTGAGGAACCACCACACTGATTTCCATAGTTACTGTATGAGTCGCAGCACGTGTTCTTAACTGCTGAGCCATCTCTCCAGTTGCCAAAGAACTACTTTGAACCTAAGACTTATGCATGTAGGGACAAGTTAGATCCCTAGCCAGTTTCTTCTCATGACTCCCTGTGATTCCTGCAGTCTGACTTTCCCTGTCTCCATCCACTAAACCAGTAATCTGTAGCTGTCACTATAAATTACTTTGCATTTTCTAGAATTTCAGGTAAATGGGGTGGACTGGTATGTCTTCTCAATATGCTTTCCACAAGAAGAGTGGTTTAAAGATAAAGTCATGCTGCGTGCCTGGCTAGTTTTTTCTGATTTATTTATTTATTTATTTATTTATTTATTTATTTATTTGACAGTGTTGCTCTGTGTAGCCCTGGTTGTCCTAGAACTCACTCTGTAGACCAGGTTGACCTCCAACTCAGAGATCTGCCTGCCTCTGCCTCCTGAGTGCTGGGACTAAAGTCGTGCACCACTGTCTGGTTTGTTTCTTTTTATTGCTCAGAAGCAGCCCACTGCGAGAATGTATACTGCTGGTTTATAGAACCTTTGGTTGTTTCTAGGTTAAGGCTATCTGGATGAATATTTGGCTACCAGGTTTGTACATATGTGCTTTCATTCCTCTTGGGTAAACACCTAGGCATGGGATGGGCTAGATTGGCCACAGGATATGTTTAACTTAATAAGAAATTGCCAAAGTCTTTTCCAACGTGCTTGTGTCATATCCTGCTCTTATCAGAAACATAATGGTTTTCCAGTGGCCCTACCTCATTGCCAGTATTTGGTATTGACATTCTTTTTAAAATAATTAATTAATTAAGGTTTTTTTGAGACTGGGTTTCTCTGTGTAGCCCTGGCTGTCTTGGAACTTGATCTGTAGACCAGGCTGGCTTCAACCCTGCCTCTGCCTCTTGAGTGCTGGGATTAAAGGTGTGTGCCACCAAATCTGGCTTAACATTCTTTTTAATTTTTACCAATTCCAGATAGCTGTATTTTAATTTATTAATTAATTGATTTATTGGTGTTTTGAGATAAGGTCTTGATATTTAGCCATAGTTGGTTTGAAACTTGCTATTCGGACAGACCAAGATGGCTTTGACAGACCAAGTGACAGCATATACCACTGCTCCTGGTCCAATAGATATATTTTAATTAAAAATTCTCTTTATGTTCTTTCAAAGTTGTGATATATATATGTAAATTTTCATTAAGTTTTACATTTAATATTCTTCTTTTCTCTTATCCCTTCCCTCACTTTCTCTCTTTCATTCTTTATTTTTCCCAGGTTTTATTAAATATTTAGTCTACAGCACCTGCTCTTTTCCCAATTCACAGTGGAGGATTGGGAGACCTAACCTAACATCCTGTGGATGCAAGAAAGACCTCCCAAAGATTTTCTTTTTTGCCTTCTGTCTTTTTCTTTCTTGACAATTCCCAAGGCATGATGCTACCTACACACATACAGGCAAATATCCCACACCAGCCCTGACCTGTAAGACATCCAGCTCTGAGAAAAGAAATGTTGTCTGAAGTCTGTTTGAGAATCCTAACGAAGGGAAATGTCATTACCCCTGACCTTGATACACAAGGATTATAAAGCAGGCACCTAGACCTCCCCCTCTTCACTGTTAGCTATTTTCACTCCCTGGCCTCTACACCTTCCTTGTCCATCAACCAAGAGCAAACACATTATCACATCTCTCCCCAGCCTGCAGCCTGTTAAAATGGGATCTGTCTAACAACCCTCATCCAAGTATGGGGGGTGGGGGGTGCTGGGAGAGTGGGCCCTGAAGACTGTCAAATGGTTAATGCAAGAGAGAAAGAATATGGAAGACCTTAGCCTGAGCTCTGATTTCAGAGACAGAAAGAAGCTGCAGGTTGGCACAGGGTTAAAACCAATGGCCAAGGAGGGAGTTTTGCTTCAGCAGATTTGACTAGAGATTGCAGAATGTATACACCCCAGAGAGGTCTGACTACCTGCTCATCCTTGCTAACTGGGCTCACCCTCAAAGGAGCTGGCAGGCAGTGGGAAGTAAAAGCAGTATGGTCAGAACAGCTGGTGCAACAAAGGCTGGTGGCTGGATGAGTGCTGCTGAGCTACTTTGCCGTCCTCTGTGGACTCACTGATCCTCCTAAGGGGAGACAAGAAGGAAAATAATAATGGGTATAGGATTACTTTGCTCACCTCTCAGGCTGATGGTCAGGGGCTAACAGCACTAAAGACAACCACACACTTGCAGGAGATTCTGTAAGACTTGAAGACAGGGAAGCAGTCACTCGGCCTCCCAGCCTGCCGTTTCTGTCCATTCACAGTGACAGAAAAATAGGTCGATTTCCAGCTCATGTTCAGGTTTCTTTCTTTTTGTGACAGAGTTCTAGCCCAGGCAGGCCTTGAGCTTGCCACATAGCCAAGGAGGATGACTTTAAACTCCAGGGCCTCCTGAGTGCTGAGATGACAGTTTCATCATGTCTGGGTTTATGTAGTGCTGGGGACAGAAGCAAGGTAACTGCTATAGCAGTACCCCACCAACTGAGCTGTAGCCCTTTGCTTTTCTTCCTTTTTCTTTTCTATTTCTTTCTTTCTTTCTTTCTTTCTTTCTTTCTTTCTTTCTTTCTTTCTTTCTTTCTTTCCCTTTTGAGCTGTAGCCCTTTGCTTTTGCTTTTCTTTCCTTTTTCTTTTCTCTTTCTTTCTTTCTTTCTTTCTTTCTTTCTTTCCTTCATTCCTTCCTTCTTTCCTCCCTCCCTCCCTCCTTCCCTCTTTCTTTCTTTCTTTCTTTCTTTCTTTCTTTCTTTCTTTCTTTCTTCCTTTCGTAAGAGTTTCTCTGCATAGTCCTGGCTGTCTTGGAACTCTGTAGACCAGACTGGCCTCCAACACAGAGATCCATCCACCTACCTCTGCCTCCTGTGTATTGAGATTAAAGGGGTGCACTCCCACCACCTGGCTTGCTGTTCACATTTTTTGAATCTCACAAGCAATATTTTAAGAGCATGGTGGCTTGAACATTGAGAATAAAGATGTATTAGCTGGTGCAGGCCTGTATTATGAATCCAAAGAACAAGCCTGCTTAAAAAAAAAATCTGGATCCCAGAGGTTGTGTTACATGACTTTAATCCCATCATGTAGGAAGCAGAGGTAGGTGGATCTCTGAGTTGTAGGCCAGCCTGGTCTATTGAGTGAGTTCCAGGATAGCCAGGGCTACACAGAGAAACCCTGTCTCCCCTTCTCAAAAACCAAACTAAACCACCAACAACAATAAAAACAAAAAATGAACCAAAGAAAACTAGTCAGGGACACACATGCACATGCACACGCACACATGCACACATGCACACACCACTGAATCAAAGATGACTCATCAGTTAAGAGCACATGCTGCTTTTCCAAAGGATCAAGTTAAGTTCCAAGCACCTAATCAGGTGGCTCACAACCATCTGTAATTTCAACTCCAGAGGACTGAAGCCCTCAGCCTCCTCAGACACCCACACTCACGTACACATCCCATGCCTTTGTGCGTGTGTGTGCAACGTGGCTGAGGGTGCATGTGTGTGTGTGCACGCGTGTGCACATGTACAATTTAAAATAAAGCAAATAAATAAAAAGCTGGGATATGGGTGATGAATTTGTACTCCCACCATGCCTCTGGTGAAATGGGAGGTGGAGACAGAAGGGTCAGTGGAAGTCCATTGGCCAGCTATCTTAGGATTATTACTGCTGTGATGAAACACATGAGCAAAGCTACTTGGAGAGGAAAGGCTTTATTCAGCTTACACTTCCAGATAACAGACCATCACTGAAGGAAGTCAGGACAGGAACTCAAACAGGGCATGAACCTGAAGGCAGAAGCTGTTGCAGAAGCCATGGAGGGGTGCTGCTTACTGACTTGCTCTCAGTGGCATGCTCAGTCTGCTTTCTTATAGAACCCAGGATCACAAGCCCAGGCATGGCACAACCCACAATGAACTAGGCCCTCACCCATCAATCACTAATTAAGAAAATGTTTTGCAGCCCGATCTTATGGAAGCATTTTCTCAATTGAGGTTCTGTCCCTTGCAGTGACTACATTGTGTCAAGTTCACATAAAACTAGCTGGCAAAACTGACCCCATATGAACTTGACACAGAATCACATCACTATTAAGCTATAACCTTCCCTTTCTTATTCATCCCCAAGATCTCACATTAGGAACATCACAATATAAAATATTCCAAATCTTGCAAGTTTCAGTCTTCAAAAATTCAAGCAGTTCAAAAATCTCTTCTTTTAAAAAATATTTAGTCTCTTTTAAAATCCAAAAGACTTTTTTGTTCCAAATCAGTACCACTTGGGTGACTCTTATACTACCAAGTGTGGCTGTCAGCACAAGGGACAACCTTGACTGCCTCTGGAACACAGCTTCCTTGTACTGACTCTCAGAAAGTAGTTCCTAGAAGATTTCACCTCAGTGATGCTGGTCTCTTCTTAATCACTGCTCATTGCTTAGCTCCAGCTAACCAGCATCAGTTGTCCTAGTAACACAAAGGTTTCACTTCAGTGGTGCTGGTTAATTGTGACTGAGTCTTCCGGCCCAGCTGACCGGAATGACAGAATCTTAATTTACAATAGCAAATAGCTCCAGTAGAGCATTTAAACTTCCCTCTGAAACTTCAGGATCTTCTGGTGGGCCGGCTACCATCTTCTACATTGCCTTGAACATTCCAAGCTCTTACAAAACATCCCACTGAGTTCTTAATACTTTTCCAGACCAAAGTTCCAAAGTCCTTCCACAATCCTCCCAAAGCCCAACAGAGTCAGGTCTGCCACAGTAATACCAACAAAGCACAGTACCAACTTTGGGTTGAGTTACTATAGCAGTGATGAAACACCATGAACAAAGCAACTTGGGGAAGAAAGGCTTTCTTTGGCTCACACTTCGGTTGTTGTGGGATACACAGCAGTGATCAACAAGAGGTCACAGCATATGTGTTGAGTTCAGAAGCTAAGGGGTGTACCTCGACACGTATGCTGTGGTAATATGCATGTCCATGCTTACACACACATGAACGTGTACACATACATGTTTTACACACATATCTTTTATACACATATCCAAAAACCAAGCAAGCAAGCAAGCAAGCAAGCAAGCAAGCAAGCAAGCAAGCAAACAAACAAAAATCAAACCAAACAAAACAAAAAACCAGGAACAAGATTATGGTTTGACATAAGGCAAAGATGGCAGCTTTCCCAGATGTAGCTTGACTTTCATGGATCTAGTGAGGTGAGAAGGAGAGGCATTTCTGTCAGTGAAACCCTAAAAGCAAATTGCAGCACTTCCTCAAAGGGAAATTCAGACCCCTGACTCCGCTGTCGCTCTTAGTGTCCCCCTCTGGGGAGTAGGTTCTCCTTCACCGACTAAGTACAGAAGTGACTGTCATGGGGTAATGACTATCCTCTTTTAACAGGCCTCTCTGAGCATCTGCCAGGCCACCCAATCCCCAGCTGTCACTCAGGGGAGGGAGCTGACTTTTCCCCTTGTTCTATTCCATTGAGACAGGATGAGGAGAAAACTTAAACCACAGTAACTGCCCTCAAAGAACATGTCCTGGGTGCCTCCTGGAACTGGTAGTGTCTAACTGACACAGTTCTAGAGGAGGTTCCAGAAGCTCCAAAGTTGTATTAGTTCCTTTCTAGGTGACATGAGAGAAGAGTTTATCTCAACTCACACTTTGAGGGTACAGTCTGTTGTCGGGGAAGTCATGGAGTCAGGAGCAAGAGACACAAACAAGGTCATATGGTGTCCATTCTGGAGGCAGAGAGTAAAAACTCCCTCTTCTCTTCTCTTCTCTTCTCTTCTCTTCTCTTCTCTTCTCTTCT